>CM053786.1:179579744-180262244 GCA_028749045.1 Cupressus sempervirens | reverse complement strand
GATCGGATATTTTTGCGGTTTGATGGTAGTAGTTGAGTAGTTAATGCAGAGCTAGTTTCCTCAGTTATGCCTAAACTATAAAGGCAATTTTGTGATCTTTTCTTAAGGGGGACCCTTCTCTGTTATTCTCTGCTATTGCTCGTAGGTTTGCAGTGTAAAATTCCCTATGTCTCTGAACTGTATAAAATTCTGTATCATCTCCTTCAGCCATCGATGTGCATGTGCATTCATCTTGCCTCTCATTGGTGTACTATTGAGATCTAGGACTGGCATATTCTATCTATTCTTGGCCTACTGGATAATGTATAAGTGAAACCCTTTTCCTTGTTTTATTTAGTTGGTTCTCTGATCTGTATGTGGTTACTGATTGACATAAGTCTGAGTGTGTATGTCTTTGAATGTTATCTTGGTTTTGTAGTGCATATATGGGTAGAAATGGGTTTGAACACTCTATTTCGGTTCATCACCTCCTTAGAATAGACTAGGTAGGTTTTCTTTCATGCTCTTTTTTCTCCCTTTTCCTCTCCAAGAGTAGATAGGTTTGCCCTGATAGTAAGAGGAAGCTGGCCTTCTCTGGAGACTCAACTTCACAATTCAAGTCCCACAACTTGGAGGTTGTTTCCATGTTTCACTAGGTTGTCCTCATGTAAAGGCCTTGGACAAGGGTGCAAACCTAAGTGACAACAATTTTTGGCACGCCCGGTGGGACTACACCAACAAGATATACAAATTTAAAGTCCACTGGTGTCAAAGAAGGAAGATTTTCAGAGATTAATGTTGAAGAGGTAGTAATGGCTTCAGTATTCAAGCCTTTAAGAGGCTAGTTCTTCAAAGTACTTGGCAACTTTGAACATCAACTGATCTAGTTCCAGGCCAAAGTTGTAGTGATTGATGCCCAGGGCTGAAACAAGGGCATCTTCTAGAGGTAAATTTCAATATCAAGAGCTTTCTCTTTCAAATCCTAGAAGAAGGAGGACTAGAACTTCATTATCACCAATTAGGGGTACAATAACAATTAATATACCTATAAGGTCTGTCTCTACTCCTCCTACTATTCAAATTCAGCCTAGATTGCCATCAACACTCATCAATAGAACACTTGTTTACATGGCACAACCAAGGATTCATGCCATTTCCACCTTTAATGGTGGGAGTCCTCCATTTTTAGGCCAAAGACATGATATACCAGTATCTGTACTAAAAAGTATACTTGATTTTATTGGTGAAACTTCCATCTCCCCTTTAGAGCATATTCAAGAAATAGGAAATGTCTGTAATATTCATGGTATTATAGAGGATGATGTTGCTATCAGACTTCTAGCCTCATCTTTAAAAAGAAAAGCATTACAGTGGTATAGAGGCTTAGCTCATGGTTCTATAACTTATTGTGATGGACTAGGAGCAGGATTATCCAAACATTTTGAGGATAGAAGTGACCATCTGTCACTTTTAGAGTAGTTGACTACAATAAAAAGAGCCCCCAATGAGTGTATGACTGATTTTAATTATAGATTCCAAATGACATGGGATAGAATACCTACTACAATGAAACCTACCCCTGGTAATGCCTTCTTGCATTAACTTAGAGCTTTTAACATGATATTGCCACTACAATCCAAACTATGGGAGGAGATACCTTGCCTAATGCTTATGAGATAGCCATAAAAGCTAAGAACATCCTAATACAAGGAGGAAAATTGGCTCCAAGGCCCCCTATGCCTTTCTTTCCTGATGTTCCTAACCACCAACCAGTAATGGCCCCCCTTCCTAAAACTTCTACATCACAAGCCCTTACTCCAGTCCCTCAAGCTTCTACATCCTCAAATGGGATAGATGAGCTCAAAGAAATGCTCCAAGGTCTAGTGCTGAATATAGATAAAAGAGAGAAGACCCTAGATAAAAAATTGCAAGAGCAGGGGAGGGAGTTAAAGGACCAAGGAAAGAGATTAGAGGATAGTTTTTCTCTGATAAAAAAGATGAGTAACAAGGCGGTGGCCTTAGAAAGGCAGCAAGCTCAAAGTGGCAAGCCTCCCCAATTGCAATATCAAGCTCCAAGTGGTAGTAGGCCTCCTAATCAATGGAATAGCTCTTTTGATCAGATTAGGAAAAATAGTCATGCCTCTGCTTCAAGCTCAAATCAGAACAGAGCTATAGTCCCTCAAAATTACTTGGCCCAAGATCAAGATTTCTACCCTTCTTGCAACTATTCTTATACCTATTGCATGTGCCAGAAGGCAGAATCTTATATGGCCCTAACTGTACAAGAACCTGCAACAAAGCAATCATGCAAGGGGGATCATCCCAAGGAGGCCTCATATATTCAAGGACGTGATGATTGCTCTTTCATGAATCATCAGGTTGGGAAGCATTGTAATGTAAACCAGGATTCCATTGCTCATAACACAAGAAGCACGAAGAGAGCTATGGAACATGCTACCCCTCCTTCTCCTAAGTAGGCCTCAACTTCAAGTGCTACACCTCATGCACATGCAACAACTGAACAAATAAGTGCTTCACAGCAGAAAAAACAAGATTCTAGAAGGAAAGATGCACGTGATCCTTTTGTTGCTCCATCTCAACCTCTTATAAGTGCAGCTCCCAAAGTTTCTACCAAAGTTCCTAATACACCATTCAGTGTGGTGGAGCAAATGAAGAAGACCAATGTGAATATTTCTATGTGGGATGCTGTTGCTACCATACCAATGTAGAAGAGGTTACTGCAGAGAGAATTAGAGAAGATTGAACCCAAGGATCAGCCATCTACCATGGAGAGTGCCACAAGTCTAGTACAACCAATAAGGGATGTGGAGACAAATAAAAAGGTTAGACCTCCTCCATTCTATGTTTCTTTGATTATAGGAGGCAAATTAGTCCACAATTGAATGATAGATTCAGGGGCTAGTAGCTTAGTAATGCCTAGGTGTGTTGCTGATGCTTTAGGAATGAGATATGAGCCCATTGTTAGGGATGTGTTACAATTATATGGTAGTACTATCAAAACTATAGGTATCCTTAGGAATGTGGAGATGGCCCTACATGCATGCCCTGGTTGCACTGTGATTCAAGAAATATCTATTGCTGAGGTCAAGCCCTATTTTTCTATCTATCTTTCAAGGGATTTCACTGCTCAAATTGGTGGATTCATATCTACTAATTGGTCATATATGTCATTTAAGACCAGATATGGAGCCAATGCCTCAATTAGAGCAGATCAAGCCCTTCATCACACTGAATCTTACACCCCCAATTCCATCAACATGAATTGCCCTATTCTAGAGATGGATGAAAATGACATAGTAAATGAGCCTGTCACTTCCATAGTAGAGATCCCTGATTTCTTCTTGGATGAGTGGGCACATGCATATTAGTTTGAGCCTATGTCAAAAACTCTTAAGATAGGCCTTAGTACATATTGCATAATAGAGAAAGAGGCTCAAGTTCCTGATCTTGTTGGGACTAATGATGATATAAATGGAATATGGAGTATGTACTTTGATGGCTCAAGGAATAGAAATGGATTAGGGGCCAGTGTTATGTTGGTCTCTCCTACACAAATAAGATACTACTTCTCCTTTAGGCTCCAATTCAGTTGCACCAATAATGTGGCCGAGTATGAATCTTTGATTCAAGGTCTCTTACTTTCCCAAAAGAGAATAATTCAAGCCTTGAAGGTATATGGAGATAGTGAGTTGGTATTCAATCAGGTGAGAGGCTAGAATATCACCAAAAATGGCCTGCTCAAGTCTTGCAAACATAGAGTCTGGGATTTTCTTGAGGGTTTCAATGCATTTAATATTTAGAGCATTCCTAGGAAAGAAAATAAACATGCTGATAGACTTGTAGTGGTGGGTGCAGCTTATGATGTATCAGGGAATCTTGAGGAGGAAAAGAAGCAACAAATTAAGGTGGTAGTGAGGCCTGCCATCCCTGAAAGAAACACTCATTGGTAGGTGTTTGATTCTGATGAACAAATTGTGAGTTTCTTATAGAATGAGGTAGAATTCTCAGATAGAAACCAGTCAAGGCTGCAAGATTAGTATGGTGATCAGATCATTCACCTTAGTTCTAACAAGTTTCCCAAGGGTCTCATTACTTTGGAGAGTGTTTTTAATCTTGATGATCAAACAAGAGGCAAAGGAATGAATCTAGCTGCAGAAAAGGATGATTATGCCCCAGTTACAATTGCTGATGGAAAATATCTGAATATGGGGAAGGTATGTTCTGAAACTAAGCAAGAAAACTTCATTCATTTATGTCAAAAAATTAATGATGTATTTTCTTGGACATATGATGACTTAAAAGGGTTTGACCCTAGTTTGTTTCAGCAAACCATAGATTTAGTTGATAAGGCCAAACCAGTAAGGAAAAAATAGAGACCAGTGAATCCTAAGATTGAGCCCCTAATGAGAAAAGAACTATCCAAGTTGATACAGGCTAATATAATATTTCTTATCAAACACTCATCATGGGTAGCTAAGCTTGTCCCTGTAAGGAAGAAGGGTGGAGAAATCAGATTGTGTGTGGACTTTAGGGATCTTAATCAGACTTCTCTTAAATATCACCATCCTCTCCCTTCTATGGAGCAAATTCTATCTAAGGTCAGTGGGTCAAGGAGATTCTCTTTTCTTGATGGATTCTCTGGTTATAATCAAGTGCTGGTTAAAGAATCTGATAGATACAAGACAACATTTACTACTAAATGGGGCACCTATGCTTATTGCAAGATGCCATTTGGACTAACAAATGTAGGTGCCACATTTTAGAAGGCAATGGAGATGGCCTTTAAAAAATTAATTGATAAGTTTGTCTTAGTATACCTTGATGATATAACTGTGTATTCAAAAGATGTAGAAAATCATTTTGATCATCTAAGGTAGGTATTTCTAAGATGTAGAGAGTTTGGGGTTTCCCTCAACCCAGCCAAGTGCGTCTTTGCTACAAACCAAGGAAAATTATTGGGACACATTGTTTCTGAGGATGGTCTAACCATTGATCCAGAAAGAAAAAAGGCAATACTTGCCCTTCCTCTTCCTAAACACAAGAAGGGGCTGCAAAGTTTCCTTGGTAGATTAAACTTTGTGAGAAGGTTTATCCCTAATCTTGCTACCATGGTGAAACCTCTTATAGCCATGCTTAAGAAAGACATGGTCTTCTCATGGACCAAGGAGGGGAAGGAGAGTTTTGAAGAGATCAAGACAGCCATAGCCTCAGCCCCTACTCTCATGAACCCAAATTTTGAGAAAGATTTCTTCCTCTACACTTTAGGTGGTGAGTCAAGTATCTTTGTTGTCTTGAATCAAACAAATGGCAAGGATGAGGAGCAGCCCATAGCTTTCTTTAGTGAAGGGCTCAAAGAATATGAAGATAAGTATAGCTTTGTTGAGAAGCAAGCCCTTGTCGTCATCAGAGCCTTGAAGAAATTCAAGCACCTCTTATCCCATAATAGGATCCATTTTTTGGTGCCCCATGCTAGTGTAAAAGATTTTCTGTTAAGCAAGGATATCAGTGAAAAGAGAGCTAGATGGATCACTAGGGTAATGGAATATGATGTTGATATTCAGATTACCAAGCTAGTAAGAGGGAGAGGATTGTGCAAAGAAATGTTATCAGGTCAGGATTCTGATGAAGAGGCTGCTATGGTATTAACAGAGAAGCAGGAGGAAGGAAATGTTAATGGCCCAAAGAGCTAGATAAATAATATGAAGAGCTTCTTATCAGGGGATGGATACCCTCAGGGATTAGACAGAGCTAAAAGAAGATAATATAGACTATAGTCCATTCCCTATGTTGTAATTGATGGTATCCTATTCAGGAGGGATTTTAATGGGACCCTGTTGAGATGCATTGAAGAGGATCAGGCTGAAAGGATGATTAAAGAACTTCATGATGGCCCTGATGGTAGCCATTTATCTGCAAGAACAACTGCCATGAAGATCATGAGGGCTGGTTATTATTGGCCATCTCTATTCCATGATTGTTATAGGTATGTGAGAAAATGTGAGAAATGTGCTTTCTTTTCAGGCAAACAAAGGCTTGCAGCTCTCCCCCTTCATCCTATTTAGGTGGATCAGCCCTTTACCCAGTGGGGGTTGGATTTTATAGGCCCCATTAATCCTCCATCTAGTGCAGGTCATAAATGGATTTTGGTTGCTACTGATTATTTCACTAGGTGGACAGAAGCAGTTGCCTTGAAGGATGCTATACAACTATTAGTTGTTGAATTCCTTGATGGGATTGTGTCTACGTTTGGTGCTCCTTCTACTATCATCTCAGATAATGCTAAATCTTTTGTTGGAACACAGATTTGTGCACGGGCAATGAATCACAATATCTACCTAAGCACATCATCAAATTATTATCCCTAGGGCAACGGTTTGGCTGAGTCTTCCAACAAGAATCTGATCAAAATCATGAAGAGGACAATAGAAGACAATTAGAGGGTCTGGCATAAGAAATTAAGAATTGCTCTGTGGGCTAATAGGATAACACCCAAGAGATCTATTGGGAATTCACCTTTTGTGTTGGTATATGGTAGGGAGGACAGACTCCTAATTTCATTGGAATTGCCTTCCTTGGAGTTGGCTCATCAGCTGGAATTGATTGAAGATAATGCCATGTTAGTAAGAATGGCAGAGCTGATTGAACTAGAAGAAAAGAGAAACAAGGCCATGCAAGCCCTAGAGATGCATCAATAATAGATGAAAAGGAGTTTTGATAAGAAGGCAAGGGCTAGAACCTTCAGAGAAGGAGATTTAGTCCTCAAGTGGGACTCAGATAGAGCAAAACTAGGAAGACATTCTAAGTTTGACCCACTATGGAGTGGCCCCTATCTGATTGCCAGTTGCAAACATGCTAATGCATTCCAACTGAGTAGACCCAACGATGAAGTTCTGCCCATCCCAGTCAATGGGATTTATCTTAAAACTTGCTTCTGATGAAGATTGTGAATCCATGTACATAGTTAGTCTAGTTTGTTTTCTGTTATTTCCTACTTTTCAAGAAGTGCACATGCACAAGGTTCTTTTTTTTGAGTTTCCAGCTTCTGAAGTTTTGATAGTCTTAGGTTGCAGAGGAAGTTCTATTTTTGTTTCTAGTTATAGAAACAGAGCTAGGGTTTTCAAGGTTTTCAATGTCCCAACAGGTGGGTTAGGGTTTTGTAGTTCTCAGATTCACACTTTTTGACCCTGTAGCCCAATGAAGTTTTTTGCAGGCACTGGTCTTATGCATCGAGCAGGCTCATGCCCCCTGTGAGTTGCCAGAAATGTTATCTTTTGTCACCCGCCAAAAAATTCAAAATTCAATCATTCGGCTCATCCAACGGCTAGTCCTAGAAGTAATATTATTTTAATGCCTAAGAGACATAAAAAATTCTAAATGATCAAACCTTATAAAAGTTTCCATGGCCCACAAGTTTTCTGGTCATCAGATCTAAGGAAGATCAACGGCAGGCGCCATCACGCTATAGAAGAGCTACACGAGAATTATGATGGTGACATAGTGCCTAGAGGACATGTATCCTCGTGAGTCTAGGTATGTTAGCGAGGAACTATCAGACCATTGGTACGTGGCCAGTTCTTATTCATTGATGTGCTAAGGAGAATGATCTACTTTGCTCACTGTCAGATCAATTAGGATCAACGGATGGCGCCATCTCGCTATGGTGAAGATGTGCGAATTTTACCATGGCAACATAACACCCATCCGCCATGTGGCTCAGTAGGGCCAGGTCTCACTAGATATTGCCAAGTGTTGTTTGGGGTGGCACAGTCGCTGAGGAAGTGCCAGATAGGATGGGCTTGGGGTAAGGAAAGCACAGAGTACAATGAGTCTTCATGATCATCAGATCGAGATAGATCCATGGCAGGCACCATCGTGCTATGGAGAAGCTGCACAATGTATATGTTGGTGACATATTGATTTGTCGACACGTGGCTCACTGGCAGACCAGGGTTGGCTGTTGATGATTGACGGTTAGCAGTTGGCAGTTACGGTGAATAATAACAGTCTGAAAGGTGGCACGGTTAGTCCAATAAAGGTGGTCAACCGTAGAAGGACTCCCCAGGTGGTAGAATAAAGAGAGATGACTGGCCCAGCTGGTTTATATAGCCTGGTTGACTTTTTGACTTTGATGGATTCATGAACTAGGAAGCAAAGATGATTGATGTTATCTTGCGATCTGATCTTCGCGATCAATTTTGACCTACCAGAAATGAATGTAAGGCATAGGGAAACACTCTACTGTCTCAATCAATCCATCTACTATGTTAGGATCATTCATTGGTGCCGCTTCTATCTACTCAAGGTGTTCCTTCAGTCGAATATCTAATTTTGTACTTCAGAACCATGCTCGAGTGTGATCTTTGATCAAATATTTTTGGGGTTCGATGGCAGTAGTTGAGCAGTTAATGCAGAGCCAGTTTCTTCAGTTATGCCTGAACTATAAAGGCAATTTTGTGATCTTTTCTTAAGGGGGACCCTTCTCTGTTATTCTCTGCTACTTCTCATAGGTTTGTAGTGTAAAATTCCTTGTGTCTCTGAACTATATAACATTATGTATCATCTCCTTCAGCCATCAATGTGCATGTGCATTCATCTTGCCTCTCATTGTTGTATTGTTGAGATCTGTGACTGGCATATTCTATCTATTCTTGGCCTACTGGATAATGTATTAGTGAAACCCTTTTCCTTGTCTTATTCAGTTGGCTCTCTAATCTGTATGCAGTTACTAATTGACATAAGTCTGAGTGTGTATGTCTTTGAATGTTATCTTGGTTTTGTTGTGCATATATGGGCAGAAATGGGTCTGAACACTCTATTTTGGTGCATCACCTCCTTAGAATATACTAGGTAGATTTTCTTTCATGCTCCTTTTTCTCACTTTTCCTCTCCAAGAGTAGATAGGTGTGCCCTGATAGTAAGAGGAAGCCAGCCTTCTCTGGAGACTCAAACTCACAGTTCAAGTCCCACATCTTGGAGGTTGTTTCCATGTTTCACTAGGTTCTCCTTGCGCATAGGCCTCGGACAAGGGTGCAAACCTTAGTGACAACATATACCTTAGTGTTTTATGGTTTAGAATGTTAGCATTGGGTAGGCTTTGGTGTTTAAGAGATATATAGAGAGATGGGGAGAGGTAGGAAAGACAAAGGACAAAAAAGAGGTGGAGATTGTAAGACGAGGAAAGAGAGAGTTTGAAATGTAGACAAAAAAGAAGGGAAAATAGGAGAGACAAAATAAGTGAGAGGGGGAAGGGTATGTACAATATCATGGTATCCAAAAAAGTGGTGATCCGAAAAATATGTAGTTCTAAAATGACTTAAAGCATTTCAAAATCTATTCCAACTTTTTCCCTCCTATCCTGATACCAAACTAAATAATTAATACCTATATAAGGCGTAATGTATCTCAAGATACCAACCTAACATGGTTAACTTAAAAAATGTCCCAAAAACATGTTTTTGGCCTATTCTTATGTGTTATTTTACTTCAAACATGTACCTGATGACTTTTTTCACCCAAATTTGATGAAATGAAAAGGGCTTTTTAAGAATGTTCTTATCTTTCAATAAATGTAACATCTATCAAATTATGAGTTTAGTAAGTAATTTTATTACTTATTTTCTAATGGAGTTACATATAAAGTGTTGAATAACACACTAATTGAAAAACAACTATAACTTTCAAATGGTACAATAGTTTTGAAATAAAAAAGGTTCATCACATTCTGTGCTTCTTTTACTATAAGGAAAAAAAAATGTTGCAGAGTTTTGAATTAGTTAAGGTAGTTAGATGTGAGAGTTTTTTATTCCAAAAATACTATAGTAAAAAATTCATAATTAATTATTTATTTAGAATAAAAATACCCTAAAATATGCAGCACATCTAGGCATGAGTCTACCTCTTATAACTAGAATCTTATTAAAAAATGTTATCATTTGATTTTTATTAAGGTGGTTAACCATACATCTACTTATTTTTGTCATAAAGTATCTATAATATTACATTAAAATTCAAAATTTTGACCAATCAATTTTAATTTTAATTTTTTTTTCAAATAAGACCTAGTAGTTTATAAACTAAATTCAATTTCCTAGAGATTGTTTTCTCTCAACTTTTTGATAGAACCTTCATAACAAGTTGAAAATTACACATCAAGTTGACATAACTCTGATTTACTAATTTTTCATTGCCACTTAAGGGTATTGTTTTGTTGACCATGATCCTACACATAACCAAAAAGAGATATGTAGATCACAAAAATGGAGAAAGGATTTAGGTTTTAGGACTCATGGTTTTGGGATTTAATATTTATGGAATATGCTTTAAGATTTAGGGTTTCAGAGAGAGCTCTACCACTATCACTCTCTTCCCCCTCACCCTTTCATTGATCTTCCTACCACTTTGTTTTCTCTCTCAACCAATTGCACCCTATTTATTGGAATAAATGATGGATAGATAGAAAGAGGTGTGTGTATATGTTTGTGTGACAATATCAAGCTAAAATTGATGGAGAAAGAAAGAAAGTAGGAGAGAGGTGGGGAAAAGGAAGAAAAGGGAGATAGGGATAAAGTGAGAGGGGTAAAGTGGAAGGGTAAGTGGATGTTATGAATTGTTATATTTTTAATTGGCATTTGTTCTAATAAGTTTGAAGTTTATAATTATTGCACACAATAAATTCTATACGTGCACTACATTTTCTATAGTGTATAAATATCTTTCTTTACCCCTCTCTCTCTTTTATCTATCACATAACTCTACCATGCATAGTATCTCTCTCTCTCTCTCTCTCTCTCTCTCATTATGTTTAGTGAACATAGGGAGATAGAAGAGCAAGAAGAAAAGTTGAAGAGGTAAAACTAGATAGAGTAAGAAACCTAGTAAAATAAATATCTAGAGTAGGAGATATGACATGTACCTAGAGGGGGTGAGATAGGGGAGATGGGTTAAGTATTATAGTTATGGTTAGTATTTTTCTTAAGGTTAGGATTTCTAGTTTACAATTAGGATATGGATTTATAATAAGGATAAGAGTATAAGGTTTATGAATAGTTCAAGATAGTTTATAAATAATTCACTAATTCAAGATAGCATGTGAATAATTCTCAATGGTATCACAAAGCCATCATGTTGTTGTATTTGAAAGTCATTGGATGGTCATAGCATTTTTTATGAAAATGATCTCCAAATTTTATTGCTAGCCATTTTTTTTGCCCATTCAGCCCAACACTGATAACTTATTTGAGAAATCTTCAATGGGATGGTTTTTTTGTTGTGGGTTAACATGAGTTTTGTCATGGGTTAACATTTCGTGTTAACCATTTTTTCTATTTTAGAAAGTGATTGTCACACCCTTTTCAAAATAGTGAAATTCACTATTTTGGAAGGATTCCTTTCTTAAATAGAGAATTTCTCTATTTTGGAGAGCTTCTTTTCTTTCCTTTGTGAAATATAACTTTGGGTTATTACAAATGAGCTTGTGTCACATGGTAGTGGGAAAAATTGTGTCTTATCCCCTTTTTGCCATTTCACAAGGGTCAAAATTGTGAAATTGAGGCCACCTCTTCCACCTTTCATTTGGAAATGTACAAACCAATAGTTTTATGCCATATGGTGTTGGGAAAACATTTCATGTTATCCCATTTTTCTCCTAGCAAAATGGTGAAACTAATTAGGCTCTTCCATGTGGTAAGGTTAACATTGCATGTTATCCCATCTCACAATTTCTTTTGTTGATTGTGTAACTACCTCTAATAAATAGAGTCTTGGTAGATCATCATGTGGTGGTAAACAAGAAGATTGATGTGAGATGGAATTATTGCGTTAGATGCATAACGATTATTCTCTAATTTTTTTGTCATTCTACCATAATTAAAGCTTCCTTCCTTGTATGTCATAGGTGGCTTAATATGCATAATTTTTGGTCAACATGTCATCTTATCCATTTTTTCTATTTCACAATGCCTCTTTCATGGCCTTTGTAAATAGGAAATTTTTTCTATTTCGCGAAGCTTTCTTCCTTTCCTTTGTGAACTAGGGAAGTTTTTATATTTCCCAAAGCATTTTTCCTCATATGTCATTGGTTGGTTAACACACACAATTGGAAGTTAAGATGTTAGGTTGTCCATTTTTGCTATTTCATAAAGCTTCCTTCCTTTCTTTTGCAAAATAGAGACATCGGTTCATTTGGAATTTTTGACATGTTCCCTTTCTGTTGGACTAACAAATTTGTGCCACGTGGCAAAAGGTTAACCTTTGTGTTGACCCATTTGGCTATTTCACTATATCTCATCTTGCTCCTTTGTGGAGGGTCAAATACAATTGTATATCATATTTTTAATTATCTTTATCTCCTATTCACAAATGTCTTAAGATTTTTTTGGCTAGTTTTCCCTGTATTCAGCTAATCATAGAAAACCAATTTGAAAAACTTTCTATGGGTTGAATGAAATATGTTACCGTGGACTAACACATTAGGATAAAATGGAAAAACCTATCACTATTTTGTTGAGTTCACTTTTAAATTTCTCTTTTAAAGTTATAATTTTTAATGGGTTGTTATATTTCATACGTGGGTTAACATGCATGTAATTTAACACATTAGGTTACCTTCATTAGCCTTTGAGTTATCCCATTTCTCTATTTCGTAGAGCACCAAAATAGTAGCCTACAAAATGGAGAAACCTTTCTCTATTTTGGTAGGTTTCCCTCTTCCTCCTAGCGAAATGGAAAAACCACTTAGTCTCTTTCATGTGATAGGGTTAAGATTGTATGTTATCACATCTCACTATTTCTATTATTGATTGTGTAACAATGATCATTCAACTATGTAGGTGCATTGCATTGAAAAGCTATATACATATAGAAGCATTATATTATTGTAATTTTTTATTATCTACACACACACACACACACACACACACACACACACACACACACACACACAAAGTTTGAAACATTAATAATATTAAACAAACTATTGAAAACATGTACCTACTTTATGTGATTATCTTGCAATTGAAGCAAATGACGATCTAAACTAGTTATAGCATAATTCATTATGTTTCTCATTTAGTTTTTATAAGATCTTTACATCAAAGAATCCATTAGTTTTTTTGTACCTTGAATGCATGTATCATAGTTTTGTTTCACCATTTTGAAGGCTCCCATTTTTACCCTATATGAAATAGAAAAATGGAATAACATAGATGTTACCAAAGCTAACATGACACATTAACCCCCTATGAGATATTTTAGCCCATTGGAAATTTATTAGATTTTTTATCTGTGATGGGATTATTTGGGGCAATAGACAATAAAAACTTATGACATTTGTGAATAGGAAAATCTATGCCTTAAATGGAAGAGAGCCAAAGAAAATTTAAAAAGAACTTGAAATTGATTAGAAGTTGGAATGATAATGAATGTAGTACCACAATGTAGTACCTTCTTTATTATTTGATATAGCCTTCAATTAGTAGAAGAAATTAAGGGATGTGATAAATCACAATGTTAAGCCTACCACATGGAGGAGCCTAACTAGTTTTCCCATTTTCCTAGGGATAAATAAGGAAGCCAATAAAATATGTATTTTATTTTATATAATTAATAAACTGAATTTTATATTAATAATTTTAATTTATTCTAATCATAAAATTGGGATAAGGGTTTAGGACTATCAATAAGATTAGGGTTTATATCATGGTTATTATTGTGGATAGAGCTATGGTTTTAATTAGGTCTAAATTGAAGGTTTAGATAAGAGTTTGGGTTTATACTTCGCTTAGGGTTTGGGTTATGAACTTTCTTAGGATTAAGTTAAATGGTTAGTGTTGGATTTTAGAATTTGGATCAACTATTATGATTGGGATAATAATTGGGAGTATGGTTAGGATTAGACATCACATCAGATCATTAATAATATGGCTAGGGTGATGATAGAGGGTTAGAGTAATGACTATTAGGAAAATAATTTATACCACTATTGATATTTTGGTTAGAGTTAGTGAATTTTTTAATATCTTTTCTACAAGGTTATGATAAGATATTATTGTAAATAATACACTACTAGGAGACTTACACATTGTATTTTAAAACTTGTACAAGGTTAGCTCAAAGTTAGAAATATGTATGTTTATGCTTATTTTATGTTATCATAAATGTATGGTTGAATATCAAAAGATTCCTCTCTAGTTTAAAGAGGTATGTGCACCCCTAAAGATTATCTTACTCATCTTATGACGTAAGATTGCTAAACATATGTTGTTGTTGGAAGAATGCCCATAATTGTTTTTCATTTAAATTTGATCCATATTTCATCTATGTATCCATATTTTTCTATACAATGATTCACTCTTAGATTAGTGGATTAGTGAGAATGTACTTTCATATAATCTCTTATATCATAACATGATAGCTTCTTTCAGTGAGAGCAAAGATGCTATTGCTAATTCTTCTAAGGATATTTTGTTTACATTTTCTATTGATGCAGTGTAAATAATAGTAAAGATCTCATTAGTTTAGAAAAGCTCAAACATTATTTAAAATTTTGATTAGGGTAAAAAATGAAAATAAATTTAAGCATATATAATTTCTATTAACTATGACAAATGTAAAAAATATGCTTTTGTTTACATTTATGATGAACTATTTTAGCGTGATGCAAAACTAGAATTTGACAATTACCAATACATATTATATGGATCTTTATGAGAATTTGGTCATTTTAATGCCTTACATTTTACTTTGAAAAAAGAAATGATTGTCACATATTTTTGGTTTAAAAATAATTGAATAAGGTATTCTAGATTTAAATATTGTATTAATAATATATGCAAAAAAATCTATTTATTAATAAGTTTCTAAATTTATATTTTTTGTTTAAAAATAATTTGGTTTAAAAATGATTGTCATACATTTTTATTTAAAAATAACTTAATAAGTTATTCTAAATTTAAATATTTGTTTAATAATATATGTAAAAAAATCCTTATTAATAAGTTTCTATAAATATATTTTTGGTTTAAAAATAATTTAATAAGTTATTCTAACTTTAAATATTTTATTAATAATATATGAAAAAGATTTATTTATGGATAAGTTTTTACATTTTTTTTCTTTCAAGAAAATATTTTAAATTCTAAAAATTCTCAAATAAAATAAGCAAGTTCTAAGTTTTAGAACTTTGTTTTACTTCAAAAGATTTTAAATTCATACTATAAAATTTAGAAATAAAAATACAATAATATACATATAAATAACTGTGTAGTCTTAACAATTTATCTTAAACTTTATCAAGTTCTAATCAACAATGTAAACATTTTTCATTGTAATTATTGAGTAGATCAATATAAACTAGATTTAAATTTCTTAAGACAATCTCACAATATACTATACTCTAGAAAGAAATCACCAAATATAATATATTTCAATCATGAAATCCATGTTAGATTCCCAGAAATGCTATTACATTAAACTTAGCACTCAAACACATATGAAAACTATACACATAAGTGGTATACATTAAAACCCAAATATTATTTCTTATTGTGATCATCATCGACATCCTCATTTTGTTGCTACCTATTATAAACTCTCCATCTTGAATAACCATCCACAACAACATCATAAAAACATCCCACAAACCCCAACAAAGAAGTCCATTCTTGCATCTGATCGACAGTCATCACAGAATCAGACAACAATAGGATTTGAATCCCTAACATCCATTTTTTTTGTTGTTCAAAGTTTGCCTCCTATTTTTTACCTCTTATTCTAGACATAAGGATGGATCATTCAACTTTTTCTTATTGTCTCCTTTGATTCATCAAGATATGAAGTCATTGCTGATAAATTTGACACTACAATTTTGAGAACTTTGAGACTGTTGGTGTTTTGAAACATCACAGTTTCAAATTAACCAATGAGAATAATATACATCTAGGGGAAAATACTTCCCATATACAATATATCCTTTTATACACAAGATGAACTATAAGGCTAGACCCTTCTTCTACTTCAGGCTCTACAAAACCTAGGTGCGTGGACCTCAAATTCACTTATATGGTGTCAGTGCTAAAACATACACTTGAATCTAACAAAGTAGATAAAACCCTTAATCTACTAATAATTATTATAATATATTAGACATAAAATAACTAATAACATGACCTAAGAAATTGATAATCCAAGTGAGGGCATCCTTTTAGCTCTTAAATGGAAAGGGAAATGGATGATTATAATTTTGATTTCAGCAAATCCCCAAATATGCAATAGTAAGAACAAATTGATCCTATAGCTAATCAATGTCTTATCTATTTTGAAATTTGAAAAATTACATATATGCATCTATGATACCAATGACATATTCAAATCACTTTGTGAATTAGACATGAGTGTTCATAATGACCTCATTCTCATGAAATATCATTCTCAAATAACCACCAACTCTATCAAATACATCAAGCACTTATTTGGCCCTTTGTTCCAATAGCAAAACATATCGGGCATACAAACCTAATGGGATGAGAATCGATCTAAGTTATTTTCCCCTAAACTGCAAAATATTATAGATTACAAAGATAAGAGATGAGGATCAGAATGAAACTAAGAGATTCCTACTCATTTGTATTCATTTCTTTGAAAGTGTACATTTAGATGCATGCAATCAACTCATAAAACCACTAAATAGATCAAAACTAAATATATTATTTTAACTACTATTGTTCATATAAGAGAAAAATATACTGAAGAATATGGTATCACAGTTCTAGATCCAATGATGTGGTCTCATAGACAAACTAGAACTCTTGGTCTCACAAATCTAAGAAAACTCAAGATTGAAACCACTAAAATGAATTAGAAAGAGAGAAATATAGGAGATGAATGAAGTTCCAGATCTGATTTGGAAGTGACATGTGTCCATTTGAATCTTCATTCCTTCTTGTTGTAAAGCATCTCTCATCTTTCTACCCATGAAATAAAATATGATTTTCATCATTATTCTATAACAAATTTGAAATACCTCTTCCTTAATGATGAAAACCCTTGTGTTACTAAAATATCTAAAATGCATCTGAAATTTTGATAATACCTCCATTTAACTAACTTGCATGTGACAAATTTTGCCCCTAATTGTATTTTTACTATCTTTTACATTCATTCAGTTCACCATTTCATTGGAAATCAAATATGAACTGCCCCAATTGAATGAAATTAAAAAATGGACACCTATGAAAAATCCTCACATAATTTGAACTATTGGCTTCCTATGTTAAGGAAAACTCCAAAAATGGAAAGTTCATTCTCTCCCAATTCTAGCAATATATAATAGTGCTATACATTCTTACCAAAAAAACCTAGGGGATCAAAGTGAAACTAGGTTCTAGTCAAGGCTCTCTAGTTTGCACTTGCCTTTCAAAATTTATGCAAAAAATTAATATTTCAATTTAGGATACATCCCCTTCTAATTCAATAACATCTTGCATGTAGTTTTTTGGAAAAAATAATAAAATAGGTTCTACAATTCTAGATTTTCCTCATTTTTTCCATCTAGTTCAAACCTATTTGACTTTTTATGACATGTGTCACATTTTGATTAGCCTATCTTTTGCATAGTCATTTGACATCTACCACTTGGGTGCCAAGTGTCACTATCTCATTGGTCCTCCATTCTACCATGTGGTTGCACATCATCAGTCATTATGTCAATATCCTAGTTAGCATGTTGCCATGTCATCATGAAATAGTGACATCACAACACGTGTCACTTTTTTCCATGTCAAGACCTCATTTTTTGTGCCATGTGTGGGTTGGCCTTCTACATGTCAATTTCTAATTGATCCATTTGGTACCATTTTTTGCATCTTGGTTGGTCCAATGTATCCACATCATCATCAAGTTTTTTCAAAATTTCTCCAAGATCACCAAGGTGGGCCCTCCACAAGCATCCTTTGGTTTCACAAAAGCAAATTTTTTTAAAAGAAAAAATATAAAGTGAGCATTGTTATATTTAAACAATTGAAAATACTATCAATTACCCAATGTGGGATTAAACATTAAATATTTCTCTATTTCCCCATTGTCTTCCTATACACTTTCACTCTCCAAATGTCCTCCTTGTTGATGGTTTTCATCACTCCCCATTGTACATACAATTAGCCAAGATGAATAACCAAGAAAGGCATCTCCTTGTGTTTAACTATGCAAGTGTTCATATGGGGCAGAAAGCCATTGTGGAAAAGCTTTGAACAAACTTGCTCAGTTTGTCTACAACTTCCACCTCCATCAACTATTCAAAACTTTGCATATACTATTCAATTTTTAAAAATTGCATCACTTATCCTCCTAGTAGGCACTTCTCCAATGCACCCCTTGTAGTAAAAGCACTGTTTAAAATTCAATTGAAGAAAAATGAAAACATGTTGTTGCTAAAACCCAACAACAGTGGGAAAGTCACTAATATCTATTTCCACCATTCTCCAATGCATGTGAACTATTACCTTTTGCATGAGGCTACTCCTAGTATTTCCTTACAAATTTCAAGCCTTTACACATCCATCACTATGACCTCTTCAATGGATTGTCCCTTGCTAAAATGATTAGAAATCTAGAACACTTCTCTCAAAACCTTCATTTTTACTATGAAAATCTATATAGATGCTTTATATAATATGGGGTAGAGACTGTATCATTTTAAGGACAATGTGTATGTATCGGACTCTTCAAGGTATGATAGCCCCTTACAATAGAATTATCATTGCAATTCTTGAATAAGTTTAAATGATATATGCTCTATGATTTGATATTTTATTCAGGCTTAGTATACCAAGATTTCTTTATCAAAGTTGATAAGTTTGAGGTTAAATGAACTTGATACCCAATGGATTCTTTAAGTCCAACTGAAAAGATGAAGTCTGTCACATATGGAAAATATATACATCAAACTAATCTTCACCACTCTCACAAATGCATAATCATTCATGATAGTATATGTGCACTATCTGTATCCTTATTCTGTCCATTGATTTAGTCATTGACTTTGGATGGATATTGACTTATCACTATTTTTCTCTTAATCTTTAGACATCTTCTCCATGTGGCTAATTTTTGTGGATGGATCAGCATTCACTTTCCATGAGGCTTCCAGACATCCACTACCACTATCAATTCGAGCATCATTACATACATGTATGATGCAAAATGTTTTAAAAATGAGCTAAAGCCAGCCATTGTAGACTATTCCCTTCTCTGGCCATGAACTTTGCCTCACTAGTTGTATCCCTTCCAACACTTTTATTTGAACTCAAATGCAAATTTTTTAACCTCCCTTGATGTTTCCCTCTTTGTCCTCAATTGTCTTAACCCAAGGATATCAATCCCACTTCTTCCACATTATAAGATGAGTGAAGAATTTCATGGGAAGGTGTTTCCAATTCTAATCTCCATGGATTGACCATTTACATATACAATATTATATGTCCAGTCTTTACAAGCTTTGCACAAAAATATCCTCACTATTAACTTGACACTGTGAAACAAATGCATCATCTTCAAGACCTCCCTCTGAGCACAAGGAATGGAGTTGGTGGAAAGCTTAAAAAATTTGCAATTTCAACTATTAAATTTTGATGTAGCCTTTTGATCTCTAATGATGAAATGCTCATTTGGAGACATTACAGTTGTTTGAATTCATTACAATCACCTACATTGAGCATCTCAAACTGAACATCTTGTCAGCTTGACAAAATTAGTTAGGCCCCCAAAGTGGGTTTGGCTAAGAAAAATTTTGAACTTAAACACCTGATCCTTCAGATTGGCATGTTGAATCCATCATCTTGATTAAAATCAAATTTGACCACTGAATGATCATTTATAACATATTTTTCCATTTATTTGCTAACTAGAAATTTCATGTCAGGGGTTCCTTTGACTAGCCTTAAAAACTGACCAAAACACCTGACTGAGCTCTTAAATTAGACACACTAATTCTCTGTTCCACATTCTTTCCCCATGTTGAATCTTGTCTCATGAAAAATTCTCAACCCAAAGATATTGACTATCAAAATTTCCTTCTTAGAATTTCTTGCAAGAAAAAAAGGCAAAGAACCATAAATCACATTTAGTTTTGGTTTTGGAAATAGGTCAAACTGACACTTGGGGAAAAAAAACTAGGTCATTAGTTCAATTTCATGAAGGAAATATAAATCTAGGATTCAGACTCATGACAAATAATTGGACAAACTTGGCAAACAATCAAAGTGGGCTACACAAAATTACATAACTTGAGATAGTGACAGAAAAGTGATTTTTGCGAATAGAATGGACTGGGGAAAGTATGCCAACAGATTCATTAAGACTTGAAAACTAACACACTTAAAGTATTTTCAAAGGAAAACATAATGATACAATCCATTTTATCTCATCTTTCATGGGCTCAAAGTTATAACATCCCAAATAGGGGTACCGACCAATCTACACTTTATTACACTAATAAAACTTTACAAATTACAAATCGAATCACATTTGAAAACTGATCAAATGGATTCATCATAAGCTCAAAATTAAAACATAACAATTCTCTAACCTCTAGAATATAATACAAAAGGAATTATCAAATTTTGGTTAACTAGGTCAAAGCCTCGTAGAATTCTGAGAAATTAGCAACAATATGACAACAATAAATGACCAACTTTGAGGGATTCAAAACCTAGTCAAAATATATCAAAATGGCTCAAAATATAAAACATAGGTTATTTGATACAGATATTAAACACTCTCAAAGTGGAAAGTCATGAAACCTAATTGGGTGAAAGATATTCAATTGCAAACAAGGCCTTCTATCGTTGTTTGACACTTAGGTAAAAAATGCAGATTTGGACAATGCTCAAAATAGAACTTCATAGAATGACTCAGAATGAAAATTTATCTTCATTAGAAAAGTGGATATATTGAATGCAACATGTTAGATACAATAAACATCTCTTAGGCCTCAAAAGGAGAGTTGGGTACACATGCATTAAAAAGAACTTATAGGTCTTGAGTTTTAGAATGGTACCCAAAATTAGGGCTTCAATTTTGAGTCCCAAAAGAGACAATGACTATTTTAATACCACACTATGGCTTGTTACAAAAAATTTCAAAATCCTCGTTATAGAAAATGATATCTCATGTCCAATGCATTGTTCTCTGTTTCTTTGCCTCTCCAATTGCCCTTATTAATGCAAACTATGAGCCACCATATATAAAAGATGTAACACCAAAATTATACATCCATTAAGGTTGAAGGAAGATCAATAAGAATGATTAAAAAAACTAGTTTTAAATAGTCATATTTATGGCAGAATTATGTTGGAAGATAAAGGTATTATGCATAGAGAGAATGGTGCCTTCATTCACCCTTCCAATGCACTCTGGTTTTCCCCCATCGATGCTTCATTCCCATCTATGAATCTTAAGCTATTTTCCAACCATATCAAATATCTTATTATATCACTAGTACATTTGGCCCCTATTTTTGATGAGAGGCCAAATTGGCTTGCGAACATTTTTTTGTTTATTCTACCAAAAATGTCAAAATAGCAATGAACATGGGATGTCAAAATAGTGACAAAAGCCAAATTGGCTTGTCAACTTTTTTTTGTTTATGCTCCTAAAAACATTGAAATAGTGATGAACATGGGATTATATTAGAAAAAAATTAAAAATTGAAACACAGTTTTCATTGTTTAGCTGTGCCAAAGCACTTTTGGGTAGGAGGAGGTGGGTTCACATATAGATCTTTTGGCATCAGAAAGGTGGTAAGTTCTTTTTAAGTTAATGTGTTGATTGCAATGCATGAAATATGGGGTGCTCCTTGATGTGCACTAAATTTGAGGAGTGAATTTGGAAAGTGCACTGGAGTAGTGATGCAAGTGTATATGCTACTTTAGTATGTTAGAAACACTAAATTAAAACAATCAAAAAGCATTTGTATACTAATTTAACATAACTGCATGAGAGACAAAGTGAAGTCCTCAAATGAGAATATGAGCCATGGATAGGCTCTCTCAATGAAGATGATCGCTTGATGTAGAGGTGCGTCTAATAGCTAAGATGGTTTGATTATGTGTGTATGCTCAAATGCTCAAATGGGCTTCAATGGAGGATTTTTGATAGATTTTGGTGAATAGATTTGATGTAAAAATGGCTTCTCAAAATGACATTATGGCTTTACTTTCTAGATTGTGTTAAAATGAATTGGGAGAGGATTTCTTAAATAGGCAAAGGGCTTGAGGGATCAAGGGCTAGGATGCAAGGATGGGAAAAAGCTTATGGAAGGCTTAGATTGAATGAGAGGAGAGCACATAGATTATGCTTCTTTATAGCCAATCACGGAGTGACACATGTCATAGGGTCATTGGTTAGAGCAAGAGGGGTTGAGGGGTCAACAAAGGAGGCTGAGAGCTCATAAAGACCCTCATAATGGCTTGTAAGAACAATGAATGGGCTTGTAAGAGTCATTTATGGCTTTGTGGGCTTCATAAAATTTTATGGTTGGGATATTTGTGAGAGAGTTGAGATATTTGACTTGGGTTGGATTAAGAAAGTCTTAAGCTTGACTTAGGAATGTGCAAATGATTAAGGCTTAGAGTAGGCTTGGGTTAATATTAGATTAGGCTTGTTAGAGATGGGCAAGTGGATGGCAATAAATGAGGGTGGGTGAAGGAGGAGATATTTGTTGGCTTTAGCTTGGGTTAGCAAGTCTTAACCCATGTTTAGGGAATGTGACAAGGTTAGGAGGGGATTAGAATTAGGATTAAAGATAAGGATTGACATCTTCTAGAAGAGTCTAGGCTTTGGATGAGGATGAAGACTTTCTAGAAGAGTCTAGAACTTCCTAGGATGAGGATAAATAAGGTTCTTAAGAAATAAATAAAGTTTTATTTATTTCAAGGGTTTGGGTTGAGGAGATATTCATTAAAATATTTTAAATAAACATGAGGATTAATATTTAATCTTAATTAAATATTTTGAGTCGGGATTAGGGCTAGGAAATGATGGGATTAGCCTTTAATCGAAATTAAAGGAGGATTAGAAGATTTTGAAAGAGGTTAGTGGTCTTAAGGAAATTGGCCAAGTTTTGGGTGAAAAATAAATTATTTATTTATTTTGGGATTTTTGGTCAATTTATTAATTAAATAATTAATCAGTAAGGAAATAATGTTTAAATAAGATTTAAACATTTTTGGCAGGGATTCCTTAATTAAATATTTTTAATTAAGATAAAGGGATTTAATTACATACAAATAAATTAATTAATTAAATAAATAAATAATTAATAAATGATGAAGTCATCAGGGACTTTTTTCAGAAAATAAAAATATTTTATTTTCTAAAAGATTTTTAGGTGTCTACAGTAAGAAGAACAAATTAAGCTCCCATTTTCTCTGTTGTTTCAAATTCCCTTCAATACTACCTCCAATGGGCTTACTGAGCTATTACCAAAACCATCAAGGTTTTTAAAATTAGGATAAATAGTATTTATCATGTTCCAAATATCTATAGCCTAATATAATTGAAGGGATCAGACACATTTTTTAAAACTTCAAACATTAGATTTATTCTTAAAAATGAGGTATTTTGGCCCCACAAATTTTATGCACAATTCTGACAGAGTAGATTTTGTGTGTGCATATATGTGTGTGCACATGCACATGTGTGTATGTGTGTGTCTATGCCCATTTTACATCCTTCCCACACTCAACCTATAAGTACACTCCACTATATTGTGAATTTGGCCAATTTTATCTTTACAAGCTATATCTTGAGTTTGAATCTCGACATTATCTATTATCAATTATGGTTAAAAGTAGTACACCCTTGCCAAAGAAGAATCCCCATAGTAACTTATACCAGACTCAAAATTTCAAGGACGTGAGAATGAGAAAATGGGGGAAATGGGTTTCAAAAGTGAGAATTCCCAATTCAAGAGTTATATAAACTAGGAGGAAAAACTGACCACACATCACAATAGTTACATAAACTAGGAGGAAACAACATATTTAATCATTAACCTAGATAATAAACACAAAAATATTAACTTTATTACTGAATCTCATTTAATGATTTTCATATATAGATGCATTCAAACATTTGTACATGCACCTGTTTGGCCAACCCTTTTCTCCTATATTCTTTTGTAACTCTCCATTGTTATTTTACTGTTCTTTTACTTCTCATTGGTCTCAGATTGGTTTTGATAATTGAGTGCCAACACACATAAGAAAATTCTAAGGTTGATGCTGAGTATAATATAGATGCTGAGCTACAGTATGTCCCAAGCCAGAAATTCAATCGGTGCCAAATGAACTTCAAGTGCCAAACAAGTTTCAAGTGTTGAGTGACAAGTGATGCCAAGTCACTATAGGTGCTAAGAAAAGTATAGATACTGAATGAGATAGAGTTACTATAGGATCCAAGAAAGATAGAATTCCTATATGTGCCAAGCATCAACAACCAATAAGTGTTGATTAACACATAATAAACATATGAGTTTGTGCCTTCAAAAACTTAGATGTAAACCATTTTTGAGCCAACTCAAGATGAATCTCAAAGGATCAAAAAGATAATATTGATTCTATTACATTCCTTATGCAATCAACATGCAACCAATTAGAAAAATGGAGAAAGATGCAACCAATAAGAAAAGTGTAGATAACTGACTAGGAAAAGAAGGATGAATGTCGATCATGGATTCATACCTAACCCTAAGTCTTGAAGCCTTTATAAGGAGGTTGATACCCCATAATTTAGTGAGTGTGAGTCAAGAGGAAGAGTAAGATATCACATGGAATTCATAAGAGAATGCTAAAAAAGTTTTGGAAGGGGTGAGAAGACTTAGAGGAAGAGCAACACATTAGAATCAAGTTGATCAGAATTGAGCATCAACACTTTGAACAAAGCTATATAAGATTAGAAAGGATTAGAATAGATTGAGAAGAACAAATATTTGGAATCAACATTTGAAGAGTGTAAGTCATTAGATCAACAAATTATACTATAATTTCTAACCATTATATTAGGAGAATGAAAATCCTATGAAGATAGGTTGGCTTGACAACTATTTTGTAGAACCTTTAACAAGGTGTTAAATCCTTCAATAGGGTGAATTCCAAGTGAATGTTTGTAACTCTTTTAAACAAGTCATTTTTAATAGGGTGTAAAGCCTTTAATAGGGGAAGCCTTTCATAAGGTAGACCATTAATGGTCGTCAAACTTTTTAACCTTCACTAGTTACATATTGCTACAGTGATAAGTTGTGGGTTTCATCCCCACCCCAATTTTACCTTCTCAATTTTGGAGGATTTCTAGGTGACCAAAATCTTGTGTTATCTATTTTCATGATTAATTAGATGTGTTAGATTCATGTGAATAATCTTAGTTAAAAATTTTAGAGGGACAAATGTGTTACTTATGATTCACACACCCCCCCCCCCTATTAGAGCTAAGTTCTTCTAAGGAGAAGCCTTACAGTTTGAAGAAAAGATCTAGAAATGGAATTCTACAAACTTGGGAAGATCATAAAAAACTAGGTGATTGAGATTCATTATACATTCTTTGGAAGAAGCCAAGGATGAATTGAGGAAATCCTTAAAGAGAAGAAGAGAGATTGTCATAGCTGAGAATGATACACATTACAAGGAGATTGACAGCTCAAAAGTATTTGCGAATGGAGATTCTAAGGAGTTTGATGTAGTAATAGTAGACCTGATGGAGAAGAATAGAGCTCAAGTAGAAGAGATCAGAACTCTCAAGATTTAATAAGAATCTCAAGCCATGATGCTTTGTGAAGTAACTGAATAGAAGAAACGAGCCATTGAAGATAAGGCTATGATAGAAGAAGACAAGAGAAACCTTGCCAATAGATTGGAAGAAAAGTCAATTGAACTTGCAAGAATTTCCAACATCTAGCTAGACACCCTAAGCCAAATGATGAATACACATCATGAGTTAAATATCCAGGACATTGAGATCTCCACACTGAAGATGCAAAATGAACAACTGCAAAATGACTTCAAAAGAGAAAAGGAGATTATAGAAAGCTTCAAAAAACCTAATGAAGCTATCAAGTATTTTGAATAGCTATTGAAATCGCTAAGACCTAGCAATGATACTTCAAGACTAGGATACACCAACATTGAAAAAGGAGAGTCATCAAAGACTATAGAAGAAAGAAGTGACAAAGGTAAGAATACTAAACCCACTTGTTATTTTTGTGGTAAAAAAGGACATACCTCTAATGTGTGTAGGAGTAAGAATGCCCATCAACATGACAAACCTAAGAATATGGGTCACTATAATAAGTGCAACAAGCAAGGACATCATGCACATGACTGCGAGACTAGAACTATTAGGACACCAAGATTTAAAGGTCACTGCTAGAATTCCAAGAAGTATGGACATAGAGATTTTGAGTGTAGATCAAAGCCTATGTGGAAACCTAGTCAATCAATACGATCAAATATTCATGTAAATCACTACAATTGGGACTAAAACACTAGGTATGGTTTTCACTAATGTTACGATTATGGACACATTCCTAAAAATTGCATAAGGACACATTTTAGAGGAAACTATAGCAGATGGCTCAGTCAAACTGCATGCTTCAGTTGTTTGAAGACTGGTCATATTAGTAGCAATTGTCCAACAAGGTCAAAGGCACCCAATTCAGAGTTCAACAAAGGAGAAAGAAAAGTTGATGTAGATGTTGAACACATTAGAGGAGAAATGAATAAAAAATGGAAGAAGAAAGATGGAGGCAATACATCCAATGAAGAGATCACTTCACCCAAAAGGTCAAGTGGTCACACTTCATCCAGCTAAGCAAAAGAAGGTGTATGTAACTAATATGTAATGCTTTATCATAAATCAATTCCAAGACAAGAAAGTACTAAAAAGGAAATATTAGCATGAATAAAGATGCAAAGTTAAAATTTCAAGTTTTCACAAGTGTTGTTGAGTTACCTTTAGATCCTAAGTGAAAACATAGTACATGTTGAGTTGTCTGTCAAAGTCAATAGAAGCTGAGTGATTAGTTACAACCAAGTTAGAAGTGGATGTCGAGTGAAGGGAAAATTGTATTGAAGCTAAGTAAGGGAAACTCCAATAAATGTTGAGTGTTTGAAAATCAATAGAAATCGAGTAAACCAGAAATGCTTAAGGAGCCAAGTGGACAGCTGTAAATGTACTAAGCATTAAATGCTATGAAATGAGAGTATATCATCACATTTTGAATCATTTTTCACCATCACGAGAAAAGAGAAAAGATGAAGAAGATTGTAGAACAATTTCTAGGTAGAGTTTGAAGAATTTGAGCAAATTTCTACAAAGATTCGACATAGTTTCATCGATTTCAAGGTATTTGTACTAGTACCAAGCTATGTAGTTTTAGAATTTCTTCATGTTTAAACCCTAGATTCAAAAATTGGCATCTAGCTCTAGGAAACCTCGGGATAAAGAGCTATTTGAAGTTCAATTAGTTCCAAATGAGGTTAAGCAACCCAATTTTTGACTTATCCCTAAAGTTGCATACAAGAATGACCTAGTCAAAGCCCTATCCATAATTCCTCCTAAGGCAGTAATGGTGCAAGATGTTAGGAGATGCTACAACTATCAAATAGGTGTTATAGGAGATATGGAAATTAGTGAAGCATTTGATAGATTGTGTGAAAATGGAGTCTTGAAAGAAGAATACCAAATTGCTGAGAG
This sequence comes from Cupressus sempervirens, assembly GCA_028749045.1. Lineage (NCBI taxonomy): Eukaryota > Viridiplantae > Streptophyta > Pinopsida > Cupressales > Cupressaceae > Cupressus > Cupressus sempervirens. The sequence goes on along the minus strand of CM053786.1, from coordinate 180,234,503 downwards.
GAAGGGCTTAACCCATGCCCTCGAGTTCCCTATTATTTTTAAGATTGAGTGGATTAGAATTGTGTTGAGCAGTATACACAATGGAAGCTTGTTGTTACAAGATGGGCTAGTCAAAATATCAAAAAGAATTGTTCATAGGGTAACATGGTATCCAACACTATATCGGCCTAAGACCCTAATGAGTGACTCCAAAGAAGCTATTGCAAACAATGCATGAGCCAAGTGGAACAAGGGAGGCATGACCATAGACACCATTAAGGATCCTCTTATTGATTTTTCTGTCAGACTCAATAGTGTACCATGTATTGTAGTAAATTTTGGTTACAAACTTGTTAAAAATGATCATACTTATGATCTAGCATAACTACAATTACAATAGATAAATGAGAATTTAGGAGCCATAAGGAGAACAAAGGGAGCCCAATGTAAATTTGGTGCAATTTTGATATGTATATTCTTCTATGTATAGAATGAATTCATCTATTTTGGAAAAGTTAGCTGGAAGACAAATAGGTCCATTGTATCTTAGGTGAATGAATAAATTAAGAAAATGGGAGCAAATTTTGAGACACTCATTACCAACTATTTTGAAGATTTTAAGAAATCAATGAAATAGAGAATTAGGATTCTAGTGTCACTTGTGGAGCAGCACACAAATGAAATTTTCTTTCTTGTTGACATTGACTATACTTACATTCAGATAGTCATACCAAGGGTAAGATGGCTTAGACCTCTTGGGTATGAGATAAACACTAATGAGGCATCTATAGCCATAATAGTTCTATAAGTAGAGGAAGTAGATAAAGATGCCAAAATTTTTGGCACATATGATGTAGTGAGATCCAAGGTGGATATGGAGCTAAAGACTACTTCTACATTGAAGAAGAAGGAAAAACTAGTGAAGAAGTTCAAAGCAAAATTTGGAGAAGGCACAACAGAGGAAAAGGGAGAAGAAGATGATGATGATGATGATGAAGAGGAACAAAGGCAAGGGCCACCAATAATAATCCAAGGAATTGATGACAATGTTGAAGAAGAAGAAGGTGCCAAGCAAGAAGAGGAAGCACCTAAAGTAGAGCCCAAGAAGAGAAAAGCACGAAGGCAGCCTACTACATAGCCTAAAGGCAAAAATAAAATAGCTAAGTTAAGCCCAAAAAAACCCACCATAAGGGAGGATACAAGGGCTACAACAAAAGTGGCAAAGGAACGAGAAAAGAAGAAAGCCACATAGTAGGGAGGGCCAGTAGAGAAAAAGAGGAGAAAATATGTGGCACCTCTAGAGTTAGATGAGGAGAGGACAGAGTCTAATGAAAATGAACAATTCAGAGTGGTAAGTCACACCACAAAATTAGACTTAAAAAATAATTGTGACAATATTAGGGATAATGTTGATTTGACTAGATTAAAAAGTATTGATTTCAATAAGTTAAGTAGAGAGGAGCAAAACATAGTGGAAGAGTTAATTTACAATATGATGGCAAAGTTCAAGAATACTCCACTTGAACTAGATAATACTATGCCTAAGGAACTATATACAATTGTAGAAAATAAATGACATTATTGCTTAAAAATGGAGAAGGAAATAAGGGAGTCAAATTTGGCTTGTGTAATGCCTAACCTCACAAATAGCCAAATGAGTAAGGCAAGCAAGAGACATGGGAGCAAATTTGCACCCAAATACAAAGCCTTCAACATTTTTCAAAATAAAATTGAAGATGTTGTAAAGAAGTCCACTCTCATGTGAAAAGTGATTTATTTCCTTCAAATAGTCAAGGAAGGACAAGAAGATCCCTTTGAGGGAAGGAATAATGGTGAGGAAGAGGAGGAAGAAGGAGAGAAACAAAAGGAAGAAGTTGCAGTGGAGAAGGAAACAAAAAAGGGTGATATAGCAATAGCTAAGCAACAACAATAGGAAAAAAGTGTGCAAGAAACACAAATGCCACCACCTAACCCTCCACATGCAACACCTACACCTATAGAGATAGTAATTGTGAAGGATGTTCCTGACACTACTGGTCAAAACATCAACCCATTGACTACAAAGGACCTTAGAAAGATCCTTCACCAAACTACTCTACAATCACAGCTATGTACCAATCCAATTTTGGTGAGTGTAGAGGAACTACATAAGGTAGTATCTAAGATAAAAAAGTAGAAAGTGAATCCACAAGAGCCACCTTCATGAACTCCAATAGCTACTAGGGGATAACCACAAGAGCAACCAACACAAGATACATCTACTAAGGTTGATTCCATAATTATAGTGACTTCAACTATTGAGGAGGAAGCAAAGGAGAAAACAAGATAGAAGAATACTTTTTTTCCTACATCACAAAGTGAAGGTGCACTTCCTCAGATCACTATAATTGATCAAGGCACAACTGAAGAAGACAAGGAGGAGATCCCTAAGTAGAAAGAATAGGAGGCAATACAAACATTGGTCAATTTTCCTTTTATAGGGACTCCTACTAGAAAAACATAGTAGTTGAGAACTGATGCAATACCATTACAAATATCAACACTAGGCTCGAGCTCTATCAAGCTAGGAAGGTTACTTCACTATGGAGACCTTGTACTTGATGAGGAGATACTCATACCAATCTATGAGTATTAAAAAATGAATATAGAATAGATCAATGAAGTGCAAGAGGCATTGGAAAAGAAGAAAAAGAAAGAGATACTTAGGAGTGAGTATAGGGAAAGGCAAGCATTGATAGAAATCAAAGACATCTTTCTAGATACCTTCAACTTGCAAGTACCTAAAGAGACAGAGCCCATCATGGAACAACTATCCAACATAATGGATCAAGTATAGAATGAAGACCTAGACACCAATGTCAAATTATTTGAATGGTCTAAAAAGAAATTCTAGATGAAGGTAAATGAGAAAATATCTGGTGAGATAGCACTGACATAGGTAGAGTTGGCAAAGAAGGTTGAGAAAATCAAAGTAGTACTTGGGAATATATTCTCACTATACTCCAAACTATGTGATTCCTCATACTTCACACAAGAAACCACCCAAAGGATATTGATCTTGGAAAGTGTTAGGAACCTGTGTGTTCCTTCTGTTTATTTTGTTAGAGTAGTGTTGTTGGACGCATATGCTTTGTAAGTCATCCCGTGAGTATATTTTATTATCCCACATGCATAGGTAGTATTACTTTTCTAGATCGTACTCAGTATATAAGAATAGGTTGAGGCCCTTGATGGGCACGGACGAATTTATTGTATTGAGCTTGCTCAAAGGAGGTTACCCCCTCGAAGTGGCCTGCGATCAGTAGATTCATTCTGAGTTCTGCTATCACTTTGTATTCTGTTATTTCGAGCATTCTCACGATATTGCTATAAGGAGGTTCATCTCATCTGGTATCAGAGCACTCTCTTGGGCTCGTTGGGTGGAAATTACATCAAATTTTTTTTCTGTCGTGGCCTTCAGGTTCCTCTCACTTCTAATATCTCTTGTTATTGCAATACCTCTTTTCAGTTGCTCTGTCTGTGAGTGAATTTTTCTAAGTCGACTGTTCAAAATAAAAATTAAAAAAAAAAAAAAGAGTAAAAATTTTTCTGTTTTTTAGTCGTAGCTTCCTTGTTTGCTTTCTGTTTCTGCTCATACTTCCGCAGAACGTCTGCAATATCATTTCGCACACTTCCTTCCTTGGCGACCCAACCCCAAATTTTACATATCAAAGCCCTAAATCCCTCATTTATCTAATTTTAGGGTTTTCCCTATCTTTTTCACCTCTCATCCAATCGCCACCAAACTGAGCCACAAGATTCAATTCCTCATTTTGCTCCCTTATCCCTCTTGGACTGTTCGCCTCATTTCGCCTCCCTACCCTTGAAACCCTCATTTTTCTGTTTCCCTTGTCCCCAGATAGTCTCCCACCACCCGTCGAACACCCCTTTCCTATCTGAGTTTTACCCAAATCCAAGTTTGCCGTAACTAAAAAAGTTTTTGTTTCTCATCTTCTACCCATTCCAAAAAAAAAAAAAAAAAAAAAAAAAAAAAAAAAAAAAAAACCTTGCTTTATGGTTGTTACGCGTACAGGAGCAAAAATCATGGAAGAAGAAATGGCATCCCTCAAAACCAAACTTCAAGATCTGGATGACGAAATTCTGGGTCTTAACTTTCAGCAGTCAGCCATGAGCCGAAACCATTCAGGAGATACTGGGTCCTCTTCTGGCAATTTGCGTGGACCAAAGCTTGATTTTCCACGCTTCGATGGTTCTGATCCGACTGGATGGATCTATAGGGCAGAGCAGTATTTCAGCTTGCATAATACTTTGGATAACCACAAAGTCCCCCTTGCATCTTTTCATTTGGAACATGAAGCTCTTCAATGGTTCCGTTGGTACATCAAGGCTAATGTAGGCCCAACGTGGAGAGAATTGTGCACCCTCATTTTGGAGCGCTTTGGCCCTAGTTCCTTTGATGATTTCACAGGAGCACTCACTAAACTGCGTCAAATAGGCACTGTAAGAGAATACCAGACAGAGTTTGAAAAATTAGCTAATCACACAGAGGGCTTGTCAGATGAATTCTTCCGTAGTTGTTTTGTCAGTGGTCTGAAGGATGCACTTCGCTCAGAAGTCAAAATGTTTCGACCTACTACAATGATGGAAGCCCTTGGGTTGGCTAAGTTAGCGGAAGACAAGATTAGTGCTCTACAACGCTCCAGATCTAATTTTGTTCCATTCCGAAATACAGGTTCTCACAACCCTCCAGTCATACCAGCTCCCAGAACTACTCCGATCAAGCACTTGTCTGAAACAGAGATGCGAGTCAGGCGAGACAAAGGGCTTTGTTATAATTGTGATGAGAAATGGTCTCGGGGCCATAGATGTGTTCAGCAAAAGCTCTATCTCTTGGATGTGGATTCTCCACCGGAACTGGAAGAATATGTAGATGCTCAGGAAACAGTGGATGATGAGGTTGAGCCTCACCAGCCTGAACCTCCTTCACCAGAAGCTCCACCAGAGATATCTGTCCATGCTTTGGCAGGAGTCACTACTCCACAAACCATGCGGGTCCAGGGTTTCTTCAAGAAGATCCCTCTTACTATACTCATTGATTCTGGTAGCACTCATAACTTCATTGATCCACGAATAGCCAAACAGGCTGATTGCTTTATCCATCCCTGCTCTAGCTTTGAAGTCATGATTGCCAATGGGGGCACTTTACCTTGTAAAGGGAAATGTCGCAATGTGCGTCTCTCTATTGGCGATTATAACATGCGCTCTGACATGTTTGCCTTACCCTTAGGTGGCTGTGATGTGGTTTTGGGTGCCCAATGGTTACGCACTCTTGGCCCCATTCTCTGGGATTTTGCTGAACTTTGGATGCAGTTTTCAGCCGAGGGGTACCAACACACTTTGAAAGGCTTACAACCAGGGTCTCTCAGCATCATCAGTTCACACCGTATGGAAAAACTTCTTAAGAAGAATTCACATGGTGTCATCGCTCAGCTCCATTCCATTCAGATGCAGCCATCAGCAGTCTCTAGCACTCCTACCGATCTCCAACACATTTTGGACAAGTATTCTGGTGTATTTGCTGAACCTGTGGGATTACCTCCTTCTCGTCCAGAGGACCACCGTATTCAGCTCCTTCCTGGCAGTGTTCCGCCCAACATCAGGCCCTACCGCTACCCATTTCATCAGAAGACCGAAATCAAGATACTTGTCCGTGACTTACTGAAGCAAGGTATTATTCGCCCTAGTACCAGTTCCTTTTCTTCTCCAGTTCTGCTTGTTCGCAAAAAAGATGGGTCATGGCGACTCTGCATTGATTTTTGAGCACTTAATCATCTCACTATAAAGGACAAGTTTCCCATTCCAGTTGTTGATGAACTTCTTGATGAACTTCATGGGGCTCATTTTTTCTCCAAGTTAGATCTTCGTTCTGGGTATCATCAAATTCGGGTTAATGAGGAGGATATACCTAAAACTGCCTTCCGCACACATGATGGTCACTATGAATTTTTAGTCATGCCCTTTGGCCTCACGAATGCTCCTTCAACATTTCAGGCAGTGATGAATAACATATTTCGACCATACCTCCGAAAATTCATTCTGGTCTTCTTTGATGATATCCTCATATATAGCAAAACTTGGGCTGAGCATCTCCATCATCTGGAGCTTGTCTTGCAACTTCTCTCTGATCATCAACTCTGTGCAAAACTATCTAAATGTGTGTTTGGCCAGGAGGAAGTGGAGTATCTCGGGCATATTGTTGCACACCATGGAGTGCCGGTGGATCCTACAAAAATAGATGCCATGAAAACTTGGCCGCATCCTAAAACTCTCAAGAGCCTTCGGGGTTTTTTGGGGTTGACTGGCTACTACCGCAAGTTTGTCAAAGATTACGGGAAAATTGCAGCACCATTGACAGCTCTGTTAAAAAAGGATGCCTTCTCCTGGACCCCTGTTGCTGAGACTGCATTTGAACAACTGAAACAGGCTATGTGCAGTACACCTGTTCTCGCGATGCCAGATTTTTCCAAACCCTTCACTATTGAGAGTGATGCTTGCAGCAATGGATTGGGTGCTGTTCTCCTGCAAGATGACCATCCTATTGCGTTCACTAGCAAAGCCCTCTCTGGTAAGAATCTAGCCCTCTCTACTTATGAAAAAGAAATGATGGCTATTTTGCATGCTGTACAGAAGTGGCGGCCATACCTCTTAGGGAGTCATTTTTGCATCAGAACCGATCACCAAAGTCTGAAATACTTCCTGGAACAACGGGTATCCTCTCCTACACAACAGAAATGGGTCAGCAAACTCATGGGGTATGATTATGAGATCACCTACAAGAAGGGTAAGGAGAATATTGTGGCAGATGCTCTTTCTCGCACATTTGATAATCAAGCTTCCCTTTCCGCTATTTCTATGCCCATTCCCAATTGGTTAGTGTCTGTTCAGCAGGGCTATGACAGTGACTCTTCTTTATCTCAAATCATTCACCAGCTAGCCAATAATCCTTCTGCTATACCACATTACTCTTGGGATGGTGCTTCTCTTCGATACAAGGGTCGGCTAGTGCTTCCTCAGAACCCAGCTCTACATCAGGCTATTTTTTATGAACTCCATGCTTCTCCTTCAGCAGGGCACTCAGGCTTCCTCAAAACTTATGAGCGAGCAAGGAGAAACTTCTTTTGGAAAGGGATGAAACAGACGATTCAATAGATGGTGGCTGAATGTGATACTTGCCAACGCCACAAGGGTGAAACGACCCTCCTTCCTGGCTTGCTCGAACCATTGCCCATCCCTACACGGATTTGGACTGATATTTCTCTGGATTTCATTGAAGGGCTTCCTAAATCCGGTGGCAAGACAGTGATCTTGGTTGTGGTTGATCGTCTCTCGAACTATAGTCATTTTTGTGCCCTCAGCCACCCCTATACTGCCTCCTCTGTTGCACAAATCTTCATGGACCAGATATTTCGTCTTCATGGACTCCCTTCTTCCATTGTCTCTGATCGTGATGCAACTTTTACTAGTCATTTTTGGACTGAACTGTTTCAGAAAACTGGCACCAAACTGAAGATGAGTTCGGGCTATCACCCACAAACTGATGGTCAAACTGAAATTGTCAATAAATGCTTGGAAACTTATCTTCGTTGCTTCACTTCCGAACAGCAACATCAGTGGGCCAAGTGGCTCCCTTTAGCTGAATGGTGGTACAATACCTCTTACCACACTGCCTCTAAAATGACTCCATATGAAGCAGTCTATGGTCAGGCACCTCCAGTGCTCCTTCCCTACACTCCCAACAGCTCACCAGTTCAGGCAGTTGACATAGTTCTCCACAGCAGGGATCAGATTCTTCGTACCTTACAGGATAATCTTCACATGGCCCGTAATCGGATGAAACAGCAAGCAGATCAACACCGTTCTGAGCGCTCATTTCAAGTTGGGGATATGGTTTTTCTTCGTCTACAGCCATACAAACAATCCTCCCTAAAGCTGAAAGGGCGTCATAAGCTGGCCCCAAAATTTTATGGGCCTTATAAGGTTCTGCAGAAGATTGGTTCAGTTGCTTATAAACTGGAACTTCCTCCTTCTTCCCGCATTCATCCAGTCTTTCATGTTTCTTGTCTAAAGAAAGTTCTGGGTACCACTGTCAGAGCACAAACTACTCTCCTTGAAATGGATACGGAAGGATCCATTATCCTGGAGCCGGTGGCAATCATTGACCAGCACACTCGCCAGCTTCGCTCTCGCTCCATCTCTGAGGTCTTGATTCAGTGGCATGGCATGCAACCAGAGGATGCTACCTGGGAACCCCTTCTTCAGATTCAACAACAATTTCCACACCTTAAGCTTTGAGGACAAAGCTTTTTTCTAAGGGAGAGGGGATGTTAGGAACCTGTGTGTTCCTTCTGTTTATTTTGTTAGAGTAGTGTTGTTGGACGCATATGCTTTGTAAGTCGTCCTGTGAGTATATTTTATTATCCCACATGCATAGGTAGTATTACTTTTCTAGATCGTACTCAGTATATAAGAATAGGTTGAGGCCCTTGATGGGCACGGACGAATTTATTGTATTGAGCTTGCTCAAAGGAGGTTACCCCCTCGAAGTGGCCTGCGATCAGTAGATTCATTCTGAGTTCTGCTATCACTTTGTATTCTGTTATTTCGAGCATTCTCACGATATTGCTATAAGGAGGTTCATCTCAGAAAGGAACCTCAATGTAACTAGCACACAACTACCAAAGGATCCAACTCAAAGTGAGAAGCATTTTCCTACAATGCTTGACACACAAAGGGAATTAGCTATACTCACAACAAATGAGGCTAACACCAAGGCCAAATTAATACAAATTCAATCTGCAAAAACCCCTCACATGGAAGTATTACATAAAGAAATGGCCTATGCAGAAAATGTTTTGAAGAAAGATCCCAATCTTGCTACATTGGAAGGCCTAGTACACCTTGCAGAAAAGATAGTCATCCAACATAAAGCAATGAAAATTGCATTAGACAATTGGAATGTTGCTCTAAAAATCATTATTTAGGTAAATAAATCTAATTTGGCTAAGTATTGAATTCATTCATAGGACCCTTTGACATAAGTGTCAAAAAGGGGGAGATTTAATTGGGGGAGATACCCAAAGGGGAAGATAATAAAATTTTGAGTTTTTGAGTTTTGAGGAGAGATAAGGAGATCAAGCCAAAAGGATACAAAAATGACAAAGGCAGAATGATAAGGCAAAGCATGGAAACAAAATGAGTCAAATCCAGCATAAGCAATTTTGGGTATAGAAATGACACATTAGCTCAGGGGGAGTTACAAGTTTTTGAGGTATATAGCCTTCTACAAAATTTTGAACAAGTTTTTAAAGTTTTGTACATATGCCGAACAAGTTGTATATTATACTCTTAGAGATTAGATTCATGATGCTTAGTTAAGTGTTTTTTTTTTACACTTATGTCATAGGGGGAGATTCTTGGTCTCAAATTGGTTTTGACAATTGAGTGTCAAAACACTTAAGAAAATTCTAAGGTTGATATTGACTATAATATAGATGCTAAGCTATAGTATGTGCAAAGCCAAAAATTCAATAGGTGCCGAGTGAATTTCAGGTGCCAAGCAAATTTCAAGTGCTAAGTGACAAGTGATGCTATGTCACTATAGGTGCCAATCAAAGTATAGATGCTAAGCAATAAAGAGTTACAATAGGAGCCAAGAAAGATAGAATTCCTATATGTGCTGAGCATTAGCAATCAATAAGTGTCAAGTAACATAGAATCAACATATGAGTTTGTGTCTTCACAAACTCATATGTAAACCATTTTTGAGCCAACTCAAGATGAATCTTGAAGGGTCAAAAAGATAAGATCAAATCTATTACATTCCATATGCACTCAACATGCAACCAATCAAAAAAATGGAGAAAGAATGCAACCATTATGAAAAGTGTAGAGAATTGAGTAGGAAAATAACGATGAATCTCGATCATGGATTCATACCTAACCCTAAGTCTTGAAGCCTTTATAAGCAAGTTGATACCCCATAATTAAGTGACTGTGAGTACAAGAGGAATAGCAAGATATCATGTGGAATGCATAAGAGAATGCTAGAAAATTTTTGGAAGGGGTGAGAAGACTTAGAGGAAGAGAAGCACAACATAATCAAGTTGATTAGAATAGAGTATCAACACTTTGAACAAGATATATCAGATCAAGAAGGATTAGAACAAATTGAGCAGAACAAGGATCTGGAATCAACAATTGAAAATTGTAAGTCATCAGATCAATACATTCTACTATACTATCTAACCATTTTATTAGGATAATGAAAATCCTATGAAGATAAGTTGGCTTAACAACTATTTTTAGAACCTTTAACAAGGTGTTAAATCCTTTAACAGGTTGACATTCCAAGTGAATGTTTGTAAATTCTTTAAATAGGTCACTTTTAATAGGGTGTAAAGCCTTTAATAGGGTAGGCCTTTCACAGGGAAAACCATTGATGGTGGTCAAACTTTGTAACATTAGCTAGTTACATATTGTTTCAAGAATAAGTTGTGGGTGTCATCCCCACCCCAGTTTTACATTCTCAATTTTGGAGGATTTCTAGGTGACCAAAATCTTGTGTTATCTATTTTTATGCATGTGTTTATTTTCATGATTAATTAAATGTGTTAGATGCATGTGAATAATCTTAGTTAAAAGTTTTAGAGGTAAAAATGTGTTACTTCTGATTCAGCCCCCCCTCTCGAAGTAAATCTCCCCACTTGTAATTTCCAACACTTCTTTCTTGACTCTACATACTTTCTTCCCCTTCAATTGCAAATAGATTACTCTGTTAGGTTTCTTGGCATTACTCCATGAACTCTTCAATGATCGGGTCTCTGGCTTCCATCTATCTCTGAGACCATTTCCATTCCTTTAGCTGTGTTCATCTTGTTTAACCTCTCTTCTATCATCCTCAAGAAAACCTCATTGTACTTTTGTTTAGCCTCTCTCCTTATTGACCTGCCCTCTTTATTTTATAGATAGCCTTCCTTTCTTCCATCATTCACAACTAGTTCTTTTATCTATCATGTTTCCCTCCAAAATTATCTATCTTCAATTCATCTACCTATTAACCTTCCAAACATCAACCCCTTATGGTCCTCAAATGCTCATTACTCTTTACTCATTCATCTTTTTGTCTGACATTCTATCCATGTGTTGACAGAAACTATTTCTACTCAACATCAATTCTAGATGCAAACAACTAATAATAGAAAGACTTTCTTGTACCTAGACACAACTAAAGAAATAGTACATAAGGCCAATATCTTTCATATCAAATTCAAATGCCAAGTCCTCCTTGTACCATCCTATTAGCTCCTAATCACTAATATGAATAAGGTCATCCACATACATGACTAAAATTAATAGATTAAATCTATTTAACTAAAAATCATGAATACAAGTTGCATGAGTTTTTGTGAATACTAAACAAGTGTTAGTTGCTTTAGCTAGTGTGAGATCTCTAGCTTGCACATGTGAACAAAATTAAAATTACAGATTCCATATTGTTGTTCCAAAGGACCTATACATGTGTTTCACATATCTTATATAGATCCCACTATCAACTATGATAGATAATATTTTTATTGATTTTTTTTGAGAAAGTTTATGAAAAGGTCATAAATTAGGTTTTGTAGGACTACAAGGAGATTCACCCATTTGTGACCATTTTGGTAGTGTTTATTATCTATTAACTTTTGTAAGATTTTGTGAGAATTTTAAACATGTTAGAAAGTGATAATATCAACCTAAGAATATTTGGTGAGAACTTTAGGTTGTGGGATAACCAATCAATTCTATTTCAAAGGAAACCTTTAAGGGAAAGTTGGAAAACCTTGTGGTTTATTATACATTTCGTAGAGTGATTTGGTCAAGTGGTTGGGTTGACCTATCTCTTAATAATATTGGTATCAATGTATGCAAGATGAACCTATGGGGTATGTCTAGGCCTTGTGTGGTAGATATCTCAAAGCTGATATACTTATACCGAAGGCTTAATTGTTTCTATTATGGTTCTATTACACTTATAAATATTGCAGGCTTCTTTAAACTCTCAACTTTTTTTCTAATAGCTTAATCATTTTAACTTGGATTCTATTAATTTCCATAAGTTTATCTTGAAAAAGGTTTTCACTTCTTTTTGTCAAAATTCCCTCCATGATTCATAGACTGGCAGAAATTGAGCTTTAATACCATTTTAATAACATAGTCTGAATGTTGAAATCCAACAACTTATAAATGTTCATGAACACTATATTTTGTATATTATGTATTATTTTCAAACATAACAAAAGAAAATTGAGATTCATTAAATTATTACAACTTATTAAAAAAATTTATTTTAAGGAATGGACATAATTGTTATTCTAGATGTTCATCTAAATGGTGATCTTCTCCTAAGGGTATCCCTTTTCAAAAAGCTTGATCTCTATGTAGAGAGGGATAATGTTTGGCCCATGAAAATAATAATTTTTTCTTGCTAGATTTCACATTAATGCCTTCTCATCCCATCATATTATATAACTCGGGCTCTCCTTTCTTGGAACATCTCAGTCAAGGATGACAACTCTCAAATGTTGACAATAATTGGGCAACTTAGTTGACAAGTACAAGTATAGTTTCTCAAATTGTGCTATGAACTGACAAATTAATACTTTAAAATTTAAGGAAGATCCAAACTTCTTCTTATTCCAATTTAATTAACTATAAGCAACAAAGAAAATATATTTCAAGCTTGATGGCCTCTAGCCATGCTCCTTAAACATGTCAATATCCATGCTCAAACACCATACTTCCAAACATTTTGTATTCATCTGAATTTTAAGGATATTTAAATGAATTTTTTATTATTAAGAAGAAATTTAGAGAACCCTAATTGTTTTTCAATATCTCCATTTTGGCTAAGTTTAATGTCCCCCTATCCAATCTTCTGCATATATAGACTATCATGCTTCCATTGCTACAATAATGAAATTTGAGAATGCTTCTTTAATATTGTCAATACCTTTAACACAATACATATGCTTTCCTTCACCTATTTGTATGTTCTTTGACCTTTTGATATGGTACTAACATATGTTTGATTATGTCTGTTGTAATTTCTTAGATCATGATTTTCAATTTTATTATATAAGAATTTGATATATTGAGAAAATATAAAAGGGGCCTTGCAAAGTGTATTAGTATCCCTTGAGCTCAATCTATAATATAGAGGTTATTACAACTTAACTAACCCTTTGATTAACCTTTATGTCTATTTATGACATCACCAAAAATGATATGTGGCACTTTAGAATATACTGGTTTGAAGTCATCTGTTGTATCTATATATATATGCAATTAAAGAGTGGGCTAACGTCACATCAAAACTATACTAGCTAGTGATGAATTCAATTATATATTCAACATGTATTATTAACAAGAGTATTGGATTACATGTTGACCTAGATTATTCAATGAATATATTAATGGTATTTCTTCTGCAACATAGAAATCTTATCACATATTATGGTAGCCATGTATGATGACTATTCCATTTTATAACCACTCTAAGATTGTACTTGTATATGATAATTATTACTATCAATGTATGTTGAGAGTTATAGGATAACAATGATCTCAGGCATGGATATGCAATCTCTTATATTCTTATGTTATATATATGCAATTGTCTCTCTTATACGAATAATCTTTGATGTGTATCTAATGTTATATGTTCTTTAATGGATGTTTCCTCTAATATACAATTGTATTTTTGGAACCAATAGTTGCTATTTCAACTTTCAATTCTCTATATTTGAGAGATTCCCCAAAGGGAATACATAATTTATAAAATCAATTCTTCTTATCTACATCTAGAGAGTCGATCAACTTGTATAAATATATGCTTTGGGATATGAAGGGACATGGTGAAAAGTCATCATCTTTCATAACTAGATTATTTTTTCTTCATGATTATTATGAAAAAATCATGGATGATTACCCAAATATTATGAGTCATTAAGGACAATTGATAATGTAAACTCCATAATGTTGGCTAGTATAACAACAAAATAACAATGTATAATCTAATACATGAATTAGAGTGAGGCCCTACCATGTTAATGCATAGAAATACTAGTAGTGATAGTATACACATTCATCAACTTAATATTTGATAGAGGTGTTTATGAATGTGATGCTCAATGCAATATGCCATGGGTGCCTCTAGTAAATTTATATACTAATAAAAAATCTTCTTTCTTTATAGATGAGTTGATGTCTTGCTCTTTCAATAGCCTCCATATAATCTTCCATTTTTTTTGATAGAGATGACTTTTATGTGAATTGATATGCCTATACATTGGAGTATTTTCTAATAGAAATGTTGATTTTTATCATCGGTATTGTTATTTATTAATATTTTCCCTATTCTCATTATAGATCTATTTGTTTCATTTATTGTTGATTGATACTACTCCCTACCATAATCAATGATTATATTATTATTCGTAATATTGAGATATTCCTGACAAGTCTTGTAAAATAACTAAGGAGAAATAATGTAAGGTTAGATAATATATGATTTTTTTTATAATGTGAACATTAATGAATATTAAATATTAATAGATTTATATATTGTTTTTAATCCAACTATCACCCTAATGAAAGGCATCTTGATTATTAATTTTTTATGTTCTTTTAATACACTTGATATAGAATTTGCAAGTTGCAAAAAAATCATCCTTGTTCCACCAGTGAGTCATTCCATTCAAGAAAGACCATGTCTGATGATATCAACACACACAAAAATAGGGAGACAATTGATAGACTGTGGTCTAACTTAAAAAGAAAAGGTGATGGAAAATTTGATTTTCCTTGCAACAATTTTAAGGGCTTAAAGACTCAAAGATATCTAATCAAAATAGCTAAGGAACATTGTAGGCAACATGGTCACATTTAAGGTGGGAAACAAATTTCATCCATTGTTATGTATTTTAATAATTTATAAAATACATAAGACATGATTTGATGATGACATCAAGGTCATGGTAATATAAGGTCATCATTTTGATATAGGCCTACCATCCTAGGCTTCATGTTAAGGACCATGAAAATGCATAGAATGTGGATTTTGAAATGAGGAAACATGAAGGTGTCAACATAGAAGTAGAAGGTAATGATCCCATTGAAGAAGATCACAATGATGAAGAAGATCATGATGATCAAGATGATGATGATGATGATATTGATGCAAACCTTGATGTACATATACTTGGGAAGGCATACAAGCCCTTATACAAAGGCTCCCAAACAACTCTTCTTGACTTTGTATTATTTTTGGTGGACTTGAAGGTTATGAATCATTTATCCAATGTAGCAATGACACATATGTTAAGGTATGACATCTTTTTTCATTTTTTCAATCATAATTCCCTTACAATTAGTATTGGGTGAATTATGTGGCAATTAATATTCTTTATATTAACAAATTATAATTTTTTGTCATAGGTTGATAGGTGAGTTTTCGTTACCACCATCAAACATTCTACCTTGCTCATATCGAGAATTAATTGCCATTATGAAAGTTATTCATATGGAGTATCAAACAATAAATACATGTCTGAATGATCATATCATATATCATAAACAACATGAATTTGTTACAAAATTCTTTTTTTTTTCATATTATTAGATATCCATCAAATCAAATAATAAAAAGGGTGCCTTGCAAGGTTCTTTGGGTTATTACCATTATTCCACATCTGCAACAATTATTTAGGTGCAATAGCTTGACACATTTTATGGATTACCTGCATGCATGTAATAGAAGTCAAGATGATATTATGTGAATACCTATAGATGGTTCAACATTTAAGGAAATAGAGAAAAAATGGCCACACTTTAAGGAAGAACCTCGTAATCTCAAGCTTTCATTAGCAACAGACGGTGTCAATCAATTTGGAGAGATAACATCTACTTACTCGGTGTGACCTATTTTTGTTATCAACAATAACATTCCTTTTTGGATGACCATAAAGAGGGAGTACATAATGTCAGCGATGATTATTCTAGGCATTTTTTCATTTAATAGTCATCTAAATTACTTTATTATAAATAATCCATCGAACTGGTCATAATAATTATGTAGTGTTTTTGTTCATTCAACTAGGAAAGTACCAAGTTAAAGATATCAATGTATATATTGAGCCCCTTTTTGATTAGTTGATGATGTTATCAAATGGGATCAATATGTATGACATCTCTAGACCAATAAGAAAGAGACAATTTCAATTCCATGCAATGCTTGTATGGACAATACATGATGCCCCTGGGCTAGCACATTTTTGTGGCATGTTATCTTCTTAACACAACCTCATTGTACTTTTGTTCAACCTATCCCCTTATCAACTTGCTCTCTTTATTCTAGAGATATCCTTCCTTTCTTCCATCATTCACAACCAATTATTTTATCCATCATATTTGCCTCTGAAATTATCTGTCTTCAATTTCTCTACCTACTAACCTTACAAACATCAACCCCTTACTATCCTCAAATGCTTATTACTCTTTACTCATTCATCTTTTCATCTAACTTTCTACCCATTTGTTGACAAAAACTATGTCTACTTAAAGTAAATTCTAAATGAACATAACTAACAATACGAATACTTTCTTGTACCTAGCCACAACTCAAGAAATAGTACATAAGGCCAATATCTTTCATATCAAATTCAAATGCTAACTCCTCCTTGCACCATCCTATTAGCTCCTAATCACTAATAAAAATAAGGTCATGCACACACATGACTAAAATTAATAGATCAAATCTATTTAACTGATAATCATGAATACAAGTTGCATGAGCTTTTGTGAATACTAAACAAGTGTTAGTTGCTTCAACTACTATGAGATCTCTAGCTTGCATGTGTGAACAAAATTAAAATTACACATTCCATATTGTTGGTCCAAAGGACCTATACATGTGTTTCACATATCTTATATAGATCCCACTATAAACTATGATATATAATATGCTTATTGAGTTTTTAAGAGAAAGTTTATGAAAAGGTCATAAATTAGGTTTTGTAGGACTACAAGGAGATTCAACCATTTGTGATCATTTTGGTAGTTTTGAATATCTTATTTTTCATAAGATTTTGTGAGAGCCTTAAGTTGTTAGAAAACCAATTGATTCTATTTCAAAGGAAACCTTTAAGTGAAATTTGGAAAACCTTGTGGTTTATTATACATTTTGCAAAGTGATTTTGTCAAGTGGTTGGATTGACCTATCTCTGCATCATATTGGTATCAAGGTATGAAGGATGAATCTATGGGGTATGTCTAGGCCTTCTATGGGAGATATCTCAAAGCTAACATACTTATACCTAAGGCTCAATTGTTTCTATTATGGTTCTATTATACTTATAAATTTTGCATGCTTCTCTAAACCTATAACTTCTTTTTTTCTAATAGCTTAATAATTTTAACTTGGCTTCTATGAATTTCCATAAGTTTCTCTTCAAAATGGTTTACCCTTTTTTTTAAAATAAAAATCCCTCTATGATTCATAGGTTGGCACGATTTGAGCTTTGATAGCATTTTAATAACATAGTTTAAATGTGGATAGACAATAAATTAAAAATGTTTATGAACACTATACTTTGTATATTATGTATTATTTTGAAAAATAACGCAAGAAAATTGAGATTCATTAAACAATTGCAACTTATTAAACATTTTTACCTTCAAGAATGGACATAATTGTTATTTTGGATGTTAATCTAAATGGTGATCTTCTCTTAAGGGTGTCCCTTTTCAAAAAGCTTGATCTCTATGTAGAGAGGGATAATGTTCATCCCATTAAAAAAATATTTTTTTCTTTTTAGATTTCGAGTAAATGCCTTCTCTTCCCATAACTCAATCTCTCCTTTCTTGGAACATCTCAATCAGGTAAGACAACCCTCAAATGTTGACAATAATTAGGCAACTTAATTGACAAGTACAAGTCTAGCTTCTAAAATTGTGCTATAAACTGACAAATTAACACTTTAAAATTTAAGGAAGATCCAAACTTCTTCTTGTTCCAATTTAATTAACTATAAGCAACAAATAAAATAGACTTAAAGCTTGATGGCCTCTTGCCATTCTCATAAAACATGTCAATATCCAAAATCAAACACCATACATCCAAACATTCTGTATTCATCTGAATTTTAAGGATTTTTAGATGATTTTTTTGTTGTTAAGAAGAAATTTAGGGAACTCAAATTATTTCTTAATTTCTCCATTTTGGCTAAGCATAATGTCCCCCTATCCAATCTTCTACATATATAGACTCCCATGCTTCCATTGCTACAATAATGAATGCGAAACTTCTTCAAGATTTTTAATATCCTTAACACAATACATATGCTTTCCTTCACCTATTTGTATGTTCTCGACCTTTTGATATGGTGCTAGCATATGTCTAATTATGTTTGTTCTAATTTCTTACATTATGATTTTCAATTTTATTATATAAGAATTTGATATATTGAGGAAATATAAAAGGGGCCTTGCAAAGTGTATTAATATCCTTTGAGATCCATATATAATATAGAGGTTGTTATAGCTTAACTACCCCTTTGATTAACCTTTATGTCTATCTATGACATCACCAAAAATGATATGTGGCACTTTAAAATATATTGATTGAAGTTGTTGATTGTATCTATATATATGCAATTAAAGACTAGGCTAACATCACATCAAAATCACACTAGCCAGTGATGAATTCAATTTTATATTCGATATGTATTATTAACAAGAGTATTGGATTATATGTTAACCTGGATTATTCAATGAACATATTAATGGTATTTCATCTACATTGTAGAAATTCTGTCATGTATTATGGTAGCCATGTATGATGACTGCTCCATTATATAACCACTCTGAGATTATACTTATATGTGATAATTATTACTTTCGATGTATGTTGGGAGTTATAGGATAACAATGATCTTAGGCACAGATATCCAATCTCTTATATTTTGATGTTATATATATGCAATTTTCTCTATTATAGGAATTGTCTTTTATGTGTATCTAATGTTATATTCTCTTCAATGGATGTTGTCTTTGATATACAATTGTATTGCTTGCAGCAGTAGTTTCTATTGCAACCTTCAATTCTCTATTGTTGAGAGATTCCACAAAGGGAATATATAATTTATAAAATGAATTCTTCTTATTTGCATTTGAAGAGTTGATCACCTTGCATAAATATGTGCTTTAGAATATGAAAATACAAAATGAAAAGTCATCATCTTTCATAACTAGTTTATTTGTTCTTCATGATTATTATAAAGAAATCATGGATGATTACCCAAACATTATGAGTCATTAAGGACAATCGATAATCTAAGCCCCATAATTTTGGCTAGTATAACAACAGAGTAACAATGTATAATCTAGTACATGAATCAAAAGTGAGGCCCGATCATGTTGATGCATGGAAATACTAGTAGTGACAATATACACACTCATCAACTTAATATTTGATAGAGGTGTTTATGAATGTGGTGCTCAATGGAATATACCATGGGTTCCTTTAGTAATTTTATATACTAATCACCAATCTTCATTCTTTATAGATGTGTGTATATCCTACTCTTTTAGTAGCCTCTATATAATCTTTGACTTGTTTTGGTAGAGATGATTTTTATGTGAATTGAGATGCCTATACATTGGAGTATTTTCTGACAGAGATGTTGATTGTTATCATTGGTATTGCTATTTATTAATATTTTCCCTATTCCCATTATAGATCTATTTGTTTCAATTATTGTTGTTTGATATTGGTCCCTACCACAATCGATGATTATATTATTATTGGTGATGTTAAGATATTCCTAACTGGAATTGTAAAATAACCAAGGAGAAATAATGCAAGGTTAGATAATATATGATTATTTTATAATGTGAATATTAATTAGTATTAAATATTAATAGATTTATATATTGTTTTCAATTCTATCACCCTACCAAAATACTTCTAGATTATTAATGTTGGACATTCTTTTAATACACTTGATATAGAATCTGCAAGTTGCAAACAAATCATCCTTCTTCCACCACTGAGTCATTCCATTCAAGAAAGACCAATTTTGAAAAATCAATACACACAAAAATAGGGAGACAATTGCTAGAATTTGGTCTAACTTAAAAAGAAAAGGTGATGGAAAATGTTATTTTCCTTGCAAAATTTGTAAGGGCTTAATGACTCAAAGATATCTAATCAAAATAACTGAGGAACATTGTAGGCAATATGATCACATTGAATGGGGAAATAAATTTCATACATTGGTATGCATTTATATAATTTATAAAATACATAAGACATGATTTAATGATGACATCATGGTCATGGTAAATATAAGGTCATCATTTTGATATAGGCCAACCACCTTGGGTTTCATGTTATGGACCATAACAATTTAGAGAATGTAGATTTTGAAATGAGGGAACATGGAGGTGTGAATATAGAAGTAGAAGGTAATGATACCATTGAAGAAGATCACAATGATGAAGAAGATCATGATGATCAAGATGATGATGACGATGATATTGACGCAGACCTTGATGTAACTATAATTGAGAAGGCACACAAGCCCTTATGTGTAGGCTCCTAAACAACTCTTCTTGCTGTTGTATTTTTGTTGTGAACTTGAAGGTTATGAATGGTTTAACCAATGTAGCAATGACACATATGTTAAACTATGTCATCTTTTTTCTTCTTTTCAATCATAATTCCCTTATAATTAACATTGGGTGAATTATGTAGCAATTAATATTCTTTATATTAAGAAATTATATATTTTTTGTATAGGTTGATAGGTGAGTGTTTTGTTGGAATGTTCAAATAGGAAGAGTACTTCTAAGAGTGGGGGGTAAAGGGAATCAAAAGTAACTAGTTTTTTAAATCCTTTGAAACCCTAATTAACACATAATTAAAAGTAAAGTACATACATGTAAACATATAAGAAAACATGAAATGAAAGCATGCATCAACACATGACACAAGAGATTTGGTAACCCAGAAACCCTCGAAGAATAAGAAGGTAAAAATGGGGTGGGGATGACACCCACAAAAATTACTGCAATAATATGTTCAACCACTTCTAATGGTCTGCCCTATTAAAACCCTACCCTGTTAAAGGCTTTAAACTATGTTAGTAGTGACTTGGTTAGAGAATTTGCAAACACTTTACAAGAAGTGTCACCTTATTAAAGGATTTACAATAGGTTGTTAAACCCACCTAATACATAGGATTTTCAATCACCTTCTCCAAGGGTTTTCCCACCTAGCTATTAAGCTAACCTATCAACATAGGATTTTCATCATCTAATACAATGATAAGAAAGTATTAGAACATTTGACTTGATAGAGTGCAATATTTGATTTTTGGGTTTAGCGACTAGATCTGCTCATCCTATTCTGATCCTTACTTGATCTGATGTCTATATGTGTCCCCTATTCTATTCTAACCAACTTGATATGAAAATACCGCTCTGTTCTTCTAAGTCTTTTCCTTCTTCGCATTGAAATTTCACTATAATCTCCCCATACACTATTCTCATCCCTATATGCAATGGAGTTTTTACCTCCTTTTAAGGATTGTGAAGACTTAGGTTTAAGTATGGATCTAGGATCCACATTGAATCTCAAATTCCTACTCATTCCTTGCATTTTTCTTATTGGTTGCATGCCTTATCCATTTTTCTAATTGGTTACATGTTGATTGCATAGGGAATGTAAATGATTCATCCTTATCCTTTTTCCTTTTCAAAATCTATCCATGTCAGCTCCAAAAATAGTTTACATCTAAGTTTGTGAGGGCACAAACTCATATGCTGATTTTGTGTAACTTAGCACGTACTAGACTACTAGTGCTTGGCACATGAATGTTCCTATATTGCTTGGTACATGTTACATTTCTAGATTGCTCAGCACCTATTGCACTGTATGTTTCTTAGCACATGAATATTCCTAAATCACTTGGCACATACTACATTATTTTTCTTGGCATGAACTATGACTTGGAACCTATTAAGATTCTAACTCAACAACTTCTATAACTCACTTGGGATAGATAGTGTACTCATAATATATGGCAGAATTTGTTAAGTGTGTTGACACTCAAATGTCAAGACCATTCTAAGACCAACAATCTCCTCCTTTAACATGAGTGTCAAAAACACTTCACTATGCATTAATGAACTGATCTAATCAAGTACATTCTTTATTCTTTCTTGGCATACGTGTAAAATTTCAAAAACTATTCAAGATTTTGTGAGAAATAATATACCTTATGACTCCCCTTGAGTTGATTATGCTTATTCCATTCTTGAAACTAAAATTTTGTGTTGATGTGCCTAATTCTCTCTATCCTTTATCCTCTTCCTATTCCTCGTGCTTGTATACTATATCTGATCTATTTTCCTCATACTTGTCAAAATTTTGCATCTCCCCTCACTTTGTCTTATTTCTTGTCTCCCCCTTTTTGGTTGCCTACAGGCTTTCCACTTTATTCTCAAAATGAATGAATGAATGTAATCAAAATTATCAAAATTTGGTATTCTTCATATGTCTTCATATATCTCCCCATATATACATATCTCCCTCCAATGTATATATCTCCCTCTTTTTGACACTGATGTCAAAGTGTTCTAATGAGTAATACCATACTTAGCCAAAAATGTACTATTTACATCCAGAAGAATCTTTAGAGTTGCATCCCAATTCTCCAATGCAATGTCCAATGACTTGTGCTAGATGGTAGTCTCTGCAGTAAGGTGTACAAGTCCATCTAGGGTAGAAAGATTTGATCTTTCTTTAGGACTATTTCTACACATGCTTGCTCCTTGTGGGGGACCTCTAAGTGTGGGGTTATGGAGGACTAGATTTTCATAAGTTTTGCCTTTATATTTGCCTCCTCTACTATTAACACAACTAATTCCCTTTGTGTGTGAAGCATCTATGAAAAATGCTTCTCACTTTGAGCTAGATTTTTTGGAAGTTGCATGCTAGAAATCTTTAGATTTCTTTCTAAGCTCATTATTCTTTAGCTAGTCTCTTGTGTGAAGTTAGAAAAATCACATAGTTTTTTGAATAATGAGAAAGTGTTCCCAAGTACAATTTTCACTCTTTCTAGTATCTTAGCCAAATAAACTTGTGCTAATGCTATATCATTTGATATTTTCTCATTTACTTTGCCCTAGAATTTTCTTTCTGACCATTCCATTAATTTAACATTGGTGTCCTAGTCTTCATCTATCACTTGGTCAACTATGTTTGATAGTTGCTCAATTATTGGCTTTCCTTCATTTGGTGATTGCAAGCTGAAGGCATCCATGAAGATGTCCTTTATCTCATTCAATGCTTTCCTATACTTGTATTCTCTTCTCAATACTTCTTGTCTCTTTCTCCTATCTAGTGTACCTTGTATTTCATTTATCTTTTCTATGGTGAGGGTGATAGATTCGTAGGAGGGAATGATGATCTCTTCATCAAGTTTAGGATCTCCATAGTGAAGTATCCTAGCTACCTTTCTAGAGCTTGAGCTTGGTGTTTGAACTTGCATTGATATCATATCAATGCTCGACTTCTAAAGAGTCTGAGTGGGAATACCAGTTTTTGGTGATTCAACCAATGTTTGTATTGCAGCTTGCTCCTCATCTCTTGTTTCTTCCTTCTTTTCTTTTGATTTCCCTTTAACATTGACAATTGTTGGGGGTGAACTTGTTGACTATTTTTGTTTTCTTGTATCTTCCCCTATTGTTGCACTCAGCATCTGAAGTGCATTACTTATTGCTTTTGGTGGAGATGGTGGTGGAAGTAGTAGGAGTTTAGTAGCATCAAAGGTTGAAGGTAGTTCTTGTGTTTGCACCTTGACTTCTTTTGGATTTGCTACTTACTTGTTTAACTCATCAAGACTAATCAACATTGGGTTTGTGCATAGGCAAGCTTGTTGTGTAGATCGATCAAGGATCTTTGAGAGATCCTTTGTAGTTAAAGGATTGATGTTTCAACATGAAGTTTCAATAACATCCTTTACTTTTATGATCTCTATAGGTGTGATGGTGGCATGAGTAAGGCTAGGAGGTGGAATTTGTGTGCCTTGCACACTTTTTTTTTCTTATTCATCTAATGTCTTTTCCTCTCCTTTAGTTGTATTATCTTTTTCTTCCTCCTTATTTACTTTCTCTTCTACTCTTCCTTCCTCACCTTTCTTCTCCTCTTCATCTTTCTTCTCCTCTTCATTTTTCTTCTCCTCTTTCTTTCCTATCTCTATTTCTTCTTTTCTCCTAGCACTGCCTTCTACCTTGTATTCTTTGTCAAATACATCATCAATTTTCTTCTATATTGACTTCCACAATTTTTTGGATTTATTTACAACTTCCTCTATCTTATTTTGGAGAATGCAAAATGCTCTATATTTAGTGGAAAATTTTCTATTATGCCTTTTATTTTCCTTAGCTATTTGACCTTTAGTCAAATCTGGCACCACTCTAGCTAGGGTTGATTCTCTTATCTCCTTTTCCATTTGTAAACAAAAATGCCACTTATCTTCAACTATCTTGTATAGCTCCTTGGGAATTGTACTATCTAACTCTAGAGATGTGTGTTTGTATTTGGCCATCATTACATACATTGATTCCTATAATTTATTTTTCTCTTCTTTATTGAGCTTATTAAATTCTATAGTCTTTAAACCATTCAAGTTTCCTTTTCTAATATTTACACATAACTTGTCAATGGTAGACTTGGAGAGATGGCTTACCACTCTAAATTGGTTTTTTTAATCTAACTTTGTTCTTTCTTCATCTGAGTCTGGCTGGGCAAAATATTTCCTTATCTTCCTTGGTTCTTCACCAGTCTACTTTGTAGCTTTCTTCTTCTCTTTGGCTTCATCTTTTTCCTTTTGAGCTACAGCCCTAGCGGTAGCCCTTGTAGTGGGCTTCTTTGTTTTGACTATAGTGGGCTTTTTCCCCTTCTTTGACTTGTGCTAGGATGTAGGCTAAGTTTTGGCTTTCCTTTTGGTGGCTTTGGCTTTAGTGGGTGCTTCCTTGACTTCTTCTTCCTTAGCACCTTCTTCTTTGTCTTCACCTTGGCCTTGTGTCAGCTCTTTTGGCTCTTGCCCTTGCTCACCTTCTTCCTTACTATCTCCTTCAACTTCTTCTACTTCTCCTTTAATATTTTCCCCAAAATTTCTTCTTTATTTTTCTTACCATTTTATCCTTCTTCTTGATGAAAAAAGCATTTTTCAATTTAGTCTCAACTTTGGACTTAACAACATCATAAGTCCCAAAGTGAGGAGCACTCTTGTCTATCCCTTCAGCAAGTAAAGTAGTGATTGCAATTGAAGCTTGGTCTACATCAAGCTCATATCCAAGTGACCTAAGCCATATTACTCTAGGTACCATGGCTTGGATGTAGGTGTTATCTATGTCAACCAAGAAAAAAATGTTGTTTAAATGCTACTCAACTAGTGATACTAGTATCCTCATCCTTTATTTCATGGACATCTTGAAGTCGTCAAAGTAACTTTTCATCTAAGCATCAAAATTGTCTCCCATTTTCTCAATAAGCTCATTGATTTGTGTGACAATTATCTTTTTAGGTTCCCAATTTACCTTTCCAACTAAAGGAAATTCTTTCTTGACATAGAAAAATATGCAAACCAACACTGATCCAAATTTGCACTGAGATCCTTTAGATTTCCTTATGGCTCTCAAATTTTCATTAATTTTTTGTAGCATGAGATTTGATAGATCATAAGTGTGGTCCTTCTTCACAAGTTTGTATGCAACATCTACTGCTATGCATGGCACATTGTTCAATCTACTTGATTGATAGAATTTGTGAGATATAACTCTGATAGTAAGATCGAGTAGGGGTTCAATGATGGTGTTAATGGTCTTTCCCCTATTGTTCCATTTGGCACCAGTGTTTTTCTCTACAACCTCTTTTTTGTCACTTCTTAGGGTCATAGGCCAATCTAGGGTTGGGAATCCAATAACCCTATGAAAAATTTTCTTTTTGATCTTCATTGGCCCTATTCCTAACCAAAACGATCCATCATGAATTTGGCTCAAGACTATATGAATCCATTTAGTCTTAAATACAATGGGGAAAACTAGGGCTTTAGTTAAACCCTTTTTTTCAACAATTTGAAACTCATCCTTCAATATCCCATTGTTACATAGCTTATCGAAGGCATTGAGAATTTATAAATCACCTATGGCTCCAATCTTATAGCATTTCCTGACATCTTGGTCCATTACTACTTTGTCTAGAATGACAGAAAAAGCACCAGTTGTGTCATTTTTATATGCAACCTAGAGAATAGGTTTCAATTTTGGTTGCTTCACCTCATTATTGATAAGTTGGACTTCATGATTATCCTTTCCTTTTGTGGTTTTAGACCTAGATTCCATCTTGATTGAAATAGGGTTTAATATTTAGATAAACTTTCAAATATTGTGTAGCTCAACACTTGATGAAATACCTTTGAATCAAAGAGTTTAGGTTGAATTACTATTGAGATCTATGCAAATCACTGTTAAATCATTGTTTGATCACCTCTTCACTCTTCTCATTTTTTCTTTGTGTTTGAATGGCTTGAAAATGAGTGATTTTCAACTTTATTAGGCTCAAAACCTAGCATTTATTGCATAGTGCTTTCAGCTATACACTCAAAATCCACTATTTTCTATTTACTTGGCAGCCACTAACATATCTCATTTAGCATCAACTAGATTTTTCCAACTTGGAATTTACTAGGGTTTCACTTAGCATCCAAGGGTAGCTTGGCATGTTCTACAAGATTTTTAATTTTTAACTTGACATCTTTTCTCATGCAAATTTCTTCTTGGTAGCACTTCTTTGTTCTTTTTAGTTGATGTATGATACATCTTTATATATATTAGCCCCATGTACCTATCATGTGCTTAATTGGATGGAGTGTGATCACTTGACCTTTTGGGTGAAGTGATATCTCCATTGGATGCACTTGATCCATCTCTTCTTTGCCATGTCTTTTTCATTTCTATCCTGATGTGTTCCACATCAACCTTTTCTTTACCCTTGTTGACTTTTGACTTGGGTTCCTTGGTCTTTGTTGGGCAATACCTACTAACATGTCCTATCTTCAAGCAACTAAAACATGTGGTTTGGTTTAACCATCTTCTGTAATTTCCCTTGAAGTGTGTTTTTTTGCAGTTTGAGGAACATGAGCATATTCTTGACAGTAGTGACAACTTTTCCTACTGTTGTAATCCCAATTATAGTGGTGTGCATAGTTGTTTCTTCTTGTAGGCTAATTAGGTGTCCACATAGGTTTTGATTTTCACTCAAAAGCTCTATGTCCATACTTTTTGTAGTTGTAGTAGTGACCTTCAAATCTTGGTGTCCTCATGGTCTTAGTTTTGTAGTCTTGTGTTGAGTGTCCTTGCATGTTACACTTGTGACAATAACCTTTGTTTTTAGATGTGTCCTACTGAGTGGTCTTTCTACTCCTGTAAACATTACTAGTGAGTCCCTTTTTATTATATAAATGACAAGTGGGTTTGGTTTTCTTACCTTTGTTGATCCTTTTTGTGGTAGTCTTTGATGATTCTCCTTGTTGAGTGCTAGTGTAACCAAGTCTTGAAGTGTCATTGCTTGCGCTTGGTGATTTCAATAATTGTTCAAAGTACTTGATAGCCTCATTGGATTTGTTGTAGCTTTTTGCTATCTCCTTTTCTCTCTTCAATTAATTTTACAATTGTTCATTCTACATCTTTAAGGTGGAGATCTCAATGTCCTTCATGTTTAGCTCATGACGAGCATTCATCATCTGGCTTAAGATGTCTAGCTGCATGTTTGAAATCTTTTCAAACTCAATTTTCTCCTCCTCTAGTCTATTGGTGAAATTTCTCTTTTCATCTTCTATCATGGCCTCATCTTCAATAGCTCTTTTCTTTTTTTTAGTAACTTGACAAAGAATTATGGCTTGTGATTCTTGTTCAAGCTTGAGTAATCTAATTTCTTCAGCTTGTGCTCTATTTTTCTCCATTAGTTCTACTATTACTGCATCAAATTCCTTGGAATCTCCATTGGAAAAAACTTGTGTGGTATCAATCTCCTTGTAGTGTATTTCATTTTCAGCTATCACTATCTCGTTTCTCCTTTTCTAGGATTTTCTCAGGTCCTCTCTAGCTTCTTCCACTTTGTGTAGAGCTAGGTGCACATCAATCACTTGATTGTCAATAATCTTCCCAAGTTTGAAGACTTCTATCTTCTAATATTTTTCTCCAATCTATTAGGCTTCTCCTTGTGAGAACTAGAGCTTTGATACTAATTGTTAGAATGTTCAAATGGGAAGAGTACTTTTGAGAGGGGGGGAGGCAGGGTGAATCAGAAGTAACTAGATTTTTTATCCCTTTAAACCCTCATTAACACATAACTGAAACTAAAGTACATGCATGTAAACATATAAGAAAACATGAAATGAAAGCATGCATCAACACATGACATAAGATATTTGGTAATCTAAAAACCCTCCAAGAATAAGAAGGTAAAACTATGGTGGGGATGACACCTATAAAAATTACTGTAAAAATATGTTCAACCACTTTTGATGGTATGCCCTGTTAAAGGCTTTACACTATGTTAGTAGTGACCTGCTTAGAGGATTTAGAAAAACTTTATAAGAAGTGTCACCTTGTTAAAGGATTTATAATAGGTTGTTAAACCCACCTAATATATAGAATTTTCAATCACCTTCTCCAAACATTTTCCCACCTAGCTATTAAGCTAACCTATCAACATAGGATTTTCATCATCTAATAAAATGATAAGAAAGTATTAGAAAATTTGACCTAATAGAGTGCAATCTTCAATTTTTGGGTTTAGGTACTAGATCTGCTCATCCTAATATGATCCTTTCTTGATCTGATATCTATATGTGTCCCCTATTCTATTTTGATCAACCAAATATGAAAATGTTGTTCTGTTCTTCTAAGTCTTTTCCTTCTTCACACCAAAATTTTACTATAATCTCCCCATACACTATTCTCATCCCTATATTCAATGGAGTTTTAATTTCCTTTTAAATATTGTGAAGACTTAGGGTTAGGTATGAATCTATGATCCATATTGAATTTCAAATTCCTGCTCATTCCTTGCAATTTTCTTATTGGTTGAATGCCTTTTCCATTTTTCTAATAGGTTGCATGTAGATTGCATAGGGAATGTAAATGATTCATCCTTATCCTTTTTCCTTTTCAAAATCTCTCCATGTCAGCTCAAAAAAAGGTTTACATCTAAGCTTGTGAGGGCAAAAACTAATATGTTGATTCTGTGTAACTCAACACATACTAGACTACTGGTGCTCAACACATGAATGTTCTTGTATTTCTTTGCACATGTTACATTTCTTGATTCATCAACACCTATTACACTCTATATTACTCGACACATGAATATTCCTAAATCACTTAGCATATACTATGCTCTATCTTGCTCAACATGAACTCTGACTCAACACCTATTAAGATTCTGACTCGGCAACTTTTATAACTCACTCGACATACATAGTGTACTTGGCATATATGGTGGAATTGCTTAAGTGTGTTGACATTCAAATGTTAAGACCTTTCTAAGACCAACATGTTTGCTACCACCATCAAACATTCTACCTTACTCATACCAAGAATTAACTATCATTATGAAAGACATTGGAATGGAGTATCAAAAAATACATGTATATCCGAATGATCATATTATATATCATAAATAACATGAATTTGTAATACAATGCCTTATTTTTCATATCAGTAGATATTGATTAGATTGAATAATAATAATAAAAGTGTCACACAAGGTTCTTCAGGTTATTCCCATTATTCCACATCTGCAACAATTATTTAGGTGCAATAGCTTGCCACATTTTATGGATTACCTACATGCACACAATAGAAGTTGAAATGGCATTATGTAAATGCCTTTGGATGGTTAAATATTGAAGAAAATAGAGGAAAAATAGGCAAAATTTATGGAAGAACCTTGTAATCTCAAGTTTTTATTGGCAACAAATGGTGTCCATCCATTTGGAGAGATAAGATCTACTTACTTGGTGTGGCCTATTTTTGTTATCAACAATAGCATTCCTCATTGGATGACCATAAAGAGGGAGCACATAATATTGGCACTAATTATTCTAGGTATTTTTTCATTTAATAGTCATCTAAATTACTTTATCATAAATAATCCATCAAAACGGTCATAATAATTATGTAATGTTTTTGTTCATTTAGCTAGGTAAGTACCAAGTTAAAGATATAAATGTATATATTGAGCCCCTTTTCGATGAGCTGATGGTGTTATTGAATGGGATCACTATGTATGACATCTCTAGATCAATAAGAAAGAGACAATTTCAATTCCATGCAATGCTTGTATGGACAATACATGATGCCCCTAAGCTAACACATTTTTCTAGTATGTTCTCTTATTAAAACCTCTTTTTTGGTATGGTATAGTGCTAACACAAAGTTAATGTATTTAATCCAATTATACACAATCTTGTAGGTCTTTAGACAAACAAGAATTTGCTTGTCCAATTTGTGGTCCAAGGATGAAATCTCGTCATTCAAAAAGTTTAGGAAACAAGCTGTTCAATGATAATAGACACTTTCTCCACATAAATCATAAGTACTAAATTACCAAAAAATAACTATTCCATGGGACAGAAGAGACTGCATCAAAGCCACAAAGAATGACACCTTGCCTATGGAAGTTGGAATATAATAAAATAAATCACAGAGGTAATCTCATTCCTTTTGATGGTTTTTTGTTTCAAAATCATATTTTGATTTTTTTTACTAATGGTGTAATTAATTCTCCTAAAGGTCATCAAGGCATTACTGACCAACTTCCAAAAGGAGTAAAAAGTTATCCTACACAATTTAGTAGGTTTTTGTACTATGAGAAACTCTCAATAATGCATTTGTTTGATCCTATACATATTGGAAAGAATGTAACAGAGACATTATGGAAAATCTTGGATGGAAGGCCTGAGAAAGACAAAATTATCAAAATTTGTAGTGGCATTAAAGATTCCAACCATGCAATAAAAAAATTCATTTGATCAAATAATAATCAAGACTAGATTTATACAAGTTCCCTTAGTTCGTTATTGTTAGAGTAGCAGAGAAATTCTATTAAAGAAGTCATAAAAAAAATGATTTCCCATAGGATTTTCTATGAACATAAACAATCTCATTTCAAAGAAAAGTGAATTTGGGTTGAGGATGAAAACACATGATTGGCATACATTTATTAAGGTAATTCATGTTATTTTCTATTCAAATAATATTTGTATATTGAATGTAGTTTTCATTGCATTCTTTTATAAAATATTAAGAATCTCATTTTACAAATATTGCAGTACGTTCTACCTCTATCTCTCCCACACCACTTCGAGAATAGTGTCAAACAAGTTATATATGATTTTGGAAAATACATGAGGTGATTGTCATCAAAAGAAAGAAATAAAGAAGATATAAAATATTGGAAGAGAAAAATTCCTCATTTTATGTGTGAAATTGTCTACCTCTAACTCTTTTTAGTGTAGAAGAACACTACCTCATATATCAAGTTGAGGAGATTGAATTGTGTGGACCTACACCAACTAGGTCAATGTGGAAGGTTGAGAAGCACTTGAAATTTTTGAAAGGCTTGGTTTGATAGAGAGCACATCGTGAGGGTTCTATGGTTGATAGATATATGGTATACCAAACCACAATGTACATTAGTGAATATCTTCCTAAGTTTGTAGCAAAGATCCATTCAAATCATATTTGGGATCTGAACTCCATTAAAAAATTTGAAGGGGTGCACTTGATGGGAAAAGGTAGATTAAGGAAAGTGAAAGGTAAATATAAGATGTTAGTGTGGTTAATTAATTTTTATAAATCTTCAGTATAAGTTATTTATAATTGGTGTACTTTTTCAATACAACTAGTCGAGAGTAGGATGCAATACATTTGTATATTGTGAACAATCTTGATTGGAAGATGGTATGGATTGAACGATGTCAACAAAATGGTTTCTCATTAACATGGGAAAGTGTTGCTTCATTGGTTACAAAATCTCATTCTAATGGAGATTACAATGTTATGTCGATGGTAGTTGATCTAGTAAAGGGTTTAAGAGGTGGATAGGTACATACAAATTTATTAATGATCATCACTCATATGTTTCATATCAACTCTTGATGCAAATAATTGTCACACACTTCAAAAATTTCAAGTCAAGCATCACAAATCTATGCGCTATCATGGCCACAAATTTCACATTAAAAAGCTGGATGACACTAAGAAAACTTGTGATTATGGGATAACTATTGTTTTCAAGGTCACTAATATATCATCTAGAAATGACATAAATCCTCAAAAATCTCAAAATTGATACTAGGGCATCTTGGATCATATAACTGAGGATGACTTTAACTCCATCAAAGTAGTTCTATTCATTGTCAAATGGTATAGGCTATGACTAAATCAAAATGATCTAGATAGAACTATTATTCAACATGATAATGGATTTACAATGATTAATACAAGGTCATTTGAGCTAGTTGGAGATGAGCCCTATGTTCTTGCAAGCCAATTTGAGAAAGTGTTTTACTTAGAAGTTCCACATAAAAAGGGTTGGTCA
Organism: Cupressus sempervirens; assembly: GCA_028749045.1. NCBI lineage: Eukaryota > Viridiplantae > Streptophyta > Pinopsida > Cupressales > Cupressaceae > Cupressus > Cupressus sempervirens. Next base: position 180,201,748 of record CM053786.1, on the reverse strand, counting down.
TTTTTTGTTAGACATGAACCAAGAGGAAGGTCAATAAGGTATAATGTTATGGAAGAAGAAGATGTTGAAGATGATAAAGAAGAAGAAGATGATGAAGATCAAGATGATGGTGATGATCATGACAATGCAAGTGATGATGATGATGATGATGATGGTGACGATGATAATGATAATGGTGATGATGATGATGGTGTCGATGATGAAGATGATGATTGTGATGATAATGATGATGATAGTGGTGGTGGTGGTGGTGGTGATGATGATGGTGGTGATGATGATGAGATAGATGAACAAGATGAGCATTGCCATGATTGAAAGGTAAAATGTATGTGATCAATGACCCCTACTAAGCTTGGATCATTAAGTACAACATAGACCAATTTTTTTTCAAAACAATATGTCCAGATATAAACATTAAGTACAACATGCATCGAAATTTTCTTTCAAAACCATATGTGTAGACATAAACATTAAGTATAACATGTCCAAAATTTTAAAGATATACATGACTCCTAGTAAGCTCTGATCATTTTATGTGTAGGTGTCCTGAAATAAATTGAGTGAAATGTTCTTTTTGTCTTCTAAGTTATTTGTAGCTAACATAAGATAAATGATTAACATATGCAGGAAAATTAACACCTTTGGCGAGGATCATGCATAGTGACATCGATCAGTAGGTATAAGTCAACAAATAGACATAATTTTCTTATAGTCTTCTTTATTAAATAGACAAAGAAGAACCATATAGACATGTAGCTATATAATCACTTTCAACTTAGTACATTTTATATCTCTCACATATAGACAAAGGAGAATCATACACATGGGTCACAACTTAATTACTCTATGTATATTATTCAATTATTATCAAAATTCTCTACTAGTTGAAGAAAGGATGTGACAATATCTCATTTTATGGGCTGTAGTGACCACCAAATAGGTACTTTTCAGATCTATCTACATTGAATGAGGTGAATGATGGAATGGTAGATGAAATTTCTACATGTACTATGGCTAAAATGGGAAGATCAACTAGAAGTCAAAAGATTAACAAAAAATTCAATAAATGCATACAATTTTTCACTACTAAAGTGGGGTCATTTTCTTGTGATTATGAGAGAAAAGGTTACATCGAGGTACCCTTTCAGTACACACATATTGAGAAAGAATGGGTACCTAATGACCTACCTCTAATTAATACATTATTTGACTATTAATGAGAGGATATATCACTTGGCTTAGGATATATCACTTAGCCTATTTTACATGGATGGGATAGAGGTATGTTACAACAAAGTTGTTCAATTGATGAGGTATGCTGGTCCTTGTTACAATTACAATGATTGGATGTGGATTGTTCAATATAAAAAAAGTATGCGTAGGTGTATGCTATCAAAAAATTGTAGGGCCCATTTGCCATTGCACCAAAAGCCATGACTATTAGTGAACATGGAACACCACATAATTAACCACCTGTGGGTAGGGGAGCGTGTCACATCACCCAAAAATATCCCCCTCAACATGCATACCAGGTGCTTATGCGAGTCGGGAAGGCACCGGGGAGATTTGAGCCCATGACCAGGCCAAAACTAGGCTCTGATACCACTTGTAGGGCCCATTTTCCATTGCACAAAAAGCCATGACTGTTAGTGAACATGGAACACCACATAATTAACCACCTGTGGGCAGGGGAGAGCGTCGCATCACCCAACACAAATTATATACAATGCAAAGAAAATAATCAAAGTAAAAGATTTTCTATGTACATTGATGGGAGACAAAAAGAAACAAGTAATATTGTGGGTTTTTATAAATAGTACGTGACCTTCTTCAACTAATTAGCAACCAAATTGCATTTTTGAGGTGCATGAGGGGAATGAAGTTTTTGTAGGTCCGATAAAATCAATAAGTGCAAGGGAGGAACTGCTAATAGTTTACCATTTAAATCACATAGATACAAACAAAGTTACTATCATGAGGGTGGTAAGTACTAAATATCATTTTATTAATAATTTTTTTTGCTAAGATCAGTTGGCTAAAGTTTTTATATTTAATCTTTGTCAAAGGATGATATTGATCAACCATGGGATAGAGGCTACGAGGATGATCCTCCCACCCATTCTTCATCCATGGTAAACCTTATTGAAATTGTACAAATTACATAGTTGAAGAATGTTATATTATTATCAAGGTTGCATGGGGATAGGGGTACTTTGGGTATATAGGGTACCAGTACCAGTACTGGTATGACTATTTTTTATAATGTGGCATGGGTAATTGGTTATCAAACTTAATTTTTAATTATACTTTTATATCCATAGAAAATCTGAAATTATGAGTCATGAAAAGTTTTTTTTAAACAAGAATATTGATAAAGTTTGCTAATGTAATGTATTGTTTTCAATTTCAAATCATTGTATGTTTTTAACAATAATATATGATAACTATTTAGATGCATAACAGAGAAGGCAGACTTTAAATATGAACAAGAAGAGCATAAATCATATGACAATGACATATTGCAAATGATAAACTTCTAACTTGAGTAATGATAATGTTTATTGTTAATCAATATTGTATCAAGGTTTCAAACTGATTAGGTATTGAATTAATCTTGATAAACAACAAGCTGATATGAAAACAAAAAATTGAATAAATAATCAAAAATATTAATCAACGTCCTTAACTATGCTCTCCACTGAGTACCCAGTACTTGGGTATGTGGGTACAAGTACCAAGGGTATGTGTATGAGTACCCATGCAACCTTATTTATTATGTTATTTTATTTAGGATTTTGGAATTTTTTATGAAAGTTTTACTAATATTTCTATCACAATTTGATGTTTAGGGTCAAGGAAGAGAACCTACAAGAACAGAGGTAGCTACTACCCCTTTTTGATGAGGATGTTATAGATGTCCCTAATTTAACTTACAAGATGAAAGAAAAAAAGAAAAAAAATATCAATATAGAAATAATGATCATTTTTAATGATCACTAAAGTTTTTATATTTAATCTTTGTCATAGGACAATATGGATCCCCCATAGGATAGAGGCCATGAGGATGCTCCAACTCCAATCCATTCCTCAGTGATGGTAAAGCTTATTGAGATTGTAAAAATTAGATATTCAAAAAATGTTACATTATTATGTTATTTTATTTAGAGTTTTGGAGTTTTTATGAAAGTTTTACTAATATTTCTATCACAATTTGATGTTTAGTATAGGGGGGAAGTGCCTACAACAATGGAGGCACCTAACCCTTTTGATGATGATATTACAGAGGTGCCTAATTTAACATATATGATGCTAAAAAAAAACTAAAAATATCAATTTAGAAATTATGAGCATTTTTGAAGATTGAAATCCAACAGAGGAGGTGTTGAAGAGGCAACAAGAATTGATGGCCATAGTATATTTTTTTGAACTAATTAGTATTGAATATTTAATTATAAGAAAAGTTCAATAAAGATTAATTTTATGTTGTGAACTAAAATAAAAACTCAAGTACCTAGTCTAGGACATCGTGGTGATGTTGGTACTAGTGGAGCTCCAACTACCTCAAGTAAAATAATCCTTAAGTTGACAAGTTACAAGGAATTTTTCTTTTGATTGAATATTCAAAAACTTCTTAAGTTAACTCTTACTTTTATTATATTAAAATGTCTTTGATAACAACATATTGTTTACTAGGTCATCAAGTGTAGGAGACTCCTAGGAGGTTGACAAATGTCCATTAAAGATTGCTGACTACAATGTTGGCAACAAGGGCCAAGCAAACATCAATGCCTTCATAGTATAAGCTTAGTTAATCCTTGCTTTTCTATATTTAGTTTTGTGTTAATTATGATTTGATAATTTATAATTTAATCATGGGTGCATCTAGCAGTAGATTCATTGCCGATGTCTACAACACCAAATACAGATCATAGTACATCTATTGGTGATAATTCACCATCATTTCCTAGAGATAGGAGCTATGTAGACATTGTTGTTGATTGATGACAATAAATTTATGCCTTTGAAATGTCCTAAGCTTCTAGGTACTTTCAAATTATTATTTTTATATTGTAATATGCATTTACCTATTCATAACAAGTTTTGGATTGACGATCCCATGACATTTTTTGTAGGAAATAATTGCTTTCATAAGACACTTTATGACCATGTACTGAAGATATTTAGGCCCACCATATGTATAAGGTACACAACTTAAGTTAGTTTTTCTATCTAAAAATTTAGTTTTTTTTCTTAAAAGGTGGAACATGTAAGAAAAATAATTAAAAGATTAGCTCATTAAAGATTTAGAGCATGAATTTGGTAATATTTTTATTAAGAAGAAAATTTTGGAAAAGGCTACAAAACATCTAAACACTAGGAGGGACTCCTACAGAAGGAGTCTCATCCATAGTCCAAAGTATGAGCATCCTCCCTTTATTTTAGTGAGGGATTGGAATGACTTCATTTTGGATGCAAAGGAGAAACTAGATGTTAAAAGAGGAGTTGCACCTACAAATGAGAGAAGAAGGTATGCAATAGGTTGCAAGATACATCAAAGGCAACAAAGGCTAGGCTACAAAAGATTGGGCAACACAAACTTGGCTCTAGTGGATATTTGAAAGCACAAATTGTAAGTAAGAGTATATAAATTCATGAAAAAAATTATTTATAAAATGGAAATACTTTTGTTAAATAAAAAAATGTAGGGCTTTCAATTAATTTAGAGGCCATGAGAGAACACCAAAATATTGCCTTCAAGGAAGGCTATCAAGCCCTAGTTAAATGCCTACACAAAGCTTCCAATGGCCCAACCCAAGAGCCCCATGCATCATGTGAATAGGTAAATATGAAAAAAGAGAAATTAGAAATTGAATACTTGAGAAATAATCTATTTTATAATAATATGTGCATAACATTGCAATGTAGCCTTCTAATTGTAACTTAGATTCTATGTCTCATGATGAAGCCCCTAATGTGCATCATAGTATCAATGGAGGTGTTCATTTGCTATTAAAATATAATTATGTAATTATTAATATAATTTAACATCTTAAATTGAACTTGGCATAACCTTTTCTACGCATATTTCAGAGGAGACAAAATGTCATGTTGAAGGAGTGCTGGAGGATGTTCAGACTGATCACCATGTAGATCATGTGGCACATTCAAGTAAAGAAAATCTATGTTTTGTTCATTTAAATAAATTTCTTGATTTATAGTTCTTTTACTTGATCAAATACATGTAATTCACTAATATAAATGGTTTGAATTTAACTTATGATGCAGTTGTTCTTGCAGCAGACTTCCCTTGGTGCAGTAGCCACCTATTCTTGAACAGATTTGGAGGAGATATCTATTGGCATTAGAATTAGTAGAGGAGGGAAATGATGAGGGGAATGATAAGGAAATTGATATTCCTATTAAAAGATTCTTAAAAAAAAGAGCATTAAGGATTCGAAAAGGAAATGATGTTAATGAATTTTATGTGTTAATGAATTATATGTGTTAATGAATGTTATCATGTGATTATAATGATTGAATGTTATATTAAAAAAATGGTTGAATGAATGAATGTTATTAGATGTTAATGGGGAATTTAGAGTGATGTTGGAGGGACAAGGGGGGAAGAGGCCAAATGAGCTTCCACCTTCATGTGGTTGGCCATGTTAAGTAGAGAATATTAAACTATTCTTGAAACCAAGTGAAGCTCAAATTAAACTAAATAGAAATCAAATTTATAAGGCTAGCTATCCATGGCAAATATCTAGCACAAAAATTGATAACACACGAGAAATGGCTTACCTGTCCAAAATGGGCTAGGTGATAGTTACTCTAGCAAAAATAATAGTCAGTCACAACATTGTTTGGAATATGGTTGGTGCCTAGTTTATGATATCTCAAGATTTTCTCTATCCTTCCACAAGTGCTGAACATAGTGTTCTAATAATTCAAGGCCATGATTTTGAAGAATATTTCATTGATGACATTGAGGAATCATTTCCATCTACTATCAAATTTGTTGTTGGAGGTCTAGCCATTTCCTTCCATGCCAATTAAAAAGTCATTACATTTTCCAAAGATTAGAATATCTATCTCTCCCCTAGTTTTTAGTAGATTAGGGATTAGGAAGATGTAAAGTGTTGTAGTTAATTTTAGTTTACTATTTTGATTTTGTCAAACATCCTTTATGTTAGGCTATCAGCCATCAGGATTCCACATGGTGATGAGGTTTTGTACTCATTTGCATTCAAATCAATAAAACTTAGTACAAAATTAAAATACTTATGTAATCACTTAAGAAATTTTTGGATACATCTTCTCATCAAATTTTGTAGAGAAAAAAGGGTGTTTGTAAAGACATTCAAGCAATTTTTAAAGTTAACCAATTATTTTCCAAGTCATTTTTTTTATGTTTGTCAAGGTTTTTCCAAGATTGAGTTTCCCAACTATGATTGGAAGATAAGTGTCATACATGAAGACAAAATGGTAAACCATCTAAAACAACCTCCATTGTCATGATCAGGTATACTTTAAATGTACACTTGTAACATAGCAGATATAGAGATTTAGGATGAGAGCATGATAATGAGAGAATTCCTTGTATGAAACATATAGATTATTTAAAATGATTCCTATCCTAGTATTCTTCTTTACCTAACACTTAATATCCATATTATTTTTTGCGTTCTTATACCACATCTTCTATCTAGGCCTTGGTTTCTTGTGTTGTCCATTGGACTACCTAGGATCCATGTCACCTATCATCTAGCCTTATGTCAAAAGAATCCATGACTCTGGTCGTCTACAATTGGGAATTGTCTTCTTTTTAATGTTGCATGGTACTAGTTTCCATACCCCTACAATATGCACTTGGATACTCAATGGATAATCAATGGAGAGCATCATAGTTAAGGACCTTGATTAAGATTTATTATTTTTGTTTGTATATCAGCTTTCTATTTATCAATCTTAATTCAATATATAATAATTTTGAAAATTTGATATAGTAATGATTAACAGTAAACCTTATCATTGTTTGAGTTAAAGGTTTATTAGTTTCAATATGTCATTGTTATATGATTTATGATCTTCCCATTCATGTTTAATTTTTAAAGTTTTCCTTCTTTGTTACACAACTAAACATTTAACATATATTATTAGTACGAACATATTGCAAATATCAAACTAAAAATAGAACATTACATCTGCAAATTTTATCGTTGTTCTTGTTTTGAAAATTCATTGTCACAACACATGTTCTCAAATTTTCTATAAAATATTAAGTTAATAACCCCTATCCCCTATAGTGAACATAACCTTAGGTATACCCGTACTCAAAGTACCCAAGTACTCCTATCACTATGTAACCTTCTTCTTTTACTTCCTTGCCATGTAGTAATGTACTTATATGCTAGAAAAAAGGGTTCATGCACATGATTTGGTTCTCCTTGTTGAATTTAGTTGGATCCATATTTTTTTTTTTCTCTAAATAATTAGATGCAAACTTTCTTTGAGATTGATTATGCTGAAAATGTATGCCAACTCACCCATTATAAGAACAAATCATTCAATAATTGACCAATTACTAAATTAATTTTAAACCTAGATGGCTTTTAAATAGGTTCTAAAGGTCAACCAATCAAGTTGGAGAAAACTTAGATTTCACAAGTGTAATATGTTATAGCGTTGACAAGGCCTACCATAGGAATCAACAAGAGGATGTGGTCATGCCATTTATAATGAAAAGGTTGGGAAGAAAGAGATGCCATATATGCCTTCTCTTTGGACATATTTATTTCAATTTGTACCTTTTAATTCCTTTTTGAAGTTTTCCAATACAATTGGGCACAATACTTCATGGGTAGAACTAGTTTTAGACAATAATTGGTTTTTTTGTTTGTTTTTATTAATTGATGCGAATTAAATACTATATCACATTTTTTTTTTGTCTCAAGTTTTCTCTATGTTAGCTTCTATGAATTTCCTTTAATTTGTGAGAATGCTTCATGCACACATCCCTATCATTTATCATTTTTTTATTGTACCTTATGTGTGCCTTAAGTACTTGACACTAAGAAGCTATCTTGACCTTTTATTGGAAATGAAGAAGTATTTCAATCAGATGCAATCATGTTGTCTTTATATGTAGCATATGGAGATCCTCAATGTGCACCTAAAGATCCTTTTGTCCTATAAATGTCTAAGGGGCACTTGTTTGTAATCCATGGTCAAATTTTGTGGTAGTGAAAGAATTTTTTAGTTCAATATTAACTAGTTTTTTTTTAAACTTCAGAAAGAAAGATTTCTAGTTTGATTATTTGCATTCATGATAGTTTTTATACCTTCAATTTTTGTTCAAGAAGCTTTAAGATCATATGATCTTCTTTTTGCTCCACTTAAATGAGAGGTTTGATTTAGTAGGTTTTCTTTAGAAAGCTTTGAAGTCATATGATCTTTTTTTTGATGTTATTTACACACCAAAAGTTACACTTCTGTGAGAAGCAAAGGAGACAAGGGTCACTATTGTAAGTGGATTGGAAATGTTCATAAGGCAGACCATGGGACAATTTGAACTCTTTATTGGCTGTTTAGATAAGGTTTCTCAATTTCACAACATGAGAAAATGTATGGGGTACATTTGCTACTAAATATGATCCTCGATTGGTTTTAATATAGAGTTTGAATTGACTGCAACACCTAAGAAAGTAATGATGGAAATAGCTATTAGAAATACTTGATCACATAATGGATATTGTGACCTACTATTATATCCAGCTTGTCTGAAATGTTCTGCCATTTGGATAAGTTATATTAGACAATATTTTTGGAGTTTTCCATATTAGTATTAACATATCATATTATAAGAGAATGTTAATATTATCCATTCTTTTATTAAGAATGTTGTGAGTATAAAAGGAGCACTAGATCAAGATTGGATCTTATATGTAACATGTTGAAATGAGGATGATATAACAATAGGCTATTGAAGTGGGAAGTTCTATTTGAAAGTATTCAAGCTCAGAGTGTCTGGTTCTTTATAAAAATGAGCAAATATTTCTAATTGAAAGAAGATTTTTTCAACTAAGTTTATTCTTAGCATATTTGAGTGTTATAACTCATTTGGTTGACTTTGTTATAATGGTTATAATTATATCATGTAGGGAGTTTCTAATATGGAGCTAATATTGAGAATAAAATAGCTAGTGCCTAAGAAAAATATTGTTATCCATGAGGGGAATTAGAAAGCTTCTGCTCATTCTCTTTGATGACGTGGTAGTATGGCATTAACTATTGCACATAAAAGATTAGTAGGAAAATATAAACTATATAAAGAGAAATAATTTACAAATATTTTCTTATATATTATTTTACAACATTGGAAGAGTCATGTAAACAAAAAAGATGGAGATACCTTTATCAATTTCTTGCTCTTATTTGAATGGAAAATAGAACTATCAAACCTTGAATGACACATATCATTCACGCCAAAAAGGAAAGTGTTAAATAAATCTAGTAAATGTTAAGGTAATCATTCCATGAGAACAAACTCAGTGTTCAAATGAAATTGTTTATAATTTGAATCTTATTAATTCTTTTTTGTAACACTAGGCTAAACTTAAATTGGGATTCTGAAAAAAAATATGGCATGCTAGTAGATTTAGAATATTGATATTTTGTTGATATACTTGAATTTGGAATCTCTTCTTTGCATCTCATTATTTTATCACTTCATTTTCACAGACATATGCAATAGTTTCTGGACCACATCGATACTGTGAGAACCAAATTTAGAGTTGACATTACAATTTAATAGTTTCTCTCGCAAGATAATTGTGTATAATGAATGGATACATGATTTGAAGACACTAGAATTGCTTCCATTATCAAAGTGAAAATATGTCTATGTATTTGACATCATTTAGTCATGTAGAGCTGACATTATTGTTCAATGAATTGTATCTCAGAATGAACATGTACATGGTCACAAAGAAAAGTTGAGAAAAACACAAGGGATGGATGAGTTTGATGTTTATAGGATAATATGTGTTAAGATTATTGTCTACATAAGGAAAGCCATGTTATTGTAAGAGTTGTCAATGGACGTTTCTCAAATTTCCAACAATACTATATGTATATTATATGTTTTCTTTATAGATTTTTTATGAATTCATGTTTGGATTTTTTGTTATTGATTATAGAAACATAGAAATTAAGAGGAGAAATAGTTGCTAGATATATTTGAGCATGTAATAGAGATTGTTGTGCTACTTTCATGTTCAACCTAGGTGTCTTGTTGTAGTCAAGGAAGTTCTTTCAAATTTGTCTTTTCCAAATTCCCCAAATCAATAACTTTCTATGCTACAAGGGGGCATACCACTTTGAACTCTCTATCCTTGCCTTGCATCATTCTTGGTATGTCAAAATAGAAGATGTCCCCTTACTAACAAAAATTTGTTAAATACACATGACATACCATTAAAAAAGGGGAAATTCCATTGGGGTAAAGAAGCATCATCAATGAGCTCTGGAGTAGGGCCAATGTTCATCAAGCTTCTTTAGACTCATATAATACCTTGCTTGATAGAATTGTTCAACACAACAATCCATGAATGGAAACACTCAAGAAATATATATGATAGAGAGTTTATGGGTAATATCATTAAGAAATTAACTTTTAATCACACATGCGATTCTAGATTCTAGACTCAATGTATCTAAGGTAAGAACTCACAAGAAGAATTATATATATTTTAATCGATAATATATTATTTTAATAAAAAAATAGAACTAGACATCACAATTTTAACACAAACTAGCATACATTTCAACAAGGATGCTATATGTGCGACGTGAGTTTTGACCAATATTTGTCACAATTTTGATGCATAGATGCATAGCATTTCAATGAGATTTTCATCACAATTTTGATAATCATTGGTTGCATAGGTGGAAAGTGTAGTACACAATGCTTGTGAGTTGAGGCAGATATCTTGACAATAGTGTTAGAATTCTTTAGAATAACTAAGAGGGGGGGGGGGGGGGTTGAATTAGTTATCCAAGGTCCAAATGCCCGATTAATACCTTTTTACTAATTTTAATGAATCCATACACTTTTCATCTATCCAAACTTAAATCAATCATATAAGCAAGTTATAGTAAATCAATATGCAAAGATAAAATATGCAAGATCAACACATGACACAATGATTTATGTGGAAACTCAATTTGGGAAAAACCACCAGTAACATGCTACTCGAGTCTCACTCTTCTAAAGTGATGCCCTATTAAAAGCTTTCCCTATTAAAGGCTTACAACACACTATTAAATGTGACCCTGTTAGAAGATTTTACCAAACTGTTAGGAATGAGCATGGTTAAAGGTTTTCAGAACATTTACTTGGAATGTCACCCTGTTAAAGGATTTATCTTATGGCTATTAAACCAACCTAAGTCCATAGGATTTAAAATTACTATTACAATTGCTAGAAAGTAATGATAATGGTCTTTTGATCTGATATAACTTACAACATACTTTGCAAATTTTAGATCAGACTTTCTGTCCAATCCTTATGCTTGGCTTCAATCACTCCAGCTCTGACTGCTTGTCTTCCTCTCAAGCTTCATCTCCTTGAGTCTTCTTACTCAGTCTACCAATGCAATCATCCTTGTGGTCGTCTATCCAAATAGAGTTCCTGTGCTTTCTTCTCCTTAGCACCTTCTTCAGTACTTCATGTTTTTATGCTTGACCACCTCTCTCTCTTTTTTTTTCATTAACTTATGTCTTCTTAAATAGAAATCTAATTTGCCGTTGCCGCTCAATTCTTCCTCTCCAATTTTAGGGTTTCAAAATAGATTAGGTAGGATACAATGTATCTACCCCATATCTTGTTCTCTTCTAGAAACTTCACCAGTTTTATCCTTAAAAATGTTCTACATGATGTTCTATTCCACCAGCTCATCATTCTTATCTTCCTTTTAATTCACAAATTTCTAGATAACAACCTTGTTGGCTTAGATCTGGTGAATCTTCAATTTCCAAAATAATGTAGCAACTCGGCATTATTGAGTTACTGGTGCTCGGCACCTCTGTGTTACTCGACACCTATACCTGCTTGGCACTTGGTTCTGCTCGACACTTGATAAACTCTATGTCACTCGACATCTGAACTTACTCAGCATCTAAAGTTTACTTGACATCTAAAGTTTACTCGGCATCTGAAGTTTACTCGACATCTGAAGTTTAATCAGCATTAACTAGGAATTTGCTTGGCTCTTACTAGCTTGCTCAACTCCTTCTCTCTAATGAACTTAGTTGAGCTTTACAAAAGACTTAGCTAAAACCTTAAATCTTTGATATGTTTTAGTGTGCCCATTCTTTGTATCTTATAGTATTTCATCAAATACACTTTTTCATCAATGCCTTAGCTGATCCTTGTACTTCATTACAACATCATAACTTCAACCTTTCTCTAGGTGTTCTAGTTACATCTTATTGATTGCCTCCTCCTTGACAATCAACTAATTGATAGTATTTGGATCACTAAAGCAATTATCATTCCTGCAAGTAGCAAGTTTGACATCAATGACAAAACAATGATTGAAGACATTCTTTACCAGTTCGATATATTATTCCAACAACTTTTCTTATGATCATTTCAATCATTTCCAACAATCTCCCTCTTTGGCATTGATGGAAAACCAAAATGATCAATTAATCAACTTAGTTACCACCAAGATTGTATACGTTGTCTTGCTACATTTTTGCTACTGATCTCATATATCTCCCTCTTTCTTTGTATTGATCAGATTTTTGCATATTTCTCCCTCTTTGACATAAATGTCAAAGATGTAGCATCTTTATCATGCAAAATATAAGCTTTGCCTTCTTTTCTATTTTCTCCCTCTGCCACCATGCTTGTGACTAATTTGGAGTTTTCGCTCCTGCTATCATCCTTTGCATCAACTTGTTAATATTTCAATGATTTATTCTTGTTGATGCAAGGAAACTTCCTTGTTGCCTTCAACTACTTGAGTTAGGGGTATTACTCCCAACTTTCCTTTAAGATATTCATTGGCATCTTTGGGCAATGGTTTGGTGAAGATATCTATAGTTTGTTCCTTTGTGTGAATGTATTCCAACTTTACTTGTTTGTCTTCTACCAATTCTCAGACATAATGATACTTGATTGCAATATGCTTGGTTTTTGCATGCATCACTAGATTTTTGGATATGTTTATAGAACTTGTATTATCACAATACAATATCACAGGTTTTGTTACTTCTTCTTTCATTCCATTCAATAGATGTGTGAGCCATACAATGTTTGTGCAATTGATTGCAGCTGCCACATATTCTGACTCTACAATGGACTGGGATGTACATGTTTGTTTCTTGCTAGTCCAGGTGACCAGTCTTTTGCCTAGAAATAATTCACCTCCACTTGTGCTTTTTCTATCATCAATGTTTCCTCCCCAGTCTGTATCTATATATGCATTCAGCTCAAATTTTCCATTCTTTTTGTAGTATAGTACAAAGTTATCAGTTCTTTTAAGATATCTCATTATGCTTTTTACTGCTATGAGATGATTTTCTTTAAGATTAGTAGAGAACCTAGCCACTATTCCAAATGCTAATGCTATGTCTGGTCTACTATGTACAACATATTGTAGTTTTCCAATCATGGATCTGTACATTGTTTGATTGACTTCAACTGACTCATCATTTTTGGATAGCTTATTTCTTGTTGCCATTGGTGTCTTGACTAGTTTAGATTCCTCCAATCCAAATGTTTTAAGAATTTCTTTGATGTATTTTGATTGTGTAACAAATATTCCATGTCTGAGTTGATGTACTTGCAACTCAACAAAAAATTTGATTTCTCCAAACATAGACATCTCAAATTCATGTTTCATTTTGTCAGCAAAGCCTTTACAAAGTACTTCCTTACCACCAAACACAATGTCATCCACAAAGATTTCAGATACAATAATGTCTTTACCTTCTTCTACTTTGATGTACATGTTGTTGTTATCATCAGTTCTTTCAAATCAAATTTGCACTAGATACTTGTGAAGTCTCTCATACCATGCTCTAGGTGCTTGTTTCAAACCATAGAGTGCTTAATGTAGCTTACACACCATATCCCTATTGTTTTCATCAACAAATCCTTCTGGTTGTTCAATGTAGACTTATTCTTCTAGTATACCATTTAAGAAGGTAGATTTTACATCCATCTAATAGACTTTAAAATATTTGTAGACAGCATATGCAAGTAAAGTTCTTACTCCTTCCATTCTAGCAACAGGGGCAAATGTTTCCCCATAGTCTATTCATTCTTGAGAATAACCCTTGCATACTAGTCTAGCTTTGTTTTTGATAATCTCACCATTCTCATCTAGTTTGTTTCTGAATACCCATTTGGTGCCAATCACATTCTTCTCAGTTGGTCTGGGAACCAAACTCCAGGTTTGTTTTTTTCTTATATGATCAATTTTTTCTTCCATAGCTTTATACTAGTCATCATCTTGTACTGTACCATATACTGTCTTGGGTTTAGATTTGTCGATTAGACATGATTCTTGTCTTAGTCTATTCCTTGTCATTGGTCTTGCATCTTTGTCACCCATTATCTATTCAGCAGAGTGATGTCTTTTTACATATTTGGATAACCTTGGCTCTATCCTTGTTTCCATGTTTGATCTTCCAGATTCAGGATCACTATGCACTTCATTGTCAGGTTGTTCTTCATTATGTGTACTGTCTTCAGAATTAGATTGTACATTTTCTTCATTCTGCAACTCGAGTTCTGAATGCAACTCGGCATTCACTGGTTGAGACTCGACTGAGACTAAAGTTCATTGTTGAGTTTCAATTTGATTGACATCATCCTTATCAACAGTCATTCCTTCATAAGAATACACAAAGGTTCTTTACTCTTCCATTTTCTTTGGTAATTCAGCTTGGACTTCTGTGTGCTCATCAAAATTTACATTTGCACTTTCCACAATTTTGTTAGTGTTAATATTCAAAAACTTATATGCCTTACTTCTAGTGGAGTAACCAAGAAATATGCCTTCATCACTTTTTGCATCAAATTTTCCATTTCTAGCATCTTTAAGGATAAAGCATTTACAACCAAACACTTTGAAATGTTTTACATTGGGTGAGTAACCATAACATAATTTAAAAGGTGTTGTATTTGTACCTCTCTTGACTTCTACTCGGTTCAGTGCATGAATAGCTACACTTACCGCTTCTCTCCAGTATTTTCCATCATTAATGTTCTGGCACAGTCAATCGCAGATCTATTTCTTCTCTCAGCAATTCCATTTTGTGAAGGAGTTCTAGGAGCTGACATTTGTCTTTTGATTCCTTTATCATTACAGAATATCTAGAATTCATTTGATGTAAATTCACCACCTCTATCTGATCTTAGGCATTTCAAGCTTTTTTTAGTTTCCTTTTCAACTCTAGCCACATACTAGTTAAACATTTAAAAAGCATCAGATTTTTGTTTTAAGAACATAACAGTCATCATCGTGGAATAGTCATCAAAAAATAGCATTATGGATTTATCTCCTCTATAGCTTTGTATTTCCATTGGACCACATAAGTCAGTGTGAACTAACTCAAGTATCTCTTTAGATGTATAGTTTTTGCTTTTGAAACTTGACTTTGTCATCTTTCCTAGCTGACATTATTTGCACATGATATTATCAGGCTTCTTCAATTTTGGTAAACCTCTGACTTTCTTCATTTTACTGATGTTGACTAAATTGTCAAAGTTGACATGACATAATCTTCTATGCCATAACTATTCATCATCAAATTTTGCAAATAAACAAGAAACATCATCCATATCAAGGTAAAACAAATTACTCTTTGTTTGATCTCCTTTTCCTATTAGTTTACCATCAGTATCATAGATTTTTGCAGTTTTGTTTCCAAATTCCACTTTGCAACCTATATTGCCTAACTATGAGACACTCGGTAAATTTTAGTTTAATCCTTAAACATAGTATGCATTGTCACATGAAATTTGTTCTATGAGCTGAATGGAACCTTTTCCTTTGATTTGAGATGGAGCATCATTACCAAATCTAACACTATTTCCATCATACTGAGTAAAGTTAACAAACTTACTTTTGTTTCCTATCATGTGATGTGAGCATCCACTATCTATAATCCATCTATCATTCTTGTTTATACATGTTACCAGTGTTGTGGGCTCTTCTTCATCAAATTGGTCCTTCATGGCTATATAAACAACTTCATCATCATTGTCATCAAAATTTTCTTCAACAATATAACACTTCTTACCTTTTTCTTTGTAATCTCTCTTGTCATCATCTCTTCTGTACTTGTAATTGTTGCCTTCCTTGGAATCCTTTTTCTATGGACACCTTGCAACAATATGACCTACTTCATTGCAATTGAAAAAAATGATGGGCATCTTACCTTTGAATTTTCATTTTCCCCTGTGAAATCTTCTAGCAAACAATGCTTCCAATTATTCCACATCTTCCTCATCAGTGCTACTATCACTGGATACATACTTTATTTTTCTTCCTTTCTTTGATTTCACCTGTTCAGCATCTTTCGGTGATAACTTGGCCTTAAAAGAAAATTCAACATTTTTAGATCCATAGTTGTCAAAGTTAGATAACTCAAATGCAGTGAGTCTACATATTATACCTTCAAAACTTATATTATTTCTTGGTATACATCTTAGCTCTTGTATTGTTGATACTCTAATAACATAGATAGTGAGCAAGGTTCTTAAGAGCTTACTATTAACAGTATCTTCATCCAGTTGACCACTCAAGCATCTTATTCCACTTACCACTTCCTTTATTCTTGCACCATACTGAGTAGCATTCTCATTTTCTTCCATTTTCATGTCATAAAACTTTCCTCTGAGACTTTCTCTTTTTTCTCTTTGTACATTCTGATCTCCTCCATAGATGTCTAATAGGGATTTCCACATTTTGAATGTAGTGTCACATCCTTTAATATCATCAAATTCAGCATAGCTGAGTCCAGAGGCAATTTCTAGCATTGTCTGATTGTGTTCTTGCTTGTTTTTCATGTCTTCAGCAATAGGAGCACATGTTGGATCTACATGTTCAGTGACAATTGAATTTTGGGCATAATCTCCTATGGATTCAAGATGTAGCTTCATCAAACTTTTCCATGCAACAAAGTTGTCTTTGTTGAGCTTGGGAACTTCTCTCTTTGGCATTTTGATCTTTTCTTCTTGTAGTCCCTTTAAATTGAATCAACATTCAGGATCTGATACCAATTGTTAGAATTTTTTAGAATAAATGAGAGGGGGAGGGGGGGGGGGGGGGTCAATCATGTATCCAAGGTCCAAATGCCCTATTAATACCTTTTTACTACTTTTAATGAATCCATACACTTTTCATCTATCCAAACTTAAATCAATCATATAAGAAAGTTACAGTAAATCAATATGCAAAGATAAAACGTGCAAGATCAACACATGATACAATGATTTACGTCGAAACCCAATTTGGGAAAAACCACCAGTAACATGCTACTTGAGTCTCACTCTTCTGAAGTGATGCCCTATTAAAAGCTTGCCCTATTAAAGGCTTACAACACACTATTAAATGTGACCTTGTTAGAGGATTTTACCAAACTGTTAGGAATGGACCTCGTTAAAGGTCTTTAGAACATTCACTTGGAATGTCACCCTTTTAAAGGATTTATCTTATGGCTATTAAACCAACCTAAGTCCATAGGATTTAATCTTACTATTACAATTGCTAGAAAGTAATGATAATGGTATTTTTCTCTGATATAACTTACAACATACTTTGCAGATTTTAGATCACACTTTCTGTTCAATCCTTATGCTTGGCTTCAATCACTCCTGCTCTTACTGCTTGTCTTCCTCTCAAGCTTTGTTTCCTTGAGTCTTCTTACTCATTCTGCTAATGCAATCATACTTGTGGTTTTCTATCCAAATAGAGTTCCTGTGCTTTCTTCTCCTTAGCACCTTCTTTAGTGCTTCATGCTTTTATGCTTGACCACCTCTCTCTCTCTCTTTTTATTAACTTATGTCTTCTTAAATAAAAATCTTAGTTGCCTTTTCCGATCAATTCTTCCTCTCTAATTTTAGGGTTTCAAAATAGATTAGGTAGGATGCAATGTATCTACCCCATATCTTGTTCTCTTCTAGAAACTTTTCCAGTTGTATCCTTAAAAACATTCTACATGGCGTTCTGTGCCACTAGCTCATCATTCTTATCTTCCTTTTAATTCACAAATTTCTAGATAACAACCTTGTCAGCTTAGATTTGGTGAATCTTTGATTTCCAAAATAATGCAGCAACTCGACATTATTGAGTTACTGGTGCTCGGCACCTCTGTGTTACTCGGCACCTATACCTACTCGGCACTTGGTTCTGCTTGACACTTGATTCTGCTCGACACTTGATAAACTCTATGTCACTTGGCATCTGAACTTGCTCGGTATTTGAAGTTTACTCGACATTTGAAGTTTACTCGGCATCTAAAGTTTACTTGGCATTTGAATTTTACTCGGCATCTGATGTTTACTCGGCATTAACTAGGAATTTGCTCAGCTCTTACTAGCTTGCTCGACTCCTTGTCTCTAATGAACTTAGTTGAGCTTTACAAAAGACTTAGCTAAAACCTTAAATCTTTGATATGTTTCAGTGTGCCCATTCTTTGTATCTTATAGTATGTCATCAAATACACTTTTTCATCAATGATTTAGCTGATCCTTGTACTTCATTACAACATCATAACTTCAACCTTTCTCTAGGTGTTCTAGTTACATCTTATTGATTGCCTCCTCCTTGACAATCAACTAATTGATAGTGTTTGGATCACTAAAGCAATTGTCATTCCTACAAGTAGCAAGTTTGACATCAATGACAAAACAATGATTGAGGACATTCTTTACTAGTTCCATATATTATTCCAACAAATTTTCTTATGATCATTTCAATCACTTCCAAAAAATAGTTTCGTCGATATATCTACCATAGTAACATTGCAATTTGGACAAATGTTTAGAGTGTTGTAAAATCGACAAAAAAGGATTGATGATAGTGTTTTTCATTTTATTGACATAGTGGTGCCAAAATTGTGACAAATTCTCATAAAAAATTAGGTCTAAATTTACTAGTGGATCTACAATTATTCATAATATGTAGCAACAATAGCTTGGAAAATAAAGGTTTATGGTACATACTTATCTGAAACATTTAGGAAATGACAATGGAAGTGCATTTTTGTATTCAACTATTGCATGCCTTCCTAAATTTTTCCTCTCTATTCATCACTGCACCTCCATGACAAATGAAAATACATTCAATTTTTTGACACTTCAAATATGTTTCAATAGTTGAATGGGAAAGATTTTGGTTTAAACTTCACCCATTTTGTAGCGTGTTATCTATACTATTTATGCTATGATGTACTAGGAAGTCCTCTTGAAATATATTTGTGAGAGTCCATTTGACATTCATTTCCATATGCCATGGCATATGATATACTATATGAGTAAAACATGCTTACCATGTCATTTTTTGTGTCAAGATAGGTAGCTTCATCTAATTGTTTCATCCCTATCCTATTTTTCCTCATGTACTTTTACCACCTCTTTTATTATTCCATGTATATTTTTAGGGCTATGTTCATTTAACTTGCCTAATCTCATAAAGCTTTGGCATATAAATTTTCTTCAATGTTTATTTTCCATTCATTTCTTGCTATCTCATCATCTCATTTTTTCCAATAACTACTATTATGTTACTCCTTCCTAAAACCAAAGACTTCCTATTTAAGATAAAAGTTATGTATCATTTTTCCTCTTTCCAAATAAAAACATTTCAATATTCATATGAAATGAGTTCAAATAGTTGATCATTTTTCTTCATAATCTTCATAGTGTAGGTAGGATAATGAAGCATCTAGTTGATAATGAGGTTAAAAGAACAAGATAGACATTTTTGGGAAAATCTTGAAAACCCCCTCAATAATATCATTGAATGAAGAAAAATAAATGTTTCTTAAATTTGGAAAATAATTTTCTTTTAAGATAGTATGAAAAGTTTTGTAATTGTTAGTTTTTCCTTACTAAAGCATTGTGACATTTAATAATAGTGGAAGACACTAATGTGAAGTATAGATGGTTGGAACATTAAGACCGTTATTGAAGAGGGCATTATTCACCATCTCTTATTGTTTGCAGATTGCTCGAGTGTGTTGATCTATTATGAATTTGGATGGAATTAATTTTTTGCAACGAAGCACCTAGATTGCATAATTCAAAGTATCGGCATTGATCACATTGAAGATTTCATATTTCCAAAAAATGTACTTCCATATTTCCAACACATGTACTTTGTTATTCTATCTAGTTTGGACTCAATCATGTGTTGTATAATTTAGATCATTGAGCATTAAAAAAATTATTATGCTTATATCTCTTCTTTTTAGCTCATGAAGAATTTAGAAGATTTTTTTTTTATTTCCAACTCTACAACATATAAATGAAAAGTATTTTCTAAATTCTCGATACAATTTAGAAATTCTATTGCTTCTTTATAGCTTCTAGTTTTCAAGATATTGGAACTCAATAATCACATAAAATTATTTTGTATAAAATAATTAAAAAATTAGAGAAAGAAAGAGGAATACTTGAATCATTTTAATTATCAACTCTTTAGAGAATTCATTCAAACCTCTATGTTGAGATTAAGAGTTTGATCTCAAATTTCTAACTTCTATTTGTTAAATCTAAAATCAATGCTCACATGGATTTTGTTTCCAATTTAAATTATTTAAGGTATTAATTATGTTTACAATTTTACTAAATCTTAAAAACATAGATATTCATAGTACAAAAAGATGTAATTATATTGAGGCATGTGTTAGAAACTTACAATTGGAATAATTTTAGTTTTTTTATTGGTGTCAAATCTATGGGTGAGACATATTGCTACCTAATCTAAATGTCATATCTAGTTGATTGATGAAGATGATTTGGGAGTTACTCATAACTATAGCACCTAGAGGAAAGGTTGAAGTTATGAAAATGAAGTTACAATGGATATTTGATTATATAGACTTTGATAAAGAAAGGTGATTGTTTGTGTCAAGGAAGCTAAGCCAAACTGAGCAAAAAAGTAAACTATTAAGGAGTTCCAAGTAATGCTAGTATCGATGAAGCCATAGTTAGTGTCGAGAAAAGTTAGTATTGACCGAGCATTAACATCAACTAATAAATTTAGTTGATGCCAAGCCATAAAGCTTAAATAGTGACCCTGTATTTAGTGTTGACTGAGTATCAAAATTCAATGATTGTTGAGTGACAGTAAAAGATCAAATTCAAAGGAATCGTAAGACCAAGTTGACTCGGTTGATTTCTTAGGAGATATAAAATGTGTTAAAGATTACATTGATGAGTTGGATCATTAAATTCAAGGGATTGATTAGGTAAAGACATAATAGAAGGATTCTAGATAAGTTTCTAGAGAATGATCAAGAAGTTTGGCTGATACATTGAATTGAGTTGAAGCTAGTTGTAAACCCTAATATCTACAATGGATGTAGAAAATGGTAAAGCACAAATTTCTATTTAAAAAAATACTAAAATGAACTTTTAGTGTTGTGTCTAGTCAATCCTAGCTAAGCCTACATAGTGTGTATGAGCAAGTTCATATACAAAGCAAAGTTGATCAGAAGCATATAAGAGTGTGAATGTGAAGCTAAATGAGAAAGCTTTCAAATGTGATGTTTTTATTGATAATTTATTTTGAGAAGAAGGATTAAGTATTGATGAGAAGTGTAGACTACTTTCTTGAAGGGTATCCAAGTAGATAAAGACTGGAGATGACAATGAAACACTTATCAATGATCCAACATAAGAACTAAGCATAGATTTGAACTAGGAAAAGTGACTTGTAATCAAATATACCAAAACCTACTATTTTATTTCTTATCATTGTAAACAATTTGTATTTAAATCCTTTTAAAAGAGGTTGACCTAACAATCATTTGAAGACTTAATAATCTATGTAAATCCTTTAAGTAGGTGACATTCTAAATGGAATAATCAAAGTCCTCTTACAAGGCCACTCCTAATAGGTTGATTAAATCCTCTAACTAGGTCACATTGAACAATGTGTATTGTAAACCTTTAACAGGGTTGGCTCCTAATAGAGCTCACTTCAAAAGAGTGAAAAAGAGTAACATGCTACTAGTGGTTTTTTCCTAAATTGGGTTTCCACATAAAATCCTTGTGCCAAACTATGATGAATGTCTTATGAATGTTTTACATGTGATAATGTTTTTCATTATGTAATACAAGTTAAGTTTATGACAATTTATAGTATAGACTGAGCAACAACAAGTTAAGCAGGATCAACAGAACATTGGTGTGTTTAAATGTTTAATAGTTTGAGTGGTATATGGACCTTGAGTAACTAATTCACCCCCGCTCTTAGTTATTCTAAACATTTCTAACAATTGGTATCAAAGACAATTGCTTACGAAGAGAATTTTAAAGCTACTTAAAGCTTAAGATCATGACAAATAAGAAAGATGTATCCAAGCTGAATAAGGAGAACTTTCCTACCTGGTAGACCTTGATGAAGCTAAACATATCCACTATCAGTAATGTTGCTATTAATTTTTTTGAGAAATGAATATGTAAAGGTAAAAAATACTCTTCTAACTACTAAAGAATTGAAACATAAGTTAGATCACAATCAAGAAATTTTGGAGATTGCCTTAGCCCTAAGCTATCCTGAATTTAACAACCTAAAATATTGTGATACTACAAAGAAGATGTGGGATAGACTGAAGACCATATATGGAGGTGATGACAATGTGCTAAGAGCCAAAGTAGAAAGCTTGAAAGTTGAATTTGATGATATGAGAATGATGGAAGGTGAGAATATAGTGCAATATTGCACAATAATTAAAGATGTTGATATGATATTTGAGGACCAAATGGAATAATTGTAGATGAAATAATGATAAGAAAGGTATTGAGGACTCTACTTCTTGTCTATACCATTAGAGTCTCTAAAATTCAAAAACTCATATGCACACTAGGTAAAAACTTGACCTTAGAAGGTGTAGTTGGTAGACTTACTACTTTTGAGATGTCCAATTTTGATAAGTACACACCTAATAACATTAAATATTCTTTGAAGTCACAACTAATTCTTACTAAGAAGAAAAGAAAACATGTGAAGAGTGAAAGTGATAGTTCTGATGATGAGATTGATGAATTTGAAGCCATCTTTGTATAGTGGTTTGGAAGAGGAAGAGGTAAATACGAAGGTAAACTACCTATCATTTATTTCAAAAAAGTTGGTTATATTGTTGCTAGATGTCTAGATAGCAAAAATAAGGATGAAAAGAAGGAAAACAAGTACAAAGGAAGAAGAGATGACAAAGACTAATAAAGAAGATAGGATGAAAAAGGTAAGAGATCTTGTTGTATTTCTAGAAAAAAGATTGATAATAATTATGAGAGTAATGATTGTTAGAGTAAATTATTAATTATTTATTCTATTATTTAAGCTTACTTAGGTAAATGCATATAGTTAATAGTTGTAGAGATAAGTTGTTGAAAACATGAGAGTTTGTTCCCTTCTAGCATCCTTCTAGCATGTTCCACCTTTTTGTGGAAAGTGCACTTAGTTTTCAACCTTATCTTCTACCACTTTCCAAGCTTGTTCTACAAGCTTCGTTGAGGCCTTTATAAGTGTTCTCTCTCTCTCTCTCTCTCTCTCTCTCTCTCTCTCTCTCTCTCTTATTGTATCATTTCTAGAGTTGTATTCCCAACTCCTACATGGTATCAGAACCTCCTTGCTGCTTCTTAATGGATAAAATTTTGAAGCTGTGAATTGGAGTAACAAACCCTAGTTTGTTTATGCAATTTCTCTTCAATTTAGGGGTAGAGAAAATTTTTAAAGCATCTTGGGGAAAAATGGATGCTGTCATTGGATCTGGAAGGTTGTTTATAGCCAAGATTCATATAAAACTTTTTGTTTTTGGAGACATAGAATTTTGGAAAAAAAAATTATCCTCCCTAGTTGCAGTTGTACAGACTATACGAACGTGGGAGTTTAAATTTTTTTTTAAAAAAGGCACTGCCTTAATAGCACCCAAGCATCACCACATGGCAACCACACAACCACTGGAGGACATTGTAGACCCCCACTCCATTGCAGCTTTGTCTCTACTCCACTAGAGTTAGTGATGCCACCGGGTTTTCCTCCCGGGCACCACCACCACCAACAGATTCCACTGCTCCACCATTATGTGCCCACTCTGACCTGTTGATGCCATATCTTGATAGACTAATGTCATTTCTTGGCAACTATATGACATTAACATCATTTTCTGGCAAATTACATCATCTTTTTGGCAAGTGACATCATCACTATTGGACCCTTTACTGATGTCATATTCCAGTGAGGTGATGTCATCAATTTCGCTACTAACATTGGTAATCTAGCAACTAGATTTTTTTCCTAATAATCACCTAGAGATAGCTATATGAGCATCAAATTTAACATAGTGTCTGTAATTTTCCAGCAAGGAGCATTTTGGAGCTGTAGTCAATTTTTTGCCCATAACTTCAGCATACGAAGGTCTTTTTCTGATCCAAAAGAACCACTAGAAAGCTGACTCAAAGATAGAGATAATGTTGCTAGTTTCATCAAATTCTAATTTTGTTTGAACTGCCAATTTCGGCATCAAAGTAGAGTCTTGTGTTTCCTCCTCCTCTATATCACCAAATCTAGGTTCTTTTCTAGTTTTTTTTCTTTTCGTAGTTTTTTTTTTTGTGGTATTTGAGGGATATATTTGTACATTTGTGGGGTTAGGGGGGTGGTATTTTATTTTCTATAATTTTTTTGAGATAAGACCCTTCTACTTCTATCTTTTTTCTTTCTCTCAATGGTGGATCCATCTATGTCGCCTCTCACACCACACAACTACCACACCTGGAAGGCACAAATGACTAGGCTTCCTATGTCAAGAGGTCTATGTTCTTGTCTACATGAGAATCAGCCTTTTCTTATGTGACTTTTTGAGGTTCTATAGTACAAGAACAAAATGGATGAAGCCATGGGATTGATTGCACTCAACATTTCAAATAGTTTGCTATTTCACTTCGATAGTTTGACTACTCCATGGGCTTATTGGCAAAAATTTCAAACTTTGTTTGGTCAAGTGAATGATTTTTGGGCACTTTAGTTGGATGTAGAGTTGACTTCTTTGTCCCCAAGAAATTTTCCCACCATTGAGGAATCTTTGATGAAGTTCAAATCCTTACGTGCAATTTTATTGATGATGAGTGCATATTCTTGATACTCTCAAAGCTAAAGAGGCAGTATCAAATTTTTTCTTCTACTTTCTACTCCATCATGGATGCCTTTGGAGATAGGTTTAGGATGCCAACATTTGAGATATTTTGTGATAGGTTGACTAGGGAACAGGCAAAGATCCAATAGGTCAATGCCTCTAGCTCTTCCAACCAAGCATTGGTTGCTTAAAATTCTAAGGGGAAATCAAAGAAGAAAGGAAAATCAAAGAAAGGCACATCAAAATCTAATCCTAAGCCTCCAGCTAATCCTCTAGCAAACTCTCCCAAGGGTAAAGATTCTTCAAATTTGGGTGAATCTACCTCTAAGACCAAGAAGAAATATAGTGAGAACTGCAATTTTTGTGGGAAAGATGGACATTTAGTTTCTAGGTGTTGGAAATGATTGGAAGCTTTAGAGGAAGCCATGAAGGAACATCAAATTTCACCTCCTTAGTCTTCATCTCCACCTACAAGAAAAGGTCATGCTCTTTCTGAATGAGCTACAACTTTAGTTCCTACATGGATTCTTGATTCTAAGGCTTCTCACCACATCACAAACACTCCTAAGTTGCTTACTTCACTAGATCCTTATGCCACCACACAGATTATAGTTGGGAACTCTTTAAAACTTTCAATTTTGGGTTTAGATATTGTTGCTTTGGCTGAGGGCTCTCTATAGGATGTACTTTGTGTTCAGGATATTTTGATGAACCTTTTGTCTATCTATTAGAGTTTCCATTCTGGCTTTGGGAAGATACTTGAGTTCTCACCACATGATGTGTTTATTTGGGACTTGCATGATCCTAAGATGATTGTGGCCAATGGGAGTGTTGACTCTACATCTTGCCTCTACAAATTTGATGGATTTGAGTCTTCTAATGACACAAGTTCATGCTTGGTTGCACATGCAAATTCAATAAGTAGACTTTTGCATGAACATTTAGGGCATGTTAATTATAGATATCTTTAGTAGATGAGCACATAGGCACTTGTTCTTAGGCTTCCCCAGATTTCCTATCCAGATGGTGTTTTTCAAGGATGTGTACTTAGCAAGAAACATAAGGATTCTTTTCCGCATGGATGAGCCACTCATGCTTTAGCATCTTTGGATTTGATTCATGGTGACCTCATGTCATTTCTTACTCCTTCCTTTTCAGGTGCCAGATATGTGCTTATATTTATTGATGACTTCTCTAGATTCATGTGGGTGTGTTTTCTTAAGTACAAGTCTGATGTCTTTGACTCATTTTGAGTTTTCAAGGAATTTGTTGAGAGGTAGTCTAGGCTTTCTATTCAATGCATACGTATGGATAATCGGGGGGAGTATGTGAACTAGGCTTTTAGAGATTTCTATTTTGAGCATGGTCTTTAGCATCGACTTTCAGTGCCCTACACTACTTAGCAAAATGGTGTGGTCAAGAGAAAGAACATAACCCTTTAGAAGATGGAAAATTGTATGATTCAATCTAGGTCCATGGACTCATGTTTTTGGGTAGAGGTAGTCAGTTGTGCCAATTACATTCAGAATTAGATGCCTCATAAGGCACTTCGACATATGACTCCTAAGGAGGCTTGGTCCCATGTCAAGCTTGATGTATCATCATTCAAAGTTTTTGGGAGTACAACATATACCTTTGTACCTAATGCTCAGAGGAAAGTAATGGAATAGAAGATTCGACCACTAATTTTTGTTGGCTACTATGGGGATGTAAAGGCTTAAAGGTTATTTGATCATGATTACAAAGAGTTGTTGTTTTGATGGGATGTCTAGTTTGATGAGATCCCTCCTACAGTTCATTCCTTGCCTCCAATGCCTCCTACAGCTCCCACTCCTCCCTCTTCATTTCTAGATTGTTCAACAAATGATGAGGATGATGATCATGGTGATCCCCATTTACCTCTACCACTAGATCCTCCCCAGATGCCTAAATGGGCTTGAGCTACAGTTGAGGCTATAAGATCTCTAGCTAGTGATCCATCCACTTCCCATCACACTTGTTCTTAGACTATGGGTTCTAGTCTTCTCAGTCATGCTATTAGTGCTAATCCTTAGATATTTGTGGAAGCAACAAGAAATTTTGAATGGGATAGTGCAATGGAGGAGGAATATTCTTCTTTGATGAAGAATCACACATGGGATCTTTGTTCTCTTCCCAAGGTGAGAAAGCTAGTGTGATGTAAGTAGATTTATCATACTAAGTATGTTTCTAATGGTTCTATTGATAAGAATAAGGCTTATCTTATTGAGAAGGGTTTTTCACAAGTTGGGGTTGTTGATTACTCCAAGACTTTTTCCCCTGTCACCAAGATGAATTCTATCTACCTTATCTTATCCCTCGTAGCTTCACAGGGATGGCTAGTTTATTAGATGTATGTGAAAAGTGTCTTCCTACACAGTGACATCACTGAGGAGATTTATATGGAGTAGGCTCCAAGTTTTGTGCAAGATCCTACCTTGGTTTGTAGGCTTCGACATTTGTTATGTGGTCTCAAACAAGCCCCTCAGGCTTGGTATGAGAAGATGGACTCCTTTCTACTATCTACAAGCTTCACTCACTACCATTCCAATCCTACAGTGTACATACAATGTCTTGGTGATGAGATTATGATTCTTGTTTTGTATGTTGATGATCTTATCCTTACAAGTAGCTCATCATCCATGCTCTCAGATGTAAAGTGTGCACTGATGGACTAGTTTGAGATGACTGATCTTGGCTTGTTGCACTACTTTCTTGGTCTCTAGATTGATTATTATCCTACTAGGATTTTTATGTATCAGTAGAAGGATGCTCTTGACATGCTTTTTCAATTTCACATGCTTGATTGTAAGCCTAGTCCTACATCATTTCAGTTAGGTGTCACTTT
Source organism: Cupressus sempervirens (assembly GCA_028749045.1). Classification (NCBI taxonomy): domain Eukaryota; kingdom Viridiplantae; phylum Streptophyta; class Pinopsida; order Cupressales; family Cupressaceae; genus Cupressus; species Cupressus sempervirens. The sequence continues at coordinate 180,173,499 of CM053786.1, read as the reverse complement.
GTCTACATTCTACAATTCACCTTCAATGGATGCTACTTTGTATTAGTAGTTAGTTGGCAACTTGTTGTACCTGATACACACTCACCCTGCTTTTTCCTTTGCATTTGACCTTGTCTCTTGGATTTCTTAGAACCCTCATGAGAGTCATTGGAAAGCTACAAGGTGTATTATAATTACATTCAAGGCACACTCATGTATGGCATTCACTATACTACAGGGACTCCACACATTATTGGCTACACTAACTCAGATTGGGCCAGTGATGTCAATGATCAAAAGTCTACTTTTGGCTTTGTGTTCTATCTTGGCTCTAGTCCTATCACACGGTCATGCAAGAAGTAGCATGCTTGAGCACTTTCATTTATAGAGGCTGAGTCTAGGGCAAAAATTCTTGCTAGTTAGGAGGCTTTATGTCTTCATCAGTTGATGAATGAGTTTGGCTTTCCTCCTGATCGTCCCACTATTTTGTGGTGCGATAATCAGAGTTCCATCCACATTTCTCACAACCTAGTAGAGAATTAGTGTCCCAAGAACATTGAGTTGCATATGCATTTCATCCATCAGTTGATCTAGGATTGTGTTATTGCAATGAAGTACATTCCTACCACCGGTCAAGTTGCAGACATCTTCACTAAACCTTTTGCATTGCCATACTATCTTCAATTGTGGTCTATGCTTGGGGTTATGGAAATTGTCCATGGGGGGACTAGTTGAGGCCTTCCTTCCTTCATTTCATGGTTTTTTAGAATGTTTTCTTTGATCTCTTTTTGGATGATGTTTTTTCCCACGTGGTTTTCCCTCTTTCTCCATTTTCAAAGGTTGCATTTTCTTGCATTGTACATGGGTACCTTACATGGCCTTATTGCCAGGACACATCTTGCATTTTATCTTACTTTTTTGTGAGCTTAAGGCATTCCCCTAAGTTGCACTTAAGTGAGGTGTTAGAGTAAATAATTAATTATTTATTCTATTACTTAAGCTTACTTAGGTAAATGCATAGAGTTAATATTTGTAGAGATAAGTTGTTGACAACACGGGATTTTGTTCCCTTCTAGCATCCTTCTAGCATGTTCCACATTTTTGTGGAAAGTGTGCTTATTTGTCAACCTTATATTCTATCACCTTCCAAGCTTGTTTACAAACTTCCTTAAGAACTTTATAAGCACCCTCTCTCTCATTTTAAATTCATCCATTCACATAGAAATTCTAATTTCCTATTGTGAAATATTTTCATGTGCGATTCTTGCTTCACGCTCTTGCCCCTTAGGTTTCTTTTGGGCAAGCTATTTTCATTGTAGGTGATCTTGGCACATTTTTAGATTTGGATTCTCAACTCCTACAATGATCATGAAGTTTTCCATGTTTCCATGAAAGAAGAGCCTAATGAAGATGATAAAACTACATTAATTTCTTATGTGAAGAAAGTGATAGATGGATAATGGATAGTGGATGTTCCAATCATATGACTAGTGATAAAGACAAATTTGAAGATATTGGTCTATACAATGGAAGATGTGTTAAATTTGGTAATGATATCCCATGTGTTATAGAAGGTAAAGGCACTCTTCAAATGATTAACAAGATAATATGTGAAAATGTTTACTGTGTTGAAGGACTCAACTACAAATTTTTGAGTCTTTCATAGCTCAACAAATCAAGTTAGTACAAAGTTGAATTTCACAATAGGAAGGCCAAGATATGTGATGATGATGGTAAGATAAATGGGACTGGTGAGAAGACAAGAGATAACTTATTTTATCTAGACCTATCATAAGAGACATGTATGTTTGCACAGCAAGAAGATGTTTAGTTATGGAACCAAATATTATGTCTTGTGAATTTTGACAATTTAGTGAACATCAGTAAGATGAAGAAAGTAAGAGAATTTCCTAAACTGGAGAAGCCTAATAATGCTATATGTAAACAATGTTAGTTAGGAAAGATGAAGAAGTCTAGTTTTAAGAGTAAAACATATACTACTAGTGACATTTTGGAATTGGTTCATACTAACTATGTGGACCCACTAGTGTTAAAAGTTGTTGTGGAGATAAATATTTCATTATATTTGTGGATGGCCACTCTAGAATGATGAGTGTAGTGTTTCTTAAAGTTAAATCTAACACCTTTTAGTTATTCAAGTGGTCTTTATCTAGAGTTGATAAGGAAACAAGGAAGAGTATGAAGTGGTTGAGATTTGATAGAGGTGGTGAATTCATCTCACATGAGTTCAACACATTCTACAATTATAGAGGAATCAAACAAAAGATGTTAGAAAAAAGGACCCCTCCTTGGAATGGGATAACTAAAGAACAAACAAATTAATTATGAAATGTGATAGAACACTAATGATGGAGAAAGGCATATCATAGAAATATTGGAGAGAAGCGATTAGCACTTCTATATATACCTAGAATAGAGTTCATGTCAAGAAAGGCACAAATCCAACACCTTATGAACTATGGTATGGTTATGCTCCGAATGTTAAATATTTGAAAATATTTTCAAGTAAATGTTATATATTGAAAGTTAACATAAATGGAAAAATTGATGTAAAAAGTGACAAAGGCATATTCCTAGGTTATTCCACAAAAGGAAAATCTTATGTGTTTAACTTCTAAAACTAACAAAGTTGTGGAAAGTGAAAATGTGAGAATTGATGAGTTTGCTTAAAAAGATGATGCTTCATGTAATGAAGAACTTCAAGACTATTGTGCATTCTTCTATGTGGATGATGCTTCTCCCAACACTCAGAATAAATTGACAAATTAAGCTATAAGATTCCATCAGACAGGAAATGATGGAGTGGAAATATAAATTGTGGAGCAATAGAGAGTGCGTATTGAGCAACAGATTGTAGATGTTGAGTCAAAGGAAAGAAATGTTGACCATCAAATAGTGAATGTTGAGCATTCATAACCTGAAGTAGAATCAAAACAAAGAAGAAGAAATGAACCTAAGATTATTTTTCTAGATGAACCTAAAGAAGAGCCATGAAGAAAGCTAATTATACTATAAAAATATGTGACAAGACATCACAAACCTAATCAAATAATTAGATTTTCTAAATCAAGTGTTATGAGAAGGAGAAAATGAAAAGGTGGCACATCCTTATTATGTGAGTTTGAGCCTAAATTAATAAAAGATGCTATAGATAATGGAGATTGAAAATATGCTATGAATGAAGAAATTGACTAGATTGAGAAGAACAATACTTGGACCTTATTTCCAAGACCTAAAGACAAAAATATCATTGGGACAAAGTGAGTTTTTAGGAATAGGCTAAATGAAAATGGTGAAGTAATATGAAACAAAGCAAGACTGGTATGCAAGTTTTATGCACAAGAAGAATGAGTTGACTATGGAGAAACTTTTGCTCCTGTGGCCAAACTTGAAGGAGTCTAAACTCTACTTGCATACTCATCTTACAAGAACTTCAAGGTATATTAGATAGATATCAAATATGCATTTCTAGATGGTGTACTAGAGGAAGAATTATACATTGAACAGCCTAAAAGATATGTAGATCTAGAGAAGAAGAACATGGTATGTAAACTAAACAAATCTCTTTATGGATTAAAGAAAACACCAAGAGCATGGTATGAAAGGTTACATAACTATTTGGTGTAGATTGGTTTTGAGAGAACAATTATAACAATCTACAGTTAAAGAATGGAAAGAATAATGAAGTAATATTATCTAAGATATTTTTTGATGGTATGACAAAGGAATCTAAAATGTCTATGTTTGGTGAGATCAAATTCTTTGTAGGTTTATAAGTTTACCAAATTAAATTTGGTATTTTCATTTCACAAACCAAATGCATCAAGGAAATATCCAAAAATTCAATACTAGTGAGTACACCTATGTCTACAAGACATAAGCCATCTAAGACTAATGATTATGCTAATGTGAACTATACCCTATATAGATCAATGATAGGAAAATTACAATATCTTGTTCACAGAAGACCAGATATTGCATTAGAAATTGGGATTGGTGCTGATTTTTTCATAAAATCCTAAAGAGAATCACATGATGACTATAAAAGCGATAATGAGATATCTAAAAGGTATAGAAGATTATCAATTATACTAAAAAAAAATTGATAGATTTGAACTAAAGGTTTCCACTAACTAGATTGAGTAGGAAATATTAATGATAGGAAAGGCACTATTGTAGATGCATTATTTCTAAGAAAGAGATTGATGTCATGGACCAGCAATAGAATTACATTCCCCAATCAACAACTGAACTCAAGTATGTGGTAGTTGTAGTGAATTGTTCAAATATAATATGGATTAAACAATTGTTGAAAGGAATGAAAGAAGAGAAGTTATAGATCCAGTATTTATCTATTGTGATAACACAAATCCTATTAACATTTAAAAGAATTTAGTGATGCGCACTAAGAAAAAGCATATTGCTATGAAGTATCACTACTTGAGAGAACTAGTTCAAGACAAAGAAGTGAAGCTAGAATATGTAAATATAAAGGAACAAATTGCAAACATATTCACAAAACCATTACCCAAAGATGCTCATAAATATCTTAGTGGTAAATTAGGGGTCATTCACCTAACTAAGGCCACTTATGAAGCCAAGGTGTATTGCATCACATGTGCTACACAACATATTTTACACAGTGTTGTAATACAGCTCTATTTTGGGACATGCCTAAGGTAGAATACTTTAGTACTATTAATTTAAGATTGGTTTTGACATATGAGTGACAATATACTTAAGTCATTTACAAGATAGAACTTAGTTCATTCGGAACAAGTAATGTACACCAAGCATAAGCTTTTAGATAGTGTATGTGGAGTGAGATATACAATATGTGCCAAGTAACTAGTAAGTGTCAATTCACTCAAGTGTTGAGAAAACAATTGATACTAAGTGATTTAGATGCCAAGTGATCAATCGATGTTGAGTTACAACATAGAAGATATAGTAGATTCCAAGCATCAAATACTTTAAGTTTCAAGTAAAATAGATTTAGACATAGTTGTTTGTAATGGAACAAACTTCCATGAAAATCTTTTTTGAACTGGCTTAACAATTATTTTGTGATTCTAGATGATAAGAATGAATCTATATTGAGGATCCCTATGTAGTACATGCAACCAATTAGGTTAAGGGATGGATTAAGAGGCAAAATATGTGAATTAAAATTATCGAGTCATACCTAACCCTAAGTCGCTTAGGTCTTCTTAAGGAAGTCAAACCCTAAAACATTGTATGAGCAAAGAGAGAAGTTTGCATGTGAAGACAGAGCATTCATGTTGGCTAATGAGTTGTGAATTGAGTTACACATTGCAAAATAAGTTAGATGAGAATAGAGGAAATAAGTTATAGGATAGAAGTGATAAATCTAATTAGAGAAGATTAAAGATACATGAAAAGAGGTGATTTGTTATCTAGTAGAAAAGTGTTAACCATAGGATCATTATTGAGACACTCTAATAGTTGAATCAGTTAAATCTCTTAACAAAGTAGTCCTAACAAGTTGTTATAAATTCTTTAATAGGGTGCCTACTTCATTGTAAGTTTAAGTCATTTAGTCAGGAACACTTCTAATAGGGTGTTGAAATCCTTTAACAAGGTAAGATCTAACAATCTCATAAGCCTTTAATAGGTTAGAACTTTCATGGGTAGATACAACATTGTAACCTTCATTAGATACACTTTACAACTGTAGTAGTGAAGATTTGTGCATTTCATCTACACCCTAGTTTTACCTTCTCATTAGAGGGTTTTTGGGTAACCAAATATCTTGTGTCATATATGTGTTGAACGTTTATTTGACTTCATGGTATGGATGAATATGTTTAGGTAGCTATTTCATTTTACATGCAAATTGTGAGATGGATGTGTGGTAAATAATTTTATGGTTAAAGTTTTGAAGGACTTATTCACTCCCACCACCCTACCCCTAGATTTTAGTTTCCCTATTGTATTTCTAACAATTGGCATTAGACTATTGGTTCTCTAGAAAGAAAAGCTTTGCAGCTTTGAGGAAAGATCTTGAAGATGGAAGTATACAAGTTGGGAAAGACTATTGAGAATCAGAAGATTCAAATCCAACTTTCTCTATATTAGTTGAATAGATAAAAATATGAGTTGAAGTGCTCATTAAAGAGAATGAAAGAGATAACTATTGAAGAGAATGATACACATTATCAAGATGAAGAAACTACTATTTTTTTTGTAGATGGAAACACAAGTTAATTTTATGCAATAGTTATAGATCTGATGGAAAAGAATCATGCCCTAACTAAAGAGGTCAAAAATCTTAAGATAGAATAAGAAGTCCAATCAGTATTTCTATGTCAGGTGACTGAGTTGACAAAGAAAGTTGAGGAAGACAAAGTCAAGATTGAAGATGACAAAATGATACTATCCAATAGACTAGAAGAGAAGACATTAGAGGTAAATAGGAGTTCTCACATGCAACTAGAAAAAATGAATCAAATGATGATTACCAATAATGAATTGAATGGTAAGGATATTGTTATCACAACACTAAAGTTGTAGAATGAACAACTAACAAATGATCTGAAAAGAGAAAAGAATTTGCTACAAGTTTCAATAGACCTAAAGAAGGCATCAAGAACTTTGAGAAATTGATGAGATCTCCTAGATCTCTAATATAATACTACTAGATTGGGTAACACCAGTACTAAAGGAGGAGAATCATCTAAAAGTGGTGATCAAAGAAGCAACAAAGGTAAGAACTACAAACCTACTTGTCCTAATTATGGAAAGATAGATCATATAGTAATGTTTGTAGGAGAAACAATGCAAATTAGAACACTAAGAAGAAATTCACTGGTAAATTTCATAAGTGAAAAGTCAAGGACATCAGGCACATGAATGTAAGAACAAGATAGAAAGTACATAGATATTTCAAGGTTACTTTTACAACTATAAGAAATATGGACATAGAGCATATGAGTGTCGATCCAAGCCTAACTAGTCAACAAGCAAGGAGAAAAAGGTATAGCATAATGGAAAACCCTATAATTGGGATTACAATACAAGGTATAGTTGTCATTATTGTCAAGAGTATGGACATGTTGTTGAGAATTGGATTAGAATACATTTTCAAAATTTAGTGCTATAGTAGATGGTTGAGTCAAACTACATGTTTTAGATGTTTGAAGACTAGTCACATTAGCAAAAATTATCCAACAAGGACAAAAGGACCTAGTAGTAAATTTAGTAAAGGAAAAGGAAACATTGATGCTAAAGAAGTAAAAGTGCATATCAATAAGACATGGAAGAAAAAGGAAGATTAGAGCACATCAAGTTCATATGAGATCACTTCTCCAATGGATCAGGTGATCACACCACCCCCAACTAAGAAATTAAGAGGTATGTGTGGGACTAATATTTAAAAGCTCAATTATACATTAGTTCCAAGGATTTAGTTTTGAAAATATCACATATGCATGAAGTAAGATGCAAAGTATTATTTATAACTTAGAAGAAATCTATAAGTTTTCATGTTTGTCGAGAAACAAAAGTTTCACTGTTGTTGTTGAGTGAAAGTTAGTTGATGTCAAGCTATCAAAGGTGATGTTATTTGTTGAGCTCAATGTGGTTTCCAAGCATGATAGGAATTACATGGAATCTAGGTGATTCAAAATTTCCATTGGAGTAGAGCTTACAATTATGTAAGCATTGAGCATTTATTATGAAGTTTCAAGGGAAATATGGTCTATTTTTGACTCATTTGCAATCATTTCAGATTGAAGAGAGCATGAAGAACATAAGGTGAATTGGATAGATCAACTCAAGCATTTGCATATTAAATTCAACTACTACTTGCCACCAAACATTAGATTTTAAAGGTATTTATCATCTCTCTAGCTATGCTATTTGAATTTACACAAACCCTAGATAGTTGTAATGGGATTTATCTCTTCTACTATTGTGGTTAAGGAAGGAAAAAAATATTTAAATGTATAATGGATTAGTAATGAGATTAAACAATCGCATTTTTGGGAAGTTCCTAATATTGCATACAAAGGAGACCTATCTGATGTGTTATCTATGATATCACCATAAGTTTTAATGATACAAGATATAAGGTGTTTCTACACTTGTAAGGTAGGGAGTATAGGAGACATGGAATTTAGGGTCAAAGGAGCTAAGAAATGAATTCAATAAATGAAAAGGAAAGGTTGATGTTGAAGAAGTCAAAGTACAAATGAACAAGACATAGAAGAAAAAGGAAGACTATAGTACATCAAGTTAAGATGGAATCACTTAATCTAATGGATCAAGTGATCACAACATCCCCAACTAGGAAATCAAGAGGTATGTGTAAGACTAATATTCCAATGATATACTCTACATCACTTCCAAGGATTTAGTTTTTAAAAGATCATATATGCATGAAATAAGAAGAAAAGAATTGGTTAGAGCCTAGAAGGAATCCATAAGTTTTGTTAGTTTTATTATTGCCTTCGAGTGAAAATTTAGTTGATGCCAAACTATCGAAGGTGATAGTGTCGGCCAAGTTCACTATAGTTCCTGAGCATGGTAAAAACTACATGGAAGTCAGGTAATTCAAAATTACTATTGGAGTCAAGCTTATAGTTGTGTAAGCACTAAGCATTAATTGTGAAGTTTCAAGGGCTATATGGTCCATTTTTGACTCATTTGCAATTATTTGAGATTAAAGAGAGCACAAAGAGAATAAGGAAAATTGAATAAATTGATTCAAGAATTTAAAAATTGGATCCAACTACTAATCACCATGAATCATCATATTTATCAATGTATTTATTATGTGTCGAGCTATGCTATTTGAATTTACACAAACCCTAGATAGTTGTATTAGCATCTAGCTCTTTGACTATTATGGTTAAGGAATGAAAATAAATTTTAAATGTATAGTTGATTAGTAATGAGATTAGACAACCACCCTTTCAAGCTATTCCTAGTATTGTATACAAAGGAGACTTATCTAGTGCATTATATATGATACGACCACAAGTTTTAATGATACAAGATGTAATTTGTTGCTACACTTGTAAGGTAGGAAGTATAGGAGAAATGGAAATCATAAACTCGTATGGAAAATTGTGTGAAAATGGATTGCTAAAGGAGGAAAACAAAATCGTAGAGAGAAAACGATTAGCCTATGCCCTAGATTTTCCTAACATAATCTAGATAGAGTGGATTAAGATAGTTCTCAGTAGAATACATGACAACTTTGTATGGTTATAAGCCAACCCTATCAAGGTCACAAAGATGATTATTCAAAGAGTAACAAGGTATCATACCCTAGACAGGACTAGAACTATGAGGAGTGATACAAAAGGGGCAATTGAGAAGAATAAAGGGGTAGCATGGAACTAGAGAGGGATGACCAGTGGCAGAATCATTGATCTCATAATTACATATGTAGTAAGAGTAATTGCACATAAGTTCTTTGAATCTATCAGATTGAATAGTGTACTATGTATAACTATGGATTTAGGCTATAAGATAGTAAAGAAGGGCCATTCTTATGATATTGTTGAGTTACAACTCTAGAAGTTATCAAAAGAGTTGGGAGCCATAAGAAAGACAAAAAGTGCAAACTACAAATTTGGTTCAATACTTGTTGGTATATTTTTCTATGTATAGAACACTTTTCCCTCATTTGGAAATGTTGCTTGGAAGACCAATAGGTCTATTATGGTGTGGATTGTAGAATAACATAGAGAAATTTGGAGATAATTTTGAGACTATAATGACAAGTTATTTTGAAGACTTTAAGAAGTCAATTAAATAAAGACTGAGAATACCAATATCACTAGTAGAGAAACATATCAATGATGTTTTTTTTCTAGTTGATGTAGATTTTACTTATGTTCAAGTTTTTGTTCAAAGGGTTAGATGGATCAAGCCATTTCCTTATGAAATTAACATGGATGTGGCATCTATAGTCATCATTGCTTTACTAGAAAAGGAAATAGATAAGAAGGATACTACATTTGGAAACTATTATGTATCCAAGTCTAAATAATAATGGACTTGAAGACAAATTCTATGATGAGGAATAAGAACAAAATTTTGAAAATTCTTGAGCAAAAATTTGGTGAAGAGGCAGATGGAGATGATGAAGAAGAGGATAATGGAGATGATGAAGAAGATATACCTTCCCAAGCACCCCTTACTCTCACACATGGTCAAGGTGAGGACCAAGGAGAAGAAGAAAAATAATTTGGTGAGGCCAATGAAGTACCTATTCCTATAGAAAAGAAAAGGAGAAAAGTAAAGAAGCAAGCAAACCTAAGAAAGTTTTGAAATGTTTGCAAAAAAAGCCTACAATTTCTATCACCAAGGCTAGCATAAGAGCTACCGCTAAGAAGACTCATGAAGTTAAAAAGCTTGAAGGAGAGAGAACTAAAATAGCTACCAAGGAAGATGAACTTGAGTAGAGGTAAAGGAGGAAAAAGACTAATTCAAAGTGGTAAGTCATAGTCCCTCTTCTAATTTGGACAACTTTTGTGATAATATCAAGAATAATGCTAATTTATTAGGGTTCACAAATGTTGAATTGGATAAACTCAATAAAATAGAAATGAATAAGGTTGAAGAATCTATATATTTCATGATGGAAACTTTTAAGAAAACTCCAATTGAGATTGCCAACTCTTTACCCAAAAGTCTATATTATAGAGTTGAGCAAAGGTGGCAATACAGTCTCTCAACTAAAAGGAATAGCAGAGAGACTACTCTAACAAGAGTGATGCCAGACATAGACAAGTTTTTAGTGAAAAATTCCATTAATAAGTATAAGGGGATATTTTCTCCAAAATATAGGGCCTTTAACATTTTATAGAACAATATTGAAGACGTAGGTGAAGACAAAGTCGAACAAGAGGTAGTTGAGGTAACAAAGGATGAATCTATAAGGGAAAGAAATGAGGAAGGCACTATAAAAGAAGCAAATACAGAGGCTACAATTGAGGAAGAGTAGAAATAAGATCAAAATGTACTAGAGGTACATATGTTGAGTGCCAGTCTACCTCATGTGGACAAAGAAGATCAACAAGTAGAAATAGTAAAGATCAAGGATGTCTCTAACAACACAACTTAGAACATTAATCCCTTAATAGAGAAGGATATGAAGAAGATATTAATTGAATCCACCAACAAGGAAAAACTATGCAACCATCCTATATTGGTGAGTGTGGATGAGATTAAGAAGGCAGAATTGCCATCCTTAGGGGAGAAAACTCAAGAATTATCTATTCTCCCCCCTCAATCTATAGAAGTGAAATATATAATGCCTATTATAGTATATCAAAGGAAGTACACAATGTCATCACATGTCAACACATTGGTGCAAAAGTTCTTAGTACATGGAGTTTCAACAGTTGAGAAAGGTGGGATACTGGTCTAAATAGGTTAGGAAGTTAGTCCTTCACCTCCAACACAAGAACAAGGTGATACAAAGATCACGAAAAAAGAGAAGGATAGGACTAAAGATTCAATCTTTACTATGAAACTAGATGAGGTGATAGAAATTCAAACATTGGTTACTCTGCTAGATACTATTGCTCCTATTCCTAGTCAAGTACTACATAGGGCACGTGTAGAAGCCACACCACTGTAGTCATCAAGGGCTAGTCTTGGTACATCTAAGGTTGATGAGGTTACATCATATGTTGATATCAACTTAGATGAGGTGATTGAACTCCCAAAGTTTGATCTTGAATCAATCACCATAGAGAAAATGGGAATATTTTAGGATGTTCTAGCCAAAAAGAAACACAAAGAATTGGGAGTATAGGCAGAAGCAAGCACTATGTGACATCAAGGACATATTTCTTGATGTAGTCACCTAACTACACCTGATGAAGTGAAGCCAATCATTGAGTAGTTGGAAAACATTGTGGAGAAGATAAATGATGAAGACCTGGACACAAATGTCAAATTATTAGAATGGTCTGAGAATAAATTTCAAGCCAAGGTAACTGAAAAGATATCTAGTACCATTGTACTTAGCCAAGTTGAGTTAGCAACCAAAATTAATGGTGTGAAGAAAGTGTCAGAGAACATTTTCTCTCTTTACACCAAGTTTTGTGATGTAACTTCCTTCACACAAGAAGTTTAGAGACACATTGACCACCTAGAGGAATATTTGAAGTCAACAAGTAAAATCCTACAATAATCCCCTAGTCAAAGTCAATCTCATTTCATAAATTTGTTGTCAACACAAGTTCAGTTAGTAGATTTACAAGATCAAGATTCCAACATTTGGGCTACACTAATCAACATCCAATCCATGTTAACCACTCACATGGAGGTGTTTCACAAGGAACTAGACTTTGCAAAACCATTGATGAAGAAAGCTCCCCATATTTCTACTCATGAAGGCCTAGTTAACATTTCTACAAAGTTAGCTATTCAAATCAAATTTCTAGAGGTAGTGTGTGACAACTAGGATGCAACACTAAAGCTCATAATGGAGGTCCATAAATCATTCTTGGACAAACACAATGTTCATGTACCACCTATGACATAAGCATCGAAAAGGGGGAGAATGAGGTAAAAGGGGGTGAGTATATTTTGACTGATAGAAAAGAGAATGAATGAATAAGTTTTGGGGGAGACCAAACTAAGGGGGAGTCAGTATAGAAATAGAGCTAGCACAAAAGTACAATAAATTTACCCAATAGGAGTACTCATATTCAGAAAAGGACAATCAACTTAGGGGGAGTTACAAAATTTTGAGATATGACTGATAAGTCACAAGTTTTGAAATTTTACATGTATGTCAAGTACTAACTAGAGATTATCTGAGTTATGCTCATAAGTTAAGGTTATTCATACATGACCAAATATTTTTACCACTCATGTCAAAAAGGGAGATTATTAATCTTAGATTGGTTTTGACATATGAGTGACAATAAACTTCAATCATTTACAAGAGACAACTTAGTTCATGTTGAACAAGTAATGTATGTCGAGCATAAGTTGTTAGATAGTGTATACTAATTAAGATATACAAGTTATGTGTTGAGTAGCTAGTCAGTGTTGAGTCACTCAAGTGCCAAGAAGATAGTTGATGCCAAGTTATTCAAATGTTAAGTGATCAATGGATGTTGATTTATTTAGTCGTCAAGTTACAACATTGAAGATACAATGGATTTTGATCATCAAAAGCTTCCAGTGCCAAGTAAAATGGTTTTGGACATAGTTGTTGTAATGGAATTAACTTGTATGTGAACTTCTTTTGAGCTGACATAAGAATGGTTTTTTGATTCTAGATGATAAGAATGAATCTATATCGAGGATCCCTATGTTGTACATGAAACCAATCAATTAAAGGGATGAATTAAGTGAAAAAATGGGTGAATGACAATTATTGATTCATGTCTAACCCTAAGTCACCTAGGTCTTCTTAAGGAAGGAAAACCCTAAAACATTGTATGAGCAAAGAGAGAAGTGTGCATATATAGATAGAGAATTCATGGTGGCCAAGGAGTTGCAAATTGAGTTATGCACTACAAAATTAGTTAGAGGATAGAAGTGATACATCTAATCAAAGAGGATCTAAGATACATGCAAAGAGGTGATATGCTATCTAGTAGTAGAGTGCTAATTGCAACATCATTGCTAAGAAATTATAAGATGTGAATCAATTGAATATGTTAATTGAGTATTCCTAACATGTTATTGTGATTCCTTTAACAAAATGCTTACTTCATTGTATGTTTAATTCCTTTAATCATACACACTTCTAACAAGGTGTTGAAGCCCTACAACAGGGTAAGATTTAACAATCTTGTAAGCCCTTAATAGGGTAGAACTTTCATAGGGAATATCATAGTTTATAATCAAACATTGTAACCTTCATTGGATACACTTTACAACTACAATAGTGAAGATTTATGGGTGTCATCCCCACCCTAGTTTAACCTTTTCATTTGAGGTTTTTTGGCTAACCAAATACCTTGTGTCATATATCTATTGAATGTTTATTTTATTTTGTTCTATGGATGAATATGTTTATCTTTCTATTTTAGTTTACATGCAAATTGTTAGATGGATGTATGGTGAATGATTTTATGGGTAAATTTTTGAAGGACTGATTCACCCCCCCACCTCTTAGAATTTACTTTCCCTATTGTATTTGCAACAAGTACAACATACAAAGATCAATAATACTCAAAAGATAAGTATTAGCCAGACATGCAAAATATGCATAACTCAGATGTATGAAGAATTTCAAGCTAACACAACTACACATCTTTGGAATTGTTGTCAAAGAGGGAGAAATTACTAAGAAACTTGGATGACATAGGGAGAGAAATTACTGAGAATCTAAGATGATAGAGGGAGAGATTGAATAATAAAGGAAAGCAAACTAATAGAGGGAGTCTAACAGTTTGAATGGATGAGAATCAAAATCAAACTAAAGATAGTGGTCACTCATGGAATGAAATCTTTTGGATTGTATGGTAGCTAAGATTATTATTAGTACTTTTGAGATTTGAGATGTTGACATCAATGCCAAAGAGGAAGATAGTTGGAAACTTACAAATGGAACAATTTTTGTTTTTCATTGATGTCAAATCTATAAATGAGATATATTGCTACCTTATCTAAATCTCATATCTATTTGATTGATGAAGATGATTTGAGAGTTACTCATAACTATAGCACCTAGTGGAAATGTTGAAGTTATGAAAAAGAAGTTACAATGGATATTTTATTAGATAGACATTGATAAAGAAAACCAATTATTTATGTCAAGGAAACTAAGTGAAGCTTAGTAAAAGAGTAAATTACTAAGGAGTGATGAGTAATGCTAGTGTCAAACAAGCCACAATTAGTGTCAAGAAAATCTAGTGTTGACTGAGCATTGGCATTGACCCAAAAACTCAATTGATGTCATGCTAGAAAGCATAAACAGTGACTAGATATTTCAATATTGATCGAGTATTAAAGTTTAGTGATTGTTGAGTGATAGTAAAAGATCAAATTCAAAGGAATTGTAAGATCAATATGACTTAGTTGATTTCTTGGGAGATGTAAAATGTGTTGAAGATTAGATTGATGAGTTGGATCATTAAATTCAGGGTGGTGATTAGGTAAAGGCCTGACTTAGGATTATAGAGAAGTTTCTAAAGGATTGTTGGTGTAAATAAGTATCTACTATTTACACTTTACTTAAGTTTACTTAGGTTAATGCATTATTTTATTATTATGCATAATTTTATTGTGTCTTAGGTGAGACACTTAGGAGTTTGCATACTCTTATGAGTTGTCATGTTGACAACACTAGAGTAATAAACTCTAATTTAGCACATGGTGTCTACAACAATAGAGTTTGCATAATTAACTGAGTTGTCATGTAGACAACATAGTTATTCACACTCCTAATTTAGCACATGGTGTGTACAACATAATTTTGTGTGCTACACCTTTGTAGGCTTATCCTCTCATCATTGCACTTACTCCTGTGCTTCATGGAGGATAACCCATATCTAGTGGACATGAGCTTGGTTGTATGACTTATTAGTATGCTGATTTCTAGGCATTCTAGAAGCATTCTAGAGGCCTTTATATACAGGCACTCCTAGTGTACTTACACATCAATTCATATCATTCAATCCACTAAATGAATATCATGTTGTCATTCTAATTATACTCTTTTCTCTATTATTGTTCTTGTTCTTGAGTTCCTTGATCTTGGGTGAATTTTTCCCTATGACAAATTCTTACATGATATCAAACCTCAGGGAGATTCTCTTCACATAGTCATGCGAGACCATTTTTGCTTCAACACCTTGACCCAAATCTAAAGAATCTAAAAATATTAGGTTTGTCTAGAGCCAAAGTGGACCTCACCATTGTGTCCATAATATCAATTCGGTGAATTGACTATAAATTTTCCTATTTTGGGCCATAGTTAAAATTGAGGCAACATTTTTTTTGCAAACCAGCAACCCAAAGGCCCAATTTGCAAAATTGGCATGATCATTTCAGATTTGTACATTTAATTTTTAGATCTGCATCTCTACAAATTTTTCTTGAATTTGCATTATTTTTCAAAAAAAAATTGGCCATTAGGCCAATAGGAGAGATTATTGGAGGCAAAGATTGGAGCTTGCTAGTGCAAATCAGATATTTGCACCACATTCAGAAGGTTCAAAAACCCTTTGATCAGATTTTGTTTCATCCAAATTGGACATCTGAGACAAAATCTAGAGCCATTTGTTTTTTCGAGGTACGACAACAGCGATTCAAGAAAAATAATTATAGCAGCAATTTTCAAATAGCGATATCTCCCTCATGTGGACTCTTTTTTGTGTGTAATTTTTTTTATTTTGGGGTAGAATTTTGTGATCTACACATTGGTGTAGATGGTTTGAGATCTCTATTCTTGAATTTTTCTACAACTTATAAATCCCAATTTTTGCCCCTTCAAATGCTTAGTACAGGCTCATCTAGACACATAATCAAGTTTCAATTTTTTCAAAAGTGCATTTTTCTGTATACTTTCCAGATTTGCAATTAGATTATAGGTTCGATGTACATAGATATTGCTTTAAGAAACAGGCCCTAAATTGGCATGTGGCTATCTCATTAAGTGCCCAAATCATATATGGGGGGGGGGGGTGTTTGATTATTTTTGTATTTTGGGGGGTGCATACATAGATTGATCTCATGGAGTCTTGTCACATATGTTAGTCTGGTATAAGACCAAAGTTGACACTAAGGAACTATAAAAAATGGAGTACCTTAATCATTTCTCATCTAAGAGAATATAAGGAAGTGTTTCCTTCTCTATATTCAATGATACTACCTTCATTCAAATATCTTCATCTTCTTCTTCACTTTATGTATAACAGTATGAGTAAGGAATCTTTTGCTCTTCTTCTTATGGAAAGTTTTCCTCATGATGTTTGGATGGCTCTTTGGGAAGCATATGGAGATCCATGATTCCCTCCTTTTCCTAAGGACATTCTATTTGTAGTCACTCCTATTATGGTACCTCCAACTCTAGATGAGATCACACCTCCTGATAGTCCTATTGCTACTACTGCACCAATTCTCATCATATATGCTTCTGATTTAGTGCAACAAGAAACTTCATGTCTTTCTACTTTAGCTTCATGAGATGAATTCATTCTAGATATTGTAGGTCTATTTTTGGATTCTCACATTGAAGATGTGGGAAACATCATTCATGATATTCATCTTCTCTTTGTTGAGGAGACTACTTCATGCATTGTGGAAACTAATTGTGACACTAGCAATAGTGCTTCAATAGATTTAGATATGTGGGGTCCTATTGACAGATACAAGGAGAGTTTACAGCATTAGAAAATTCTACATGCACATATTGCCATAGTGATAGGTTCAGCATAGTAGGGTACACCTAGTGTTCCAGTTCCAACATCAAGTGATGACTTCTTGAAAAATATTTCAAGTTTGTTTATGGAGTCATACATAACAAATTTGGGAGACTTCATTGATTATATACATCTTCTCTTTGATGAGGAAGATCCTTCTTCAGTTGTTGTGAGGGCTCGCTTTGACCCTCATGTCCATTATCTACATGATCAATCTTCACAGGTTGATATGATTGTGGATCCTTGTGTATAGTAGTTGTAGGAGGTCTCTTTATCAATTGAGGAGATAGTAGATTCTTTGGGATAGGTTCTACATCCATCCTTGCTAGATATGCACTCATTCCTTTCTACAATATTGGAAGGGGCAACCATCAGTATTGACATAGGGACAATTGAGTAGGTTTTAGATGCACCATTCATCATCGAGATTCTTTCTACACATAAGGGTAGCATCTCACTAGTACCTCTACCATTATTCCTTCCAAAGGGGAAGAACATCATTCAACGATCATGGATCAGCTTATACTTTGGAGCAACACTCACTATGCACAACACTACATTTAGAGGGGGGACTACCTTGTCTCCTTTTTTATGGGGGGATTTTTTCCTCGAATGGGGTTTCTTCCTTCTCCCATTTCTCTCTTGTACATATCTCTCTTTTTGGGGGAGGGTTTTTCCCATGTGGTCTTCCCTCTTTCCTCATTTGCAAAGATATTGCATTGCATTGTGTGTTCTACATTGCATTATGTACATCGGTACCTAAAATGGCCTAGTAGTTAGGACCCATCTTGCATTTCATCCTAGCTTTCATAAGCTTAAGTGCATTCCCCTAAGTTACACTTAAGGGGGGGTGTTGGTGTAAATAAGTATTTACTATTTACACTTTCCTTAATTTTACTTAGGTTAATGGATTATTTTATTATTATGCATTATTTTATTATTTCTTAGGTGAGACGCTTAGGATTTTGCATACTCTTATGAGTTGTCATGTTGACAAAACTAGGGTAAGCAACTCTAATAAAGCACATGGTGTCTACAACACTAGATTTTGCATAATTAATGAGTTGTCATCTAGAAAACACAATTATTTGCACTCCTAATTTAGTACATGGTGTCTACAACATAATTTTTCATGCTACACCTTTGTAGGCTTATCCTCTCATCATCGCACTTATTCTTGTGCTAAATGGAGGATAACCCATATCTAGTGGACATGTGCTTGGTTGTATGACTTATCAATATGTTGATTTCTAGGCATTTTAGAGGCCTTTATGTATAGGCACTCCTAGCATACTTACACATTAATTCATGTCAATTGATACATTGAATGCATATCATATTGTCATTTTGATCATACTCTTTTGGTATACTATTGTGCTTGTGCTCGAGTTCCTTCGTCTTGGGTGAATATTTTCCTAACGAAAATTCTTACAAGGATGATTAAGAAGTTGTACAGATACATTGAATCAAGTTGAATTTTATTGTAAACCCTAAGCTCTATTATGAATGTAATAAATGGTAAATAAGAAATTACCTATTTAAAGGGATACAAAATCAAACTTTTAGCATCATGTCAAGTCAAGCTTAGCCAAGCCTAGCTAGTGTGTATAAGTGAGTTGACATTCAAAGCATAGTTGATCAGAAGCACACAAGAGTGTGAATGTGAAGGTAAAGGGGAAAGCATGTAGATGTGATGTTGTTATTGATGAGTCATTTTGAGCAGAAGGCTTACTTATGTTGATGAGAATTATAGATTGATTTCTTGAAGGGTGTCCAATAAGATCAAGATAATATATAATAATGAAAGGCTTATTGATTGAATAGAGATCTAAACAAGAAAAAGTGAGCTTCAATTACATAGCTCAAAACCTATTTTTTTCTTTCTTATCATTGTGAATAGTTTGTATTGAGATCCTTTTGACAGAGGTTGACCTAATAGACATTAGAAGACATAATAGTCTATGTAAATCCTTTAACTAGGTGACATTCTACATTGAATGATCAAAGTCCTCCTACAATACCACTCCTAAAAGGGTGATTAAATCTGCTAACCAAGTCATACTTAATAGTGCATATTTTCAAACTTTAACTGGGTTGACTCCTAATAGATCTTGATTTGAAAGAGTGAAAAAGAATGACATGTTGCTCATGGTTTTTCCCAAATTGGTTTTCCACATTAAAACATTGTTTTAAACTATGATAATCTTCTTATGAATTTTTTACATGTGATATTGTTTTCGATTATGCAATAGAAGTTAAGTTTGTGATAGTTTTGTAGTATCGACCAAGCAACAACAAGTTAAGAAGGATCAAAAAAACATTGATGTGTTTAAATGTTTAATATTTGAAGTGGTACATATGGACCTTGAGTAACTGATTCACCCCACCACCCCACCCCCTCCTCTTAGTTATTCTAAACATTTCTAATAGCATGTGTCTAGAATGGGTAACACATATTTAGAAGTAGTGGTAACTTGTTCTCCAAAGTAAGGGATGATTCTTTCATTCAAACAATTACCTTATAACTTGGATTCCACTACCTATTTTCTTGAATGTTGACTTATATTTAAGGCTATCTTGCATTTGATGTCCTTGGAATTTTGGAGAGTTAAAACCGACATCTCTATAGCCCTATATGAATTTCCATGAAAACATTATGATGTTTTTCATAGTATTTTTCTTTATTCTTTAACTTTCCCCATACTCTATGGTTGACTCTCCTCCACCTTCCTACAAAAATCATTTTGAAATTATATCATAGAATAAAAAAAATGTGTAAAAATGCATAAAAATTAAGTTGTAGTAGTTGACCATGGTGAAATAAATTCAAAGAATAGATAACAATATCTAAAAATTAAGCTATTAACAAGTAACCAATAAACAAAAAACAACATATGTCTGCTACACCAAATCAAAAACCAACACCACCATGAAATGGCACACAATAGGAACCCAATACACACCACTTGAAGGCAATAGAACATGGCCAAGCCAATCACCATTATAGCTCATTTAGTTGATCAACTAAGGTGAACTTGGGAGAATGGAAAGGTCTCATCTCACTTAGCCCCTAGGAGGCCTCAATAATGCCTTTTTTTATTTTATGGAGTGTCCTCCTTGTGCTTCCTCTTTGCATATTTTTCCTCAAGTTGGGTCTTTAGACTCCCAATGTCCTCTAATTTTTCTTAAACCAATTTGTTTTGGGAGACCAAATTGTTAATTTGTTATCCAAGATGATCTTGACCTTTCTTCATGGACACCATATTTGGTACCAAATGTATTAGTGAACATTTCATCTCTATCTTTGTATAATGTTCTTGATGTCCTCCATCAGCTCCTCTAGTTGTTCCCAACTTTGAAGCTTGTCACCCAACTTCCTGCCAACATTCCACTACACTTCATCCCTATAGCCCTCTACCAAATCCACCATTATTTTAACTACCACCATAATTGATTCCATCCTCTTGATCTTTATGCATGTAATATACATCTAGAAAAAGAGTCTTCTAGCCAACACTTTCATGTTGGAAATATTCAATTCTAAGCTAAGTTACTTAGAGGGGAGGGGTAAATTAGTTACTTCTAAAAATTCAACAATTAAAACTCTTAATCCAACAAGTCAATTAGCATATAATCCATCATATATAAACTAATCTAGTAGTGTACATAAGAAACTAAAAATATGAAAGCACTCATAACACTATGACACAAGAATTTGGTGACCCAAAAACCTTCCAAATAGAAAGTAAAACTCGAGTGGGAATGATACCCACAACTTTAGTGCTATAGTATAAGTTCAGCCTGTTAAATCTTACATTGATCACTTCTGATGATCTACCCTATTAGGAGCAATGAGGACTGCTAGGTCTACCTTGTGAAATGATTTAAAAACATACAATTAAGTATGCACTTGGTAAAGATATTTACAAAATACTATTAGTTCTACCTTGTGAATGGATTTGACTAATCCACCTATTAGGATGAAATAGTAGATGATCTCTGATTTCCAACTTGGTTTGCTAAATGAGATTCTTTTAAGTACTAATCACCTTGTTGTGATAGATATGTCTTTGCTACTCCTTATACTGATGTAGCCTTTTCAATTCACTCTTTCTGCTCTTCTCTGATGATTACATTGATTCCTCACTAATATTCCACTTATGCACACTTTGGATGTGATACAATACATTACATATCTATCAATTCAATTATACAAATTACAAAGTTAGCCACAATACAAGTTAACACAAATATTACAAAGTCAGCCCACATGAAGACATTCAAATTTTGAATATTGACTTGATGAGGTTGTGATAATTGGCATCCACTATCAATGCTTAGCATCATCATGCACTTGGTAGATGTAGAAGCTTGGTCCATATTGATCACCTCCAAGTAGTCTTGAACTCGGTCTGCACTGGTGACTTAGTATATACTATGAAACTTGTCATATAAACTAAGTCTCTTGATTTACATTGTAAGACTTAGTAAACACTGTCACTTCAAGCTAAGTATAAATAGAGTCACTTGGTTAACATTGAGTAGCTCAATTAACACTAGACTTGCATTACATAGATTGTGAACTTAGTGAACACTACATAGCTCAACTTGCACTAGTAAACTTGGCATACACTGAGATGCATGGTTTACACTACTAATATTCACTATAACTATAACTGATTGATAACCACTAAGATTTGTCCAAAGGACTCGATAGAAACTATAGAACACAGTGACAACTGAAATACATGCAAACCACTATGAATGGTACAATGAGCTTAGTAGCTATTTACAATCTGAATAAGTGTGTGTCACTAATAAAAAACTTGACTGATGTGTCAACATTTCAACCTATTCTACTAAGAGGTTGTCTATGTTGAATGCAAGCTAAGGCAATCCAAATCAATGGTATTATCCTCTTTTTTTGGGACTAGGCTAGACGAGGGTTCACTAGAAACTTAAGTGTCTCCTAGGTGGATTAAATCCACAATGGCAAAGAGTTGGTACATTATGAATCTTAGGGATAAGAGGTTACACAACTGAGGAGATTTTTTTGACATCCAATCTATCTCCATATCCAAGGAACAACCCTTCTTAGAGTCATCTAAAATACCCACCACTTCATCCTAACCATTAGGGATATTATTGGTTTTTTTGTTGGCTTTGTGGGAGGGGACATAGTCCTAATAGCCAAACCAAAGGAGGTCTTAGTAGTGGTTGGGATGCAATCTTGCATCAAAGAGGGAGAAATGGCTTTAAAAACATACTAATTTAGCTCATGCACAAGGTAAGGGGAGGACTAAAGGGGTAAATTCTAGTGCAATTCATAATGTTTAAATAAAACAACCTAGTATTTAGGCAACAAAACTTTCACTTTATAGTTTTCCATAAATAGTAAAAGAAAAGAGTGAATCCAAAATGATAAAAAAAAGAATAATTCCTTCAAAACTGATTTAACATGGAGAAAATGGGGGAATGGAATATTGCATACCTTCCTTCTTAGCTAATGAATCGAATGAGCATTTCACAAGAACTTGCCATACCCCATTCATTATCTCTCTATTGATACCATGATGAAGCCTAGGAAATTTCTCGCTAGGGTCAGGAAAGTGTTTTAGTACATTTCTGAAGGACATTTCCTTGTATCTCAAAATCTCCACACCTTCCATGCTTACCCTAATAATGGAAAAAATGGGCTCTAGTGCAATCACAAAGGAAATAAAATCTACCATAACTTTGCATTCATCCTAAAACTCTATAATTTTTCTAGAGAGCTTAGGTTCATAGGCCTTCATGCTTGTGCTATACTTCCTAATCACGCCATGCTCATGGTCTCCTAGGTAGCATAATCATTCTAATATTTTCCTCATTCATCATGTTCAATCTAATTGGGATCACCATCCATTCTTCTCCTACTCTAGTGACCACATGAATTTTGAACACAACTTTTAGCAAGAACTTATGCATGAAAATTGAATAACAAATTTTTGGCTTCATAGAAATCATAAATAACTCAAACACCCAAAACGAAAGACAACTCATCAATAGGCCATGGGAACTAGAGCCTAATAAAGGAAATAATGACATCTTCATCAATGTCTAATTCAAGAGAGATCATGGAGGATTGCATCATATGCCTCCACTAGGATATATGAAAGGCATCCCAAATTTTGAACAACTCTATATAATTTCCCATTGTAGCCAACCTATCCATGAATTGATTTCCTTCGTGGTATGTGTAGCAAAAAGATACCTACCCTACATTCATTAAGTTGTAACTAATCATTTATATTGAATATCTACCATTCCATCTAACCTTAGCCATGCCCATTAAAATATTAATTATATTTAAGGCTTCCCCTTCAATAATATATATTTTTAATTCATCTTTGTTCCAACAATAACCTTATGACAAAGAGAAAAAATCCTATGCACGTAAGCTATTTGGACACTTAGATTAATCAAGTAGACTTCCAAAAATTCCCCTTTTGAGCTTCTCAAAAGACTACCCCCATTTTCCCAATCCATGTTAGCCATTGAGGAACTATCAAACTTCAGCTTGACCCAATTTGGGTTATGGAAAGCTTAGTTAATATTCTTGCAAATGAAATTCATAGCATTTTTAAATTTTATTAGACTATTTAATATTCCTCATTACCAACCAAACTCACAATCAAAAGAGCATCATGGTATAGTTGTTAGAGGGATTTAGACTCCTCATATTTTCAATCAAATTATTGACGAGTCCCATAGTAACCACTTTTTCATTTTTTCTTTTATCCTTGAATATCCTATTGTTACATTCCTTCCATGAGATCTAACTACCATACCAAAGGGACTACCACTAGATTTCAAAAATAAAAGGATGAGATAATGGGGACAACCAAGAGTACACAAAACCTTTTGGATAATTAATCCAACACCATTGTAAATTTAATGATGAATTGTAGTGTTGTGATTGATCAATTCTTCTTGAGTCCACACTAGGAAATAGAAAAGAGAAGCATGACCTTGTAAAATCCCAATTTTGAGGGGTTAAAAATTATTTGATGAAGCCAAGGCCAAATTGGAAGCCAAATATTCTAGAGTCATTTCCTATGTCAACATTATTGCATACACTACAATAGACAGTGGTTACTAAGCATGTATTATTTACAATAAAAATAATGATATTAAGATTGTGTATCAAATTAATATTAGAGAAATAGTAGCTTATCATATATCACAATGAGTGTAAATTTAGGTTGCTAGACCTATGCAAGAGGTTGAATCTAGATAAATATCTAGACGGAGATATAATGATTTAGAGGTCCTTGTGAATTTTCTACCTCCTTCATTTTATGTAAACCAATTAGCACAAATTCTTTCTTTAGAAAAAATCATTGGATGAGATGGTTACACTCTCATGTATTCCTATATGTCCCCTAATAATATTTAACAATTTGATCAAATCAGCTATAGACTATATGTTATATAAATAGTCTAATTGCTCTTGCAATATTGAATTTGTATCTCTTACAATGCTCCATTAGATAGAGATTACAACTTCAATGGGAGAGGTGGTTGAGATCCATCAATGGAATCTAACTAACCTCTTCAACTCAAGGAAAATGGTCCTCATTCCAATCCACCTACCATCCTTGTTCAACATAATTCTCTTACACCTAGATTGGTGAGGTTGGAGACTATGAATTAAGAGAGACATATGATCAATTCTATGCGGATGGAAATTTAAAGGAAGAATACAAGAACTTGGAGATGAAAGATATCACATATATTTTACATTTCCCAAAAGTTTTCAAGGTGGATAGTATTTGCATAATGCTAAGAAGAGTTCAGCACATGAAAATATAGCTAGATGAGCCAATGAAAATCACTATAGATGTTTTATGTATACTTACTAGGGACCCTATTACTAAGAAATTGAGAATGATTCAAGCTACCTCAAAGAAAAAAAACTACAATAACTGATTTAGAAATAAGATTTGGAACTTATTTTGTGTATAAGATCTATTGATCTAGTATACATAATAGTGTTTCATGTGAAGATATGGACTTGATTTTAAGAAGGATTTAAAGCCTAACATAGCCAAGCTACAGTTGAAGCAACTAGCCAAGAATAGGAAGACTATTTGACTAGCCAAGACACACACATGTAATATTTTTTCATTATTGGTATGTATATTATTTTATATTTAAAACTATTTCCCTACAATTGGAAATATTAATTGGGATGTAAATAAACATGTTATAGATGAGACTAATGAATATATTGGAAGATTAAGTGATAATTTTGAGAGTGTTATGTTAGCATATTTTAGTGATTTGAAAGAAAGAATGTATCAAACATATAGAATCCAACTTCAGTTGGTTGAAAAATACAATGATGACATATTTTTTCATGTTGACACTGATATGACTTGTGTGCAATTTTTTAATCCAAGGGTTTCTTTGCTTTAACCCATAGAATAAAAAATTAACTATGTTTTCTCTCTTATAATTATAAATAGTTTGTATTGAAATCCTTTTAACAGAGGTTGATCTAACATTCATTGGAAGAAATAACAGTCTGTGAAAATCCTTTAACTAGGTGTCATTCTACATGGAATGATCAAATTCCTCTTACAAGGCCACACCTAATAGGGTGATTAGATCCTCTAACTAGGTCAGATTTAATGGTGTATATATTAAATCTTTAACTGGGTTGGCTCCTAATAGATCTTAGTTTGAAAGAGTGAAAAATAATGACATGTTGCTAGTGGTTTTTCCCAAATTGGGTTTCCACGTTAAAACCTTGTTTCAAACTATGATAAAGTTCTTATGAATTTTTTACATGTGATAATGTTTTTTATTATGCAATATAAGTTAATTTTATGATAGTTTTATACTATAGACCAAGCAACAACAAGTTAAGAAGGATCAAAAAAATGTTGGTGTGTTTAAATGTTTAATAGTTGAAGTAGTACATATGGACCTTGAGTAATTGATTCACACCCCCCCCCAATCTTAGTTATTCAAAATAAAATTAATAGCATGTGTTTGGAATGTGTAACACATATTTAGAAGTAGCAATAACTTCTTCTCCAAAGTAAGGGGTGATTATTTCTTTCAAACAATTACCTTATAACTTGGATTCCATTGTCTGTTTTCTTAAATGTTGACTTATATTTAAGGCTATCTTGCATCTAATGTCCTTGGAATTTTGGAAAGTTAAAATTAACATCTCTACAACCATATACAAATTTCACTAAAAACATTATGATGTTTTTCACTGTATTTTTCTTAGCTCTTTCATTTTTTGCATACTCTATGGTTGACTCTCCTCCACCTTCCCGCAAACATCATTTTGGAATTAGATCATAGAACAAACAAATGTGTACAAATGCATAAAAATTAAGTTGAAGTAGTTGACCATGATGAAATAACTTCAAAGAACAAATAACAATAACTAAAAATTAAGCTATTAACAAACAACCAATTAAGAAAAACAACATATGTCTGTTACACCAAATTAGAAACCAAAACCATCATGAACAAGGACACAGTAGGAACCCAAAACACACCACCTAAAGACAAAAAAACATGGCCTAGATTATCACCTTTGCAACTCCTTTAGTTGATCCACTAAGGTGAACTTGGGATAATGGAAAGATCTCATCTCACTTAGCCCCTAGGAGTCTTCAATAATACCTTTTTTTTTTTTTGGAGTTTCATCCTTGTGCTCTACGTTCACATATTTTTCTTTGAGTTGGATCTTTAGACTCCTAATGTCCTCTAGTTTGGCGTGAACCAAATTGTTTTGGAAGACCAAATTGTTAATTTGTTTCCCAAGATGATCTTGAGTTTTCTTTATGGAAACCATAGCCTTAAAAATTTCATCTCTCTCTTCCTCTAAATGGACTTTTCTCTCAATGTCCTCCATCTACTCCTCTAGTTGTTCCCAACTTTGAAGCTTGTCACCCAGCTTCCTGCCAATATTTCAGTACACTTCATCCCCACAACCCTTTATCTAATCCACCATTATTTTCAACACCACCATAATTGATTCCATCCTCTTAATCTTCATGCATGAAATATACATCTATAAAAGGAGTCTTCTAGCCATCACTTTCAACCTATTCTAGATAATGAGAGGCTATCTATGTTGAAAGAAAGATAAGACAATCCAAATCAATGATACCATCCTCCTTTTTTTGTACTAGGATAGGCGAGATTTCCTTAGAAACTTAAGGGTCTCCTAGGTTGATTAAATCCATAGTGGAAAATAGTTGGTACTTTATGGATCTTTGAGATTGGGGGTTACAAAAATGAGAAGAGTTTTTTGATGTCTAATATATCTCCATATCCAAGGAACAACCCTTCTTAGAGTCATCCAAAATACTCACCCCTTCATCTTAACCATTAGGGAAATCGTCCTTTTCTTTGTTGGCATCGCAGGAGGGGTCATAGTCCTAATAGTCAAACAAAAGGAGGTCTTAGTAGTGGTTGGGTGCAAGCTTACCTCAAAGAGGGAGAAATGGCTTTAAAAGCATACTTATTTAGCATAGGCACAAGGTAAGGGGATGACTGAAGGGTCAAATTCTAGTGAAATTCATAGTGTTTAAATAAAAGATCCTAGTATTTAGGTAGGGAAACTTTCACTTTATAGTTTTCCACAAATAGTGAAAGAGAAGAGTGAATCCAAAATGAGAAACAAAAAGCATCATTCCTTCAAAATTGATTCAACATGGAGAAAATGGGGGAATAGAACATTTTATACTTTCCTTCATAGTTGATAAATTGAATGAGCAATTCAGAAGACCCTTTCATACCCCATTCATTATCTCTCTATTGATACCTTGATGAAGACTAGGAAATTTCTCGCCAGGGTCAATAAAGTGTTTTAGAACTTTTTTGAAGGACAATTCCTTGTACCTAAAAATATCCACACCTTCCATGTATAACCCAATAATGGAAGAAATGGGCTCTAATCTAACAACAAAGGAAGTAAAATCCACCATAACCTTGCATTCATCCTAAAACTCCATAATTTTCCTAGAGAGATCAGGTTCATAGTCCTTCATGCCTACAATATACTTCCCAATTGCACCATGCTCATAATCTCCTAGGTAGCATAATCATTTTGATATTTCCCTCATTCATCATGTTCAATCTAATTGGGATCACCATCCATTTTTCTCCTACTCTAGTGACCACATGAATTTTGCACACAAGTTTTAAATACCAAATTTTTAGCTTTGTAGAAAAAATAATTAACTCAAACACCCAAAAGGAAAGCCAACTCATCAATAGGCCATAGGAACCAAAACCCAATAAAGGAAATAACAATATCTTAATAAATGTCTAATTTTAGAGAGATCATAGAAGATCACACCATATGCGTCCACTAGGATATATGAAGGGCATCCCAAATTTTGAAACCTCTCTATATTTTCCCATGGTAGCCTACCTATCCATGAAATGATTTCCTTCTTAGTACATGTAGCAAAAATACACCTCCCCTACATTCATTATTCCATCTGACCTTAGCCATGTCCATTAAAATATTAATTATATATAAGGCTTCCTCTTCAATAATATATATTTTTAATTCATCTTTGCTATCACAATAACCTCATCAAAAAGAGAAAGAATGTCATGCATGTAAGCTATTTGGACACCCAAGTTAATTGAAAAGGCTTCCAACAATTCCCCTTTCATGCTTCTCAAAAGACTATCCGCATTTTCCCAATTCACGTTAGCCATTGAGGAACTATCAAACTTCAGCTTGACCCAATCTAGGTAATGAGAAGCTCAATTAATATTCTTACAAATTACATTCATAGATTTTTTGAATTTTTTAGATTATCTAACATTTCCCATTACCAACCAAACTCACAATCAAAAGACCATTGTGGCATAGTGGTTAGAGTGATTTAGAGCCCTCATGTTTTCAATCATGTTTCATTTTGTCAGCAAAGCCTTTGCAAAGCACTTCCTTTCCTCCAAAAACTATTTCATCCATAAAGATTTCAGATACAATAATATCCTTACCTACTTCGGATTTGATGTACATGTTGCTATTATTATCAATTCTTTCAAATCCTATTTGCACTAGATATTTGTGAAGTCTCTCATACCATGCTATGAGTGCTTGTTTCAGACCATAGAGTGCTTTATGTAATTTACAAACCATATCTCTATTGTTCTCATCAAAAAATCCCTCTAGTTGTTCAATATAGACTTCCTCTTCCAATATACCATTTAAAAAAGCAAACTTTACATCCATTTGATAGACTTCAAAACATTTATATTCAGCATATGCAAGTAAAGTTCTTACTATTTCCATTCTAGCAATAGGGGCAAATGTTTCCCCATAGTCTAATCCTTCTTCTTGAGCATAACCCTTGCATACTAGTCTAGCTTTTTTTCTAGTAATCTTGCCATTCTCACCTAGCTTTTTTCTAAATACCCACTTGGTGCAATCACATTCTTGTCAACTAGTCTAGGAACTAAACTCTAGGTTTTGTTCTTCTTTATTTGATCAATTTCTTCTTCCATGGCTTTATACCAGTCATCATCTTGTAATGCACCATATACTATCTTAGGTTCAAGTTTACTAATTATACATGATTCATGTCTTAGTCTGTTCGTTGTCATTGGTCTTGCATCTTTGTCATAAATTATCTATTTAGCAGGGTGATGTCTTTTTACATATTTGAATAATCTTGGTTCTGTCCTTGTTTCCATGTTTGATCTTTCAGATTCAGGGTCACTATGCACTGAGTTGTTAGGTTGTTCTTCATCTCTTTCATGTGTACTAACTTCAGGATCAGATTGTGCATTTCCTTCATTCTATAACTCAGCTTCTAAATGTAACTCAACATTCACAAGTTGTGACTCAGCTGAAACCAAAATTTGTTGTTGAATCCCAATTTGATTGATATCATCCTCTTCAATAGGCATTCCTTCATAAGAATATAGAAAGGTTTTGTATTCGTCCATTCTCTTTGGTTCTTCAGCTTGGACTTCTATATGTTCATCAAAGTTTACATTTGCACTTTCTACAATTTTGTTAATGTTAGTATTCAAACACTTATATGCTTTACTTCTAGTGGAGTAACCAAGGAATATGCCTTCATCACTTGTTGCATCAAATTTTCTATTTCTAGCATCTTTAAGGATAAAGCATTTGCAACCAAATAATTTGAAATGTTTTACATTGGGTGAGTGACCATACCATAATTCAAAAGGTGTTGCACTAGTACCTTTCTTGACTTGTACTCGGTTTAGTGTATGAATAGCTACACTTACAGCTTCTCTCTAGTATTTTAGAGTAATAGTCTTTTCCATCATTAATGTTCTAGCACAGTCAATCACAGATCTATTTCTTCTCTCAGTAATTCCATTCTGTGGGGGAGTTCTAGGAGCTGACATTTGTCTTTTGATTCCTTTGTCATTACAAAATATCTCAAATTCATTTTATGTGAATTCACCACCTTTGTCTGATCTTAGGCATTTCAAACTATTTCCTGTTTCCTTTTCAACACTAGCCACATACCACTTAAACATTTGAAAAGCATCAAATTTTTGCTTTAAGAACATAATAGTCATCATTCTGGAATAGTCATCAACGAACAACATTATATATTTATCTCCTTTGTAGCTTTATACTTCCATTGGACCACATAAGTCAGTATGAACTAACTTAAGTATTTCTTTAGATGTATTGTTTTTGCTTTTGAAACTTGACTTTGTCATCTTTCCTAGCTGACATTGTTTGCATATGATATTATCAAGTTTCTTCAATTTTGGTAAACATCTGACTTTCGTCATTTTACTGATATTGACCAGATTGTCAAAGTTGACATGGCATAGCCTTTTATGCCATAACCATTCATCATCAAATTTTGCAACAAAACAAGAAACATCATCCATATCAAGATAAAATAGATTACTTCTTGTTTGATCTCCTTTTCTGATCAATTTACCATTAGTACCATAGATTTTTGCAGTTTTGTTTCCAAATTCTACTTTGCATTCTACATTGCCTAACTGTGAGACACTTAGCAAATTGTAGTTTAATCCTTCAACATAGTATGCATTATCACATGAAATTTGTTTTGTGAGTTTAATGGAGCCTTTTCCTTTTATTTTGCATGGAGCATCATTACCAAATCTAACACTATTTCCATCATACTGAGTAAAGTTAACAAACTTACTTTTGTCTCCTGTCATGTGATGTGAGCATCCACTATCTATGATCCATCTATCATTTTTGTTCATACATGTTACCAGTACTGTAGGCTCTCCTTCATCAGATTGGTCCTTCATGGCTACATAAACAACTTCATCATCATTATCATCAGAATTCTCTTCAGCAATATAACACTTCTTGCCTTTGTCTTTGTAATATCTCTTATCATCTTCTCTTCTATATTTTTATCTGTCGCCTTCCTTGTAATCATTTTTCTATTTAAACCTTGCAGAAATGTGTCCTACTTCATTGAAATGAAAACAAATGATAGGCATCTTAACTTTGAATTTTCCTTTACCTTTGTGAAATCTTCTAGCTAGCAATGCTTCGAATTGTTCCACATCTTCCTCGTCGGTGCTACTGTCGCTGGATACATATTTCATTTTTCTTCCTCTCTTTGATTTCACCTGTTCAGCATCTTTTAGTAATAGCTTGGCTTTGAAGGTAGATTCAACATTCTCTGGTCTGTAGTTATCAAAGTCGAATAACTCAAATGCAGTTAGTATACCCACTATACCTTCAAAACTTAGATTGTTTCTTGGTACACATCTTAGTTCTTGTATTGTTGATACTCTAATAGCATAGATAGGGAGCAAGGTTCTTAAGAACTTACTATTAACAATATCTTCATCCAATTGACCACTCAAACATCTTATTGCACATACCACTTCCTTTATTCTGGCACCATACTGAGCAGCATTCTTGCTTTCCTCCATTTTTATATCATCAAACATTCCTCTGAGGCTTTCTCTTTTTTCTCTTTGGACATTATGATCTCCTCCATAGATGTCTGATAGGGCTTTCCACATTTTAAATGCAGTGTCACAACCTTTGATATCATCAAATTCAGCATAGTTGAGTGTAGAAGCAATCTCCAACATTGTCTAATTGTGTTCCTATTTGTTTTTCAAATCTTCTACAGTAAGAGTACTAGTTGGATCAACATGTTCAGTAAAAATTGAATTTTGGGCATGATCTCCTATGGATCCAAGATGTAGCTTAATCAAACTTTGCCATGCAACAAAGTTGTCTTTGTTGAGCTTGGGGACTTCTCTCTTAGGCATTCTAATCTTTTCTGTTTCTAGTCCCTTTAAACTGAATCAACAGTTTGGCTCTGATACCAATTGTTAGAATTATTTAGAATAACTAGGAAGGGGGGTGAATTAGTTATCCAAGGTCCAAATGCTCTAATAATACTATTTCACAAATTATAGTGAGCCCATAAACTTTTCATCCATCCAAACTTAAATCAATCATCTTAACAAATCACAGTAAATCAATATGCAGAGATAAAACATGCAAGATCAACACATGACACTATGATTTACGTGGAAACTCAATTTGGGAAAAACCACCATTAACATGCTACTTGATTCTCACTCTTCTAAAGTGATGCCCTTGTAAAGGCTTACAACACACTGTTAAATGTGACCTTGTTAGAGAATTTTACCATACTATTAGGAATGGGCTTGATCAAAGGACTTTTGAACATTCACTTGGGATGTCACCCTATTATAGGATTTACAACATGGCTATTAAACCAACCGAAGTCCATATGATTTAAACTATCTATTACAATTGGTAGAGAGTAACAATAATGACTTTTTGATCTGATACAACTTACAACATACTTTGCAAATTTCAGATCACTCTTTAGTTAAGTCCTTTTGCTTGGCTTTGATCACTTCAGCTCTGATAGCTTGTCATCTCAAGCATCATCTCCTTGAGTCTTCTTACTCATCATACCAATGCAATCATATATGTGGTCATCTGTTGAAGTAGAGTAACTGTGCTTTCTTACTCCTTAGCACTTTATGCTTTCATGCTTGACCTCCTCTCACTTTTGCTTCATGACTCCTTAAATAGAAATCTGGTTTGCCTTTGCTGCTCGATTCTCCCTCTCCAACAATAGGGTTTCACATGGATTAGGTAGGATACAATGTATCTACCCCATATCTTGCTCTTATCTAAAAAATTCATCTAGAGTCCAGTTGTATTCTCCAAAAATGTTCTACATGGTGTTCTGTGCCACTAGCTCATCATTCTTATCTTCTATTAATTCACAAAATTCTAGATAACAACCTTGTAGGCTTAGATCTAATGAATCTTCGATCTTAGAAATAATGCAGCAACTTGGCACTATTAGTTTACTGATGCTCAGCATCTCTGTGTTACTCAGCACTATATCCTTCTCAAGACTTGTTTCTTGCTCAGCACTTGTATCTTGACTCGACACTTGTATCTTGACTCAGCACTTGAAGATCACTCGGCATCTAAAGTTGAACTTGCTCGGCTTCAACTAGAAATATGTTTGGCACTTGCTAGCTTGCTTGGCTCTTTCTCTCTAATGAACTTACTTAGGCTTTACAAATGACTTAGCTAAAACTTTGCATCTTTGATATGTTTCAGTGTGCCCATTTTTTGTGTCTTAGAGTATGTGATCAATACACTTTTTCATCAATGGCTTGATCCTTGTACTTCATTAAAACATCATAACTTCAACCTTTCTCTAGGTGTTCTAGTTACATCTTACTGATTGCCTCCTCCTTGTCAATCAACCAATTGATAGTATTTGGATTACTAAAGCAATCATCATTCCTACAAGTAGAAAGTTTGACATCAATGACAAAACAATGATTGAGAAAATTCTTTACCAGTTCCATTACTTTTTATATATGATCTCTTCAGTCATTTCCAACAATCTCCCTCATGATCTTTTCAATCATTTCCAACATAAAAATTATTTTATGAAGCCAAGGCTGAATTGGAAGCCAAATACTCTAGAGTCATTTCCAATGTCGACATTATTGTATACACTACAATAGATAGTCATTTCCAAGTATGTATTATTTACAATAAAAATAATAATATTAAGATTGTGTATCAAATTAATAGTAGAGAAGTAGTAGCTTATCATATATCACAATGAGTGTAAATTTAGGTTGGTAGACCTATGTAAGTGGTTAAATGTAGATAAAGATCTAGAAGGAGATATATTCATTTAGAGGTCCTTTTGAATTTTCTACCTCCTTTATTTTATGTAAACTAGCTAAAACAAATTCTTTCTTCAGAAAAAAGCATTGGATGAGATGGTTACACTCTCATGTATTAATATATATCCCCTAATAGTAGTTAACAATTTGATCAAATCAACTATAGACTATATGTTATATAAATAATCTAAGTGCTCTTGTAATGACACATCGAATTTGGGTTTCTTACTATGCTCCATTCACTAGAGATTATTATTTTAATGGGACATGTGGTTAAGATCCATCAGTGAAATCCAACTAAGCTCATCAACTAAAGGAAAAAGGCCCTCATTCCAATCCACCTAGCATCCTTGTTTAGCATTATACTCTTACACCTAGATTGGTGAGGTTGTAGACTATGAATTAGGAGAGACATATGATCAATAGTGTGTGGATGAAAATTTAAAGGATGAGGACAAGAACTTGGAGATGTAAGGTCTTACATATATTTTACATTTCCCTAAAGTTTTCAAGGTCAGTTGTATATGCATAATTCTAAGAAGAGTTCATCACATGAGAATATAGCTAGATGAGCTAATGAAAATCACTAGAGATGTTAGACATATACTTACTAGGGACTCTATTACTGAGAAATTGAGAATGATTCAAGCTACTTCAAATAAATAAATTAAAGAAAACACAAAAGTTGAGAAGGATGGAAGGGTTTTGAAAGCATCTAAAATAATTGATTTAGAAATAATATTTGGCACTTATGCTATTGTGTATAAGATCTATCGATCCAATATACATAATAGTGTTTCATGTGATATGGACTTGGCATATTTTAGATTGTTAAGAAGGATTTGAAACTTGACATAGCTGAGCTATAGTTGGCGCAACTAACCAAGAACTTGAAGACTATTTGAGTAGCCAAGAAACACACATGTAAATATTTTTCATTATTGGTATGTATATTATTTTATATTTAAAACTATTTCCCTGCAATTGGAAATATTAGTTGGGATACAAATAAACAAGTTATAGATGAGATCCATAAATATATTGGAAGATTAAGTGATAATTTTTAGAGTATTATGTCAGCATATTTTAATGATTTGAAAGAAAGAATGCATCAAACATAAAGAATCCCACTTTAGTTGGTTGAAAAATACCATGATGACATATGTTTTCATGTTGACACTAATATGACTTGTGTGTAATTTTTTAATTCAAGGGTTTCTTGGCTTCAACCCATAGAATATGAAATTAATATTGATCATGCTACCAAAAAAAAAATGAAACATTGACAAATGAACATGTGAATAGGTACAAGGCCAAACCTTTTTCCACATATGAGGTTGCACAAGAAAGAATAAAAATGGATATTATTTCACCCAAATTTGAAAGAAAGACTAGGAAGATGGTAGATATGTTGAGAAGATGCATTTAGTCAAATTGAATAAAGTCAATAGTTAATGATTATAGAGGGTAAATGAGACATAGTTATTGAGGAAGAAGATGATAAAGGTAAGGAAATTATTATTTTTGACCTTGAACTAATGAAAGGGAAGAGAAAAGCACATGTTACACCAAAAATATTCAATCCTACAAGATTAAGGATATGAGTTGCATTACAAGTTAGCCCACCATAGAAGAGAGAAATTATAATAGTGATTAAGCCAACACAATAATATGTGAAAAATATATCAAAAAAGAAAGGGAGTATCTATTGGAAATATAGGAGTGACTAAGGGGGTGAATCAATTACCACTAAAATAAATCCCAGATACCTTAGATGTCAAAAATAAAATTTAGACCAAGAAAACTAATTGTTGTTGTTACTCAGTAACACACAAAAAATGTTGTAAGTCAATAAATGTAGAGAGTGAATTACATTTACTAGATCTTAAAACATTAACAATAATTAATCTTGCAAGAATAAGAGAAATAACATGAACATATTAGACACTAGGATTTAATGAGGAAACCCAATTTGAGAAAAACCACCAATGTAACTAGTTACTATTTTTCTCTCTTCTGAAGTGAGCCCTATTAGGAGCCAACCCTATTAAAGGTTAAAAAACACACCGTTAGGTATGACCTTGATAGAGGATTTAATCACCTTGCTAGGAGTGGCCTTGCAAGAGGTCTAAAAACAATTCAATGGAATTTCCACCTTCTTAAAGGATT
This sequence comes from Cupressus sempervirens, assembly GCA_028749045.1. Taxonomy (NCBI): domain Eukaryota; kingdom Viridiplantae; phylum Streptophyta; class Pinopsida; order Cupressales; family Cupressaceae; genus Cupressus; species Cupressus sempervirens. Next base: position 180,136,732 of record CM053786.1, on the reverse strand, counting down.
TACAACTGGCTATTAAGCCAACTCTATTAAGAGATTTTAGATCACTGCTAAAATGGTTAGAGAGTAACAATGAAATGACCTAATTGTGATGCAAATAAATTGCTTAATCTAGATCTCTTTTCTACTTAAACTTGATCTTTCTTGTTCAAATATTACTTTTCTGCTCCACAAGGATACCTTCTTATCCTTCAAGTTCATTCCCTTTCTTTTCTTCTCAATTTAATCAACACACTTGCACACACTAAAAATCTCAACTTGATCTTTTATTTATAACTTCTAGATTGTCAAGTTGGCCCATATTTAAATTATAATAACTAATATTCATCATCATTGTCAGCTAGAATCAATACATAAAGTAATTAAGCTTCATATGCTAAAATAAGAAAAATCCTTTGAAAACCAACCCTACTTGGTAGAAACTAACTTTGGAATGATTCTCTATGTCAACCAATAGAGGCTCGGTTAACACTACAAACTTGCAAAAATCCTTTGGCAATTGAGTGAACTCAATGAATACTAACTATATCCAACTTTCCCTTCGTCAACTAAATGAGTTTGGTTAACACTCTTTTCTTCCTAAATTCTTTTGATGCCCAAGTGATCTTAGTAGATACTATCATCTATTTAGATTAAACTTGTGAACACTCGGTAGATAAAGAAAATTATCTTCATTGACCAAGTGAGCTCGGTAAGCATTGTCTATCAATTTATATGAAATTTGTGTAACAACAAAGACAACACATAATTAATTAATTGTATCCAACAATCTCCCTTGTTGGCATTGATGGCAACACAACATGTCATAGCACAATGAAAATTTGAGAACAAGATTCCTTTTGAAAAAAAATTTCTCCCTCTTTTATTGTACACAAGAACTTCTTCTTGATGTTGAATTCTTCCTTTGCATAACTTCTTTTCAAACTTCTCCCTCTAAAAAATTTTAGAAAGCCAAAGATATGACAATAAACTTCTTCCTCTTTCACAACACATGCCAAAGACAACAAATGCCAAATTTTTATCAATGTACCTTGAGTACTGATTCATATGCAATATTCTCTTAATTATATTGCATCAATTGATTGATCTTTAGTTAGGTTTTTATTCATGCATCACTAAATTTTATTTAGTGAACTTCAGATAGGGGAATGACCCCTAGCTTACCTCTTAGATACAAGAATGCATCCTTAGGTAATAGCTTGGTGAATATGTCTACAATTTGTTCTTTTGTATGGACATATTACAATCTAATTTCTTTGTCCTACACTAGTTCTCTGACAAAGTGATGGTTTATAGCAATGTTCCTTGTTTTGGAATGTATCATTGAGTTCTTTGATATCTTAATTGTGCTAGTGTTATCACAATACATGACTACCGGCTCTTTGATTTCAACCTTCATTCCTTCCAGCAATTGTTTGAACCAAACAATGTTAGAACAATTCACTATTGTTGCTACATACTTCACTTCTACTATAGATTGGGATGTGTAGTTTTGCTTCTTGCTTGTTCAAGATACCAACCTTTTACCAACAAAGAAAGCTCCACCACTTGGTCTTTTTCTGTCTTCAAGATTTCTTGCCCAATCAGCATTGGTGAATACCTTTAGGTCTAGGTTTCCTTTAGGTTTGTACCATAAGCCATAATCCTTAGTGCCTTTCAAATATCTCAAGATTCTTTTGATTACCATCATATGATATTCTCTAGGTTTAGTGGAGAATCTTACCACTATCCCAACTACTAAGGCAATATCAGGCCTTATGTGAACTACATACTATAATTTTCCAATCATTGATCTATATAAGGTTTGATCTACTTCTTTGGATTAATCATCTTTGGTAAAATTGAATCTATTACACATGGTAGTACGACCTAGTTTAGAATCATCCATACCAAACTTCTTAAGTATCTTGTTTACATACTTGGATTGGGTGATATAGATACCATTCTTGTTTTGATGTATCTACAATCTAACAAAGAATTTTATTTCACCAAACATGGACATCTTAAAATCTTTGTTCATTTGTTTTAAAAATTCTTTGCACAAGTCATCATTTCCTATAAATAGAGTATCATCCACAAATATCTCTACCAACACAATTTTGTTGTCTAGTCCTTCCTTGATGTACAGACTACTATTATCATTTTTTCTCTAAAAACCAATATATATAAAGTAGTTATGTAGTCTTTCATACTAGGCTCTAGGAGGTTGTTTGAGACCATACAGAGCTTTGTGTAATTTATAGACCATATCCCTTTTGTCAAGATCAACAAAACCTTTTGGCTATTCAATGTAGACTTCTTCATCAAGAATTCCATTCAGGAATGCAAATTTAACATCCATTTGATATACTTTGAATCCTTTGTGAGGAACATATGCAAGTAGGGTCTTAACACCTTCTAATCTTGCAATAGGAACAAAAGTCTCACCATAATCAATTCCCTCTTCTTGAGAATACCTTTTACACACTAATCTAGCTTTGTTAGTTGATACTTGTCCATCTTCATTAAGTTTATTTCTAAATACCCATTTTGTTCCAATCACAATTTTATCTTTAGGCCTAGGAACAATAGTCCAAGTTTTGTTCTTTTCTATCTATTCTATTTCTTTGTTCATTTCCTCAATTCAACTTTCATTTTCTATGGCATCCTTAACACTTCTAGGTTTAAAATCAGCAAGTAAACATGTACCTTTCAATTTGTTTCTTGTCATAGTACCTTCTGATTTATCTCCAATAATCTGATGATGTGCATGATGCCTTTTGAAATACTCAGCCAATACAAGTTCTTTTTTCTTTTGAATGAATTGCACTGTCTTCATTTTGAATTTTGACTTCAAGCTTGGGTCATTTAGACTCAGTAGATATTGACTCAGTGGCTTTAGAATGTGACTTAGTTTGTACTTCTTGCAACTTGGTAGCTAAGGAAAACTCGAGAGGTGAAGTCTCCCTATTTTTGGATATGTCAAGTAATGTATCAAGTTTGAAGTAAACAAATCTTTTGTAATCTTTTGGTTCCCTTTTGCTTTCTTCTTCAGTCTTTTCTACAAACTCTTCAATTCTCACATGTGGACTTTCTATGATTTTATGAGTAGACAAGTTTAGACATTTATATGCCTTAATTCTACAAGAATATCCTAAGAATATACCTTCATCACCTTTCACATCAAACTTGCCTTTTCTAGACTCTTTTAAGCTATAACATTTACTGGAAAATACTTTTAAGTAACTTACATTGGGTTTGTAGCCATACCATAATTCATAGGGAGTTTTATGTGAGTCCTTCTTCAACTAAACTTGGTTCAAAGTATGAAATGTAGTGTTGATAGCTTCCTTCTAGTATTTGAGAGCAGCATTATTTTCAATCACTAGAGTCCTTGCACAATCCATAATGGATCTATTTCTTCTTTCAGCTATTCCATTGTGCTCAGGAGTGCTAGGGGTTGATACTTTCCTTTTGATTCCTTTTTCAATGAAAAAGTTATTAAATTCATTGGAGATGAATTCACCACCTTTGTATGATCTTAAGAATTTCAATCTTTTTCTTATTTTTTTTTCTACTCTAGCTAGATACCATTTGAATTTCTCAAATGCTTCTGACTTTTCCCTAAGATACATAATAGTCATAATTCTAGAATAGTCATCAACAAAAAGAATAAATAATTGTTCTCTACTATAACTTTCTATTCCAATAGGTCCACATAAGTTAGTATGCATAATTTCCAAGACATCTTCAGATTGATAGTTTTTTCTTTTAAAACTAGTCTTTCCCATTTTGCCAATCTAACAATTTTTGCATAAACCAACATGTAGTTTCTTCAAACTAGGGATACCTCTTACTTTTTTGAATTTTGTTTTCTTGACCATATTATCAAAGTTTACATGACAAAGTATTCTATGCCATAACCAACTTTCTTCCATTTGAGCAATAAAACATGAGCAATTACCAAGATCAAGATAAAGTAGGTTACCACTTTTTGTTTGCCTGATCCAATCAGATTCCATTTATCATCTAGCAATCTTGCCTTGTCATACATGAATTCTACCTTGAATCCAATATTGATTAGTTGTGCTACACTTAGTAGGTTATGTTTCAATCCTTCAACCAAGTAGGCATTATCACATACAAGTTCATTGGTTAATGATATGTGACCTTTCCCTTTTATGAAGGTTCATTGTTTCCAAACCTTACACTACCTCCATCACAGTGTTCAAATTTTATTTTATTTCTAGTCATATAATGTGAACATCCACTATCTATGATCCATGTATCAGTTTTACTAACATGAGAGATAAGTGTCATCTTATCTTCTTCTGCATCAAATTCATCTTTTACAACAATGTACACTATTTCATCTTCACTATTATCAGAATCTTTAGCCATAAAACAAGTGTTCTTACCTTTTTCTTTAAAGGATTTGTGACTTTTGGATTCCTTCTTGCCTTTGTACTTGTGGCTCTTCTTCTCATCCTTTCTTTCTCTGTTTAGACACATAGCAGCAATATGAGAAATCTCTTCACATGAAAAACATATTAAAGGAACTTTACCTTTGTATTTTCCTCTACTTCTAGAATATTTCTTTGCAACTAAAGCTACAACAACTTCAGGATCACTGTCAAAAATTTTATCTATTTCCTCTTCACTTTTTGACTAAATGTCCTTTATTTTCTTGCCTTTCTCCTTGAGTGAAAGTTTAGATTCAAATGCAAACTCAATATTTCTAGAAGTTGGAACATAATTGTCAAAGTTTTCTAGCCCAAAATTTGTCAATATTCCTACTAAGGCATCCAAAATTAACTTGTGATTATGTCACATCTATTGTCTTGAACACTAGATAGTCTAATTACATAGATAGGAAGCAATGCTCTAAGAAATTTTCTTTCAATAGTTTCTTCTTTGATTACTCCTCTAGAAGCTTTGATTGCATTGATACTAGCTTTAATTCTTTCCACATATTTGGCAATATTTTCATCTTCTCTCATTCTCATTTGATCAAATTGTCCTCTAAGACTTTCTACTTTGGCTCTCCTTACATTGTCATCACCACCATAGATGTCCTTTAGCTTGTTCTACATGTCAAAAGTAGTTTTATAGTCTTTGATCTCATCAAATTCATCATAGCTGACAACAAATGCAATATCAATCATCATGATGTTATTGTTCTTTTTCTCAGCAAGATCTCTAATAGATAATGTACTAGTAGGAGTTTTGTATTTTTTATCAAGGTATTTGTAGCCTAAATCACTAATGGTGGCCAGATGAAGTCTCATGAGTCCCTACCATGCTAAAAAGTTGTCTCTTTTTAGCTTTGGAATCTCTCTCTTGTAAGACATCTTGATCTTTAGCTTAGGTCCTTGAAACCTTTCCTACAAGCACCAAATGCTCTAATACCAATTGTTGGAAATATAGGAGTAACTGAGAGGGAGGGTGAATCAATTACCACTAAAAAAAATCCCATATCCCTTAGATGTCTACAATAAAATTTAGATTGAGAAAACTAATTATTGTTGTTAGTCTATAAATACACAAAAAATGATGTACCTCGGTAAATGTAGATTGTGAATTACATTTATTAGATCTTAAAACATTAATAGTAATTAATATTGCAAGCATAAGAGAGATAACATGAACACATGAACACTAGGATTTAACATGGAAACACAATTTAAGAAAAAACCACCAATGTAACTAGTTACTATTTTTCACTCTTTTGAAGTGAGCGGAGCCAACCATGTTAAAGGTTACAAAACACACTATTAGGTGTGACCCAGTTAGAGGATCTAATCACCCTACTAGGAGTGGCCTTGCAAGAGGTCTTTTAAAAATTCAATGGAATTGCCACCCTGTTAGAGGATTTACAATTGGTTGTTAAGCCAACTCTGTTAAGAGATTTTAGATCACCGTTACAATGGTTAGAGAGTAACAATGAAATGACCTAATTACGATGCAATTGAATTTCTAAATCTAGATGTCTTTTCTACATCAACTTGATCCTTCTTGATCGAATATTACTTTTCTGCTCCATAAGGATACATGCTTATCCTTAAAGTTTGTTCCCTCTCTTTTCTTTTCAATTCAATCAACACACTTGAACACAATAAAAATCTCAACTTGACCTTTTATTTATACCTTCCAAATGATCAAGTTAGCCCAAATTCAAATTATAATAACTAATATTCATCATCATGGTTGGCTAGAATCAATACATAAAGTAATTAAGCTTCATATGCTAAAATAAGAAAAATCCTTTGAAAGCTGACTCTGCTCAGTAGAAACCAACTTTCGATTGATTCTCTGTGTTAACCAACAGTGGCTTGGTTAACATTGTGAACTTATAGAAATCCTTTTGCAACCAAGTGAACTCGGTGAATACTAACTCTATCCAACTTTTCCTTCATCAACTAAGTGAGCTCAATTAACACTCTTTTCTACCTGAATTCCTTCGATGCTCGAGTGAGCTCGATAGACACTATCATCTATTCAGAGTAAACTTGTGAATGCTTGGTAGACAAGGAAAGCTATCTTCACTAACCAAGTGAGCTCGGTAAGCATTGTCTATCAATTGATACGGCATTTGTGTAATATCAAAGACAACGGGCAATTAATCAATTGTATCCAATAGTATCTACATCTATAAGCCAACCAATAGAAAGATGCAGAAAAAGATTGATTATCAATGATGATGAGGATAGTGAAAATATAGTATCTAATGATAATGATCAATTCAAAGTTATTGTCCACAAATGGCTAGTATAGTTGATGAGATGGAAATTTTTCTGTGAGAACATGGCGGTTTGTTTACCTTTAAATATATCAAATATAAAACTATGAATAAATAGGATAAATAGAAACTTGAAGATGGATTGATTGAGATGATAAAAAATTAAATTAAATATGCACCTACATAAAATGGTACATGATTCCAAATGATCAATACAAGAATATTGACAACTAATGGAAATGTGCTTTAAACACCAAGAATGAAATAAGAGAGAGATCACTTGAAAAAATAATGCCTCAATTGAATATACTAAAATTAGAGAGTAGATTAAAAGGAATAAGAAAAGATTTGTTTATAAATGAAGAGCACATTATTTTTAATATGATAGCTACATGATGTTGATCATGATGGTCAAATGATTTAGAAGAAAATTTACAATATTAAAGACTCTGAGGAAGTAACTTAGGATGATGATGATGAGCCCAAATAGATTATAGATCTAGATAACCAAGAGGATGACTATGGACAAAATATAGCAATTAAAGTACATAATATGGTCAAAGATATATTCGGTAATGATGACACCATATCCGTTGAAGATATGAGGTTATGCACCTATTATTGAACAAATAAAGAAATATATGAAACTTGATGTACCTCAAAATATTCCTATTGCTACTTTACATTCTATTGTTGTAAATATGCCTATGTATACAAATAAAAGTGAATAGGATAGAGATGCAAAGAGCATAGAACATTAGCCTCAAGACACTCAAGGACAAAGTATAAACACAAGGAGACATAATAGAGAATAAAGAAAATGATTTTGCTATTAGCACAAGACCACAAGCCCAGGGATATCCTAGTGAGTGAAATAAAGGACATGAACAAATAGATTCTCCTAGTGATAAGTAGAAAGAAGACTTGATAAAATCAATAGTTACACCCCAAACACATTTTTAATGTACATTACTTGTACCACCTATTGTAGAACAATAAAATAAGAAAGAGAAGGAAAAGAAAGAAGATATGAAGAAAGGTGACATGGAAAGTGCTACACCAAATCAATCAAATGGTATGCTTCATATGAAATTATTGAAAACCATAATAGGTGATACTATCTGTCAAAGAGAACAAAGAGATACAGATAAAAAGGATGTTGCAACATAAAAGATAAATAGGAGAACCAAGATCCATTGCAACCTAAACCATCACCAATCACTAGTACTATTAACTCCAAATGTAAGAAGTAGAAGAAGAAGAAGATGAGTAAGGATACTCCACCACCAATTAGGACCAATCATATTACATTTGAAAAGTAAATTATCATACCTAAATGGAATCAAAACACACTAGATTCTGATGCCTTAGCTAAATATGAAACATTATGTAGTAGAAAGATAGAACAAGATAGATTGACAAATATAAGAAGAAACATGTTCTTTATAAAATCAAAGATATATTATTAGATATTGTTCATAATGTTACTCTCAGTGAGAAGAATCCAATCTTGGGGCAACTTGTACATATTATTGAGAAACTAAATGAACCAAAAGTCGATACTTAGGCCAAAATAAATGAGAGATTAAAGAAAAGAAATTTGAAAAAAATATTTTAGAAATGATTGCAAGTTTTATTGTAGTCAAGGAAGTGGAACTTTCCACTAATGTCACTGAGTTGGACATAATTATCCAACATGTTATTACATCTTTTAAGAAATTATCTGATATTCCATTTCTCACCAATGAAACTATGAAGAAACTAAATAAAGTTGGGGAAGATATAAAAGAAAATGTAGATGCACTAAATTTTGATCCTAGAATAACTTTAGTACATTAGTCTTGCATAGATATCTTATAGGACTTCAACATGAGTTGTTACATGAAGAAAGAAGAACAAGAACTGAGATCAATGAAATTCAAACATTAATGCTATCTCATCAATGTAATACAACAACATATCACAATAGAAAATGATCCCATTACTCCCCTAACCATATTAAGTAGCCAAATTAAGGGTGGGGAAGAAAACAATTGAGTTGTTCAAGAAAAATTGTGGTAATACCATGGCTATTAGGATAAAGAATCATTAAAAATTTCTTGTTCACTTTAGATTACACCTTCTATGAATATTTCTATTTTGACATATTTCTTTGGCATAAGTGTCAAAAAAAGTGGGATATGTGTATTGTAATAGGAGAAGTATATGTATTGCAATAAGAAAAGTATATGACTATGCCTATGTATGTGTTATGAAAAAATGTATATACATCGAAGGAGTTATAAGGAGGAAATATAAGGATTGAAAAGCTATAAAAAAAATATTTTGCAAAACATGTGTTATATTGAGGAGGAGAAGGAAGCATAAATGTAGCAAGGTATAATTTTCACAAAAGTTAAAATTATGAACTAAAACACATAAAGTTTTTGCCAATAATGCCAAAGGGGAAAATCTTACTCCTAAGATACATTCATGTTGTCATTAATGCCAAATAGTTAGCAATTAAGGAAGAGGATATTGGCTAGTCACTCTACATTTCTGATGCATGGAAGGAAGAACAAAATTATAAGTTTTTCAATTGTACCTAAGCAATCTGATACTCATTTAGCATAGTAGTCACCAAGAATTAGAAGCATAATTGGGAAGGAAGGATACTAAGTGACAACAAGAGTATCAATTACAAACAAAGTATACATGCTGAGTTATGTAGGAAGCACATGAATGTCTACAATGGCAAAAAGTCTCATGTGAAATGATTCCACAAAGTGGAAAATGAAGTTTACACAAATTGAGATAAATATTTGTAAAGATATATTGGTAACCATGAAATGAATCAATATGATTCCAAGGTAGAATAAAAGCTAATGAAATGGCAGAAAGGAAAATCATGGAATAAGGATTATTCTAGATCATAGATTTCAATTGGTTAGAGAGTCTAGATATTTCCTAGAGCATAATTCGGTTAAGGATTGAAAAGAAAAGAAAAATACTATATAAGGAGCTACAAGAAACACTATCAAGGTTTTTGTTTTTGAGATGAGATTTGTTGCTCGTGTAAGTTTTGTAGGAAATTTCTTAGAGTTATTCATAATGGAGGTCCACTTGATCTAGGATTTCCATCTTGAGAACAAGATTTTCTCAAAATATATATTCATATTATGCAATCAACATGTTTCGTTATGTAAGTCTTAATGGGAGGTCCTTGGGTACGGTTAGTTTTGCATGCCTTAACATCAATGTAAGAAGGAGAGGGTTGTTGGGATAAATGTTTAACAATTATTAGAAGTTCAAAAGTATTGAACTCGTAGTTGTTAAAATGTACAAGTTTTAATTCAATTGAAATTTTATTCCTCCTTTTCATAACATCATTTTTAAGATTATTTATTAGAATCTTCCTACAGATTACTTTGTAAATATTTATATGATTAGTTTATTTAAATATATTGTATTTGATATATCTCTAACAACTATTATACATCTTTACATATTAGATTTTATTTTGAGAGGCCATGCAAATTATTGCTCTACTGTAACTTTTTATTTTTATTTATTTATAATTAGCCATCATATATATTATACACACATATCTTCCTATTGACATAAATATCCACCAAAGTGCTATTTGTCTATTGTCACTTTCATCCAGTTCGATGAAATTTGTTAAGACTTATTCAAATACATACATTAATTACCAATACCGTTCTGCCAATAGATACAAGGTAACTTATATGCACCCACATCAAGTGTTAAATAGTGGAAGAACTTATATTTTAATTGAACAAGTTGCATCGTAGACGTCCCTACCACTCTTGAAGGAGTCAAGTGATCGAAGTGACGTGGTTATGAAAGCGCGCACTAAACTCATTGTCGACCGAGCATTCCATTGTATTCTTATGTTCGCTTGTATCTGATACGTTATTCAATTGAGTAAAACTATAGATGCAAGCAGCTGGGAAAAGAAAGTGTCAAGACTCTAGACAAGTCCGAGGTGCCGAGTCCAACCAGCAGTGTATTAAATTCTATCACCTCATATTTTGAAATGTTCATAGTAGTAGGACAGACATAGTAAGGCTTGGTCATAATATTACCTAATCCGTATTGACTAAATAAAACTAATCCGCAGATCATCGTGTTAAATACCACATCCCTCTGTCCTTGTACAACATAACAAAAAGCATTTTTTAACTTCCTCCTCTCCTCTGATAGCGTTTAAGTACTCCGATTTGATCAAATGGAAGCGAGTCTGCTGGTTATTCCTTTGTTGGTATTACTTTTATCTAATACAGCTAATGGGGATCGGCTGAAGGTCGGATATTATCTTCAAACATGCCCTGAGGCGGAGTGGATCATCAGTGAAACTGTTGCTAAGGCTGTCAAAGCCAATCCTGGTGTAGCAGCTGGTCTCATAAGGATGCATTTCCATGATTGCTTTGTTAGAGTAAGTGTTCTAAGATATACTACTCTCTACTTTTAACTATAATTTCATGATAAAGATTGTTGGAATATATATATTAACGGCATTAATTCATGATAAAATGCAGGGTTGTGATGGATCAATTCTACTTGATTCCACATCAAACAATAAAGCAGAGAAGGATTCACCTGTCAACAACCCAAGCCTGAGGGGCTATGAAGTAATTGATGAAGCTAAGGCCAAACTGGAAGCCAAATGCGGCAGTGTGGTTTCATGTGCCGATGTTATAGCATACGCTGCAAGAGATAGTGCATACCAAGTGAGTATCATTTACAATATTAACATTGAAGTCAGGATTATGTAGCGGCAATTATATATAGACTAACATATATCACATGACCGGATGAAATTGAACAGACTGGTGGATTATTTTGGGCGGTTGAAGGTGGACGAAGAGACGGAAGGATATCTCTCGCCTCAGAGGTCACAGATAATATTCCTGCCCCATCATTTGATGTGGAAAAGCTGACACAATTTTTTGCTTCAAAGCAATTGTCGCAGGAGGAGATGGTCACTCTCTCAGGTAGGAATGCACATCTCCTGATAATGCTTAACCAATTGATTAAATACCTTGTAGATTATATCTTTTTATTAATAATTTGACTGTTCTTGCAGGGGCACATTCAATTGGGGTATCTCACTGTTCTTCATTCAGTGGAGATCGGCTGTACAACTTCAGCGGGACAGGTGGTCAAGACCCTTCACTGGAACCAAACTATGCTCTTCAGCTGAAGGAAGAATGCCCTCTTTCGGCCTCAACTGACAACGTTGTTCCACTGGATCCTCTCACTCCAAATAAGTTGGACGTGAAATACTACGAGGGTTTGCAATACAAGCGTGGATTGCTCAAGTCGGATCAGACTTTGATGTCAAATGATGCCACCTCTGGACAGGTGAAGATAAACTCCAAGTATCCCACAATTTGGAGGAGAAACTTTGGGCGAGCAATGGTAAAGATGGGTGCAATTGACGTGTTGACAGGATCAAAGGGAGAAATAAGGAAACAGTGCCATGTCCCCAACTAGCCAGTTCTTCCAAAGCAAATTGATTAGTTCCATTGCTTTATTGTTTTGTACCATTCTTTAATTGCAATTCTTTCATACAAAAGAAAAAATAACAGATACTTGCCAACATATTTGCTTGCAATTTCTTTATCTCGCACAATGATTCCACAAACACAACTGATAATTTTGCCCCATGTGTATGGAGCTACTTTAAGTTCAGTTCATTATATGTTTCATTATTTACGAGTTATCTTTAAACATCACACATTGAGAAAAAATTAAGCTTCAAAAATGTGAGGAAATTTAACTATTTAACACTTTTAACCTAAAAATAAAGTCTTAATATGCGATTATTAAGTATACCATTTATGTTATGAAAACATATTAGATAAATCAAGATGTTTAAGTATGATTACTTATGATTGAAAAGAATCAATACTGTTATGGTGTGATGAATATGTTATGGTATTTATATTTTTATTACTAATTTTCAAATTTAATTTGGATAATATTTTTGAATGTTTGGGGAATGCATCAAGTAGTGGTAGAACACTAGGGTAGAAGGGATGGCCATGTATAGGATTAAAAGGAAGCTAGAAATAATTAAAAGAGAAGTGTGTAGATGGAATAAATCAACCTTAAGAGATATTTTGAAACAAAAAAAAGGACATTGAGAAGAAGCTTGGTGATTTTCAAAATGCTATGACAAATGGGGACATTATGAGGAAACTATTAGGGAGGAAAGGGAGATGAGAAGTAAGTGGATGGAAATTGCAGGAAGGAAGAGATGTTCTAGAAACAAAGATCACATATTAAGTAGCTTACAGAAGGAGATAAGAACATTTCTTTACTCCATAGGTCAGCTTCTAAGCATAAAAAGGAATAATATAACCAAACTATTGGATGATCAAAATAGGGAGCCTACTGAAGATGTGGATCTCAAAACCCGGGCTTCCAGTTATTTTGAGAATATTTACGATCAGCCTATGCTTCCTTGTGATCATAGCATAACAAAGGAATTGATGAGAACCATTACCATTGTGGCAAATGTGGGTATTAATAATGAGTTTGTCAAAAGGATGGAAGTTGTGGAAGTGAATTTTTTAGAAATTCTTATAAATCATCCTATTTTCTTTTAGAAATTCTTATAAATCATAAAATATGACCTTACTCATGTGGCTAGAGAGTTCCTAAATAAAGGAAGATTCTTAAAGGAGCTTAATCAAACTTACATTGTCCTTGTTCTAAAAATTTGGTGAGCCCACCATGATGAATGACTTTCAACCCATTATCCTTTGAAACATGGTGTACAAAATCCTTTCCAAGATTTTGGTGAATCAATTGAAATCCCTCTTGGATAAATTTATCTGCACATCACATAATGGATTTTTTTCAGGTCCACATATTTTGGATGTGGTTATTATGTATTCTACGAAGAAGAGTAAGAACTTGGATATAGGAATGGAGCTCAATATAACCAAGGAATATGCCAAAGTAAGGCACAATTTCCTATTTGATAGTCTATCAAGGTTGGGTTTCAGAAAGATTTTTGTCCTACTTATTGAAGATATTATTGATTATGTCCCATTTTTTGTTCTCCTTAATGGGACCCCATGGAAATTTTTTAACTCCATGATAGGCTTGAGACAAGGGGACCCCTCTCCCCTTAATTGTTCATCATTTTTTTCAAGATTCTTGGAAGGAACTTTATGGACATGGCAGAACAAGGATGGATAAAAGGCATCAAACCTACCACCACTCTCCCCCTAAAGGTCCTCCAACAGTTTGTGGAGGATAGCTTTTTGTATAGAATCACATCGATGAGAGAAGCTTGGTGTCGGAAGGAGGTCCTAGGAAACTATTGTTGAGATAATGTGTGTTGCACATATTTTGTAATATTGTTTAGATTTTTTATTTTTTTTAATGTCATTATGTAATGTCGTTCCTAGGATCACCTAGATGGGTGTACAACATGTAGTGATTCCCATGGGATATAGTTGATGAGTTCTACTATAACACTATAATAGTTTCTAATGTAATTATTTAATATTGGGGGAAAAAATTAAATGCCCAATACTAAATGTGGGGTGAATGAGTTAGGTAGCACATGTTTATGTAATACCACTTGGTGATTTCTTGGGAGATTGGTACTATATAAGCAACCACAAGAGTAGTTGTCGTATGAAAAGGCAAAAAGGAAAAAATGAAAGTCAAGCAAGACAAGGTTTGATAGCCTAAGAAAAGGAGCATTTCTGAAGGTTGAAAGCATGACATGGGATGTATGGATTCATGCATGTTCACATGATTTCCTTGGTTGTGACTATGACTTCGAAGGCTTCCATGGTTGTATACAATGGTATATTTCTGAATAATACATGGTGATGGATTCTTTTGGAGGCTGGGTTTGGCCCTCAATGAGAGTTTCCCAAGATATATCTTGTGCCACATTTTTGTGGATATCTTGGCTATTCTCTTACATGTGGGTTCGATGTGATTTTAAGTGCTCATTTATTTTAGATCTATTATGGGTTATGTGGAAATGGTAATATTTTTTGTTGAAATTTTTTTAAAATTAGGTTAATGATTTTAGAAAACATATTAACGTCCATAAGACTAAGATATATTTATTCAAAATTGAAAGAAGCTTTTAGGATTGAATTACTAGATAATTGGAATATCAAATGGAAAACCTTCCTAACACTTACCTTGAGTTAACCTTCACTATTAAGGAGGTCACTGCCCAATTCTATAACTAGATTGTAGAGTGCATGCAATGGAAACTAGTGGAATTGAAAGGGATATTTTCAATAGTGTCAGTATGTTGCAGCTCCTCTTGGCCTCATTGCAAGATTTTGCAATCTATTTCTTATCCTTGTTTAAAATGTCTTGAAAAGTTAGACATATTATAGAAAAATTTCAAGGCAATTTGTTGTGGTCAGGAACAAAGGAGAATTCTAGGATGATCCTTGTGACTTGAGAGAATGTCTTAAAATTCAAATGGCATGGGACATTAAATCTAACAACAATATCAGATCTTAGTCATGAACTTATAACAAAGGTAGGATGGATGTTGATTCAAAATTCGATAGGGTGGTGCAAAATCATGAAGGCTAAATACTAGCAGGAGAACCCATTCCAATACTACCTTGTTAACAACAACCTCTCATCTAGATCAACAATATGGACCAATGTAATGATTAGTCAGAAACGCCTAATGAAAGGCATCAGATGGGTGATTGGACATGGGAATAAGATTTGGTTTTGGGAGATAATATGATGGGTAACACCCTATGTAAAACTCAATTTAGCCTATTTAAGAATGCTTGGCTAAAAGGATTTCGTATATGGATGAATAACTATATAGGTAAAATTGGAAGCTAGATAAAGATGGAACAACTAATCCCAAGCTTGAAGTTATCTCAAGATTCTTAGAACTTGATGGAAAGAACTAGGATCCCTTTTTATTCCCTTTAAGGATTTTGTTGTTTGGGACCCAAATGCCTCTATGGAATTCACTATTAAATCAACCTATAATCATCTTATTGGTTAGGAGGAGTGTATAGATTGGAAATATTCTTGGAATCAGGGAATAATTTTACAAGTGAATTTTTTCTAGTGGGCAACACTACCTGGTAGCATCCTTACAATCAACAACCTAAATAGAAGAGGGATTTGATTTGTCAAACAACCTATGTTATGTCAAAAGGAGCAAGAAGATATCCCCAACCTCTTTATCCATTGTGCTTATGCCAAGGAGCTCTAGATGGGCATGTTGCATAGATATAGGATTCAATGGGTTTTCAATGGTGATCTTCAACAATTAATTCTAGGTTGGGAGGTTTCCTCCATCCACCTCCTCATTTGAATATTATGGAAGGTGTTACCCCCACATGTGTGCTAGAAATTATGGAAGGAAATAAATAACCATGAGTTTAGGGAAAAATCTTCACCTCCCTCGATTAATCTTTAGATTTTCGTTAACCTCTCATGCGAATGCATCCACAATTGGTGATGGAAGACTCGTCCTCATCTTATAGAGCTTAAAGAACACATTATTGCAATAATTGTGAACTACTTGATGTAATTAATAAATTTGATAATTCCAAAGTTTTGGTTAGGCAAAAAGTGAGTTGGAAACCTTCCCCCACCTTTAATCTCAAACATAACTTTAATGGCTCTTCTAGGGATGGTCTTGCCGTAGTGGGAGGTATTATAAGGGATGACAAAGGCAAGCTGATGGTGGAATATTCTAGAAATTGCAGAGAGAATACTTGTAAATTGGTTGAAGCTATGGGGTTATTTTCGGGAGTCAGACGGACCAACTTTATTGGGATTCAATGTCTAGTTGTGGAGAGAGAATCATAGCTTATTATTGAGGCAATTAAAGGGTGAAACAATGTTAACTAGAACATTTTTGAAATCATTAAGGCTACTCATACTCGAGCATTTCAAGATTCCCAAAATAGACAATACAACATATCTACCATGAAGGTAATAGGGTGGCAGGTGTGGTGGCATCCCACGGAGAGTACAAGGGCTCATAATGATTATTAGTGGTCCTTGCTCATAGCATGATTATTACTTAGGCTTTTAAAATTTCCATGACCACCCCTCAAATTTCTTCATTCTTAAGTTTATGTGTGCTAGCACTTTTGGTATTTTCACTCTGCATTGTGGGGAAGCTGAGCTTATATTGGATACCTCTAAATATTTCATTGAGGATCTAGGTGAGAGTGGAGAAATGGTAGGGAACCCTATGCACATTGAGTTGAACTCCATTAAAAAATGCAACAAAGCCATCAATCTTAGATTATTGAGTTTTTCTAAATAGAAAACTCATAATGATGTTTCAAGGTATGTGTACATATGTTTGCAATTATGAATATCATTTTGCAGTAAAGTTGGCAACAAATCAAGGCTTTATTCTCTAAATTTTTTATGTGATATTGCCTTAATTATTATATAAATGTTGAATTATGATTGGCCTATCATAATGAGCGAAAATTGGCCAAAATATTTATACAATTCTAGTAGGATTGAAAATCTTCCGTAGAATGATTACTTTTTTTCTTTACCATAAAAAATTTAATGAATAACTTATATATTTTTGAATTAAAAGTGAAATATTATTTAAATACATTTTTATTTCTCCCTAGGAAAATAATTGATTCAATATTTTTTGTAGAATTTTAATATGTTTTAAAAAAATAATAGAAATAAACATTTATCAGTTTAAATTTTAAAAAGTTTATCATTCCTTTGGATTTGACAATTTTGCAACCCAAGGCGAAGGGAGAGGAAAAAGACAGAGACATCCTAAGCCACCTCCAACCATGTTGATGCTTGGGATTTTTTATGGTCACCATGAAATTTCATGGCGTGATCTTGTATCCCACATCCTATTTTTTGTAAATATGTAACTGTAATATTTAATTAATAGAAAATTGACTATTTATCAACACTACGTACAAGTTTGAATTCAATTAAACTACTTTCTTTTTTCATAACATCATTATAGAATAATTTATTAGACTTTCCCTATTGATATTTTGTTAATATTTATACAATAATTTTTTACAAGTATATGGTTTCTATAATTGCAATATATCAGATTTTATTTTGTGAGGTTACTAGAATATTAGTATTATTTTCTTTATTTATTATTAGCCATCCTATATATATATATATATTATTTTGTGAGGTTCCTAAAATATTACGTTTTTTTTTTTCTTTATTTATTATTAGCCATCCTATATACTATACAGACATTTCTTCCTATTGATGTAACTATCCAGCCAAGTAGTATATTGTCACTCTCAGCCTGTTAGAATTTGCGAAGACTTATTCAAATACATACGTTACTTAACAATACCGCTCTTGAGGGAGTCAAGGGATCGAAATGAGGCGGTTATGAAAGCGCGCACTCAACTCATTGTCGACCGAGCATTTCATTGTATTCTTTTCTTCGGTTGCATGTCAAACATTATTCATTTAAGTAAAACTCTCAAATGCGAAAGAATGTTTCAAGACTCTGGATAAGTCCGAGGCGCCCAGTCTAAGCTGCAGTGCATTAAATTCTATCACAGTCATAGTAAGCCTTGGTCATAATATTACCTAGCCCGTATTGACTAAATCAAACCAATCCACAGATCATGATGTTAAATACCACATCCCTCTGTCTTTCTATACAACATAACCAAATGCACTTTTCTAACTTCCTCCTCTCTTCTAATACCGTTTACCTACTCTGATTTCATCAAATGGAAGCGATTCTGCTGTTCCTTTGTTGGTATTACTTTTATCTGCAACAGCTAATGGGGATGGGCTGAACGCTGGATATTATTTTCAAACATGCCCTGATGCGGAGTGGATTATCAGTGAAACTGTTGCCTTGCCAAGGTTGTCAAAGCCAATCCTGGTGTAGCAGCTGGTCTCATAAGGATGCATTTCCTCACTAAAGTAGTGACTGCAATTTTTCAATCAAATTGTCACTAGTTTCATATATTCTAATGTATTAGGGAAGGTTGATAAAAATATAAAGAGGTATCATATGGCATTGAAGAAATAGAGGATTAAAACTTATTTTAAAAAATTGCTAATATTATTTTAATTTTCATATAAAATAAAAGTTATAACTACATTTGAAATGTTCAAGAACATGTTTTTGAAATAATATAGATGAACGATTGAATTTTTCTTTTTAGAACTTTCAAAAATTAAAATCTAAAATATAATGATTATGAGTAGTCCTTTCCCATAATTCGTGATTATTAAGTTTAGGTTGTTAACATTTACATGACTACCACTCAAATTCTTCATTCTTAAGTTGATGTGTTCTAGCTTTTCTTGTATTTTCACTCTACATTGTAGGGAAGCTAGGGTAATGTTGGATACCTCTAAAGATTTCATTGAGGATCTAGGTGAGAGTGGAGAAAAAGCTAGGAACCCTATTCACATTGAGTCAAGCTTTTTCGAAAAATACAACAAAGCTGTCGATTTCATATTATTGAGTAGTTTTAAATAGAAAATTCATAATGATGTTTTAAGGTACATGTACCTATGTTTGCAATTATCAATAACATTGTGCAAGAAAGTCGGTAGCCAATCAAGGTTTTATTCTCTAAAGTTTTTATGTGATATTGCCTTAATTATTACATAAATATTGAATTATGATTGACCTATCATAATGAGTGGACAGTGGCCAAAATGTTTATACAATTCTAGTAGAATTGAAAACTTTCCTAGAATGATTAATTTTTTTCTTTACCATAAAATATTTAATGAATAACTTATATATAGTTTAATTAAAAGCAAACTATTTTCTAAATACATTATTATTTCTTGCTAGAGTAATAATTGATTCAATTTTTATTTGTATAATTTTGATACCCTATAAAAAAAATTAATAGAAATAGATAATTTTTCTCTTTAATTTTAAAAATGTTAGTCATTCCCCCATCTAGACTTGGAAATTTCACAACCGAGGGTGAAGGGAGAGAAAAAAGAGAAAGATGTTGCTGCTAATCACAGGTGGGCTCCTCCTAAGCCACCTCCAACCACATTGATGCTTGAGGTTTTTGTCATTACCAGGAACTTTTGTATGGTAATCTTGTATCCCCCATCCCTTTTTTGTGAATATGTATCTTTAACATTGAATTAATAGAAAATAGTCTATTCATCAAAACTATGTACAAAGTTTGAATTCAATTAAACTATTTTTCTCCTTTTCATAACATCATTATAGGATTATTTATCAGAATTTACGTATAGATATTTTGTTAATATTTATACAATAATTTTTTTCTAAATACATTGTACTTGATATATTTCTCTAACAACTATTTCGCAAAAAGAGGGGTAAAAATTTATTAAGACAGAAAGGAATACAACAAGGAGAGATCAACAAGGAGTTCGATCCTGAGCAACAAGATCATCAAATTCTTGCACCATCTCAAAGGACAGTTGCCTCCTATCCCTAATATTCCAACCCGGATCATGACTAGATGCCTATTTGGCTAAACAATCAGCAGTTCTATTCCATTCACGAAGAATATACGTGAACCTAATGAACTGAAAAGAGGAAGAGAAGAAAAGAATCTGCTTAACAACAGTAGCCAGCTGCCAACTAACATCCTCAAGCTCTTGCGAAGAAAGCATGTTCACCACTACTTGGGAATTAGACTCACAGATAATCTTACTCCATCCCCGCAAGCAGCACTGTTCCACAGCATATAAAATAGCCTGAGCTTCCATGAGATTGTTAGTATAATCACCCTTATGAACTGAGAAGAAAAATTTAACATCCCCAGAACTACAACGAGCCACTCCGCCAATACCAGCCAGACCAGGATTCCCACGGGAAGAACCATCAGTGTTAATTTTCAAAACTCCACAGGGAGGAGGAGTCCAGTGCCCATCCCAGTTAACCCGACCCTTCCTCTGATGATGAAGCTGCCTGGACATAGAAGGAAACCTATAAGATGCAGCCCCATCCTGCAGATGAAAATTGAGGCAATTACAGATAGCAAGATCAACCAAATCCATACCCCCATCAAGCTCACACTTCACAAGAATAGTTTCCTGAAGAGAATGTGATATTTTCCACCAAAGATGCAAAACACCAAGCCGAACATCTTGGAATATGTGACGATTCCTCTCCAACTAGATATGCCAAAGCATGAAATATGGGCCAGCAATCCAAGCAGCATGGAGAAAAGAAGACTTGGAGGGAGCAGTACCCAAGCGGCCCCAGAACTCAGGCAAAGAAGAAGCATGCCGACAAGAGCAACCCTAAGCGCGCCACTAAAGGTTCCATATCTGAGTAGAATAGGAGCAATGGAAGAACAGATGGGAGACAGAGTTCTCTCCATTACCACACAAAACACAATAAGAGGGGCCCTGAAATCCACGTGTACAAATATTATCCCAGGTAAGACAACGGTTGTGAGCCACTAGCCACATGAAAAAATTGCACTTGGACCAATAAACTTTATTCCAAACTTGTTTCCACCAAGGGACCTCAGCATCCCCAAATAATTGTCTAGTTATCTCTTGATACTTAGCAG
This sequence comes from Cupressus sempervirens, assembly GCA_028749045.1. Taxonomy (NCBI): domain Eukaryota; kingdom Viridiplantae; phylum Streptophyta; class Pinopsida; order Cupressales; family Cupressaceae; genus Cupressus; species Cupressus sempervirens. Next base: position 180,115,474 of record CM053786.1, on the reverse strand, counting down.
AGACATGATATTTACCAAACAAGGTACCGCCCCAAGCCAAAACATCTGGACCAAGCAAAGAAGAACACTCTCTAACAACTATTATACATCTTTATAAATTAGATTTTATTTTGTGATGCCATACAAATTATTCCTCAAATATTACTTTTTGTTTTTATTTATTTATTATTAACCATCCTATATATTTATTAAGTAGATAGGCATATTGTGGGAGCTTTGCTACTAAAAATGATATTTCGTATTAGAAAATTTGTAAGATGTTTTTTAGACAATGAAATTATTGATTTTTTAAAAATTGTAATGATGTAAAAAAATGAAAGTTTTCTTTTCGAGGAAGTTTCACTCATATGAGAAAGTTTCTAAATTTTCTTTATTAGATTTATTTCTTGAATTATAGTCAGGGAGATAGTTAAAAGGAAATTTAATTACATCTTCTAATTAGAGTTGAGTTATTGATAAGGAAATTTACATTACTGAGTTCAAAATCAGGAACAATTTTTTAACATCTTGCATTTCTATATGGTTATGCAGATCCAAATTCATGGGTAAGTTAGTCCTTCATAGATTGAGCGAGTCATCCTTGTGAAGAAAAATCATTTATTATTATTTTTTAATAACATGCAAGAATAAGGGGATCTAATTAGAGTTGATTTATTGATAAGGAAATTTACGTTACTGAGTTCAAAATCAGGAACAATTTTTTAACATCTTGCATTTCTATATGGTTATGTAGATCCAAATTCATGGGTAAGTTAGTCCTTCATAGATTGAGTAAGTTATTTAGACTTTGATTGATAATAACTGAAACTAAGTGTCATTTAGTATTATTAATCAAAGTCTGAAAGACTATGTTTCAGTAGTTTTGTTGTAGGTGTATAATTTTAACTTTCACTATACTCTTCACTTATTGATTCTAGGAACCATCCTCTCATTCATTGTTTCTTCTTTGCCAGGAACATTTAGCATCCATTCACTGAATTTGCAGTGTCTTTCTTATTTTTATGTTTTGTTTTTATCATGTTTTATTTTAATTTGTAGTCATTCATTATTTCTTCTTTCCCAAGAAAATTTAGCCTTCATTCACTGAGTTTACAATGTCATTCTTATTTTTATGTTTTGTTGTTGTCATGTTTTATCTTATGCTAATGTAGATTTTTTATTTAAATATTAATCGAGCTATGATATTGTTAATTGATTATGGCAATCTTATCTCTATTTTCTTGCCCAATGATTAAATCCCACAAAACCAAGGTCAAATTTTTGAACTTTTATTTTAATTTTCTTTAAAATTGGACACAAAACTATTTGCATTCTTTTTTATGAAACTTTATTAGTATGCTCATTTTAATAATATTTATAATAGGCTCCTATATTTCTCTAATAATTTTTTATTACAATAAAAACAACTTTCATAAAGTTGTTCTTGCACAACATGCATTTTTAACTATACAACATTAAGAAAGGAAGAATAACCTTTGTATTGCATTCTTATTATTAGAGCTTTCTTCAAGAAAATTGTTCATCTCACACAAATGTAGAATGTTAATTTGTTCGATGTAGTTATAATTTTTTTGCTTTTAAAAAACTATTAAATATAGTAGCATCTTTATGAATGCCATATTTTGTGTATAAAGTGATAGTTCAAGGGTCAATTCAATCTTACATTCAAAACCAATTTGGTTATAATGAGATAATATAGTTAATTTTTCCATATTTTAAATTTTGTAAATAATAAATTCATATTGTTTATTTTTTAAACATTAGTTTGTCCTTATGTGAGTCAATTTTAAATTGCATGTTCGTTTTAAATTAGTTTCTATTGAAAATATTTTTTACATTAATAAATTAACAATGCAAATATTAATTGTGTTAATATTAAAATATTATATTATATTATAAATTAATCTATACTAATGTTCTTAATAGATATTCTATGTTAATATTTAAAATTATTTTTTATTAGATATAAGGAGTTCAAAGATACAATATAAAAACCACAAAGTATTAGAGAAATAGAGGACCAGACTCACACAACAAAAAAAGAAGATTACCTATAATCTAAGAATATAAGAAAAAGATGGAGCAAAGAAAAACAACTAGTGGAGCACATCATCAAAGGTGTCCACCCACACTGTCCAACCCATAATATCTTCTATCCAAACAATGATCTTCTAATCTTGAGTTTGTTTAAGCATGCAGGTCATCTCGCTAGTAGTGCTTTGAGGGTTGACAGTTTGATTGAAGGTGTGTATATTATCCAAGTGCAACCTCTAGAAGTACCCATTCTTCACCTCATTAGTGAAGAATGTGGCATGACCATCCTTAGGCAGCCTTTTGAACTTAGACTTGTTGATTTTCATGGTAATTTGAATTTGCAAAAAAAATTTAAAATATGTGAGACTTCAAAAAGACTCTATAAGCAATCTAGGGATGTTTTGAAACCTTTCTTCATTTCTACAATTCCAAATTTTCCACAAAATGTTAGATGAGAGAATGTCCCAAAACATGTTAACATCTTTTTTAGCATTAAAAATAAAACCAGTAATAATTTCAAAAAATATTGAAAGTAGAAGGGATGGATATACCAAACATCAACCAAACCTCTTTAGCAAAACTGCACTCAAAGAAAATATGTCTTCCTACTTATAGGGTTTTGCAAATGCTGCAATAATTAATATAAGAGAAAGTGTTCCTAATAGGATGCTTGTTGAGAATAAGCAACCATTTAAAACATTTAATTTTAGGATCAATAGAACTTTTCCAAAGGTTATCAAAAAGCTTATTCCATGAGGGAACATCCAAATTAGTATACCAAGTATTATTAACATGACTAATAATTTCTTCATTGCAATTTATAACAGTGTAAATATTCTTAGCTTTAATGTTGGAGATGATGATACTAACAGGCCATTTAATTTTTAGATAACTATTGGAGTCAACATGACATAAAGTAGGAACATCCTTACTAGCCTTGACTATCATATTATAATTTTTCTTATCAAAGTCAAGAAGGTTAAATTTATTCTTTAATTCATTCCACTATCTAAGTCTATCCTTTTCAAAGATATCAATAATTTTTTTGATCCCATGGTTGGCCCAATTCTTGGTGAAGCACCCTTGGGTAAGAGCAAGGGGTTTATTACCCAGGTTAAGGTTCCACAAAATGGATCTTTCACCATGGAGGGTCTTATCATCATAGAAGTTTTTGTTTTTGATGAATTGCCTAACATGGTTCCAGGCTTTCCAAATGGACTTAAATATCGCCGAGCCTTGAACAATGATAGGAAAATCACCACAAATGAGATTAGTGAGGGGAAGATTCTTCCAGCATTTGGCATTTTTTGGATATCCCCTCTCAATATTGTTACGAATCAGAACTTTCCAAGGGTCATCTCCCTCCAAGGCATGAAAGATCTATTGGGAGGCCAAAGCAAGACCACCTAGTCTTAGGTCTTTAAGCCTTAGGCCCCCAAGGAGCTTGTCAACATGACACCAGTTCCATTTGACAGAGTGAATCTTGTTATTCCCTTTCCCATCCAACCAAAGATACTTCTTGATAGCTTTCTAGATTTCTAGCATTTGGTAATCATTAAACATCCAAGCAGAGACATAGTATATATTGTAAGAAGAGAGAATTTTCTAACACACTTGGATTCTACTAGCAAAAGACAGAGACCTATTGTGCCATTTGTTCAGTTTATTATAATTCTTATCCTTGACCTAACTCCACATCTCTTTTAAAGAGGGTTCAATAGAGAATGGGGTACCCAAATATTTGACAACTTTAGACGGGCCACCCCATTGGAAACCAAACTTATCAAACCAATTAGGAGGTTGGTCTTTCCATCCAAGACAAATAGACTTAGAATGAGATAACCAAGCTTCAAAAATTTTACAAAAAAAAATTGAGTTTATTGACCATGGCTTCAAAATTAGCTTTAGAGGCTTCATGAAAAAGAGAGGTGTCATCAGCAAACTGGTAATTGATAATTTCCTTACTACCAGGAAGGGTGGTGCCTTTTACCATAGGGGATAAAGTGTTATCCCTAAGAATATAGACGAGAGCTTTAGAGGCAATAACAAAAAGGGTTGGGGCAAGTAGACAACCTTGTCTAATCAATCTTCCCAAAGGGAAAGGGGCTAAAAGAGATCTGTTGAAATTGACTTGAGCATAAGCATCTTTGAGAAGCATTTTAACAATGCCACAAAAGAAAGAGGGGAAACCAAAAGCATCAAGCATCATATTGATAAAATTCCATTCAGTTCTATCATAAGCCTTTTCAAAGTCCAACAAAAACATAGAAACATTTTGATCAGTATGCTTGGCCCAATTAAGAGCTTCCCAACTAGTAATCAGATTTTCTAAGATTTATCTACCCGTAACAAAGCTAGTTTGGGTAGGACAAACAAATTTAGGAAGAATGGTTTCTAGCCTACAAGACATAATGTTAGCCAGAATTTTATAAGAAACATTTAAAAGAGTTATGGGTCTCTAATTCTTAATAAGGGATTTATCACCCTCCTTGGGGATGAGTTTGATAATTCTAGAGTTAATATCTCTACCCAGAGTTCTAGTATCAATGGTTTGATTGTATAAAGTAAAAGTTCACAAATCCATTTGTTGCTAGCTTTGTAAAATTCCATAGGTAGCTCGTCAGGTCTATGGGCTTTATCATTATTAAGGGAGTTGATGGATTTTTCAATTTCCTCAAGAGATATGGGTTACTCGAGGATGGAGGCATTATGATCTAAAATCCTTTTGGGGAAAAGATTCCTACATTGATCTCTACGAGCCCTAGCATCCTGAGAGTTTTTGCAACTGAATAGTTCTTCATAAAACCAAGCAAACTCTTTCTTGATAATGTTTATATCTATAGTAAGTTGATTGTTAATGAGAAGATTATCAATAGTCTCCTTAGCCTATTTTTTCTTAATAAGATTGAAGAAAATTTTTCTACCTCTATCTCCAAATTGTAACCAATGGGCTCTTGATCAAATTCTAGCTCCTAGAGCTTTTTGATGTTGGTGTTTTCGAAGAGTGTTCTTAGCATGAGCAAGTTGATGAAAAAGATAAGGGTCATCAGAATTGTTTTGGATAGTCATTTCAGCATTATAAAGATTGTTGTTAAGCCAAGACTCCTTATATCTATAGTCCTTGGCCTTATTTTGACCAACAATCCTTAATAAATTCTGCCAAGTAGAAATATCCAAGTTCCAGCTACTAGTATAAGATAAGTAGGGATAATGAGACTCATTAATGAGTCTTATAATAGAAATAGTAGTAAGGATATCTTCACCTTCCAGAAGACTAGTATTAAGAATGAATTTATGGTTAAAATGATTTCTGAAAATAATGGAGGAACCAAAGTTAATCGAAATAGATATAGGGTGATGATCTGAGAGAGTGGTAGGGGAGACAAGCACAAGGTTATTATGTTTGTCTAGAAGCACAGAGAAAAAAATATTATTAAGGTAGAAACAATCCAGCCTAGAATAGATTCTAGACTGACCTTTCTAAAAATTGCACCAAGTATACCAAAGCCCAGGGTTATTGTCCTTGTTCCCACTTAATGGACCAAAAAGAGATTTATAAAATTTAAAATTATTGTAGCCAAGTTTTTCCTGATCTTTCTACGAAAAGGGAAGACCTCCCATTTTATCTTCTTGATCTTCTATCATATTAAAGTCGCCACCAAAAATCCAAGGGATATCTGGAAGTGAGATGAGCCTAGACAAAAACATAATCCTTTTAGTATAGTCATTGGCAGCATAAATAGAACATATACCAAACTCCAGATCATTGTAATTAAAGATCAACCAAATAGCTATGTTGCAGGGAGAGAAGCCAAAACTCTTAATTCTAGGTCCCCAATTAGAGTTGACTAAAATTGCCACTCCTCCTCTTCCCTGAGGATGATTAGCAGAGAATTTGATAGTATCTTTCCAAATAAAGTTGATATTGGATTCAAGATTGAATCTAGTAGATTTAATTTCTTGCAACATGATCATGTAAATATTATTTCTAGAACTAAGAAAAAAATTTAACCATAGACATTCTATCAGTACATTCAAGTCCTCTAATATTCCATGAAACATAATTCATTGAGACAAAATTTTAGAGTTAGACACCTCAGCACCCACAATGTCTTTGATAGGAGAGACATCACTAGAGTTTGTGTGGTTCTATTTTTTATTGTTCTTGTTTTTTTTTCTTGAACCAAGAGGTCTCCCTTTCCTCTTTTCAATGAGGATATCCTCACTATTAGATAGAGAAGGAGAGGCAATATCTAGTGCCGAAGGTTGGTTATTAGCCGAGGATGGGATTGCTAGTATAACTTCAACAAAAAATTCATCAAAAAATCTCTTGAAAAATTTTAATTGGGAGTTTCAGTCCTGAGGTTAATAGTTTTGTGGGGATTTTTGAAGTGGAAGAGAAGGGGGTGGAAAGCTTAGCAAAATTAGTAACATTCAATTTAACCATTGGAGGAGGGGGGAAGACAAGAAGATTTAGGGCTGAATTATTTTTATTCTATCAATTTTTCCTCTTTTTGGTTATAGTTTGAAAACCTTTAGCTTCCACAATGCTATCAGTAGTCACATTTTGAGAGGACGGTGTCAATAGAGAAGAAGGGAAAGATTGGCAAGAGGCAGAATGAGAAGGCAAAGGGTTGGTTTTAACTAAGGAAGAGGGGGAAAATTGGGTAGAGGTAGGGATATTCAAAGGATTAGAGTTTTAAGGAATTTTATTTCTAATAATGGGGCAATCTTTCCTAAGATGGCCTTCCTTTCTACACAAAAAACATGCGTTCAACCCTTCTAGGGTTTCAACAGGACAAGAAACCTCTTCACTAGCAATAGTAATGGTGAGCTCTTTAGGTAAATTGTGACTAGGTTTCAAAGCAATAAGAACCCTACCATCTAGATTGGGGAACAGCTAGATCGAGTCATCCATGCGTAGAAATTTTCCAAGGGGTTCGACAAGTTGAGGAACAAATCACCACAAAAAGGGAGGAATATGCTTAATAAGGACCCATCTAGGGTCCAAGAGGGTAACAATCTCATCTAGGTTAGCCTCAAAACTCTGAGTCAAAGCTCGGAATCTCGAGTTGCCAACAGTCCAATATTGTGTCTTAAGCATAGCAAGCTAAGATTCATTATTGTTAAGGAAACAATAAATAGACCTTTGTATATTTGCCTATAAAAGGAAATTTGATAGCTGAGTTTCAAATTCTAATAATTGTGAAACCAATCATGTAAAAATTTCCTAGCAAGAACCTTGTCAATTTCAACTGCAAACAAGAAAATGGCAGTGTTCCTTAACCTTTCTTTTTCCTTAATTATCTTAGTTAACATTTCAGGGTTAGGAGTAACATGAAATGTAAAAGGATCCCTAGAATGCTTACCATTTGTTGGGTTTTCATTGTGTGAGGGCGTGGTGAAGTGAGCACTAGAAATGATCACAGGAGCCAAGCTTGCGACTACCTCCAGAAAGGATCTTAGCTTACCACCAGTGTTAACATTAACTTTGGTAGCATTTTTACCAGTATTAAGCATAACATTAGACTTGGGGAAAATGAATTAATGGTTAGCAGTACAGAGCCACTTGAAAAATTAAAAGGCATATTGATTTTAGGGTTAGGGGGAGAGGACAGATCACAGCTGGAGTAGTCCTTGTTCACCAAGTCATTTTTGATGAGACCTTCATTGCTTGCCACCTTTCCATTGCCTACATTATCGGAGTTCATAGTGATGCTAGCAATATCTACTGGTGACTCGTGGTTTGACATGCCCCTATCAACTGATTTTGCCAACTTCAACAAAATTTGTTAAAAAATTAACTAAAATCGCAAACCTCAATCCTTTAATTTTTTCTTTAAAATTATTTTTGTAATCATATTTATTATTTATAAAAATTTACGTAATTGAAAGTAGACATTTATTTTAAATTAAATTTTTTTATTTAAATATGTAAATTATATAATACATTAAAATATATTATATATGTACATATGGTTCTTTGAAAGATTTAGAAAAGCAAAAAATAAGATAACCTTAATATTCTTACTCTTACAAAAAAATTATAATAATTAAAGTTCAATGTATATTTAATTAATGTAAAATATTTCATTTACATAATTTTCTTTTGCATATGAATTCACATTATTTATTACATTTGATCAAACATACTTCCTTGTTCTATTTAAAGACAAATCAAGCAATACAATAGCCATGTTGAAATTACTTTTATTTGTCCTAAAAAATTTAACATAATATGTAGATTAAAACTAAACATGAAGCCTTCCAAATCTACTGAATATTACATGGTTTCAATATTTTTTTGTACTTTTTTATAGATTTACATTGAACTTCTAAAAAGGATTATGACCAATTTATATTAATTTTTCAAGCTGTACTAGCATCATACTAAGCCTTATGCTCACCTTAGAGTCAAGTTACACTTTATTTTTCTCATTCCACTCTTGTCCATGTTTGTCGAATTTCTTTTATAGTTCAACTCTTAAACAACTCAATCTAGGAAATGAATATCAATTACTTTTAAACATCAATATAACTAGAATTACATTGTTCATTAAGAATAAATAAAGGAAATGAATTTGGAAAAAAAAAACATAAATTAATCAATAAGAATAAAATGAACTAAGTAGTATTTCCTCATGATATGTAGTCCTTTTTAAGGTCTTCCTTAATTCTTATGTTATATGTGTAGACACCTAAAAACCTTTAGAAAATAAAGTATTTTTATTTTCTGAAAAAGTCCTGATGACATCATCATTAATTAATTAATTATTTATTTAATTAATTAATTAATTTTTATGCCATTAAATCCCTTTATCTTAATTAAAAATATTTAATTAAGGAATCCCTCCCAAAAATGTTTAAATCTTATTTAAACATTATTTCCTTATTTATTAATTATTTAATTAATAAATTGACCAAAAATCCTAAAATAAATAAAAAATTTATTTTTTGCCCAAAACTTGGCCAATTTCCTTGTGACCAATAATCTCTTCCAAAATCTTCTAATCCTTCTTTAATTTTGATTAAAGGCTAATCCCATCATTTTCTACCCCTAATCCCAACTCAAAATATTTAATTAAGATTAAATATTAATCCTCATGTTTATTAAAAAAGTTTTAATAAATATCTCCTCAACCCAAACCCTTGAAATAAATAAAACTTTATTTATTTCCTAAAAATCTAATTTATCCTCATCATAAGAAGTTCTAGACCCTTCTAAAAAGTCTTCATCCTCATCCTAGGAAATTATAGACTATTCTAGAAAGTCTTTATCCTCATCCAAAGTCTAGACTCTTCTAGAAGATGTCTTTAAACCTAAGCCTAATCCCTCCCTAACCTTGTCACATTCCTTAAGCAAGCTTAAGACTTTCCTAAGCCAAGCAAAGTCAACAATCTCAACTCCCTCCAAAATATCCCAACCACCCAACCATAAATGCTCTTACAAGGCCATAAAGACTCTTACAAGCCTATTCATTGCTCTTACAAGCCATTTATGAAGGGTCTTTATGAAGATATTATCCCTTGAGCCTCCTTTGTTGACTCATCCTTGCCCTTCCTTCCATCCACTCACCTTGTGACATGTGTCACTCCCTGATTGGTGCTAAACAAGCACAATCCATGTGCTCCCCTTTGAGTGCATCCTAGCCCTCCTTAAGCTTTCATCTCTCCTTGCATCCTAGCCCTCCATCCCTCAAGCCCTTTGCCTATTTAAGGAATCCTCTCCCAAGCCATTTTAACACAATCCATGAAGTAAAGTTATAATGCTATTTTGAGAGCCAAATCCATACTAAAGCCATCTATCCACACCAAAAATCCACAATCATCCATTGAAGCCTTTGGAAGCATATTGAGCATACATCCTATCTTTTTAGACAAAGCTACTCAACAAGAGAGCTTCTCATTGAGAGAGCCCATTAATGGCTCATATTTTCAATTGAGAGCTCATCTTAGTCTATCTTGAAGTTTATGAATTTTGTTTAGTTTGTAGAAGCTTTATTTAAATTTGGTTTCTATTAGCATACTAACATTGCTCATATACATTTTGGCACGCCCGGTGGGACCCCGCATGGGTCATCTTCATTAGCTTTTTTAGTCAAAGTTTTGTATGTTATTTGCTGATTTTGGCTAATTTTTCTTGTTTTTGTGATTGGTAGGATTGTATAAATTGGTTTTGTAGGTCCACATGAGCATGAAGAAGACAAAGGAACTCATAATCTATCTCATAGTGTTTGCAGATTTTTCAAGCTTATAGGTGGAAAAAGAACTTGGAATTCTTCTTCCTCTTCTTGTCTATATTCTTCTTATTCCATCTACTTCTTCTTCTTCTTCTTGTGGGAGATCTTGGCCATTTTTTTTTAAGGAAGCAAAATCATACACACTTCTTTTTAGTGCTTAAAATGAACCCCCAAATCATACTTAAATCCATTGAAAAATTAAAAATTTGCAAAAAAGAAAAAATCTTTTAACAAGTGAAGCTAAACCAATCTAATCATTTGCATCCTTGCAACATCAAAGTTTTAGATGCATTCATGCAAAATTAGGAACACTTCATTTTTGGGAATTTAAAAAGAACTTCAAGTTTCTATTTCAAAAGGTTCAAAATCAACACTAAGTGCACACTAAAGTTCTTTTAAAAAATCTCATGAAAACTAAGAGTCCTAAATGGTTTCCAAAAAATTGTCCTAAAAGCTTTGTTATTTTTTCCAAAAAAATGTCTTCTTGCAAAATCTTGAATGTTTCTTAGGTTTTTCATGCATCAAAACAATCTAGGAATATCTTTTTTGGGCTTAAAATATGCAAACTAGAACACAAAATCTTGAATGAAAACCAAAGTCCAAAGAGTCATTTTCACTTTTGAGTCCAAAAAAATTCTTGAATAATCTAAGGTTAAAACAAAGCACTTCAAAGTTCTTAAAACAACACACAAAATCTCAATCTTGAATGCTCAAAGGAAAAAACTTGAATGTTTAATCACTTGTCTTTGAATCCATGTTGCTAAACACAATCTTGAATGCCTAACAATCAATGAACATTGCATAGTTTTGATGCATTTTAATGACGCTCGCATTTCTTATGCTGACGAATTCTCGATTTTCATTATGTTGATGACGTTGTCAAGTTGGAATGAACATTGTATGTCCTAATCACGAGTGTCTTCAATCATAGCTTACAAAATCTAAATCATCAATTGGAAAAGAACAAGCGTGTTTTTTAGCCCAAGATCATCCAAGTCTTCTCTCCCCTTGTCGTCTTTCGAGGCCATCTTGGGTGCATAAGATTAGGATCCAAAATCTTGTCTTAGCTTTTTAGGAGGCCTGCTTGGGGATTTCATCACCCCTTGGGACGACCTCAACTCCAGCGTTCCGGCGGAGTATAAAGATCGGGAGGTGAATCCAAAGACACCTCTCTTGGGATCAAAATTTTGTCACTCGGGCTAAGCCTCAAGGAACTTTATACCCTTGAGAAGTGAAAGAGGAGAAGTGGGTTACCGCTCCTCTCGGCTGTGTGACATCTTTTTGGTTTCATCTACGGATTTGGGCCTCACGTACCTTGCGTATATCGAGGACTCCCTAGCTATAACAAATTTCATCTTTGTAGAAAGCTTCCTAGGATGTTGGTGTGTTTGACGTGCTTGCTCCAAAATTTTGTCTTCTTGTTTGTTCATAGCTTTTGAATGAATGTTTGCCAATTTTGGTCGAAATCCCTGAAAAGCAGAAATCTCCCAACTCAAGGCATACTTAGCGTAGTCACTGCCTTATCAGAAAATCATCCAAGCTCCCCCGATGCAACTGAATCTATCTAGTTCTTTGCCTTAGAACAATCCCAAATCCAAAGTCCATCCAAATCATCCCCCCAGCCAGCTAGCAACCCAATCCAAAATCACCCAAGCCTTTAAAGAGTTGTTGTCACTTTGCTAGATTTTGCTATCCAATCAATCCTACCAATCAACCAATCTTGCCAAGGTTATCCCTTTGACAGAGCATTGTCTAGGGTAATCCAACTTTGTCACTTGTATCCCTCATCACCTTGAGCTAAAGGTTGGGATCCACAAGTGGTCAATCTCGTGTCATGCCATAGGATCATTAGTCTATCCTCAAGTTGACATAGCCACCACCAAATCTAGTGCATAGGAAAGCAAAACTCTCACTTTTTGACAGCATACCCTTGAAGTCTTCCACCCACAAGAAATCCCAAAATCTCCAGCCAATCCTCCTTAGGTCTGTCATACAGCTTTGACTATCCCTAGGAAATCTTTCATCAACCAATCCAAAATCTGTGCTTAATCCAAATCCAACCATGAGCTTCCGTGTTCATCCATATGCAAGACCCCATCCCCATCAAACTCACCATCAAAGCATGAAGTACCAATCCTATCATGATGTGTTTGGTCGCATTGTCCTTGCTCCTGCCACCTCCTATTCCAATGATGATGAAAATCTTGTTGACTATGACGGGTATATTGAAAGCCTTAGAAACATTCCCCCAAGCATCCCCCAAAATCCAAGATTTATTCCAAACTATCTAGTCATGCCATTCGATATTCCAGCTTCCCCTCCATCACCCCATCAACCAAGATTCCAATCTTCTAGCCCCATCACACTAGCTATTCCTATCAATCCACCTCCACCTTCGACACACGAGTCTCCAAGGAATCTCCTAGAGGAAATACAAGAAAAGTTGCCTCCAACAGTCGATAAGCCATGTCATCTAATCCAACCATGTGAAGTAGTCAGTGATGAAGCTTCCCCATCTATAATATCACCTCCATCTCCCATAGCTATCATCCCCATACCATTCATCAAATTGCTTAAAATCCTTCCACTTCCCGCAAGCATCAAAATCCCACCACCTATCAAATCCCTCCAAATCCTATCCACATCACGTCCAAGCATTTCCCAAATCTCTCGTAATGACCCTTATGCATCCATCTTCTACTCACCCATCTCCACTACTGAATCTCCCATCTATCCATCCACTACCTTTGAAGAATCCATCCCTTCACCTCCTATCGCACCATCCACTCCAAACCAATCCTATCAAGATCCTGCCCAAAAGCATGTTGACATCCCCCAAAGCATAAATGAAGATATCATCGTACCATGTCTTCCATCCATAGTGCAGTCACCATCTCCTCCATCTCCAAAACCTCAAGCCATATCTCCTCCACTACAAGATATCTTGTCAGCCCACCAGCTACATCAAGATCCTATCCTTCCATCTCCCCCACTCCATGCTTCCATCTTACCATCTATCCAAGCTATTCCACCATCTATAATCTACCCTCTTGGTTCACTTACATTCATCCATGGTGGCCCTCTCTCAGCAGAAGAATTAAGAACAGTATCTCCCCATTGCAATACACCTAATAAATCACTTCTACCATTTTTTGCAAGCAAAAAGTTTCCTCAGCTTGTTCAAATGCTCAATCGATGGCATTATCAAGGTCAAGGTTTAGGACCACAAGAGCAAGGAATCAGAGAGCCTATTATTGCACAAAAAAATCTAGGATTTCATGGTCTTGGATATGTATCCAAAGGCTCACCATCTAAAGGTGTTGGTACACCACACCCCCAAACCAAGCCTATCTCCAAGCCCACCATGCCAGCCTCCCATCACTCCTTCAAGAAATCTTATGTCATCCCCCCTCCACCATCTTTGCAACCTAAAACAACCTACCATATCCCCCCTTCATCCGCTAAATCCATTTTGGGTCCCTATGTTCCAAAATCTACCATCCTCCATCCTCCTATTAGCCATCATAAAAATCCTATTCCATCCATTCCTATGCAAGATCAACAAAGGCACATATCAGGGCACATCATCCATCATCATCCCCCTACATGCTCTTTCATATCCTCTCCATCTCACAAAGCTTCTCCTAACCATCTTTCCAAAGCTTACCACAACAATGTAAATGCCAACTTCAAAATGTATAAAGCTAAAAATCCACATCCTAGGCAATCATATGTCTATTCTAAAAGACATACTCCAAAAAGGCAAAATCCAATCAAAGAATGCAAAACAATGCAAAAGCCTATGAAAAGAAAATCCAAAACCATGTGGATCCCCAAGAAAAAAGTTGAAACCCAATGCATAATGGCATCTACCATTGCTAATCCCCCATCTAGTGACTCATGTCCCCCATCTCCTAACTCCATCTTGGGTTCCTATATCCCCAAGCATGCTTCCACAAATCCTCCATCACACCCGCATCTACCATCTATCCCCCATATGCTCTTTTCACACCCGTTCCAACATGTGCCAATGTTGCTCTTGCAAGCATCCCCATCTCATGCTCCTTTCCAGCATTTTCATCCCTCCATCTCCTACCATCAATCCCATCTAATCCGATCTATTGTATAAATCACACATCCGGTGTACCAACAGCTAGTAACAAAATTGAACATTCCAACAACCAGTGAAAAATCCCAAAAAAGCCAAAATAGCTGAAGAAAGCCAAAATCATTCCAGCTAAGTCCAAAGTCAAAAAGTCAAAAAATAAAAGAAAAATAAAGCGTCCACTGGTGAAAACTTGGCAATTCAAGCACCTTGGACAAGTACCATGATGAAAACTTGGCAAACAAGCGTCATGTGTAATCCCGCCATCCCCAGCTTAGCCTATCACCCTCATGCTTTTGGTCATCTCTTGACATCCACCTCCATCTACCAATCTATCCACCTATCCTCCATCCTCTAGCTTCCATCTCAGACCATCCACTAATCTTATGCAGCTTTAGCCAATCATCTCAGCTATCATCCTTCTCCCTAGCCCCTTCAATTTTTTCCATCCTAGCTTCAATCCTATCACATCCATCATAAGACCTCCTTCCACATGTTATCTTCTGATTGGGGACACTATATTCCTTAGGAGATCTTGTCTTTTCCATCCTCCCTTGTCATTGGTATCTAGCTCTAGGCTATCCTCATGCAAAGCCAATGTCATCTCTTTATATCCATCATAATCCTAGCTATCTACCATCCTATCCAGCCATCTCATCCTACTCCTCTAGCTATCCTTGGTCACAAAATCTCTCATCATCATTGGATGCATCCTGCCAAATCCATATCTTTCGCTATCACCCCACCCTTAGCTTTCGCATCTTGCACAACATCGAACCATCCCGCTATCCTATCATCCTGAGCTTTGCCTGCTTGTAACTATCTTGGTCTGTTAGCTTGTACCATATCTTGATTAGCTCACTTGTAAATATCTTGGTCTGTCAGCTTGTACATTCTCTTTAGCTTAGTACCATTGCATCTATCTAGCGTTCGTGTCAGTTTGTCCTTGATCAGCATCTTGGTTAGCTATTCCAACGCATCCTTTAGCTAGATTTCCTGTCACCAAAGTGTTATCTTTCTTAGTTTAGCTTGCCAGACGCATCACTCATCCAAATCCAACAGCTTCGGTGCTCTCCGATAGGCCCTTGCAGGATATAGCTTTCCTCATGTCTGATCTTGGTCCATTAGTACCTTGTCCTACCCATCTCGTTGGCAAACGACTCTCTTTTGGATTTTCACTTTCTTTTGATTTGGGATCTTCCCTTTTGGGTCTTGAAGTATCTTTTCCAAGCAATCTCCTTGTTCCCTCCTCAAGGTTGCCACGATCTTCCATATCATGGTATACTGTGAATGGGGCAATCTGAGCATAAGGTCTTGATCAAGTCTTTTGTTTGTTTTTCTTTTCTGCTTGTGGGTTACCCAGTGTCGTTTCCACACTGCTTCCTTTGGGATTCATGTGTGATACTGGGGCAATCCTTGCGTTTTTGTTTTGAGTTAGTTTGTCAGTCCTTTGGACGGTTGGTGAAAAGGCCTTGATGTTCTTGGTAACCTTGGCAATTAACCAACAGTCCTATAGCAAATCTAGTGCTCAACTACATGGTGGTACTTCTCTTTGAAGTATCCCCCTGCTCAAAAAGCTTCAATGGATTCCCTTCATCTCCATTATCCCCCATCCATATCCAGCATCCGTCTCTCCTACCCCAGCTGATGCATCAGTATCTCTTTGAATCACTCATCACTCTTAGCTTTAGGGATCCACAATCCTAGTCTTAGGGATCCACCAATCCAAATCAATCCACCAAGCCTCATCTTTTGAGATCCACAATCCTAGTCCTAGGGATCTCCGAAACCCATCTTCCACCAATCTGACTCTTTGAAATCCTGTTGCATCAGCTTTATAATCCCCTCATCCATCTCCCTATCCTGGATTCCTTTTTATAGCGCTCTGCTCCTTCATCCTCTGCAATCCCTGAAGTCTTAAGCTTGCTTCCTCTTGTGCATCTGATTCTCCTTTATCATTCTCCCATAGTGAGAGTTTGAGCTAATTCAGCCCCTTCGCTTTGCCAATTTGAGTCTCCTTGCTCATCTCGAATTCTTGTACTTTTCAAGAAGCCATCGAGCCTCGCTTTCTCTCCCCACTGCCTTCTTGAGGGGGCATGTCACAGTCTATTCTCTCCTCTTCTGCTCTAGCCTTGGGCATCTTATTTTCTTATCTTTGATGCCATGCCACTTGTGGCATCACATCAAAGAGGGGCAAAATGTAGACACCTAAAAACCTTTAGAAAATAAAGTATTTTTATTTTCTGAAAAAGTCCTGATGACATCATCATTAATTAATTAATTATTTATTTAATTAATTAATTAATTTTTATGCCATTAAATCCCTTTATCTTAATTAAAAATATTTAATTAAGGAATCCCTCCCAAAAATGTTTAAATCTTATTTAAACATTATTTCCTTATTTATTAATTATTTAATTAATAAATTGACCAAAAATCCTAAAATAAATAAAAAATTTATTTTTTGCCCAAAACTTGGCCAATTTCCTTGTGACCAATAATCTCTTCCAAAATCTTCTAATCCTTCTTTAATTTTGATTAAAGGCTAATCCCATCATTTTCTACCCCTAATCCCAACTCAAAATATTTAATTAAGATTAAATATTAATCCTCATGTTTATTAAAAAAGTTTTAATAAATATCTCCTCAACCCAAACCCTTGAAATAAATAAAACTTTATTTATTTCCTAAAAATCTAATTTATCCTCATCATAAGAAGTTCTAGACCCTTCTAAAAAGTCTTCATCCTCATCCTAGGAAATTATAGACTATTCTAGAAAGTCTTTATCCTCATCCAAAGTCTAGACTCTTCTAGAAGATGTCTTTAAACCTAAGCCTAATCCCTCCCTAACCTTGTCACATTCCTTAAGCAAGCTTAAGACTTTCCTAAGCCAAGCAAAGTCAACAATCTCAACTCCCTCCAAAATATCCCAACCACCCAACCATAAATGCTCTTACAAGGCCATAAAGACTCTTACAAGCCTATTCATTGCTCTTACAAGCCATTTATGAAGGGTCTTTATGAAGATATTATCCCTTGAGCCTCCTTTGTTGACTCATCCTTGCCCTTCCTTCCATCCACTCACCTTGTGACATGTGTCACTCCCTGATTGGTGCTAAACAAGCACAATCCATGTGCTCCCCTTTGAGTGCATCCTAGCCCTCCTTAAGCTTTCATCTCTCCTTGCATCCTAGCCCTCCATCCCTCAAGCCCTTTGCCTATTTAAGGAATCCTCTCCCAAGCCATTTTAACACAATCCATGAAGTAAAGTTATAATGCTATTTTGAGAGCCAAATCCATACTAAAGCCATCTATCCACACCAAAAATCCACAATCATCCATTGAAGCCTTTGGAAGCATATTGAGCATACATCCTATCTTTTTAGACAAAGCTACTCAACAAGAGAGCTTCTCATTGAGAGAGCCCATTAATGGCTCATATTTTCAATTGAGAGCTCATCTTAGTCTATCTTGAAGTTTATGAATTTTGTTTAGTTTGTAGAAGCTTTATTTAAATTTGGTTTCTATTAGCATACTAACATTGCTCATATACAATATGCTTGAAAATTTCTTTGTACAACTTTAGATTTATATAGAAAATTTCTTTTAAATTTAAGTTTGTCTTTTCTCAACGATTTTTTTTATTAATCATTTTTTTAATCAATATTATGCAATAAACTAGTCAAAAAATTCAGACAGATTTGAATAAATATAATTTGAAGAAAATTTCTTTAAAATTGTCATATACAATTTCCACAATTCACTCCACATATCATTAATGATCTTCATTTCAAATTGTATAAAACATATCGCTTTCTACATTTCAAATTTTACAAACATAACACTCTCTTCAAAACCAAACTCCTATCAGCTCATCATTGCATGTACAAAAGTGTGCCGCTGCTACTTTAAAACTGTTTGGGTAGTGGGTATGGTTTATCTATCCATTTCCTTGATCAACATTGTTGATAGAATGAGACAATTCATGTGAAAACTCAAGGTAAACCTCTTCTTATGATTTTTTGTGAGGAGTTTGTTTATGGAATGTTTGAATCATTTCTTATAATGTTAATATTTTGTGCAATTTTATAGGATTGATATTTTATCATCAAATTTATAAAATCTAAATATTTTATGTTTTCTTATCACAACATAATAAAGATTTGAAGGGTCACTATTTCTAATATTACATGTAGCTATTGCTGAATTATACAATGTCTATGGCTTTTAGGCTCCAAATGCTACTAGAAATTTAAAATGGGGTCCTCATTCCATCTTTGACATCCAATAAGTTATGTATTTTAGGCAAGGAAGCCTATTGATGTCAAATGTGTTATCTAATAAGTTGTATATTTTATTTTCACACCTAAGTGATTGTATCTTCCTTACTTTATTTTATATATTATTTCACAATTTCACCTTAGTCAATTGAAGTGTATTACATTACCTATCTAAATAATACAAATTGCTATATAAATACCTTAAAATGTATGGGTGACTTTAATGGAGTAAATGCAATAGATTCAAACCTAAGTATATATTATTAAGATGTTTCTTATTAGCTTTTCTACAAACTTTTAGGGTTTGAAAATAATTTTGAATGTAGAAAAAATATTATGAACTTTATAAAATAGAAAATTATGAAAATATTATGGAACTGAAAGTTTAAAAAAATTAAATATAGTGTGCTTTCAAAGTTTTGAGTTTACAATTACAATGCCCACTTTTAACATTTTAAAAGTTTGTATCAATTTAATGATATGATGTTTATATATTTTAATATTTCAATAATAGAAACAAATTTTATTAATGTTGACAATCTAAGAAAAAGGAGACTCCAAATTTTGAAAGATCTTTAATATAACTTAATGTGTTGCATATTTTAATATTTTAATAATAAAAGTAAAATCTATAATATTAAAAATTCTAACAAAAAGGAATTTTCAAATTTTTCAAATTTTTGAAAGATTTTTAATAAATATATTCTTTAAAAATAGTTTTATCATAAAAAAATATTTATAAATAATTTACCAAAATTTAAGTTTTTTTCAATGATAGAATCTATTTCACTTCTTATGATTTGATGACTGAAAATATTTTTAATTTTTGGAACTATAGGCAACTACTTTAGCCCTAAAAATTTTAAGAAATAGAGAGAGCTAGATATGTTAAACAAGATGTGAATAATATATGAATAAGGAGGAAAGATTGTATAAACTTGATAACATATAAAATATATTTTATAAATTTTATTTTCACTATATTTAAAAATTAAATTTAAATGAAAATGAAATTATTCTAAAAAGATAAATATTTGAAGGTCACATACAAATTATCATCTAATTAATCATATAATTGTTTGGGACATTTAATTTTGAAAGCAATGACATATCTTGTAGAAAAAATTATCACAAATATTCAACTAAAAATTTGAACCTAAGAAACACCTTAGAAACTTGAAAATGAAATAAATAAATAAATTAGCAATATTCTTTATATATGTTATAATAGAAACAAAATTTTATATATTTTTATATGTACTTAGATTTATTAAGGTTTCATAATAGAAACATTTTTTATTAAATTAAAAATTAGAAATTTAAAAAAATTGATATTTGATATCAATTTTCAAGAAATAGTATAATAATAATATATTTAAATATAAACAATTATTTTAAAAATAGAAAGTGTATATTAAAATCTAATTGGAAAAAGAAAAATTCAAAGAAACTAAATAAATCAATAAATAATAATCTACAATTTTTTTAATCTTAGTTAAAGACAAAGAGAATTTCAATGATTGTACTAATTTTCAACTTTTATATTGGTATTGATGGAATTTTGGAATTAACATTTACCTTTAAAAAAAATCAAATTTTCTATCGGCTGCTAGTGTATGGACATTTCTTTGTATTGGCGTAACTATCCACCCAAGTAGTATATTGTCACTCTCATCCTGTTGGATGGAATTTGTGAAGACTTATTCAAATACATACTTTAATTACCAATACCGTTCTTGAGGGAGTCAATTGATCGGAGTGACGCATGTACTACTTCTTGAGTGGATATGAAATTGCCCACTAAACTTACTGTCGACCGAGCATTTCCTTGTATACTTTTCTTCAGTTACATGCAATACAATAAAACTCTCAAATGCAAGCAACTGGGGAAAGATTGTTTTAAGACTAGATGAGTCCGAGGAATGGGAGAAGCGATTCTTTTTAACAAAAGATTTCCTGACGTGTTGCTCCATTATCTTAAATTTCTGGTGTATGATACTATGAGTTCTTGACAAATAGATTCAAACAAAGTCAGATCTTTGTTAAGCCCACGTTTAGCTCTTCATCAAACGACCTCAAAATCAATTTTTCAATTAGGTATTTCAAAAAATAGTTCTCAACATTAAGATATGCGTTTTAACTAGGGATGCATCAAAGTTCCTACTTTTATATATATATTGTAGTAATTGAATATTATGAAGGTGCACAATAAACATTTTTATGTGGAGTTGACAATTTTGAAAAGTTTTTAATTAGTTTTAATGAAAGATTAAGTCAATATAGAGAACTTTAAATGAATTAGGAAGTTGCATTGACAATTATTAAGAAATTAAACTTAAAAAAATAATTTGTATCAATTCTATAAAAATACATACTTTAGATTCAACATGCTGTCACCTTTCTTACATTATTATAACTCATATATATATATATATATATATATATATATATATATATATATATATATATATCTATATATATATATATCTATATATATATATATATATATATATATATGCATGCAAACATAGACATATATATACACACATACACACACACACATATGTATATGTATACATATACATATATATGTATATGTATACATATACATATATATGTATATGTATACATATATATATATATATATATATGTATATATATGTATATGTATACATATACATATATATATGTATATATATGTATATGTATATGTACACACACACACACGTATATATAAATATATGTATATGTACATATATATATATACACACACATATATATATACACATACATATATGTAGATATACATATATATATATATATATATATATATATATATATATATATATATATATATATATATATATATATATATATATATATATATATATATGTACGCATGTATGTACATGTGTGTGTGTGTGTGTTTATATATATGTATGTATGTATGTATGTATGTATGTATATACATATACATATATATCTATGTATATACATATGTATATACATATATATATACACACACACACATATACATATACATATACATATACATATAAAATGAAAATACAAATTTTAATGAAGTGGATAGGAAATGAAAAATAACATATATTGTTTATTTTTAGAATACATTAATTTTTTTAAGGTACTTATTTAATTAATATTTAAAAAATAATATAATTTAGATATATTGAAATAATTCTTAAAAATATATCAAAATATTGTAGGACCTAAAGATATAATTTAGAGATATTTATAATATTTAAAGATATAAGGTATATATTGATGTTAAACTTTATTTACTCATAAGTAATTTGTTGTTGCTAGTTATTATTAAATGTAATGAAGTTGTTCAAAAATATGATTTACTTAATTTCTAGGTAAAAAAAGATTTTATATATATATATATATATATATATATATATATATATATATATGAGAATATAAAATAAAATATTTTAATTATTGATTTATTTATAAACTAGTTAATATAATATTTTTATTTTTGAAAGTTCATGATGTAAAATAACTAATCTACTAGAAAACAATGAGATCACTTATATTACATATGTATGTATGTATGTATTGTTTAAAAATAAAGATATATGCTAAAACTAATTTTTTAAAAATAAATTAAATAAAAAGAATGCATAAGGGATGATTGAAAGTACTTCAAAAAAGTAGTGAATGTAGCTATATAGTTTTCAATGAAAGGGTGACATATATTATATATCACAATAGTCAGTGCCTACAAAATTTTATTTTAGAAATAATAATTATGCAGTACATGGTGACCTATATTTTGTATTTAAGAAAAGGTAAAAATGATTTTTTTCATTGCTATTTCAACTATTAATGAATCATAAGACAAAAAATTTGTAATTTGAATGATCATTAAAAATAAAAATTCAATAAAAATATACAAATTTGATCTAGAAGTTCTAATATTCTAATATGATTGGTTGAATTATTTTAAAAGTAAAACTCAATGATTCCAATACTATCCTGCTTTGGTAGGAACTAATAGTAATGTCTAGCTTCTTGGTGTATATATTATGGATAAGTAAAGATATATTTTTTTCAATACATTTATTCTATGTTTCATTTCTTGTGGTGAAATTATGTATTTGTTATTAGTATATAACACCATATGTGACCCATAAGAGAGGTGATTAGAAAAGAGAGAAAGGATTGTTTTTAGTATTATAGTGTTCTAGGTCTATAATCTTAGGTATAAGATATGCATATGTGAACATCAAGTTTTAATAAGATTAAGAGATTATATCAGAAGGATAAATTGTTCACTAGGGGAAACAACCTAGTAGCAACTAAGGTTAACTTTGTTCACCTGCCATTCCTAATCCATATGTCAAAATTTATAGATTTTTCTAGTGAACCTGTGTAGGTGAGTGAAGAGCTTAAAACTAACATTTCAGTTCTCCTTCATTTATGAAGCTCTTAATATAACTTGTAGAGTGTGAGGTGGTCCAAAAGGCCATTTAAAAATATTTTCTTGAAATCTACAACTAAGGCCCTCCAATGTCCACTCATCGTACTTTTTGAAAAATGGACCAATCAACAACCAAGAAAACTAAGAAATGATCAACTATTCTAGTACATGTGCAATCATTTTTTGGAGCATTTTATGAGTGTTAATTAGGGGAAAGGTATGGTAGACATAATGACAATATGAACATGGAACAAGGTCATTTCCCCTAGTATCATAGCATTAGAATAGGGTTCTTACCAAAAGACTAAAATGTGAAGCAATAATTACAAATTGACATTAAATGTATTGGCTATGCAACTAAAAATTTCTCCCCCATCTAAAACGTATTTTTAGTGCCCCTTCCAATCAGTTTGAACTTGGCAGAGTTAGACTTCTTCCATAAATGAGCAACTCAAATCATACAAATACATTTATTTATTCACCAAGATTATTAATAACAATGGATAATTTTGTTAAAATATAGTTGCTTTCTATAAGGGCTTGAAATATTACATTTTTCAAACATAGAAATAGATATTAATTATATTTTATCAATATTATCCAAATTGTCATATTAGTAGTAATGGTGAATAATAAATATAATCGTAGAGTTTGGATTGTATGTCACTAGAAGAAGTGAGGATTCTGCCCAAGTTTAAATTGATTGGAAGGGGTGTCTAATAGTACTTTTTAGATGGAGCATGCATGCTATGCCATGAAATGGGCCTATGGGGGGAGAACTCATTGATTGTATAGCCAATTCCTAAACTTCAAGACAAAAATTTCAATATGTAAAAGTAACATCATTTATCACAACTTTGACTAGTGAGAAAGGTGAGTCTAAAGAAGTACCAAATTTGAATGAATTTTTAGAAGGCACGTACAAGTAAATTTCTTGCTTGAAAGGTAATTTTAAGTAAGAAGTAACTTAGGATTCACTTTTGGCAAGATGTTGACTAGAGCATTAACATGGTTTGACACATCATTATACACTCTAGCTTTCATTAGAGCATGGATTGATCAATGAGTGTGACTTTAATGGTGATGAAAAAGTATTGTTGGTGAAGTATGCACATTGTATTTGATTAATCAAGAGATCTGACTTTGCAAAGTGTGTTTGTACATTTTTTTACATGTTATTTCAATAATTTCAATGTAAGATTAATTCCTAAATTGAGGTTTTATTGAGGAAAACCCCCCATCAACGACAAAAACCCCTTTTTTCTTGCAGGTTATAGATCTCAAATTAGTGAATATGTTGTAGATCTTAGTGCCATTTTCAGCTTTCATCAAAACTATAAAATTAGAAGTATTATTTGACACTGCCATTAGGGGAGAATTTTTTCCCTAAAATTTTCACCCCTAAAGATCCAATTAGGGTCAAATTTCACCCCTAATGAACTAGTCAGGGTCAAATTTTGCTAGTAATTTGAAAAGGCTTCCTCTAATTTCTCACCGAATGATTTGTGGGTTTGGTCCTGAACACTGTTTTTAGTTGCTAAGTTAGGAATCAACATATTCAAAGGTCAATTTATAACTCATTCTTTAGTTTTTTGCAAGGTATGTATATTTTCCCTTTTTCATCTCAATACACTTTATCATTGCTCGACTCTACATTGCACATCTACTTAGCTTCTCTTCATAGCTCTTGCTAAATTGGGGTTTTCAAGGACATTTGTATCCTTTCTCCAATCTTAGAACCATTAGATATCTATTTTCATTAGTACTCATGTATCACTTAGTTGGCACTAATCTTCTTAGATCTAGTTACCTTAGAGTTGGGATTGAAAGTCCATCAATCTCCATGACTCCCTCTTTGAGTTGTGTAAGCAGGAATTATGATGAGCTTAGAGTTTTACTTCCTTCATTCATATTTCCTCTTATACATCTAGTACATCATCTTCTTTGACTAGTTGTGTGCCATGTTGAATAGTAATATCATTCAATAATGCATCTTCCTTCAGAGTTAGTAACTCTATAGAGTCTTTGAAGGATATTGGAACATTAACATTAACCATAGGTTAATGAGATAAATCTCTCTTCTAATATGGTAGTACCACCCTATTGGCCCTTGGTCTATCCTACATAGAGCCTCTTCCTCTATCATAGAACTGACATATGTCAAATTAATTCAACTCCTTGAAAAAGATAACCTCATACTTACCTCTAAGAATTTCAGCTTTGACTCTTCTTACATTATCATCTCCTCCAAATACAAGTGTCAATTTATCCCACATTTGTTTTGTATTAGTTCAATCCTTAATATCATCAAACTTGACATCATTGAGAGTAGATACAATCTCAATCATCATGCTATTGTGATTTATTTTCTCATTCAATTGCTCCACATTTAGATGACCAATAGGTGTAGCATATTCATGTTCCAACCAATGTGTGATATTATCTCTAATTCTAGATAGGTGCAACTTCATTCTGTCCTTCCATTATGAAAATTTCTCTTTGTTCAATCTTCATGCATTTGTCTTGTACATCTTTGATCTTTTGCTCTAATTCCTTTAAACTTCTTTCTCCTAGTATTGTGCTTTGGTACCAATTGTTAGATAACTTAGGGTGGGGTTGAATTATTCATCTCCAGTTATGTCTCTTTAAAAACGTTTAGCAGCAACAAAGCTTGATAAACTTTATCAACAATTACTTGGTGTACACATACAACTTGTTGTTTAACTCTTTTGACCAAATTACTTTAAAATATTAACTTATTGTTCATTACATTATTGAGTGTAAATAAAGCAGATATTTGGGGTAAGGTAGATAAAGTAGTCAAACCTATACAAGGTTCATTTGGTTACAATAGTGAGATGTGATACTATAGAAGGAAAATATTTAGCAAGGTTGAACATAGGGTAACATTGAGATGAGACTGCATTTGACACTGCATTGAAGAATTTGTGCCATGTATGGTGTATGAATATGCATTAAAGATAACACCTAAACTATAAAAAGTATGACTAGATGACAAAAGTTGATGCCCATTTAAGGGTGAGGGATAATTATAAAGATACAAACTATCATGATTAGAAAAAAAAAAAGGGTGTAAGTTTAAAACTATTTATATTTATGGTCAATCCATCATACATTTTATGCAACACTAGATAATCAATCTTTTAAAAATAAAAAGTACCAAAATGTATGACCAAAAAATATTATAACAACAATGTAATTGTAAAAGGAGAAGGATTTAAATGTAATTAAACACTCTCAGTGAATTAATTGTAGTTAGAGTGAAGTAGGATAAATTCATTATGGAAATATATATTTTATCTTGAAAATAATAGATGTAAGAAAGGAAAATAAAATCTAGAGATAAAAAGATTTTGAGAATTAAGCTAACTAAAGGTGAAAATAACATAAAAAAAATTCACAACTTAATTAGGAAAAGGAGCTAAAAGTAAAATTATATCAAATATATATAGAGGATCCAAATTTCTAGAAGAAAATAAACTTCCTATTGTTTTACTATTACCACAAGTGAAGATAGTCAAATATTAATCATAAATTTTACTAAAGAAAATCAATTTGGATCCCCTACAATTGAGTTCAAGAATATCTCTAAGGCCAAGTTAATTTCATGTTACCTTCTTTTATAAATATTGTTTTTTTTTAATTAAGTAAAAACAAGTTTTGAAAAGACTTGAAACCTTGTACATAGAGACCAAAAGATATAACAACTGTGGAACACCACCTAACAAACTAGAGGGAAAAACCAAATTTCCCAACAAGAGGGATAAAACTAGCCCAAAATAAAACCAAGAACCATCAAGATTTACATTTTGGTGGATAGTCTTTTGAGAATGTAAAAACATATCAAATGAAGGTTTGGAGGATTTGCCTAGTTTCCATTTAACTGAAGTCCATCCATCCTCCACCTTATCAGTAGCCCTCTACTAATTCAAAGATAAACCTAAAGAACCAAGCTAGGCCACATAACTAAGAGAAGAAACATATGCCTCAATACCCAAAACAACAAGAGATAATATAGCTGAATTGAACACTAGAAACAATATTTTGGACAAAGTCATCAGCAAAAGAAGGGACAACATCAACATTCTAAATCAAAGCTACCTTAGAGACAACATCTGTATCATCAAGGACAGTAATAGAAACATCTATCAAAGAATCATTCTGGAAAGAGCTATCCTCCTCATCCTCATCCTTGGAATCTTTTTAAATTGTATAGTGATAATTTGAAACCCCCAACCACTAATAAGGTGATTTCTTCAATCTAACCTTATTAGAGGAGCACCATGCAGTGAGATGGGCAATTATGGACACATTGAAAAATAAGATGTGGTGGGTTCTAATGAAGACTAGAAATATAAAAGGTGCTAAAAGAATTGACTTATACTTTTATTACTTTGGTCCCCTAGAACACTTCCCTTGAGTTCTTAGTCGATTTTGAGAAATATCCCTTTCTAACACTATATAAAATCATCTTGAAGTCTAGGAAAAATAAATTTAAGACTATTTGCTCCCTTTTCTAGATTCACAAGAATAAAGTAGCTCAATATTGAAAATTTCATCATTGAAGGTAGACATGAAATCAATTACTCAATTTCTAATACAAAATAAAATAAAATAAACTATTACAATCAATCTTAATATTGTTTGATCATGCAATGAAGTAATCAAAGGGTTCTCATGAAAATAGTACAAAAAGTTGGCTTCTATGATTATTGAGGGAATTGATCATAGAATGAAGTAGAAATTGAAGGTCCATTTTTTATTGGGTTCTTATTGTTGAAGTCATGCAAAACTAACACAATAATTATAATTAAGAAAAATTTCTTCATGATCATACCATGCATATAGAAAAGATGCTCCATTAATTGGAGAATAAGCATAATTTTTAATAAGACATCTATTAGAGTTTAACATATTTAATTTTCACACATTATTAATGGATGACTTGACCTTAAAAAGATACAAGATAAATAGTACATGTAATCTTGATGATGGCATAATCGTTCCACCTTCTATGAGCATTCCTTGGGATCACATATAAATCATTTCCTATGTGAAAGTGATACTTCCCATACATTTGGTTTAGCTTGTGGGTTTTGATTTCAAATTTTTTTATTAGATGCTTCTCACTATTTATCTATATGATAGTCATTTGTTTTATTTATTTTTCTTCTTTGGAGGCTCTTTATTGTACTAAAATTTATAATAGAATTATTAATTCACTTTGGTGGTGGTGAAGTATGATAGATGACATTTTTTTTGGAGATCAACATAGCTAAGCTTGAGAAAATATTTCTTCTTTAAAAATAGAAGTATCTTAGCTACCATTTAGAAGATTTATTTGACACAATGTCAACATTAACATCTCTTCCATATCTATTTATATATGCTATCTATTACAAGTCTATAAGACAATATTAGATTTGGAATAAGAATATATAACATAAATGTAATTGTTGGCAACTTTCTCTCATGCCATTAATTTATTTCAATTTGTATTATTTTTAGCACTAAGACTAAATTCATGACAATGAACCAAAAAAATTAAATATTTAAAAGCCTCTAAATTTCAGGAATATATGAAGATATCCTCAACCTACAATCACAACATTCTATGGGAAAATATTTCTTTGAGGCATTTCTGAACCAGTTAACGAGCCTTGTCTATGCTAATATGTTTGTATATCTTGAAATCATGACACTCAGTGGAAAAATCAAAAAGTTCACGTACCTTGTCAAAGCACATTTTGAATAAGTTAGATGCAGCTATAACATCACAAAAATTTAATTCCTATAAGTATCCCATGGTGAATGTCCATACCCTGTTCTAAATCTCCCATTTTTGTGCAGGCTGGGAAGACGTGGGAAAATGCATTTTGTGCATATCCTGCAGTCATAGCATTCCAATTGACCACAATGCTTTGAGGCATTTTCTCTAACAACTCATATGCCTTTTCTCTGCTTCTGAAGCTAAGACCACAGTGTTATTTTTGCTTTGATGGATGTCTATAAATTGTTCCAATATGCCCAATTTATGAGCTACATAGCCAACATGATGCACATGTTTTCTATCACTATAAATATTCCTAACGTAAATCAGGAAAGGCCCTGAAATTACTTCAAGTGCAATTTAGCAGTAAGGAAAATCATTGCACCTGCCAAAAACTCTTTCATAAAAGCAACGAGATAAAAGGAAATGCCTAGTTTTATTTAATGTCATTGGATGCTTTTCAAAATTCTAAGCAGGAACAATTCAAAATCAAAAGTTAATGTTGACTAATGGAAGCTAGTGAATAAATGTTAGGGGAAAATCCTGGCCTCCCATTACGAGAATGGAATGTGTCAGATTGTAGGCCAAAAGTGAGCCAGGCCACCAAAGCATCAACGCTTCGAGTGTGCCGGTTAAGCCCGACCCAATACAACATAACCAAATGCATTTTTGTAACTCCCTCCTCTCCTCTAATACCATTTAACTACTCCAATTTGATCAAATGGAAGCAAGTCTCCTGGTTATTCCTTTGTTCCCATTATATTTATCTACAAAAGCTAATGGGGATGGGTTGAAGGTCGGATATTATCTCCAAAGATGCCTTGAGGCGGAGTGGATTATTAGTGAAACTGTTAATAAGGTTGTCAAAGCCAATCCTGGTCTAGCAGCTGGGCTAATAAGGATGCAACTTAAATGTAAATGGCTAGATGGAACTGTCTTAGACAAGCTTAAAACTAAGAACATGTACAAGGTCATTGATCATAATGAGGATATTATTGTTCATTTGAATAAAATCTGGTATTGTTCTTTTGATAATAAAATTTGGAATAAAATGTTGGATTACATTTGGAAAAGTCCAGTTAAGCCTAAGATCCATTGTTTTAAATGGCTTATGTTAATTGATAGACTTGCTATTAAAAGAGATAATCAATACTCTAATTTATGTAATGTTTATAGGCTCCTTGATACTG
This sequence comes from Cupressus sempervirens, assembly GCA_028749045.1. Lineage (NCBI taxonomy): Eukaryota > Viridiplantae > Streptophyta > Pinopsida > Cupressales > Cupressaceae > Cupressus > Cupressus sempervirens. Next base: position 180,085,383 of record CM053786.1, on the reverse strand, counting down.
GCAGACATATCTTATTTGATTGCCTTTTTGCTAAAGAAATTTGGAATCCTTTTGGTATATACTATCCCTTTAATGTGAATATTATTGAAATTGTTATGGGCCACATTAAAGGGCTTAGTAAAGATGCTATTTTTTTTTTGGAATATGTTGTCTCTTAACATTCTTTGGCAGATCTAGAAATGCAGGAATGAGAAAAAATACCAAGGTAAGCCAAGGGTTCTTACTGAGTTATATCATAAACTCACACATTTTAAAATATTCTTGCAAGTTCAAACCACCATGATTATTGAAAAAGACAAACTATGAATGTTCCTCAAGGATGGCCAAGCTACATTCTTCTTTTACGAGATTAAATACGGGTATCACTAGAGGAGTACTCTTGATAATTTGTGGTTGTTTGAGCATACATGCCAAAAGCTGAACCAAGCTATTAAAAAGAATCATAATGCCATACAGGAGAAGATCTTTATGCTACCCTAGATCCAGGAGCAGAAGAATATCATTCAAATGGAAGGCCCACTCGGTTGGACTGCGTGGGTGGATAACTACTCTAATATTCTATGTTGGTTTAAAGAATAATTTTGATAGCTAAGTGTCAATACACTTAACCATTTTTCACTATACATGTTGAATGATATCAAGTGTCGAGTTAGTCAAGTACCGAGTGATATCAAGTGCCGAGTTATTCAAGTGCCGAGTGATATCAAGTGCCGAGTTATTCAAGTGCCGACTGATATCAAGTGCAGAGTAATATCAAGTGCCAAGTTATTCAAGTGTCGAGTAACATAAGGTGCTGAGTGATACAGTTTTGTTTAGGTGCCAAGCTATCTAGGAAATAGCATGTGTTGAGCATCAGTAATGCTTCAAGAGCTAAGTAACTCAGGATATCAGCATAAGAGTTTGTAATTGCACAAACTATGATATAAATCATTTTTGTAGCTGACATAAGGTAAATCTTGAATGATCTAGAGATAAGAACGAATCTTTTACATTTCCTATGCAATCTGCATGCAGCCAATTGGAAAATTGGAAAGGCGTGCAACCAATCAGCAAAAAGGGAAGTATTGAGCAGGAAATTGAGATTCAATGTGGATCGTAGATCCATATCTAACCCTAAATCCTCAAATGTCTTTATAAGGAAGACAAAATTTCATTGTAAAAGATGCGAGCGAATATACAAGGGTGTATAAGGAAATCTACTTTCAAAACAAGGGTTATCAGATCACAAAGGATCAAGATCAGAGAAAGTAGAACAAGTGCCTGCATTCAACAATCAAGGATTGCAAACTATCATGTTTATAATACCTAATACTCTCTTACCATTATATTAGAAAATAAATCCTATGTAGATAGGTTGGCTTAATAGTAGTTTGTAGGTCCTTATCAAAAGGTGATTAAATCCTTTAATAGGGTGATACTTCATGTTAAGTGTTTGTAAATCCTTTAACCAGGTCACTATTGACATAGTGTAAAGCCTTTAACATGGCAGACCATCAGAAGTGGTTGAACCATATTACTACAGTGAATTTTTGTGGGTATCATCCCCACCCCACTTTTACCTTCTTATTTCTGGAGGGTTTTTGGGTTACCAAATTCCAGTGTTATGTGTTGTTGATGCATGTTTTAGTTTCATATTTTCATGATGTATTTACATGCATGCAATTTACTTTCAGATAAAACTTTTATTGGATAAAGTATAATACTTCTGATTCAACCCCCCACCCCCTCTCATCAGTATTCTTTCCATATTTGAATATTTCAACAATTGCTATCATAGTGGATTAGGTTCTCACAAGAAAAAGCCTAATAGCTTGGAGGAAAAAATCTAAAGATGGAAGCTTTCAAACTAGGAAAGATCATTGAAAATCAGGTGATAGATGTGCAACTTGCTCTACAAAGCTTGGAGGAATCTAGAGATAAGTTGAGAAACTCATTGAAAAGAAGGAAGGATTTGGCCATAGCCAAAAATGAGATAAACTACAAGGAGAGTGATACTACAAATATATTTTTCAATGGAAATACTAAAGAGTTTGATGCAACAATTGTAGAACTGATGGAGAAAAACAAAGACCAAACAGATGAGATAAGATCTCTCAAGATGGAACATGAATCACAGGCCATAATGTTATGTGAAATCACTAAACAAAAGAAAAGAGCAGTTGAAGATAAAGCTATGATGGAAAATGACAAAATGAATCTTGCAAACAGACTTGAAGAAAAATGTACTGAATTAACAAGGATCTCAAACATGCAGATGGATACACTTGCCCAAATAATGAACTTTCATCATGAACTTAATGTGAAAGACATTGAGATCTCTACACTAAAGATGCAGAATGAACAATTGTAGAATGAATTAAGAAGAGAAAAGGAAATTTCAAAAAGCTTCAACAAACCCAATGAAGCCATCAAGTATTTTGAGCAATTACTGAAATCCCCAAGTTCAATCCATGATACATCAGGACTTGGATACAACAGCACTGAAGTTGGAGAATCATCAAAGAGTGTTGAACAAAGAAGTGACAAAGGTAAAAATGTCAAACTTACATGTCATTTCTGTGGAAAGAAAGGACATACATCTAATGTATGTAGAAGCAAGAATGCCCATCAGCATGATAAGCCTAAGAATGTAAACTATTGCCATAAGAACAAGAAGCAAGGTCATCAAGCATATGAATGTACAACCAAGACTATTAAGACATCGAGATTTGAGGGTCATTGTCAGAATTGCAAGAAATATGGACATAGAGCTTTTGAATGCATATCAAAGCCTACGTGGACATCAAATCAATCAGCAAAGGCACCAAACCATGAATTTTGGGATTACAACACTAGGTACAGTTATCACTATTGTCAAGAATATGGACATATACCCCAAAATTACATAAGAACACATTTTAGAGGAAACTATAAAAGATGGCTGAGTCAAACTACATGTTTTAGTTGCTTAAAAATTGGTCATATTAGCAGGAATTGCCCAACAAGGTCAAAGGCAACTAGTTTTAAGTTCAACATTGGAAAGACAAAGATAGATGTTGAACACATCAAAAGTGAGATGAATAGGACATGGAAGAAGAAAGATGAGTGTAGCACATCAAGTGTAGAGATCACTTCACCTAACAAGTCAAGTGATCACATTCCATCAAATTAAACAAGAATGGGTGTGTGGGATTGATAAACTAAGTTACATCATACATTAGTCCCAAAACATAGAAGAACTGCAAAGAAGAAATCAGCATAAGCAAAGATGCAAAATTAAGAGTCTTGCAAAATCTTCCAAAATTGTCTTCAAGTGCCGAGTTGCTAACAGAGATCGAGTTGATAGATGATGCCGAGCTGTGAAATATCAATAGGAGCTGAGTGAAGTCAAAATCCTTCAGGTGCCGAGTAGATAGTTGTCAGTGCACTAAGCATTAATTACTCTATTTTAAAAGAGTACATAATCTGATTTTTTATCATTTATTACCATTCAAACATGAAGCAAAGACAAGAAGAGCGCAAAAGATCAAGGCCAGCTAAGAAGCCATTTGTGAAGATTTTCACAGCAATTTAGCACGAGTCTCATCAATTTGAGGTATTTTTACTTAAGTGCCAAGCTACATAGTGTTTATAAACTTGTTTAAACTATAAACCCTAGTTTGGCAAACAATGGCATCTAGGTTTGGAACCACTAAGAGCAAAGAGAGTCATGAGGTACAGTTGGTTAGTAATGAAGTTAAGCAACCAGAATTCAAGCCCATCCCAGAAGTCACATATAAGAAGGATCCCATAGGTGCATTATTAGTTATTCCTAATAAATTTGTTATGGTCCAAGATGTCTGTAGATGCTTTAACTGCAAAATTGGAGCCATAAGAGATTTAGAAATTCACAATGCATATGACAAGTTATGTGAGAACAACATACTAAAAGATGAGTTCTCAATAGTCGAGAGAAACGGATTAACCAAAACCCTAGAATTTTTGACTATTTTCAAAGTTGAATGGGTATGTATAGTTTTGAGTAGAATACATGATGGAGCCTTTTGGTTAGAAACAGGGCCAGTGAAATTCACCAAGAGAACTATTCATAGGGTTACTGGTATTCCAACCCTAGATCAGGCAAAGACCCTGCGTAGTGATAAAAGAGAAATAATAGAGAGAAACACGCGTGCTAAATGCAATAATAGGGGAATGACTATTGATACAATCACAGAACCCCTACTAGATTTTTTTGTGAGAATGATCTCACACAAATTGTATTAGTCAAGCAGGTTAAACAGTGTGCCTTGTATAGCAGTTGATGTTGCATACAAATTGATTAAAAAGGATCATACTTATGATCTAGCATGGCTCATGTTTCAATAGATTAATGAGAATCTGGGAGCTATAAGGAAGAGCAAGGGAGCTCAGTGCAATTTTGGATCTATTTTGGTGTGCATGTTTTTCTTTCTGATGAAAGAATTCCCTTCTATAAGTAAGGTGAGATGGAGTCTAGACAGAAAAATTGTTGAACAAATCAATGGATAGATTGAACAGATGGGTGATAATTTTGATGCCCAAATGACTAATTACTTTGAGGACTTCAAATAGTCCATGAAACAAAGAATGAGAATTCCAATTTCATTGACTGACAAATATAAAAAAGACATATGTTTTCTTGTAGATATTGATTATAACTATATACAAGAAGTCATACCTAGAGTAAGATGGCTTAGGCCACAAGGCTATGAACTTGACATTGATCAAGCCTCTGCAGCAATAACAGCCCTCCTTGTAGAAGAAGTTGATAAGAATGCAAAAGCCTTTGGAACCTATGATGTGGTAAAATCAAGGGTGATAACAGATTTGAAAACTGCCTCTACAGTAAAGAAGAAAGAAAAATTGGTAAGGAAAATTAAACAAAAAGTTGGTGTTGGGAAAGAAGGAATAGCAAAAGAGAAAGAAGAAGACATTGAAGATGAGGGAGATGTACCACAAAGTCTGACTCAAGGGTTAGGAGAAGATGAAGAGGAAGGTGTTGAGGAAGAAGAAGCCGAGGAAGCACAAGTTGAAAACAAGGTTACAAAAAGAAAGGCCACAACTCCTCCTTCTTCTCAACCCAAGGGAAAGAAAGTAGCTGCTCCAGCACCAAAGAGACCTACTACAAGGGCTGCAGCACAAAAAGCCCAAGAGGAGGCAAGAGAGAAGAAGAAAAATTCAAAGAAGACTACTGCCGAGCCAAAGAAGAAAAGAAAATTTGTTGCACAGACTGAAACAGATGAGGAAAAGACTGAGTCAGAGGACAACAACCAATTTCAAGTGGTAAGGCACAAATGTCAGACTACTATTGATAAATTATGTTCAAAGATCAAGAATGATGATTTGAAAGGTTTAAAGAACCTAACCTTTTCTAAGCTCACAAAAGAAGAACAAAATAAATTAGAGGAATCAGTGTATGCTATGATGGCTGACTATAAGCACACACCTCTAGAATTAGATGAATCAATGCCTAAAGATTTGTACAAAATTGTAGAAGATAAATGGCATTTTTGTTTACAAATAGAAAGGGAGATAAGGGAATTAACATTAGCTAGATTGTTGCCTGATTTGACTAAGGATCAAGTAACAAATGTAGTCAAGAGGCATAACAATAGATTCACTCCCAAACATAGAGCTTTTAGCATTTTACAGAACAAAATTGAGGAGGTAGTTACACAATCCACAAGATTGTGGAAGACAGTTTATAAGAAAATAGAAGATGTGTATAATGAAGAATATAAGGCAGAGGCAAGTGTCAAGATAAAGGAGAAGAAGGCATCAAGAATCAAAGAAAAAGAAAAGGAACAAGTGGAGAAGAAGGTTGAAAAAGAAAAGGAAGATGAAAAGGCACATACAAAAGAAAAAGAGGAAGAGAAAGATACAACAGTCCAACAAGATCAAAGCGTGCAAGACACACAGGTATACCCTCCTAGTCCTCCTCATGCCACTATTCCACCTGCAAAGATTATCAAAATCAAGGATGTTACAGACACTTCAAGTCCAAATATCAATCCATTAACTGCAGAGGATTTAGAAATCCTTGACTAATCAACAGTAGTAGCAAAATTATGTTCAAATCTTGTATTGGTCAGTGTTGATGAATTGCAGAATCCAGTAGTCAAAACAAAGGCAGTCAAGGTGAAAACATGAAAACCACCTTCGATCATACAACCTACTAGTATTTGATTCCTTCCTCCACCACCTGCACGAAGGGTAGTCAGTGACACACTTCAAATGCTGAGTACAGCAGCAGGGGAAACTAAAGAAACAATTGAACAACTAGCAAGTTCAACCCCACCTAGTGTTCATCAAAAGGATATAGAAGCTGAAGAAAAAGATGAGACAAGCAAGAAAGAGGAGTCTGCAATACAAACGTTGGTTGCATTACCCAAATCTGGTACTCAAACACAGACTCTTTAGTAGTCGAGCACTGATAGGTTACAATTACAAATCAGAACACCAGGCTCAAGCTCATCAAAGGTAGCCAGGAAACTTCACTATGGAATTCTTGAGCTTGATGAAGAAATAAAAATTCCATATTATGATTCCAACACTCTCACTGAAGAGAAGATCAATGAAACTCAAAGTGCATTGGATAGAAGAAGGAGACAAGAAGCACTAAGAAGAGAACACAAGCACAAGCTTACCTTGAATGAAATCAAAGACATATTCACCGAAGCTTTTTGCTTATAGTCTCTAGATGAGTCAAAACCAATTGTAGAACAACTATCTAATATAGTTGACCAGGTGACTAGTGAAGACTAGGAAACAAATGCCAAACTACTCGAATGGTTAGAAATAAAATTCCAAGGCAAGGTAAACAAAAAAATATCTGGTGATATAACACTATCACAAGTAGAGCTAGCTAAGAAAATAGAAAAAGTCAAAATTGTACTTGGAAACATATTTTTCCTATAAACAAGTTGTGTGACTTTTCCACATTCACACAGGATACTAGCCAGAAGATACTGAGCTTGGAGAAAAAATTGAAGATTTCTAGCATGCAACTCCCTACAAATCTAGCTCAGAGTGAAGCATTTTTCCCAATCGCTTCACACACAAAGAGAGTTAGCTGTCTTAGTAGCAGAGGAGGCAACTACAAAAGCTAAATTGATGCAAATTCAATCCTCTATCACTCCTAATTTGGAATTACTTCACAAGGAGTAGATGAATGCAGAGACAGTCCACAAGAAAGACCCCAATCTTTCTATAACTGATGGACTTGTGCACCTAGCAGCAGAGATTGCCATCTAGCATAAGTCATTGGAAGTTGCACTAGCAAATTGGGATACAGCTTTGAAGGTACTCCTTGAAGTAAATAGTACATTTTTGGCCAAGTATGGAATTTCCTTATAAGACCTTTGACATAAGTGTCAAAAAGGGGGAGAATAAGTATGAAGTGAGTGTTAAGTAGAAATTAAAGTATGGGGGAGTTAAGTACATAATGAAATGGTAAGTATGATGAAAGGGGGAGATAGAGAATTTTTGACAAATCTTGTATAACATATTAGTTAGAATGCAGAAATAGGACAGAAGTCACAAAGTGTATAAGGCATAATCAACTCACAGGGAGTCATAAGGTATATTGTTATTTGTTTCTAAAAAAATTTTTTAAGTGAATAAGAGGATGCATGAAATAATGCCAAAAATCACAGGATCTTAGTTAAGTGTTTTTGCCACTCATGTCAAAGGGGGAGATTGTTGGTTTAAAGAATAATTTTGATAGCTGAGTGTCAATACACTTAACCATTTTTCACTATGCATGCTGAATGATATCAAGTGTTGAGCTATTCAAGTGCCGAGTGATATCAAGTGCCGAGTTCTTCAAGTGCCAAGTGATATCAAGTGCTAAGTTATTCAAGTGCCAAGTGATATCAAGTGTCGAGTGATATCAAGTGTCGAGTAATATCAAGTGCCGAGTTATTCAAGTGTTGAGTAACATAAGGTTTCGAGTGATATAATTTTGTTTAGGTGTCGAGCTATCCAGGAAACAACATATGTTGAGCATCAGTAATGCTTCAGGAGCCGAGTAACTCAGGATATCAGCATAAGAGTTTGTAATTGCACAAACTATGATATAAACAATTTTTGTAGCCGACATAAGGTAAATCTCGAATGATCTAGAGATAAGAACGAATCTTTTACATTTCCTATGCAATCTACATGTAGCCAATTGGAAAATTTGGAAAGGCATGCAACCAATTGGCAAAAAGGGAAGTATTGAGCGGGAAATTGAGATTCAATGTGGATCGTAGATCCATATCTAACCCTAAATCCTCAAATGTCTTTATAAGGAAGAAAAAATTTCATTTTAAAAGATGCGAGTGGATATACAAGGGTGTATAAGGAAATCTATTTCAGAACAAGGGTTATTAGATCACAAAGGATCAAGATCAGAGAAAGTAGAACAAGTGCCTGCATTCAACAATCAAGGATTGCAAACTATTAGGTTTATAATACCTAATACTATCTTACCATTGTATTAGAAAGGAAATCCTATGTAGATAGGTTGGCTTAACAGCTATTTGTAGATCCTTATCAAAAGGTGATTAAATCCTTTAACAGGGTGACACTTCATGTTAAGTGTTTGTAAATCCTTTAACCAGGTCACTATTGACACAGTGTAAAGCCTTTAACAGGGCAAGCCTTTAACATGGCAAACCATCAGAAGTGGTTGAACCATATTACTGCAGTGAATTTTTGTGGGTATCATTCCCACCCCAGTTTTACCTTCTTATTTCTGGAGGGTTTTTGGGTTACCAAATTCCAGTGTTATGTGTTGTTGATGCATGTTTTAGTTTCATATTTTCATGATGTATTTACATGCATGCAATTTACTTTCAGATAAAAGTTTTATTGGATAAGTATAATACTTCTGATTCACCCCCCCCTCTCATCAGTATTCTTTCCATATTTGAATATTCCAACATTTTGTACTAGTTCTATTTGCTATTTCGAGCTCTTGTTGTATACGATCTATCATATTTGTATTATTGCCTCTTTGGCATCGGTGTGAGACTTTGCCTCCTTTTTGAATCTTGGTGAGTTGTATATTTCTTTTGATCTCTCTGTAGCTAATAGAAAAAAAAACTTTATATGTATTGAATAATAAAGTGTTCTAATTAGACAAAAAAGTTAAAAAGTAAAAGTGCACTGCAATATAATTTCCTACCTAGAGTAAGAACTAATAATTATTCTAATAATTATTTTAAAATATTTGATATAGCTGTAGAACAAAAATGAATGACACAAACAAAATACAGTTTCAAAAATCAAAGAAATTTACAATACAACAGCGCCAATAAACTTTAATCCCTCTTAAGGGTTGTGCAGAAATGGGCTAGTTTGAGAAACGATAGTGTTTCCTTATCTCTCCCTGCTATCCTGTCACCACATCATTCACACCCATCTTTACCATAGCTCGCCCAAACTTCTTCCTCCAAATGGTTGGATACTTGGCATTAATTTTTACCTGTCAAGAGGTGGCATCGTCTAAAAAAAACTCTTGATCAAATTTCAGCAATCCAAGATTATACTTCAAATTTATGTAGTAAATGACATCAAGCTTAGCGGGAGTGACAGGATCAAACCAAACACGCACATCGAGCGAAGCCGAAGGAGGACATTGTGCCTTCAACTCAAGTGAATAGTTGCAGTTAATGGAAGGGTCTTGAACACCTCTTCCACTAAATTTGTACAGCCGATCTCCACTGAATCCACTACAGTGAGAAGCCCCAATTGAATGGGCACCTACAAAAATCAGTGAGATTGTTTATGTAATGAGATGTAGTCTAGAAGCAATTTGATGAAAAAAAAATAATACTATTTATAGAGAGTTCAAAAATAGGAATTTACAATGAAAACGAAAGACTAAGCCTCACACTGAAAGAGCATGAATATAGTAGTGTAACAAAATAAAATAATCAAAAAAGATATTATGAATCACTAATGCAAGAGGTTAGCGTATGACTGAGCCTGAGCCCAAATTGTCTATGAGGACCTACAGGAAAGAGTGACCATTTCTTCCTGTGAGAGATGCTTTGAAGCAAACACTTGTGTCAACTTTTTTACATTATATGAGGGAGAATGAAGATTCAATGGCAGCTCTGATGCAAGAGATATCCTTCCATCTCTTCTTCCTACGTGAACAGCCCAAAATAATCCATCGGCCTAAATTCACATTCATTGTAAGTACATATGTCAAGAAATTATAATTGTTACAAAACCCTAATAATATAAATCATCTTAATAATACGAATGCCTGGTAAGCACTATCTCTTGTAGCGTATGCTAGTATGTTGGCACAAGAAACAACACTGGGACATTTGGCTGTGAGAAATATATTACCAACCCTACAAATTAATTTCACAACCCTAAATAATGCTCAGAAAAAACTATTGTCGAGTGCTAGATTTACTTGGCAACTTAATAAATGGAGTGGCAGGAGAGTGCAGAGTGAGCTTGGTAGTGTGGATGCCGAGTGAACTCAGTAGCCACTAGAGGGTGGAGCTTGGTAGAAGAAGGTACCGAGTGAACTCGATAGCCAATGCAGGGTGGAGCTCGGTAGAAGAAGATACTGAGTGAGCTTGACTTGAACTGCAGAGAAAAGACTTCTACCAAAGACAATACCGAGTGATAGAACTATAACGTGAACTTTTCCACCATTAAAACTAGAGAGCCAAAACTTGAAACTTCCAAACAAACTTCTCAAATGCAATGAATAGAAGAAGAACAATGTATTCTAGTATGCCTCCTTATTTTCTATTCAACTTTGATTAAACCATTACAAAATCTGGGAGCATTCGGCTTCAACCAGAAAACCCTAAAACTTTAAAACTTCAAACCTCAAAAACTTTAAACTTGCAGCACTAATGGCTGCATACAATAATGCGTAGAGCAATCACTACTTCAACAGGACAAACTCAACAAAAAATAAACTTACAGAATAACTAGAGAAGAAACATGTGCATCTGCAGGCACGAAATGAACTTCCTTCTATCTCTGCACTCTGATGACTGTATCTGCAGATCACTTCTCTTCTCTTAGCAACTTCTAATCTCTTCAACTTCAACTACTTCTCTTATTGAATCGACTGAACATTCCTTTTTTTCTTTTCCAAAAAAAAATCCCCCTCTTTTTAGAATTTCAAAAAACTCACCTATTGCATTCACGTTTTCTGTCTGTTTAGTAATCTATCAGGGGTGGTAGGTGGGCATTTGGCTCCAGGGGCAAATGTTAACTGCAATTAATATTTCAACACTCCCCCTTTGTCTCAAACCAAACAAGTAAGGATCATTGTTGATCCACATCAACTACACCAAGACACTCTCTTAGGTGTACCAAAGTTCCTATGCCTAATGGCTTTATGAAAATGTCTACTAGCTACTGCTCAAACTTACAAAATTCCATTTTGATATCCCCATTCTCCACCAACTCTCTGATGAAGTGATATCTAATTTCAATATGCTTACTTCTACCATGGAAGACTGAATTCTTGAACAATGCAATTGAAGGGATGTTGTCACAATAAATTGTGGTTCCATCCTCTTGCCTTTCATTCAAATCTTTAAAGATCCTCCTTAACCAAATAGCTTGACATGTTGCTACATTTGATGTTATGTATTTAGCCTTTGCTATAGATTGAGCAACAATAGGTTACTTCTTGGATGCCCATGAAATTGCACCCAATCCCATATAAAACATGTATCTAGAAGTGCTCTTCCTATCATCTATACTTCCATCCCAATCACTATCTGTATAACCTACCAACTTGAATTTATTTGCTGCAGTATAAAAAATTCCAAATCCCTTGGTACCTTTCACATACCTTAGGATCCTCTTTCCCGCTTGCCAATGGGAATCCTTTGGTGTTTCCATAAATCTAAAAATCAAACTTACTGCATGCATTAGGTTTGGCCAAGTTGTAGTCAAATACATTAAACTTCCAACCATACTCTTGTATAGTGTTGGATCCACTCTCTTGCTAGAGTTTTCCTTGCTTAACTTTAGACCTATTGTTGTTGGTGTTGGGGCTACCTTACTATTCTATATTTTAAATCTCTCCAAAATCTTCCTTGCATATTTTTCTTGAGAGATGAAGATGCCATCATGCATCTTTTTTAACTTCTATGCTTAGAAGGGACTTCAAGAGACCAAGTTCTGTCATCTCAAATTCATTTTTTATGACCTCTTTGAACTCACCAATTAGAGTCTTGTCATTACCAGTAAAAATTAAATCATCTACATACAAGACAATAATCAACACATTACCATTTTCTGCCTTGATGTAGAGAGTAGGCTCACCATTACTTTTGCTAAATCCATTGCTCATTAAATATGAGTCAATCCTACTGTACCATGCCTTGTGAGCTTTCTTGAGCCCATAAAGAGCTCTCTTCAATCTATATACTTTGTGTTCTTCACTTGTAACTTCATAACCAGGTGGCTCCTCCACATAGACTTCTTCTTTCAATACACCATTTAGGAAGGCAAACTTCACATTCATTTCAAATACCTTCCATTTGTGCTAAGCTGCAATTGCTATGACAACACACACAGTTTCCATTCTTGCAACCGAGGCATATGTCTCATCATAATCTCTGCATACTACTATTTGTAGCCCTTGACTACCAGCCTTGCCTTATGCCTATTAATTTTTCCTACAACATTGCATTTGGTCTTGTAGACCCATTTCACTCCAATCACTTGTCTTTTGGGAGGCAATTTAGTTAGCTCCAATGTCTCATTCTTTTTTATAACATCTATTTCCTCATCCATGGCCTTACACCATTTCTTCTCCTTAACAACTTCTTCAAAATATATTGGATCACTATGAGAAATAATGCAAAATTAACACTCTCATCATAATCTTCATAGCTTTCATCTTGGTATATCTCCCTAAGACTCTTGGTCTTTCTTGGTAACAGGGAGGAGAGTGTGGGATCAAAATCTTCACATTGGCTTGGCACTGACACTTGGTCATGCCTAGAGGAGCTTGACAATGACCGAGACTACTTTCCTTTTCTGCTATTTGTTCCTTCCTCTTCTTGTTCATCAACTTCCTCTTCACTCATAATTGGCACTTTACTTGAGGTTCTTGGTGATTCATTAGTCGATCCATACCATGACTAATTTTCATGAAATTCCACATCTCTTGAGAGAATCATCTTATTGTTCAATGGGTCATACAATCTGTATACCTTTGATTCTGAGTTGTACCTTGTGAAAATGCACATCACACTTTTGTCATCCAATTGTTGCCTTTGCTCTTTAGGCACATGTGCATATGCAACACATCCAAACACCTTAGGTGTTCAACTGTCCATCTTCCTTGTGACCATGCCTCCATTGGAATTCTATCATGAATTGTCTTTGTAGGACACCTATTAATTAGGTAAACTGATGTTGCTATAGCCTCTCCCCAAAATTCAGTTGGGAGACCTTTCTCTTTCATCATGGTCTTTGCCATTTCAATAATGGTCCTATTCTTTCTTTCAGCCAATCCATTCTGCTGTGGTGTATAGCTAGCTGTGAGCTCTTTCTTTATGCCATGTTTCCTGTAGAAATTTACAAAAGAATTGGAGGTATACTCCCCTCCTCTATCTGATCTTAGGACCTTGACATAGTGTCCACATTCTCTTTTAGCCTGGGCTTTGAACTCAAGAAACTTATCAAATGCTTTAGATTTAGATTTCAAAAAATAAACCCATGTCCTACGACTGGAATCATCAATAAATGTCATGAAATAAGTACTTCCCCCGATGAAAGTAACTTGCATAGGACCGACTAGGTTAGTATGTACTAACTCTAATGGATATCTAGCCCTCCTAGAATTTTCAAAATTAAAGGGAAGCATATGTTGCTTACCCAAAATATAATCCTCACACTTGTCACATGAATTTCCTATTCATGGAAAACCTTCTAATATTCTTTTATTTGACAACAAATTTAGACCAGCATAGCCAAGATGACCATACTTGAGGTGCCATAGCCATGAAGGGTCTTCAATCACACTTCTTAGAGCTGATTGTGTGAGGTGCAACACAAACTTGAGATGAGAAACATGTCTCTATCCTGAAGGGAAACATTCTGTTCTTTTTCATTTGAACTGCTGGAAGTAGGTTCTTGCTCCCATCCTTTTCATGAATGACACACCTATCATTCTCCATCAACACTTTGTATCCATTTTGAATGAGCTAACCAATGCTCATCAAATTATGCTTCATACTAGGGGCAAAATACACATTTTGTATTTCCTTCTTCTCACTTTTTTTGGTGCAAACCATAATAGATCCTTTGCCCACTATTGATAGGGTTCCATTATTACCCATTTTAATCTCAGATTTGAAACTCTTATCAATGAATGAAAACAAGGTTTCATTACCACTAATGTGGTTGCTACATCCATTTTTGAGGTACCAAACCTCAGGGCTTTCTTCTTCACCAACATTACACATGATGAAGGTAGTGACATTGTTTCCACTTTCCATGTTCACATCAGCCACATTTGCTTGTCCTAACTGATCATTTTTCTTCTTCCAGCATTCACTTACATAATGCCCATATTTATGACAATAGTAGCATTCTACATTACTCCTATTTGAGTTGTAATTTTTCTTACCTCCTCTTGAAGTATTTTGTGAGCTACTTGCTCTATCTGCTACTTTCTACTACAACATTTCTTTGTCCTCTATTACCTCGGCCTCTGTCTCTAGAGTTTTTGCCTGAGCCATTTCTTCCTCTCCTCCTTCCTCTAGGATTTGACTAAGCTTTGAATGCTTGCTCTTGGGAAGAAGGAGATGTAGATCTGTTGATCCTATGTTCATGGGTTTGAAGAATACCCATCAACTCATCCATTGTCAAAACAATGAGGTCTTTTGCCTCTTCTATGGTCATGACCAAATTGTCATATTTATGAGGTAAAATTCTCAATATCCTTTCTACTATCCTCTACTCTTGATAGTCTTCTCCATTTGACTTTAGTTGGTTAATTACATTGGAGGTCCTTGAATTGAAATCTGCAATTGATTCATTTTCTTTCATTTGAAGGTTCTCAAAATCCCTCCTTATATTCTGTAGCTTTACCATACGAATTTTATCAGTCCCCTTGAAGTTTGTCTCAAGGATATCCCATGCTTCCTTTGCATAATTTGTTGTTGCAATCTTGGGAAAAATAGTTTCTGTCATTGCTGCCTCAATAAGACTTAATGCCATTGCATCCTTTCTCCTTGACTCTTTCAGCTGAGTCTTTTGTGCATTTGTGAGAGCAACATACTGAGTTGGGTCTGTCACATCATTGAACCCATTAATAAAAAACTACCACAAATCATTTGCAACCATTATGGTCTTCATCTTCTTTGCCCATGATGTATCATAATTTTGTCCATTAAAGGGTGGTGGCTACTGCCATATCTTTCTTGCATCTCCTACCATTTTAAATATCCCAGAAAAAATTGCCCTAACTCACTGTGGATGTGAGGCCTCAAAGCTCTAATATCATGTGAGAAATATATTACCAACCCTAAAAATTAATTTCACAACCCAAATAATGCTTGGCAAAAACTATTTCCGAGTGCCAGATTTACTCGGCAACTTAATAAACTAAGTGGCAAGAGAGTGCCAAGTGAGCTCGGTAAATGAAGAACAACTCGACACCAATGGATGCCAAGTGAGCTCAGTAGTGTGGATGCCGAGTGAAATTGATAGCCACTGGAGGGTGGAGCTCAGTAGAAGAAGGTACCGAGTGAACTCATTAGCCACTATAGGGTGGAGCTCGATAGAAGAAGATATCGAGTGAGCTTGGCTTGAACTGTAAAAAAAAAGACTTCTACCAAAGACAATACCGAGTGACAGAACTATAATGTGAACTTTTCCACCATTAAAACTAGAGAGCCAAAATTTGAAACTTCCAAACAAACTTCTCAAATGCAATGAATAGAAGAAGAACAATGTATTCTAGTATGCCTCATTATTTCCTATTCAACTTTGATTAAACCATTACAAAATCTGGGAGCATTCAGCTTCAACTAGAAAACCCTAAAACTTTAAAACTTCAAACTTCAAAAACTTTAAACTTGCAGTTCTAATGGTTACATACAATAATGCCTAGAGAAATCACTGCTTCAACAGGACAAACTCAACAAACAATAAACTTACAGAATGACCAGCGAAGAAACACGTGCATCTGTAGGCACAAAATGAACTTCCTTTTGTTTTTGCACTCTGATGACTGGATCTACTGATCACTTCTCTTCTCTCAGCAACTTCTAATCTCTTCAACTTCAACTACTTCTCTTGTCAAATGGAACTGAACATTCCTTTTTTTCTTTGCCAAAAAATTTTTCCCCTCTTTTTAGAATTTCAAAAAACTCACCTACCGCATTCATGTTTTTTGTTTATTCTATAATCCATCAGGGGTGGTAGGTGGGTGTTTGGCTCCAGGGGCAAATGTCAACTATAATTAATATTCCAACATTGGCTTCTGGTATGGACTTGATTTCATCAATTATTTCGTAGCCCTTATGGCTTAGGTTATTGACATATTTATCCTTCTTTGCCTTTGTTTTCACTATTGAATTAAGGAGAATTGATCCATCGCAACCCTGTACATGATCATCTATCACTATTATGATCTAACTAGATGGCTTAAACATCACACACTAAGCTTCATTCTAATAGTAAAACTGTTAAATAGTCAAAATTGACTTTTTTTATCCAAGCTTAATTTTCTCCTTAGCTAAACTAACATACTAAAGGGATGAAAGTATTCCAAAAAACTTACTCTTACAAAGCAGTCATAGAAGTGCAATCTTATAAGAGCAGGTGGAACATTTGGATTTCCTTTAATAGCTTTGGCAACAGTTCCACTGATAATTTTCTTGGCCTCAGGGCACGTTTGCTGATAATGGCCCACCTTCAGCCTATCTCTGTTAGCTGATCTAACAGACAAATATAATATGACCAAAGGAATAACAAGCTGAGTCACTTCCATTTGGGAACAATACTTGGAATTCTATTAGATGAAGGGAGAAGGTTGTGTGAATTTTTTTTGGGAATGTGGTATTTAAGATATGGTCTGTTAATTGTTTCCATCATGTCACTGGGGTCTACAGAAGTTTTACCAAGTCTTTTAAAACTTTTTTAAAGACTAGCAATCTGGTAGCCACTACCCTCTTATTATCTTTTGAAGCATATTGTATAGCATAAATCTTTTAATATGATGGTGATATATTCTCTAGTAGTCATGTGGATAATGGGAAGATATCGACCAACGACCTCGTGTCTACCACATAAAGTTATTATCAATTAAAATAAATTCTAAGTTTTTAACACAACAATACTAGCATACCTAAAAATTTAATTATTTTTTTTGGTAAATTAAGCCTAGAGATATCAATTTACATTAAATATTAAAAATAATCAATCAGATTTTATTGATAAATTTTCTATTTCAGTATACTGAGAAAGATTTAACCTCCAACATCATGCCTACCAGGAGAAAATAAATCTGATCAAGCTAATCTGCCCAAAACTCTTTTTTAATCAAATATTTCCTCGCTTTTCCAAAATATATGACCCATAGCGAAATGGCTAAACAGCTGACCAAATGACTAATTGTTATAATTTATTAATTATTTAAAAATTACAAAACAGTTTAATTTTAATTTTAATAATAATTTCAAATCACAACCATTTGATCAGCTGGATAGACGCTTCCGACACATAGAGCATCGCCAGGCTCGCCAAAAACATCACCAATAGCAGATATTTTGTATGGACTTCGAGCCACACGAACATTACGTCATATGCAATTGAACGAGACAAGACAGTGAAATGCACTAAAGTTTCCTTCCATCAATTGACTCCGTCGTGAAGAATAGTTCGCATAGATATTTGAACGACTCTAATAAATTCAATGAAAATAGAAAACGACTGAGTCTACTTGCGAATAATTTGGATGGCTAAGCAGAGATATTTTTATATGCAGCCGCGTGGAAGCTCCATTATCCAGAGAAAACTTCAAGCCATAAATTTGCGAGTTGTGTATTATATAGGTTGATGTTGCATGTGTAACTTCGATATGAATAAATTTCTCGCATTTCTAAAATTTACCTTGGTTGCAAATAGATTATTTTTGTAACTAGTAATATAAGCTAACAAACATTTCACGTCTCCTTTATAAAACCAATTGAAAAGGAAAATATCATGTTGTTTTAAAGTAATTTATTTTATCTATACACTTTTAAATTTGTTTTAACCATTGTATTTTATATAGGTTAAGTGAGAGATGTATATGTTCAAATGAAATTTTGATTGAGGTAAAAAATTTATCAAATATATATAAAATATGAATCACATAAGACTTATATCAAACTCATAAAACTTATCAAATAATTTTTTAGAGTTACATATTATAAATTCAAAAATATTTTTATCTTAGAAACTATTATTTGATGTATGTAGTTTGAATTATTATTGTTTCTAATCTTTAAATTATTAAGATTACACTTATATGATAATTTTTTTAATTATATATTTTTTAGAAATTATAATTCTTCAAATATTTAAATATGTATGAAGATAGTTTTTTTAATCTTAAATAAATATTGATTAAATTATACTAAATTAACATCATTATAGCTGACTATTAAATTTTTATTCTTAAATTATTATAACTTACTTCAATTATTTTCTAACTATTAGATTTTTAATTTTAAACTATTACAACTTTGAGCATATACAAGCTACGACATGGCACTTTTTTTAATCATTTATCTAAATTACTATTGACTTAATGAACTTAAAGATCTATTCAATTTTTCATCATCATATAACAAGATATGGATGTTGCGTAAATAAAAATTATCTTCAAATGATACAATGTTGCAATAATTATTAGTCCCTACCACAAAGACTAAAGTTTTCATATGCATTTTTTATATTAATTTAGGTCAAGTGATGGCAAAAATAACCACTTATCCTATAGTTTGTGCTAATTTTTCTATTAAACAAAAAATATTGTTTTTTGTTTCTTTTCTCCTATTGGTTGTGGGCCTTTTTTCTAGTGGTCTTTTCTATTTTTAGTGAGAAAATTAAAGAAAAAATAGGACTACTAAATACATTGACATTTGGCATTGTATAAATATTCTACTACATAGGATGACAATTCTTCACAATCCACTTGTCTTTGCTATCCTCCACGTGCCTTTGCTATCCTTCCACATGTTACATAGACTTAGAATGTGGCAATACTAAGAGAAAATATAATCAACATCTACAACCCTTCTTTGATATTTCCTTCAATCATTCTTAAGCATCACTCTCCTTTGGCTCTACAGGTCAAACATAATGATTCATACAGTATCATATAGAGTGAATTTAAGTATTTAGATAGAACAGATTCTTGTATGCTATTAACCAAAAATCATTTATTTTGCTAATAATGGTATCAGATTATTGATTAAGAATTTCTAAATGCATATTCCATCCATATTTGCAAGAATTATATGGATCAATCCTTGCTTATGCATTGTAGGAATCTCCTTTCAGATATAAATTTTTAAAATTTAATTGAAATATTTGGAGAGGGGAATTATTTTTCACTTTTAAAGTTTAAATTGAATGGATTGATTAAATTTTTTTTCTTACAATCTACAACAAGAACTTGAACCTATTTATTTTAAAGATGCTTTACTATTAGCATTATTTCTAAAATTTAGTTAGCCGATGTTGGATAATCAAATGGAGGGTTTTCTTATTTTGTGATCATGTTCTAAGCATACTTTTTAGGATAAAAATTGCTCCTACATTGAAATTTTTTTTCTTGGAAATATATAAATCAACAATCTAGAAAAGATGTTGCATTGTGCTTATATATTTACTTCACCTTGCAATCAGTTATGCAATAGATATGAATCGATTCATGTTTTTGCCTTGCATGAAGATTAGATTTGCATTGTCAATAGAGGAGGGAACCATCTCAGATAGTAAGCTTTGAAATTTTGAAGGTTCTAAAATTTCAAAGGTCAGCATCTTCTTGCCCAAAACACCTAGATTGGTTTCCATACTTTGTTGTTTGCATAGATATCCTTCAAATACTCCAACTGTAGTTGAGGATTTCCCTCATGTTTTGATCATGGTGGGATTTATTATAATGTTTTATGATTATGAGTTTAGTTATACTTCTTAGGTCTTAGGGCAGTTGGACAGGTTTAGTTTATTAATCTGTCAGAGCCCAATTTTAGTGTTTAGTAGACAAATTTTTAACCAGATTTCCTTTTATTTTCTATTAATGCTCAAGCTCTTGCAAGTGGAAGAAATGTTTAAACACTTTGATGTAGTGATTCATCATCCTAATGGTATAAAACTACAAATTGTTAGATAAAAATAATCTATTTTTAACATTTGTAAATTTTTCCTAATTTTTTGTATTAATTTCATTTTCCTCTATCTTTAAATCAAATGATTTCTTATAAAACTTTTTCCTCCATTGTATTTATATATATCTATTCAAGGATCATCCTTTCTTATGCAATTTCTCTGTGTGTAGTGTTACTCTTTTAATCTTGCTGATTGCAATACAATTTAGAATAATAGCAAGAAAATCAATCATAGCCCATATCCACCATGATGGTCGATAATTGGACATGTGCATTTACTAATGAAAAAAACTCCCAAATAATAGAACTCTGCATTCACTTAAATAAGTGATGAACAATGTTGTAATTTGTATTGTAAATATATCTTTGTATTGTAAATTGTTTAATAATTTTTTAAAAAAATATTCCATTTCTTTTCCTCTCTTCTCATAATCAATCACATATTAGTGCTAAGTAATATAGGTAAAACAAATTTTTCTTATAGGCATTGTTAATTGCTATTTCAGAAAAGCATCAAATATTTTATTAAGAAGAAATAGTTCTTGTCTTTAGCCTTTCAAATTCCAATATTTTGCATTGCCTAAAATAAATTTTAGGCAATTATCTCATTATTATGATGTTAATTATATTAATAAAGAACTACCTTTCTTTAGGTAGTGGTAGTGGTAGTATCCAACAAGAGAAATAACCCAAATAAGGCTAGATTTTGCCAGCAACTTCTTTTCTATCCCCAAATCTGTTATTTTCAAGTAGAAGTGTTAGCTCAAAGTAAATTTCTATTGTGATCATGAAATCTTGACTGTAGGAGCTAAATGTGGCCATTGCTAGTGCTGACTTTTTGAATAAAGTATGTGTAGATTTGATGATTTTTTGTTTAAATAAACTAAAAATAAGAACATGGATTTGTGCTATGATGAGTAAGAGGGTGAAGATTTCAGAAATGGATGGTGATGTAGATGTCAAAGCTACAACAATCTATGGCATAGGACAATGCAATACTCTCTAAGCTTTTCTAGTTGACTGATGACACTCTAAAAAAATTTCAAAAATGATTTCTTCAAACTATGTATTATAAATTTTCATTCTTTGAATACCTTTTTAACATAATATAAAAATATTAATAAAATCATTCAATTCTTTTCAAACATTCTTTACTGAAATTATAAATCTTTGTGTTGCATTATGTTTCCAGTTTTCTGGTAGCCTCCAAAAATTATCTTCTTCCACTAACATAAAGTTAAATTATTAGAAAATTTAAATTATTAGAAAATTTAAATTTATATTCAATTTTTCATTTTAAATTTCACTTGAATCAACATGATTGGGTTTATGAGCAAAAACTAATTTGAAAAAATCACGGAGTAGAAAGATAATGAGTTAAAAGTAGAACTCCAAAAATGTTACCTATTAAAATTATTTATTAGTTTTATAATTATTATTTAAAAATAAATACTATAATGTCAACTATCAAATGATAAAAAATTATCATAGAAAATTTAAAACTATTAAAAGTAGATAATATATTTCTAAATTAAACACTATAATTCATTTGTTCTCTTTTTCAATAAAGTATTAAGATTTCAATCAACATTTAGTTTCATAGTATGATTTTTAAAAAACATTAACATTCTTTTACCTAATGTTGTATTTATTTTGATAGAAAAAATTAATATTACAAATATTATTATTTTATTATTAATTTCATCAAAAAACTAATTTTTTAATAGTAGATTAATCTTTAAATCAAGAATCTACACTAGTTGTATAATTCAAAAGATTAAGAGTCATTTTATTGGAAAAGTGCATTTGTAAAAATAATTTCTTATGAATTTTTAAAAATAGTTTTGAATATAACATTATCCTTCTTAATATTCACTAATATAATTTGGCGTGACTTTCTATGATGATCTTTTCTACTCTTGAGTTGTAGAATTTGAACATAGAATTTGAATATTGATTTCCAAATAATAATTGAAAAGAATGAATGTGGTACAATTTCTAAAAAATTGCGTCCTTGCGTATTTTTCATTATTAGTCCTTGCCTTATAGGTAGGAGACTTATGTTTCCACCTTGTTTATGTCTATTATTTTGCTTTCCAAAATTGTGAATCTATAGCTTGTACTATAGTAAGAACTAAAATTTATTAACAAAATGAATTTTCTATTATTGAATGCTATTTTTGATTGGCTCTTTATTTTTCCCTAGTAGTTTTAATTGAGTTTAATAAGAAATTATTGAAACCATAATAAATGTACACTAATGTTGAGTCGTACAAATGTGTCTTCCTCTATTGCATGATCTCCTAACTGTTGCATGATCTCCCAAATGGTTGCAACTTGCTCTCCTTAATTCATAATTAAATTGAATTTTGTATCATTCAATATTATTTTTGATTGGCTATTTATTTTTGCACTAGTTGTTTTGAAACTATAATAATATGGACATTAATGTTGAGCCAGTCCAAGCATGTCTTTGGGTGTTGCACGATCTCCAAAATGGTTGCAACTACCTCTCCCTTTTTCCTCTCCATACAGAAGCTTCAAAAAACTACCTCCTCTACTGTAAACTTGATATATAGTTGTATTTTGGAGGTGGTTATGTATATTTTTTGAAAGAAACTTATTCTTTTTCTTGCTCGACTTGCAAAAGCTTCTTAGTTTCCAATTTACAAGTTTGTTGGTTTTTCTCTTTCTTTTTTCTTTTACACTAGGGTTTTAGTTTCCTAGTTTCTTTTGAATTCATATGTATTACACTTACAACTCTATGTATTTTTTATTTCTATTGCAGGGGCTTGGCAATACACACTACATCCAAGAACTCTGTCTTTTGTACTAGTCAAGGTGAGTTCCAACTGTTACAACTTTTTGTTACACAAATTAAGTAGCTTTCCAAAATTGTTATGATATAGTTTTGTTCCCATAATCATTATAATATATAGCTTTCTGCCTTACAAATGTCAATTTCTTTTAGAAATATATTTCTTGAAAAGGCAATGTTTTAGAGTCAACATTAGTGAAGAACTAATTATAGGGAAATAAATAATAAAAAATAAATCCATATGCTAGTTAGATGCATGTTGAGAAAGGTTACAATGGGAAGGAAATGCATAAAAATTTATAATAGCTTAAATGACACAATTGGTGTTAGATAATTGTGGTGAAGCAGATGAGTACCTACAATCCTAAATGAGTATGCAAATAGAAAAATATATGTTGAATTTTCTTTTCCAAAATGAGCCTAATCTCATATGGAAAATGTTTGTGATGAGGTTATACATGTGTTAATTATTAATTTTCAAATAAGATAGTACAACAATCGACCCAAAATATATAAATTTAAACTAACATAATCTTCCATAAGCTAACATAATCTTCTTAGAAACCATAGAAGATACATTAATTTTTGGATGTCCTACCTACTTTTATCTATTTGCCACATGAATTGAGTTACATTCAGAGAAACATTCTTTTTTCTTTTCTGTCTGACTTTTTACTACCTTCCATTCACTGTTATATTGGGCAGCTGTGAGACCCCCTTTCCTCCACTTCTCTCACCTTACTTTTGAAGTGAAGTCAAAAGGATCATGTTCTAATGTGTCTTGCAACTCTGCACATTCTTCTATAGTTGCATATGGAAATTCTAAAATCCCTAACCATAACTCCTCTCTCATATTTTTTGTAAAGGGACAAATCCCTAATTTTTGTGGGGGATCTTCCTCTTGCAACATTCTTTATTTTTCAATGAATTGATTTTTTCTCAAATTTAGATACCATAACATGTGGGCCTCTAGATGCTAAGGACAACCAGTTTCCACATACATCTCACTTAGAATATTGCTTTGTGTTCTTACACTTAGCATCGTTGTCTTATCTAAAAGCAATTCCAACAACATTAAAATATATTTTAGAAATCAATGGGTCCCAATTTAAGTTGACCGTGAAAAAAGTTTTTGGTCATTATTGTTTCTATATTGTCAAAAAATGTAGCGCCTAGCCCTTCAAATTTCTAAATGTAAATGTTGCACTTAGGTCTTCTTAGTTATACACGATTGAGTATATGTCATATTTATTAAGAGTTTGACATACATCTTGAAGACAATGGATATAGTCATATTCCAATAAAGAAATTCCACCCTATCTATTTTATTGGGATAATTACACTTAATTTTTACATAGTAATTAGGTTCTTGTCTCTTTTATTTTACTCAAAACTTAGTTGTTCATACCTATACCATGGAGTATCATCTCATCATTCTAGATCTACTTGATAGACAAGACTATAAATTAACTCACAAGAATATAATTTTTTCAAAAGTTAAATGTTATCAGTTTTAATGCAAGCCTCTAATCATATTTATATGGTGACTTTAAAAATATTATATATAATAATATTCATGACCTTTTCTCTTTCCTTATACATCCTTCAAAACTCATATAATTTGTTATTAATGTCTTTTGGTCTTATATTATAACATACTAGTTATTTGAAATGAATAGAGAGAGAAAGAAAAGAAGGATAAAATAATAGACCTGAGACAAGATGATAGGCCCTCCTTGGGATGCAAAAAGCCACTTTGCCTTCATAACATTCACAACTTCTATAGTGAATCGCTGCATCTCTCTCTCTCTCTCTCTCTCTCTCTCTCTCTCTCTCTCTCTCTCTCTCTCTCTCTCTCTCTCTCTCTCTCTCTCTCTCTCTCTCTCTCTCTCTCTATGCAATAAAAGTAAGTTGACAATGAGATCTTGAGTAAAGATTGTATATCCTTTTCAAGATGACTAATGAAATAACTAATAAGAAATACAAACCTAGGTAGCAGAAGATAAAATTACAACCACAGTTTGAGCATCTCATCAAATACACAAACCATGCACAACACGACGAGTGCCTTTTGTCAGTTTTTTCATTACTTAGATGACAATTTCGATATTGTAATGTGATACTTTGGTTTCACATCAAGAAGTATATTAATAAACAAAATGTAAGAACCTTTAGCATAAATTTTAAGTATCTTCAAATTCACATCACAAGATAGAAAAACACTGACCAACCTTGAAAGGTTCCTAATTTTCCTTGTCAACTTTTAGATAAATTTCTTTGGACAAATCATGTCTACAAGAAATCTTGTAGAGGTTATTAATTTATGCCTAAGGGTATCTAGAGATAATGCAATCAATCAACTCAAAGCATGTCCTATATTTTCTTAAGTTTAATGGATCCAAAAAATAGAGAATATTTGGAAGCCTTAAACATAATGTAGTAACCCTAAAGTTTTGAGTAAATGGATTTAGGCTTGGAAACCAAGTTTTCATAATCAAAGTAGTAGAATGGTAAAACCAAGGTACTTCCTCTAATAGCTTATCACTGGTGTGGAAGGAATCAAAATCAACCTCAAACAAAACTAAAAAATTACACAAAGGGGTGAATTAACTCAAGAGCTATTGGAAAAGTATGTCAAGTTTAACTTTATTCCAATTCAATTTTTAAGCTCTAGAGACAGCCGTAGTGAACTCTTCCAAATTCTAGTAAGTCCCATTTCACAATAATGCTACAACTCCTTTTGCACTCTCCCCCAGCTCCAGAATTGATGTTCTAGCTATTATGTCTCTGCAACATGTCTCCCTTCTTTCACAAGCATGCTTGGTACTCTATCCTATATTTTTTGGCTTGTGATTCTTGCATAAGATAGAGCTTTTGCTCCTTGGTGTCGTTCATCAGGAAACAATATTTTTTCACCTTTATCCCATCCTTCATATGATTTTTTTGGTGTTTTCAGGTCAGCTCTAATGCATTCTAAGTTATTCTACTAAAGATTTCATAGATCCTTCTCAATAGTATTGTTCCCTCCATAGCCCCAAATAAGATACTCAATATATGCAGCATTTGTATCCTTAGATTGTGATGCCACAACAACCACCATCTATTGTAAAGTGCCCCTTAATTCTGAAAATAAATTTTAGTGTTCAGCATTATGAACTCTGGCTTCTCCCATCTCTATAATCAACTTTACCATAGTCACTATATGGAAACTAGTGCTTCTAGAGGCAATAACATATCTAATGATTTATTAAGTAGATAAAATAACAAATTTGATGATATCTATCTATCTATCTATCTATCTATCTATCTATCTATCTATCTATATATATATATATATATATATATATGTATGTATATATATATATATATATATATATATACATGTATGTATATATATATATATATATATGTATGTATATATATATACATACATGTATATACATATATATATATATATATACATGTATGTATATATATATACATACATGTATATACATATATATATATATATACATATACATATATATACATGTATGTATATATATATATATACATACATGTATATATACATGTATATATATATATGTATATATATATGTATATATACATGTATGTATATATATATATATATATGTATATATATATATATATATATATATATATATAACACAACAAGGTGGTGGATGGAATGGTATCACATGCCAAGAACAAACAAACCACTAGAACTTGGAATCAAAGTAACTTTATCCCTCAACAAAGCCACCATAACCAAACACACACACACAACGTGGTGGATGCAATGGTATCACATCCCAAGAAAAAACAAACCACTGGAGCGTGCAATCAAAGTAACTTAAAAAAAATATTCCAAAAATAGAAATACTTTTTTGTCGCCTTTGCCATTTTAAATACTAAATTAGAGTACTAAGATCAATTATATATCATTATATAATTTATATATTTAAACTGAAAATAATTAAAATAAAATAGCAATTAGAAAATAATAATAATATCATTGATAAAATTCTATTTTTTCAACATGTGTAAATGAGATTAAATTTTAAATTCTTAAATTCTTAAAAATACTCTCATAATTTAGAAACATTTAACATAACAATTTGTGTTTTGTTTCTAATTTAATTGAAAGGATTAATTATTTGAATTGTTTACTATTATATTTTTTATATTGTTTATTTATTTTTTCCACAGTTTTATAAACATGGAAGATTAGTAAAGAACTAATTTTAAACATATTTTTTAAATCTTTATAAAACCATGATCCTTGAAACTTCCAAATCTTAAAAAAGTTGAATAAATCAACATTGAAATATAAAATTGACAAAAACTTTTCAAATAGCTTTTAATTATATAAAAATTTATGAATGCTGTAATATTCAAATATTGACTATCAATTTAAAAGTTTGAAAACGTCAAAGAAAAAAATACAATCAACAATAAGTTCTTGTTCAATGTTTGGTGCATCGAAAATCCGCCCGTCTTGAAAAGTGCTTGAGCCCTTCCTCTCCTCTTTAATCTGTCATTGTTTTACTTTGAACATCATCATTTATTTCGTTTAATGGCAATGTTGACCTATTCATTCATAATCTTGCACTCTCTTGTCCCTTCTCTATAAATATCATATCCTCTCATTATTCATCTCCATTCCCAATCTTCGCAAAAAATTCACTCGATTCATAAAATTTTGTTCAATAAAAATATCATAAAGTAAATATATCAACTTTATTAGCTCTTGGCTTTAGTACATTTATTTTTCATCAAACAAATCAACGAATCATTTTCTCTTGTTATGTGCACAACGTACACCTCCAGTATTGGTTATGTTTTCTAATAATCAAAGCATTTTTTCTTCGAATGCACAGCATAAACCTCTAATAGTTTGAATAGTAAACAATTTAGTTCCAAATATGTAAAGATTTTATTCTAAAGGAAATTTGATGAATGGTTACTCCTATATGAAGTCACTCTTCTTATTCTTAATTTTGATACAAAGAAGGGTTTTGTTTACAATTTATTTGAAGCAATGTTATCTACCTCAAATTTTAGTTAAGATTAAATAATATCCTTTTAAATTTACATGAATTCTTTTATTTCAACAAAATAAATTCATTCAAAATAAATTTCAATATTTTAATTTTATAGTTTAATTGTACTATTTTTATTTTTATTGTATTGATTATATTGTTCAGTACTGGGAGGATTCATAAGTATAAGAGATTGTTTATTATTAAAAATTGTCCTTATAAACATAATCAGCAACACAACTATTCCACCATAGTATGTTGTAGTAGACTTTTCTCTTTCTTGTCTTTTACTAGCCATTAGAGTGGATTATCTATAAATTATTAATTTACCAAATTTTCTTTATTACATAATGCTTTGTTTCAAATTAAGATGAAAGAAAAATTTATTTGGGAAAAGAATGTGTTAAACATAAAATTGTAATTTTCAATTTTCAATTTCAGTTTTAGAAAATGTTATATCATAGTATATTTAAGAAATGAAAATTTTATGAGAAATTGGCATATAGAAACATTCAATGAAAAGAAATTGGAATATCAAAGCCACAAACTCTATTCATTGACTTTAGTGTTGACTCCCCTATTGCCTAAACATATCTTTCTCTCATTTTTTTAATATGCTTTATTTTATAAGAGGCGGGACTCAAGCTATTCATTTGTAATTAGTTTGTCTTATCACTAAACCTACAAAATAACTCAATAGAGCTCATCATTAATTTTCTTTTCTTTTTTTTTTTTCTTTCAGGACCTCAGCAATGCACAATACATTGGAGGACTATATCTTGTGTACTACTCTAGGTAAATTTTATTTGTTACAAATGATTTATACATTTGGAAATGTTTGTAATGCAATAGGGGAAGCATCAAAAAACCCAATAATAGTAGAAACATACAACATGAACAAAAAGTTACAAAATATATCAATTGAAACTTCTCTAGAAAGGATGCATTACTTTCAAATAAGTTATTTTAACTAGAAGGTTGGTGAATATTTGTTTGAGACATTGCAAGTATTGCTTCATTGTCACTATACATCTATTGAACTCTGCAATGGTCTTGTGGACCACTTCTTGCATTGCCTTAACAATGGTTGTGATTAAGCTATAAACTCCTTTGAACACGAGCTTCACCCTTCAATGCTTTATGATTTTCATAGAGTAACTAACAAGGCCTCATACCTACAAAGAATGAGGTTATCAGCAACTGAAGTCAACACACTTGGTGAGAGAGGCCTTTGGGGTGACATATTTTGTATTCATTGGTTAGCTCTCTAGTTAAACATGCCCATATGCATCTGGTCTCTAACACGAAAGAAACCATACTTGCATTTTGATAAAGATGCACCTTATTTTACAATATCAATCCTTTTCCATGATGCCAATCCATTAGCAAGGCACTATGAACCTATCTTCTCAAAAGTTATGACATATAGTGCAATGCAAAGTATGCAACCACAATTTTCATATTTTCCTTGCAATTCAATAGATATCTGGAACACAATTGTACAGGAGTTTGGTAAATTTGGTCTATGATGGGGACACAACCCAAAAACAAAAATGGACACAATAGAAAGGGAAAATTATATTAACTGAGAAAATAAGCTATTACAAATAGTATAGAGAAAATAAACTTCAGAACATGACCTAAGGGCTTACAATAACATAAATCTGGAGATAATTTCTCCTTTCAGTACCTCCTCTCAAACTCCACTCTGAACTACCTTTTACAATGCCAGAAATCTCCTTAAATAGACCCCGGAGGGTTAAGGACTAGGAGTACATTCTAGAAAGTGCTAGTAGGCATCCACCAACAAAATAGAATGTTCCAGAAGCTGGGTTAGAAGTCAGTACAAATCTAGAAGAATCCAAAAATGGTAGCCGAACTTCCAGGAGGCATAACTTTTGAACCGTAGCTCTGATTGACGAACCGTTTACATTTTCGCAACCCACTGATATAACGAGCAACCTTCTCCTTATTTGCTTCTGCATGTCCTACTATAATCAAGAGTCGGTAAAATTCCTCCATATATTCTTGGACTGATCTTCCTACTTGCTTTAACCCATGCATCTTCTTAAACAAATCAAGCTCATAGTCCACAGAAATGAACTGCTTCTTCAATTTGTCCACCATGCGATCCCATCTTGTGATCTTCTCCTTTCCTCTTCTGTTTCTTTCCAATTGAACCTCTTGCCACCAAATTTTGGCATGGCCTTTCAGTTTGGCCTTTGCAAACTTAACCCTATCTGGGTCCCTGATATCCTCATACTCAAAGTATTCTTCTAGTTCATTGATCTAATCGATCAACTCATCTGGTTTTAGATTTCCTGAAAATACACCCACTTCAATTGTGGGTCTTTTCCCAAACTTAGTAATGGCCCTAAAAAGCCTTTTCTCTATAGGATTCAGAACTTCCCCGTCAAGTTCCCCTTCTGGTCCTATTACTTCTTCTTCATTGTCATCCTCACTGTTGTCACCTGTGTCAACATTTGCTCCTCTACGAAGCTCCTCTTGCAATGCTTGTACCTGCCTTTGGAGGGCTCTAACCTCCTCAGGATTAATAGCTCTGGCCCTTCCACCACGCTCTCTTCGTGGAGGCATCTTCTTAACTCAAACCCACAACCACACAGTCCTGGTGCAAACTGCCTCATAGTTGGCGCTCTGTCTACACACTCAAGAAAACTCGCTCTGATACCACTTGATGGGGACACAACCGAAGAACAAAATGGACACAACAGAAAGGGAAAATTATATTAACTGAGAAAATAAGCTATTAAAAATAGTACAGAGAAAATAAACTTCAGAACATGCCCTAAGGGCTTACAATAGCATAAATCTGGAGATAATTTCTCCTTTTAGTACCTCTTCTCAAACTCCACTCCGAACTGCCTTTTACAATGCCATAAATCTCCTTAAATAGACCTTGGAGGGTTAAGGACTAGGAGTACATTCTAGAAAGTGCTAGTAGGCATCCACCGACAAAATAGAATGTTCCAAAAGCTGCGTTAGAAGTCGGTGCAAATCTAGAAGAATCCAGAAACGGTAACCGAACTTTCGGGAGGCATAACTTTTGAATCGTAGCTATGATTGACGAACCGTTTACATTTTTGAAAAGTTCTCAAAGCGCTCTATAGCCCTATGGACCAGATTTGCTTGTCCCTCATTTTTTGACCCTTTTTGAGGTCATTTAATGCCCCAAACCTGACTTTGAAGCATTCTTAGGAGGTCTCCAAAACTCAAAAAACTGCAATAACTTTCAAACAGTGGGGCCTTTTGACTTGATTCTTTTTCTGGAATGCTCTAAATCACATTTATATTCATCTGGCCAATTCACACCTTCTATGTCACCAAAATGATGGCCAAATTGCATGCTCCTATTTTTTCAAGATTTTCAAATACACTGATAGTTGAACTATGAGAGTTGGAACATTTATTTGACCCAAATTGGTATCCAAAAATGTAAAGACATGAAACAGAAACTAAGTCTAAGTAAATTTTTTTGGGTGACACAGGATTGCACTTATACCTCTGGATGCTCCTACATCAGACACCTAGGGTAGATTGAAAAGTGACCCTGTCACTTTATGGATGGTAGAGGAAATCCAAGTTGAGTCCTCGATCGGCCGTGCTTTCCATTTGACCAAATACTCTTCATACTGCCTGTTTCTGGTACTCCTACCCACATGATGATCTAGAATGTCTTCTATCTCCTCCTTCTTAGAAGTAGGAATTGGGCATGGCTCTAAAACCAGCTCCTCATCTGCACCATCATCATGATACTCTGTTACATCTGCAATGTTGAAGATGGGAGAAATGTGAATACCATCTGGCAGCTCCACCTCATATGCATTTCCTGAGTCATGTTTCTTCAAAATTTTGCAAGGGCCAAATTTCTTCATTTTTAGCTTGTTGTAAGTACCGACTGGAAATCTTTCTCTTTGTAAGTGCACCATGACTAGATCCCCTACTTGGAATTCCTTATGTCTTCTCCTTTGATCAGCCCTAGCTTTATATTCTTGATTCATCTTGGTAATGTGTGCTTGAACCTCCTCATGTAGACACTTGATATGTTTAGCAAATTCCTCAGCTTCAGCACTTGTCCTCTCCCCTTGTTCTATCTTCCTTAGCTTTGCTGCAGTCCTTGGGCTACTCCCATATACAATTTGGAATGGTGATTTTCCAGTACTCCTATTTATAGAGTTATTATAAGCAAACTCTACCTGCGGTAGAATCAAATTCCATCCCTTGGGCTTATCCCCAACTAAACATCTCAGCAAATTGCCCAGACTTCTGTTTACCACTTCTATTTGGCCGTCAGTTTGTGGGTGATGCGTGGAACTGAATTTTAAGTCTGTTCTCAACTTTTTCCACAATGTCTTCCAGAAATACCCGACAAATTTAGTATCTCTGTCAGAAACTATACTCCTTGGAAGACCATGTAGCCTTACCACCTCTTTGAAAAACAAGTCTGCAATATGGACAACATCATGAGTTTTGTGGCATGGAATGAAATGTGCCATTTTGGAGAACCTATCAACCACCACAAATACTGAGTCATTACCCCTTTGTGTCCTTGGCAATCCAAGAACAAAATCCATACTTATGTCCTCCCATGGCCTTGATGGAACAAGCAATGGCTAATATAGGCTAGTATTGTGACTAAACCCCTTGGCAACATGACAAACCTGGCAACTCTGTACAAACTTATTCACATCCTATGAAATTTGAGGCCAAAAATAATGTTCTCTAAGAATGGAAATGGTCTTATCTCAACCAAAATGTCCTGCCATCCCTCCACTATGTTTCTCCTTAATTAGATTTTCCCTCATGGAACTCCATGGAATGCACAATTGACTACCTCTGAACAACATGCCACCCTGAATCAAATAGTCTAACCACTTGGTTCTATCTATAGCAACATGTTCTTTACAAGCTTTCCATGCTTCAGCAAAATCAGGATCCTCAGGGTATAAATTCTTGAGTTCATCAAACCCAACTACTTCAACTTGC
Organism: Cupressus sempervirens; assembly: GCA_028749045.1. Lineage (NCBI taxonomy): Eukaryota > Viridiplantae > Streptophyta > Pinopsida > Cupressales > Cupressaceae > Cupressus > Cupressus sempervirens. The sequence goes on along the minus strand of CM053786.1, from coordinate 180,052,144 downwards.
ATTATTGTAAGCAGTGACTGTCTCCTACTTAGTGCATCTGCAACCCTGTTAGATTTTCCACTTCTATGCTTCAACACAAATGTATAACTCTGCAAGAATTCTAGCCACTTCATATGCCTCTGATTCAATTTACCTTGGCTATTTAGGTACTGTAATGCCTGATGATCAGTATACAAAACAAATTCCTTTGGAAACAAATAATGCCTCCATTTCTTTAAGGCCTGAACTATTGCATAGAACTCTTGATCATAAACATAATACTTCTTCTTTGCATCATTCAAATTTTCACTAAAATATGCAATAGGCTTACCTTCTTGGCTTAATACAGCCCCAATAGTGCTGCCACTGGCATCACAATCCACCTGGAACACTTTTCTAAAATCTGAAAGTGCCAACACAGGATGTTCTGTTACCTTCTTCTTCAGCAATTCAAAACTACTCGCAGCTGCTGCAGTCCATTTGAACTCTTTTCTATCCCCTCTTATTGTATCAGTTAGGGGTGCACATATGCCACTGAAATTCTTAATAAACTTCCTGTAAAAACTAACCAGACCATGAAATGATCTTCCCTCAGTAGCAGACCTTGGAGTAGGCCATTCCAAGATGGATTTTACCTTCTCCGGATCCATTTTGAGACCTTTAGGTTATATAACAAACTCCAAATAGACTAACTCCCTTTTTGCAAAGTTACATTTCTTCAGATTAATTAATAGTTTCTCTTCCCTTAGCCTTTCAAGGACACTACGAATATGCAGTAAATGTTCTTCCAAAGTCTTGCTGAAAACTAAAATATCATCCAAATAGACAATAACAATTTTTCCCAAGAACTTCTTAAGTACCTCATTCATGAGCCGCATGAAGGTGCTTGGGGAGTTCGTCAATCCAAAGGGCATGACTAACCACTCATAAAGACCCTCCTTGGTCTTGAAGGCTATTTTCCACTCATCTCCTTCTCGAATCCGTATCTGGTGATAACCACTCTTCAGATCTATCTTTGTGAAGTACTGAGCTCCACTCAAGCAGTCCATAATATCATCCATCCTTGGAAAAGGAAACCGGTACTTGATGGTGATCCTATTTATAGCTCGAGAATCTATACACATCCTCCACTCTCCATCCTTCTTTGGTACAAGTACCGCAGGTACTGCACATAGACTCAGGGTCTCTCGAATCAAGCCCTTCCTCAACAACTCCTGAACCTGTCTATTTAGCTCCTTTGTTTCAGTAGGAGTCATCCTGTGAGCAGCCTTGTTAGGAAAACTAGCTCCTGGAATTAGATCTATGTGATGACTGATTTGCCTTACTGGTGGCAATCCATCTGGAACATTATCAGAGATAATATCTCCAAACTCCCCTAGTAAATTTGAAACTTCAAATGGTATTTCACTACTACCTTCTTTATCTTTCCTAGGAATCAAAGCATAGCACATATGCTGATGTTTCATGCCATCTAAAATCTTCCTTCCATCAACAAGACAAATCCTAGCACTGCTACATACCCTTTCATCTTCCTTTTCATGGGCTTCAATTTATGGTGAACTCCATCCTTTGTGAGAGAGTATGTGTTTGCATGTCCATCATGCACTGCATGTCTATCAAACTGCCATGGTCTACCCAAGAATAGATGGCAAACATCCATCGAAATAACATCATAGAGAACTTCATCATGGTAACTCCCAATTTTAAATTTCATTAAACATTGTTCACTTACTAGGACCTTATGATCATCTTTTACCCAAGCAATCAGATAAGGCTGGGGATTTTTCTCCCTCTTGAGCTTCAGCTTAGAGACCATCTCTTCTGATACCAAGTTATCGGTGCTACCACCATCAATGATCACGTCACAACATTTATCCTCACATTTGCATCTGGTACGGAACAAACTCCTTCGTTGTCCTGGTTCAATTTCACCACTTAGTAGGACTCTTTCATTTACCAAGGTCTCTCCTCTTTCTGCATCCTCTGAATGTGATGATTGTGCATCCTCATCCACATGAGCAACCCTAGCTTGGCCCTCAGATCTCCTATATGTCCTTCCTTGTCGTTGAGGGCATTCAAAGGCATGATGACCTTCTTCATTACAATGGAAACATGTACCACAAAAGCCTCCTCTTCCTTGTCCATGTCCTCTACCTCTTCCTCTCTGATCTCCAAAGTCTTGGTCACGGGAGCAGTTGAAACCCACATTCCTTTGGTTCTTGCTAGTACCCTCATCTTCATTTTTCTTTTGGGTTTCATTGCAGCCTCTAGATGATCTACCGCTTCCCCTTCCTCCTTGATTGTGCCCTCTTTGTCTTCCTTCAAACCTTTTATTCAACTTCTCTTCAACTCGTAGGGAAAACTGGTATGCCTCTTCAACACTGGTCATTCTTACCAGACTTAATTCCTCCTGGATGCTAGGTCGCAACCCACTAATATAACAAGCAACCTTCTCCTTATTTGCTTTTGCATGTCCCGCTCTAATCAAGAGTCGGTAAAATTCCTCTGTATATTCTTGGATTGATCTTCCTGCTTGCTTTAAACCATGCATCTTCTTAAACAAATCAAGCTCATAGTCCACAGGAATGAACTGCTTCTTGAATTTGTCCACCATGCGATCCCATCATGTGATCCTCTCCTTTCCTCTTCTGTTTCTTTCCAGTTGAACCTCTTGCCACCAGATTTTGGCATGGCCTTTTAGTTTGGCCTTTGCAAACTTAACCCTATCTGGGTCCCTGATATCCTCATACTCAAAGTATTCTTCTAGTTTATTGATCCAATCGATCAACTCATTTTATTTCAAATTTCTTGAAAATACACTCACTTCAATTGTGGGTCTTTTCCCAAACTTAGTCATGGCCCTAAAAAGCCTTTCCTCTACAGGATTCAGAACTTCCCCATCAAGTTCCCCTTCTAGTCCTATTACTTCTTCTTCATTGTCATCCTCACTGTTGTCACCTGTGGCAACATTTTCTCCTCTACGGAGCTCCTCTTGCAATGCTTGTACCTGCCTTTGGAGGGCTCTAACCTCCTTAGGACTAACAACTCTGGCCCTTCCACCACACTCTCTTCATGGAGGCATCTTCTTAACTCAAACCCACAACCACATAGTCCTGGTGCAAACTGCCTCACAGTCGGCGCTCTGTCTACACACTTAGGAAAACTCGCTCTGATGCCACTTGATGGGGACACAATCCAAGAACAAAATGGACACAACAGAAAGGGAAAATTATATTAATTGAGAAAATAAGCTATTAGAAATAGTACAGAGAAAATAAACTTTAGAACATGCCCTAAAGGCTTACAATAGCATAAATTTGGAGATAATTTCTCCTTTCAGTACCTCCTCTCAAACTCCACTCCGAACTGCCTTTTACAATGCCAGAAATCTCCTTAAATAGACCTCGAAGGGTTAAGGACTAGGAGTACATTCTAGAAAGTGTTAGTAGGCATCCACCAACAAAATTGAATGTTCCAGAAGCTGTGTTAGAAGTCGGTGCAAATCTAGAAGAATCCAAAAATGGTAACCGAACTTCCAGGAGGCATAACTTTTGAACCGTAGCTCCGATTGACGAACCGTTTACATTTTCAAAAATCTCTCAAAGTGCTCTATATCCTTATGGACCAGCTTCATTTGTCCCCCATTTTTAACCCTTTTCGAGGTCATTTAATGCCCCAAACTTGACTTTGAAGCATTCTTAGGAGGTCTCCAAAACTCAAAAAATTGCAATAACTTTCAAACCGTGGGGCCTTTTGACCTAATTCTTTTTCTAGAATGCTCTAAATCACATTTGTATTCATCTGGCCAATTCACACCTTCTAGGTCACCAAAATGATGGCCAAATTGCATGCTCCTATTTTTTTGGGATTTTCAAACACACTGATAGTTGAACTATGAGAGTTGGAACCTTTATTTGACCCAAATGGGTATCCAAAAATGTAAAGACATGAAATAGAAACTAAGTCTATGTACATTTTTTTGGGTGACACAGGATTGCCCTTATACCTCTAGATACTCCTGCATCAGTCTACAACAATTCACTACATTTACTACTCATTGTGTCGAAAGTATGTTTGTTGTTATTGCATTGTTGACTATAAGCAATTTGATGTAATTGCCTTACACCTTTTCATGGCACAATCATTATCCAATGCATTGATAGTGAGAAACAAATTTTTATTGAATTACTTCAATATGTTTGTGCAATCTGCAATGCCAATTAATGAATCAATGTCACAAATATGAACATTGCTTTCTAGAACTGGAATGCCATATGCTGAAAGTAAGATAGAAGGCTCTGGATTTTTCTTTCTCTAGGTTTCATACATCTTTCATATAGCCATATATGTATGGAAAACAATCCCTTTGCCTCAATTTGAAATGTATTACAATTGCATACAACCAATAAAAAACATTAACTTAATTTGTTTCAAAAATAGCTCAAGGCATTGTCATTATGAACCACTACAACTACAACAACAAATAATTACTAAAATGCAAACAAACAATCACAATTTACAAAAAACTAGTGAAATTGAATTTGCAATAAACATGTCAATTACTTCCTATGAACAAAACTTAAAATCAACAAAAGAAAAAGCTATTTTTGGAAATATTTCAATAATGATTATTCCTTATGACTTCTAAAATAAACAATAGACAATAAATAAATAAAATGTCAACAAACATGAGGAAAGAAAAATAAATTGAAGTTAACAACATGGCATTAGCTTTCTCTGAAGGAAGTTCAAAATAAACAAAAAGAAAAGCTATTCCACTAAAAATATTAAATTTTGACTATTCATTGCTACAACTTAAAAGAACAATACGCAATAAAGGAAAGTTGATAGAAAATATGGCCAAAGATACAAACAATAAAACTAATAGTTATACCAAATCAATGAAGGCCATGTTCAACATCAAGGAAAAAGTATGTGTTTTGCAACGCATGAACAACACACCAATGAACAAGTCATACACATATCGCTCTACTAAATAATGCAAATCATAAATCTGTTATGCAATATTTATGACAAATCAGTGACACACCTACTCAAGCATGTACCATTTGTGAATTGTTATGCTTCCAAAAAGATGTCTACAAAGTTAATAATGCAGTTGTCCATGCTTTCTTTTAGCTACCTATTTCCAACCATAATAAAAAACTTATAGTTGGTCAATTGATTTGCAAATAATGTATAGATGCCACTATCCTTGGAAAAGTCCCCTCATTTCCTACACCATGCAACATAAGACACAATAAGAGAATACATGTTTTCCATGGATTGAATAGTCTTGAAGAAAGGCTTGTCTCTTTACATATTGCTTTTGAGCATATCAGATAATTGAGATACAGAAGAACACAATATGAATTGAATGAAACAATCATCAATGTCCCTGTTGATTTTGATATAGTGAAACATGCATTGCCCAAACATATAGATGAGACACAAACAATTGTAGTCAAATTAAAATGTAAGCTATAGTATGAGAATGCATATGCACAAGGAAATGTAAGACCTTTCCATGTGATGAATGCTTTAACAATATTATCAAAAGCACCCTTGTATTTAAAGGAAAATATTACAATAAATAAGGATTGGGAAGATCTTCTTCTAGCTAAACTAAAAGAAATACACACAGAGACCAATACAAATAGTGATACAAATATGCATGATTTCATACCTGACAACGATGAGGAACCTATATCTGAATCACTTATTCATTAGTTTAATGAATCACATTCAATCAAAGACCTTAGTACAACGATTATTGAAATTGCACTATTTGAAGGTTTTAAACCTCTAGGCATTTTTTAGGACATTTACTCAAAACAAATAAATTTCCCCACACTGTTTTATGGATTCCCATGAGTAGAACAAATCAAAAAAAAGTTTACATACCAAAAAATAGTAAATTGGGAGCTCATGCATAGAGACAATGACTTCTCAACACATATAACAATTTTTTTTTTCAAAGCTATTAAAATAATTATCTATCAAATACCCTCTTTGGCATGGATCTATATAAGGAAAGTTGAATTGAAAGATAAAAAACTATATGGAAAGGACGTTTGCAATCCATCAAACCTAGAAAAAATATTTAAATCTCCAATAGGGTTTAGATCACTAAAGAGTATATCAACATCTCCTAATTATTTAGAAAACACAAGAAAAAAAAATATTTTTAATGATACGACAACTAGGGCCACTGACCTTCTTTGTAACACTAACAAATGCTGAGCGCTTTTGGGAGCCATTATGTAAAGCATTGAAACATAAATCAAACACACAACCAAGTAGAGAAAATGAAACTATAGAAAAAAAAGATTTGGACTTTGAAATTAGGAAAAATACAATACTTTGTAGCCGCTATTTTAATCATAGGATAAATTCTTTTAGAAACATGGTGCTTAAAAATCAAGAAATCTTTGGAAAAATATCGAACTTTTTTTTTGTTATAAAATTTTTAAACTGAGGAAATGAACATGTACACTTCATGCTATGGATAAAAAATGCACCTATATTTTGACAATGCACAAACAATGAAATAGAGGACTTTGTTGACAAGTATATTTCATGTGACTCCACACTATTAAATGTAAACCTTGTCAAAATTCAAACACACCATCATATAAAAATGTGCAAACAGTACAAAGGATCTAGCTGTCGATTTAGTTTTCCATTGCCTCCATTGTGGTGAACAATAGTTTGTAGCCCTTATTGTATGTTGATCCTATGATGAAGGATAGAGAAATTTCTTTTTTCAAACAATTGGAAAAGAGCTACACAAAAGATGTTACATTTGATACTTTCTTAAATGAAATCAAACTTCAAGAAGATGATTACATTGTCTTCTTGCAAGCAATATTGTCACAGAAAATTGTCTTGCTAGAAAGACAACCTCTTGATATATGGATAAATAAATTTGCAAAAAAGGTGCCACCACTATGGTATGCAAATACAGACACACAATTCATATTAGATGCATATGCTACTGCATCATACTGTATTTCATACATGAAAAAAAAAGATAAAACATTATCCTTTGCATTCTGTCAGATACAAAAATAATGTACAAATGTGTATAATAACATGATATATTTCATATGAAAACTAGAAAATGCATTTCTCAACTATCAAAAAATGTCCAGTCACCAAGCTGTCCATATTGCACTCTCATTGCCACTACACAAAAGCTCATGAAGAACCATTTTCATCAACACTTCACTACTTAAAAATTGAATTCTTATGTTGAAAAGTCCTAAGCTTTTGGCAAGAGAGAAAGATGACTCTTAGAATATCATGTATGTGAATATAGTAGAAAAATACATACACTTCTCAAAAGTTCTAGACACATTATCACTAACTAAGTATGCATCTTTCTACTCAAACAACCCATTAAAAAAAAAGAAAAAAAAAGAAAAGTCATATATCATTTGTTATGTAAGTTACAACTCACACATTGATCATGAAAATTATTGTAGAGAAAAACTTATGCTTTATGTCCCTTTTTAAAAAAATGAAAAAAAATTGCTACAAGGACACGAAACATGGAGTGCAACATTCAATGCAAACAAAGAACATATAGAAAATATTGAAAAAATGTTTAACTTACAAGCACATAATAATTAGGGTGACATTAACAAGGCTAGAATAGAAACTAACAATATTAAGCACCCAACAATAGAACTTTACGGTGAACAAGGCCAAAATCAAAACAAAAATGAAAAAGACAAATATGAGATCATAAATGACCCAAGACAAGCAAAAAAACTAAAAAAAATGCAATCTATTGGTTGTAAACTATTTTCAGAAATAGTCCATCCATTCTTACTCGATAATGGAAAATATTTTAGTTTGCACAAATAATTGAACAAAGAATAACAACCAATAGTCAAAGATGTTCTTATGAAAAAGAGACTTCAACTTAACAAAATAATATATTTATTTTTTACTAGAGCGACTGGCATAGAGAAACCATTTACTAAAAAAGTTTTCTTTGAAGGAATGGTTCAAATATATGACAAGCTACTACATAGTGACCCTTTAAAGTCTAAAGGAATTATTGTGGCCTCCACAGGTAAACTTGCATTCCTTTAGATTCAAACACACTTGAAAATCTGAGCAAAAATTTAGATCAGCTTCAAGTATTGCTCATTGATGAGGTATCCCTTTTTGGTTCTAGAATGCTATACAATATTGACACAAGGCTTCACTAAATAAAATTTACACCAAGAAGACCATTTGGCAATGTTGACATCATAATTTATGGTGACTTGTACCAAGCACAACTTTTTTGTGATAGCTAGATATTTGAGGAGCCAACAATATGTAGGCAAAAAATTCTATACACATTTTGGCTTGAAAATGGACTATGCTTCAAATTACACACTGTGGTTAGACAAAAAAACCAACACTTAATTTATGTCTTAAACCATACAAGAATAGGAAAACAAAATGATCAAGACATTTCTTACTTGAACACAACATGCTACCTCCTCCTAAGGAACCAAATATGTCATTTTTGTTTCATAGAAATTTGACTATTGATGAACACAACAAAAGAATGTTAGACTTATTACCAATTAAACTTTATATCTTTGAAGCTGTTGATGAAAGCGACTATCAAATTGATCATATCCAATACAAAGTTGGAAAAAATACACTACCTTTTATAATCTATGCAACTCCTAGAATTCTAGTTGAACTAATAGGTAAAAATGTAGATACACAAGATGGACTAGTCAATGGTGCTGATGGTGTTTTTCAAATGCATACAACTGAACATGAAGATATACTATAGATTGAATTTAATGACCCCATAATTGGTAAACCATGATGTAACAAAATGCAAAGGTTTTATACAAATTCAATTATTCCTTCATGGACACCAATAATGAAAATAGCTAGAAAAGTTAAAACATCTTCAAAAATTGTTACTCGAAAGTAATTCCCTCTTCAACTAGCATCTACATGAACCATCCATAGAGCACAAGGCTTAACAATGGACACACTTTCTTTTGATCCTTCCAAAGTCTACCAACATGGTTTGATTTACATTGTGTTTGGCTCGTGTATGAAATATTGAAACATTATTTTTTATGAATAAATTGCAACACCAAAACTTTAAAGTATCACACAAGGTAGAAAATGAAATGCAATGTTTACAAAAACTAGCACCTTGGAAAATTCAATACAACCTTCCTTTTGTAGAGAAGGACCATCTCATTATATGCTCTTTGAATACTCGAAGATTCACATTGCATTCACAAAAAAATGTCTATAACTATGATTTGCTAAAAAGAACTATTATATGATTTCAAGAAATAAGAGACAAGAGAAATGAACACCTTCACTTGCTATAGGGAATGTACAATACTTATCTTATGCTAGCTATTCATGGCCTATAGACTTGTTCTGGAGAGACTACCATAGTGTTGAAAATCAATACCTTTGCAACTAAATGCCTAGAATGCTTGACCATAGATATTTTGAACCATGAAAATACTTTCTAGATTGAAAATGTTTACATTTCACCAGGTACACCCATCAATGACATAATAAATCTCCTAGTAAACATCTTTAGCACATTGCCACTAAATTGCAAACTCATTATTACTAGAGACTTTAACATTGACATGCTACAATTAACAAGAAATTGTACAATGCTTTCTGAACTTATGAAACAATACGATTTATCTTTTCTAGCTGACAAACCAATAACACATGTCTCTAGTTTGTTGGATCATTTCTACATCTACAATATTGATCTTCATACTACATAATTCAATGTTCTAGATACATATTGGTCAGATCACTTTACAATATCTCTATGCATTAAACTATAGCTTTACAAACTTCATCTTGGTTCACTAAAAATAACCAATAGGTAAAATTCTTTCATACTCCTATACAAAATTATTGTGACCTAACTTGTTTTTAGATGCATTCCAAATATACGTAACAAATTACGACAATTCCATCAATTAAGTTAAATAAAATGATTAATATTCATATATTTTTTCGCATTTCATTAACCTTTTTTTTTTCATTATCAAGAAAATCTATTTTAACAGAAAGTTATACTACGAGAATAATAGTATTTTAATCAGTACATAATTTCCTATAAATTGGTGCAAATTAAAAACTGTCCATCACAACTCTTCTATTGTAAGATTTTGATTCTAAGCCAAACAATTTTCATCCTTCTATTGTTCCAACTATTCCAAATCCAAGCAAAAGTTTTATGTTTCAATATTATTTCTTCTGACATTTACAAAAAATTAAAGTTACGATGCATTTTATTAAATACAATGACAAAATATTTGTAAAAATGTAGTAAATTCAAAACTACAACATGTGAACATTGATTCTATGCACACAATTACATTTTATTTTTTTTAATTCTGTTACAAAATTAATTACTCACAATAATGCCTATTTTAGGTGAACCTTCAAATCAACATTTTTCTTCAAAATGAAGCACTTAAAAAATAATGACATCAATAAATTCCAAAAAAAGAGATCTGATCAAGGCAACATGAAAGGAACACTAACCACTACCCTGACAAACAACAAACTTGCAGCAGTTACAAAATGATATTTTAAATCATATCTAATGCCTTCCATATTTAGCACACATATGAATGGTTTTTATTTATATTCAGTTTCAAGTACTATTTATTTTTGAAATATTCTCTAGATATCTATTTCAAATCATATCTTACATCTTCCATATTTAGAACACATATGAATGCTTTTCCTCTATATTTACTTGCAATTCCTAATTATCCTTTAAACATTGTCTAGATCTCTATACACATTGCTGAATGAAGAGGAAAGTACTTTACAAGATTACAACAACTTTGATGATAAATAACTACATAAAATGTAACAAGTCATGAAAATCATTTTAATTATTTCCAATGGCTTTGATTTGACTACATTCTACAAAATAAATAATGATTTCTTCTCATAGATTGAAGATGGAACAAAATATAGCATCCAACATCATTGATATCAATACAACACAATCAACATATTTTAAAGGTGATGTCCTTGTCACATAGGGACCTGCATATGCAAAAAAACCTACAAGCGCAGCAAAAGCACCAATATTACATGCTAACCTTATTGATAGTGATGGAAAAATGAACATCATAGAAAACATAACCAATCAACTAATTGATAAGTTTATCAACTACCTCTTGCCTAGAGCAAGTGTTTTTATAAAAGATTTTGTACTAAAACATAAAACACATTATGAGAGAGGAGATGCAAATTATTGAATCCAATTCACTACACAAACATCAATTGAAACCATTGACTCAGTCTGTGAGGGACAAAAACTTATGCCTGATACAAGAATAACTCAACTTATCCACTCACCAACAACTAATCGATTGGTACATTGGGTGTTGTAGTGGCTACTTACAAACAAACACAGAAGGAGTACCAACTCAATGTCAAAGATGGGAACTCCATATCTGACACAACACTTGTAAACTATAAATTCTATTTATAAAAAAATAATTTATTTTTTTGATAATATAATTCCTTTTACACTCAATAATAGAATTCTTTTTTTTGTAGGTTACAGTTCCTAACTTCCATGCTAAACCATATGCAACAATACAACAAACACTCACTTCAACATGCACACCATTCCTCCTATTAAAGAATGTTGTACGCAGTGGATCATGAGGAACAAATAATATTAAAACAACACCATCCTCCTTCATTGATTATCTCAATGATGAGTCTACAAGGATTTCTTTATAGAGTATTGTGTCCTCGAATACCCAAGTAAGCAACCAAAACATACAACCTTTTAAATAATCTTAATTTTTAATAATATATAATCATACTATAATAACCATACATAAATGTTGAATCAAATTTTAGGTGTCTAGTATTTTAAAACCAAAGAATGCTTACTTATCACCATATAGGCTTCTTTGCACACAATGCCACTAGCAACCATCACTACCACCATCATCAACTACCACAAATCCAAAGTGCATTACTTGTGACAAAAATGAAAGATTTTCTTAGAAACCTTTCTTGAAATGTATCATACAAAGTGAAGATAACATTGTGGACTGTAATATGAATGCACAACTTTTGGAGCAATACTTTCCAAAACTTACAAAAATACCATTTCAAAGTTACAAAAAAAAAAACATGTAAACAGTTGTCTACTTGCTGCAAACATTTGAGATTCAAGGCACTTTTACAATTGCCTTGACCAACAACATCACCTCCATTATTGCCAAAGCCAATAATGTAAAAAAAAATGACCTTCTTTATTTTATTATTTTCAAATTTACAAACTTCAAATTCCTACTAAATTTTCTCTAAGTTGTTTCATTAAAAAAATTGTTCTCTCCAAATTGCAGATTCATTGACCATCTTAGATTAGGATATCATCAAAGTTTCTATGCAGAAAAGATTTTCAAAAAGAATAACCAACTACAATGGAGAAAAAAACTACATATTCTAATGTGCACAATTTTTGAATCTATTATGTCATACATATATGAACTTTATCCCTTTTTTAAAATGTTAAACAATTTGGCAATGACAATTCAACTATATACTTGAGATTTGATGTTATGAAATAATTTGAAGGCACTATTTCTTTTTCAAGAGGGTTAATTATGGAATTCTTTCTATTTAAATGTAAATTTTGATTGTAGCTTTCATCATACAATTGCTAGTTATTATTACAATAGAGTTTTCACATTAAATTCCTTCAATATAATTACTTTTTCTAGGTTAAAATATAATGAAATCTTTGTTATGGACTATAATATATTCTTATGTTTTCTTCTAATAAATTGGAATATATGTTGTTTTCACCTAGGTACACACATAAAACTTACATGTTAGTTCCTGCATTGAATGAGTTAGTTTTCAATCTACAAAACTAGGGTACAAAAATAAAAAAATTAAGAAACAAGAAAAAACATTAATTTATATGGTATTAAAAATGAAACAAAATAGTGCGTTATGAATGCATGAACACTTAATTTTTACAACAACAACTAAAAATATATGTTTGATATCAGTGTGCAAAAACTCCTCTATGCTAAATTGAACAATCAAGTTTTGTTCTTTTAAAAATCCAAATGTCTCAGTTGATAAGTCATCTAATAGAAGATTTTCAATATTTGGGAGCATCTTCCCAAGGGTGTATTACATAAGTAGAATCAAGTTCAAATTTTAAATTAAAATAGAATTCAAAAGAAAGTTATTAAAGGCAATAGCTCAAATTTAGGCTAAAACTCAAAGGTAGTATCAAGTGTAATCTTAGCCTGGCTTCCTCCCTAACATCGGCAATAACAATATTTTCCATGCCTTAGATTTCATAATCTATAATGCTCTAAACTTTCTAAATTCTTCTTTTGAAATTTTTACTATTATTGTTTACCTTTGTAGATTATTACTTCTTCTAAGACTTATATACTCCATGCCTTTCATTAATTTTGGTTGTGTTCATTTTCTAAATTATTTCCAAAATACTAATGCCTTGAAAGGTAAATATAGATATCCCTAGGTTCTTTCAAAGCTGATATACTTCATCCCTTACCCTAATTATGGTTGCATTCATTTTCTAAATTATTTCCAAAATGCTAATGCCTAGAAAGGTAAATATAGATATCCTTAAAATTATTTCTAAAATGCAAATGTCTAGAGAGGTAAATATAGAGATCCCTACATATTTAACAAAATTCTTAAAAATCACTACTTCAAATTATAACATTTTGATATTAAAAAAGAATTTAATTATTGATAGATTATAGTGAAAGATGTAATAATTTGTCTATCCAATCTTTTCATTTTTAATACCTTTCTACATACTACAAGGACCCAATAGGGGAAGTGAAGACAACCATGAATTTGGTTTTCTACATGTAATTCTTTATACATTTATTAAAAAAAATCTATATGTGTCTCCTCTGTATGTCCAACTATTTTTGTGGCTACATAGCCACTAGCTGAAGGAAGTGGTAGGCATGCATCAAACAAAGGCTAAGATGGCCTGTCAATCCATTCATTTTCTGTTAGACTTTATGAGTCTTAGACTGCTACCACAACATACATCTAATTGTTCTATTACTGATGAAAAGTATCATTCTATTTTTGTATATCCACTTTGTGACTCTATATATGTCAATCTTCCACCCATGATCTATGCGACAACTATAAGGCACTGTTGGTGAAAATTTCATACATGTCTTCAAAGATTTCTCTATTTTCAAAATTTTCTTACTCTATTTTAAAACTTTTCTTATTCTCTCCTACAAGGAAAAGAATAGTTTATTTCTCAACCTTGTTTTGATTGTTGTTTAAGGTTTTGATCAAATCTTTGTATGATAGATGTGCCCATACAGTATCTATGCCCAAGTCCATGCACAAGTTCGATACAATTTTCCTGTAGCAAGGGTGTAAAACAAAATATTGTTGACAAAAAACATTTTATGCTTGATTAATTCAAAATTTTAGAGTTGTGAATGTGATTCTATGTCTATTTTTCCCATTAGTCTTGTGATTGCTTTTAATTGTGCACATTAACCATTATTTATGAGTAAAAGAAAAACTATATTTTTATGTTAATACTATTCACACACAACAAAAGCGTAAAAACATTTCTTTTAGGAACCATTTGATCAGCAAGAATAATAATATAAACCAAGGAATATCAATGGTAATGTATGATGGTGTAGTCCTTTAGTAGTGTTCAAAACTTCATGCGTGCCTATTGCCCCATGATTCTTTCAAAACTTTCGAAATGTATATTTTGTTATTAAAATAATAGGCCCCAAAGATTAAAAAAATAAAGTAAGTAACATGGGCTTAGCTACACATAGACGACAAGCCAATAATTTTTGTGCTTCACCTAAATAGAATCAAATGCCACTATTGATGAATTTAATTATATTTTTTTCTATTGTTAAAGTGTTTTAGTTTTTAGGTTGGGTTGTTGATTGTAGAAGGTTCCTACAATTCCCTTTTGTCTTTCATCTACAAGGCTATTGAAGAATGTTTCGTCAACCCCACTATGTACCATATAATTGTATCTAGTCCCAAGGCCAAATAGCTCATCAAGAAATTAGATGTGAGATTAAAGAATTGAAGGCAACAAAAATGTGAGAGTTGTGTTTTCCATAATATATTTTGTGCACAAATTTTTCACCATTCTTTTAGGGTTTACATTTTGTGTTTAACTTTTTCACCAATTTTTAGAGTTTATATTTTGTGCTTAACTTTTTTACATTAAATGTGTATTACAATCATAGTTGTTCAATTTTTATGTGGCTCATAATTTCGTACTAACATTTTGTTTTAATAGTTTCTCTAATTAAAAATCATAATTACAATTATAGGAAAAGAAGGTTCAAAAAAATGAAATATTTTTTATAATACATGTTTCTATTTCATGTTCCAATGCAATGATTTTCTTTCCTAATCAAAAGGTAGCGACTCTAGCTCCAACAGAGCCCTTGTTTCATCTATGGCCTATGGTTCATCTATGAAGACTAGTTTTTCTAACTATTAACATACAATACCTATAAGTTTAATCAAATTATATATTGATATTAATGGAACAATAAACTAAATAGTTATTACTATTGCCACTTATCTATAAAATCAAATTATATCAAAATTGATGCAATTTTATAGCATGATTTGACATCTTTTCTTTTTCTAACTAAAGATATACTCAAAATGATAGGAAAAATATTTATTGATATTAACAATAAAATAAATAATTATTACTATTGCTACTTATCTATTAAATTAAATTATATAATTATTACTATTTCCACTTATCTATAATATTAAATTATATCAAATTTGGTTTAATTTTATAGAATGATTTGACATTTTCTAACAAGAGATGCATACAAAATGATAGGAAGAAAAAAATTATTTGGCAAAGGCACAATATTATACATAGTTGCAGATTATTATATACCAAAATATCATTCTTATTACTTAATTACAATTGACATCTACCTCCTCTAACTTGCCAACAAGGCAGGGACTCAAGCTCTCTTAAAGCTCTTGTTATCTAAAGGAATGTTGTTGAATATAATGATTTCTATTTTTACCATAATTAGTTGTTAGTATAGTATTGTGGATATGTTTATATAAAACATCAAATTGTACAAACTTGTTTTATAACTAGATGATTTATTTAAATTAATTGTTTAATGAAGAGTCCATTCTTTTTTTAAACAATAAAGTTTCATATTGATAGAAAAAGGGTAAAGGGATACAAGATCACTTCCCAGAGTTCACATGGCACCAAGACCAGAAAGCTATAAACTATTCATGAAAGAAATAGTAATAAAATAAGATAATTAATTTTATTGTTGTACTTATTCATGAAACTTAATTTTTTTATTTTTCTTAAAACACTAAAAATCTAGATTACACAACCGATTGACCTTTATTTATTTAAACTTCAAGGAAATATGTTTGCACTCCACACCCCGGCTATTTCATGATCAAAACATTCATTGTGATGTTGTGTTCTTCTTGGAGATAAAAAAATATTTATATATTTTAATTTAAATGGTTAATTTCATTCATAATTTAATATTCTTTAACATGATATTGTAGAACATTGTACAAAAATAGTTATTCTAATTTTTATTTTTGACAAATTTAAAATAATTTAATAAGATGTGTGTGGGGGATTTTGGAAGCCTATTATTTCACTCTTGAGTTTTGGATGATCTATAAAATAACATAAATTAAAGGATATTTTTTGAGCTTTATAGCTTATGATCCTTACTAAAGTAGTGATTACAAATTTTCAATCAAATTGTCACTCATTTCATATATTCTAATGTATCAGGGAGGCTTGATAAAAATATAAAGAGGTATCATATGGCATTGACTAAATAGTGGATTAAAACTTATTCCAAAAAATTGCTAATATTATTTCATCTTTCATACAAAGTAAAAGTTACAATTACATCTAAAATGTTCAATAATGTTCTTTTGAAATAATATAGATGAACAATTGAATTCCCCTCTTTTAGAAACTTCATAAATTGAAATTAAAAATAAAGTGCTCCTATATGTAGTTATGTTGAGACATCTAACATTGAAAAAAAGAAAAAAAAAACCAATGTAGGGGCATCTAGGATTCATTAGTAATCTCATATTAACCAAAAATAACTTTTTTTTTTTCAAATTCTTATATATTGATTGTGTGAACCATCTTATTTTTCTTACTTTGCTTCATATGAAAACACAAATTCTTGGAGTGGACCTATAATGGATCTTATTTTTATGATCATAGTTATTAATTTTTTATCACTAACATGTTCTCATTGATCTTTTCTTGAGGAATGTTCTTTATTGGTACCTTTTCCACCATGTAGGAATTTTCTTATGCAAATTTATTGCATGTAAATGCAATATTTCATGGATTTTCAAGTGGATTATTAGATCTTGTCTAAACCTATGTCTATGATTGTTAGAATATGAAAAGATTGATAACCCAGAAAACTAGTGCACAGAATAGATATTTAAACTATGAATGCAACTGACAAAATCAAAATAGCAACATAGAGTTAGTCTCCAAGAGAATAATGGAAATGCTCCAGAAGAAAAATAACATTAAGAGCATGCAAATGAAATCGATTACAATACAAGCTAGGTAACATGCTTATATAGATAAGGAAGAGGGAGGAGGTGGCAACACTGACCAATGAGGAGCAAACATCTATTGGAATAATGATAGAAAATAATCTTCCTAAGATAGCAAATGGATGCTCATATGTAGGAAGGTGACACCTCACAACCAAATTTTAAATAAGACATTCTTTATTATCCTAAGCAAGATTATTAAAAGTGTGGGAAAAATGTATTAATATAGGGAAAAATAAATCACCCATTAGGAAATAAAAAACTACACTGACACCCCCCAATAAGTAAAGCTTAGGTGGATGTAGAAATGGGTCCCAGCAAGTCAAGACTAACGAGGTACACATGTACATAAAATTTCCTCAAAAGAGAGAGAAAAGAGACTCCCCAAAGAAAATTAGGACTCCAAATGAGAGGAGAGGCCCTCCCAAATGATGAAGCATTCTGCACCCCCAGCAAAGCTTGCACATTTTGTTTGATAGATCCACTTGCATCGAACAAGTTTTCTTCCCTTAGGAAGAGGGACAAGATCCCAAGTGTGGTTCCTCATCAAGAAACTATACTCTTCCTTCATAGCTATATCCCACTCAGGAATACTAGAAACCTCATGAAAGGACTGCAGATCTAAGGCAGTAGCAATAAAGACATCTAGAGCATCCTAGAATTGTGAACGAATCCACCTAGTATCTAATATATCCCCAACCCAATCACCTACAGATTGCAAGGTCTCTCTAGCCCAAAGTGGACCCGAAGATGGAGAATTTGTAGGAGAATCATCAAGATCTGTCATGTATTCCAAGTGACTCTAATGTCAAAGTAGAAGGCAACCTTGTGACCATTCTTTGTTGGTTAAGTTGATGCAAGTAGTGGAAGTTAAGATGGAAAAACCATTCATGACATAATTTACTCACATCATTAGAGTGAGTGAGCAAAATAGTCGAAGGAGGATCAGGAACAAAGTGAGAAAATAGATAGAGTCATGACTGATGATCTGCTCTCCCAATTACAACTATAGAATCATTGTGCAACTCATGTATCTCCACTAAATCAAGGGTGAACTCAACCCACTTGCCTGAACCTGTATGAGTGATCTAGTATACCGATAGGAGATTAGTTGACAATGAGTGTACATAAAGAACATCATAAAATGTGTCATGCCTCACATTAACAGACCCTATCCCACACACCTCAACATGAGTGTCATCACCTATCAAAATAGAAGACATAGTACATGGCTCCAAGGATGCAAGTTCTTCCTTAGATGAAGCCATGTGGTGCAAAGCACCTAAATCAAGAACCCAAGTGGATGGTGAGGATGCAACTACAACAAGGGTCTTGCCCTTTCCTTTCCCTTTGTTGTTGTCTTTTGACTTGTTAGACCCTTCATTCAAACTTTGTTTGATAGACTCAGTAACATTGATATTATTCTTCTTGAGAATGTGTGTCAAGTGATCAATTTGTTTCTTCAAACATTTATGTTCATCATGACTAGGTCTTTTACAATAGGCACATTGGACCTTTTCTTTCTTAGGCTTATCACCCTTAGAAGATGGTGAATCAATAGTTGCTTTTGAAGCAACCAATATGTAATCCTTCTTCTCCTTGTTGTTCTTTTGTTTCTTGTCTTTACTATTGTTGTTACTACTTTGTCCTTTTTGTTCTTTTGTGCCTTGGTTGGTAGCCAAGGCATGTGACTTAGAGGACTTAAGAGTGCCCATCTAGATTAGTTGGTCCTATTCTTGAGTGAGATTGAAAAAAAATCATCTAAAGATGGCATGGTGAATTGAGTACCAAGTGCACCCTTAGTAGCATAGAAGGTAGAGACAAACACATAATATTCTGAACTTGGCTTACAGAGAATACTAAGAATCAATTGTTCATCTTTCTTTTCAATTCCACATTTTTTTAATTGCAGCCTTAGTGACTTCAATTTAGTGAAGAAATCCTAGATTGTGTTGAAATCGCTTGGACTTAAACTGATTAGTTCATTTTTCAACATATGACCCCTCATTGAATCTTGTGTTCCAAATAGTGTTTCTAGCTTTAACCATTTTTGATTTGGTCTATCCAAAGATTCAATGTGAAATAGAAAATTAGGAGAAATAGACAAACACAATGTTCCATATGCCTCATCGCATTTTTTAAACCACTTAGGCTTATCTTCATCTTTATCAGGTTGAGTCTCAAGTCCCATAATTATCCTATTTAATCAAACTTTCCTTAAGTGAATTTTCATGTGTGATTTCCACTCAAAGTAATTGTATGGAGTTAGAATGGGCATATTTGTTTGATTCATGATGAAGAAATGCAGAGAAGAAATGCCAAATAAAATAGCCATGACAATTCCCCCCCCCCACCCCTTTCACTCAATCAAAGAACCCTCCTCAAAGAAATATATTTTGGCACTTTATTTTAGTGAGTTTACAACTACCACTAGCAAGAAATACTAAGTGGTCTTGATTTCAATGCATTACAAAGCCTCATAAAATGCATATGCTTAAAGTGAAACTTGAGCACAATAATCAAGAAAAAAAATCATACCACTGAAATCTATTAAAAAATCATGCACTTTCAAAAAATGAATCACCTCGATATGAGATTGTATGAGAAAGTTATGATCCTCTAGAGTTTCCAAAATGAGAACTGTACACAGTCACGACCGAGAATCTGCAATTTTAGAAGAATTTGTGAATGAAAATTAAAAAAAAAACTCCACCAGTGGATAGAGCACAAAAAAATAGCCAAGGTCATAATGAGAATCATCAAACTCAGAGTCTGTATGAGCAAGAACGAGACATTTAAAAACTATGTTCAAATCTGCAACTGCCAATGGAGAGGGGTATGGTTGTAACTTTAAGCTTGCATGCAAAAACTAAAAGATATGCAGATAGTTTTTTAGTGCTACGAAAAAACCCCAGAAAGCATTTTTCTTCTTGATGTACAAAAGATGTTGCTGTAGTGTAAATCAGACACCTTTAATAGTAAAAAATGGCTTCAAAAATCAAGAAATGATCCCAGCAACCAAAATATGACATGCAAATGTTGGATCAGCTTCCTAAGTCCAATAATGGCATGCTGGAACCTGCAATACTAATTGAAAACTCCAAATATGCTCGATAGTGGTTAGATTTGAGATTGAAAACCTAGAGAAAAATGGTTTTATCAAACATTTCTAATTCTCAAGATCATCCGAAGATGCAAGAGAAGAGCATACTTCACTTTTTAAAAAACTATCATAAAATTTATTACACCCCCCCCCAAAATCTTTCAAACAAGAAAACTAAAATCTACTCTTACACATAGAAAAGCTCTGATACCATGTTAGAACATGAAAAGATTGATAACCCAAAAAACTAGTGTAAAGAATAGATATTTGAACTATGAATGCAACTGAAAAAATTGAAATAGCAACATAGAGTTAGTCTCCAAGGTAATAATGAAAATGCTAGAAGAAAAATAGCATTAAGAGGATGCAAATGAAATCAATCATAGTACAAGCCAAGTAATATGTTTATATAGAAAAGGATGAGGGAAGAGGTGGCAACACTGACTAATGAGGAGCAACCATCTATTAGACTAAAGATAGCAAAGTATCTTCCTAAGATAGCAAATGGATGCTCATATGTAGGAAGGTGACACCTCACAACCACTTTCTAAATAAGACATGCTTTATTATCCTAAGCAAGATTATTAAAAGTGTGGGAAAAACTTAGCAATAGAGGGAAAAATAAATAACCCACCAGGAATAAAAAACTACACTAACAATGATCACATCTCTTCTTATGTTTGATTGTGTTGTCTCTCATTTCTCCATGAGATATAGTAGATATTATTTTTAATATGTTCCTAAACTTGGAAATTGTGATCTTTCAGTCAACACGTGTGTCTTGATGGCTATATTATGTAATGACTCATTTATATAGTTGTAGTAATGTTAGCATAGAAGACCTAGAGGTTGATATCTTTACAAATTAATATCACACATAATTTTAGTCATAATAGAAGGCTATGATCATTTAGGATTTATGCTTGACATGTTGTAAGAAAATTGAATAGGATCTACATTAAATCAATAGAATTTTTCTATTTCATATCTATCTTTTCTTCTGATTTTATGTGTTTACTCTTTTTTCTTTGCTTGGATATCTTCTTTGGAGATCCTTTGAATCAAACCTACATCAGGTTGTATCAAAGTGAGTTTATGTTTCTTGAAGAAGTCTGGATCATTAGGAACTTTATTTTTCTTTAGCTATGGGTTGGTAGATCGAAAATATGACCTATAACTCATAGAGGGTTATGATCTTATTAAAAATATTACAAATATGGTTCAAGAAAGAGAAAATATTGATCTCTCCATCATGGAAATGTTGATAAAGCTCCAAAATGTACTTAAAGATGTGGAAACAACCCAATTAAGAGGAAGATCGATTGATTATTTTAGTGAATGGGAAGATGAGGAAGTTGGAAAACAAGTTTATTATTTCGAACAAGGTGATGAAAGGTTCTTGAGAGATTTGATAGCAATGAATGCTTAAGCATATTTTAATACTCCTAATTCATGGAAAGCTTAATGTTAATGAATTGTTTTTTAAATTAAAAAGTGGCAAAAAATGGGAGTTAACCCAGAAACAAAACATTGCAAAATAACTTAATGTTAGATATAGTAAAAATTGAACCTACCCCTTTTCTTAATTTAAAAAAAACCCCAAACTAGAGTATCCCAATATATAACCATAAAATAACTGGTAGCTATAACAATAATATATAAAAAACCATTGACTACAAAGAGTCTATAAAAGAGCCCTAAACAAAGGCCACCAAAGGTGATTGCTAAAGAAAAAAACATAAAAAAAATCTATAAACCAACAAAAAGATAGCTCTCCTTATTCTTATGCTTTCCTTCTAGTTTTTCCAGCAACACCTACAACCAATTATTGCCCAAAAATTTGTATATGGAACCAATTGTGTCTAGCCTTGCTATGATAGTAAGCCCTTTTTTAAGCATAAACTAGGCGAAGAGTTGAAGCCACCAAATGCATAACCCAAAATGTAAACCTAGACACATTATTAAACCTCTATTCCACAACCTCTTTCATCTCCTTCGACTTCCTAAAGCTCCTCTCTAGCAAGGACTTATCCTTTTGGGTTTGGGTTTCACCCTTAGGGATCATCTACAAGTAATTATCCCATCTCTTCTTATTTTTCTCATGATGGTGGGAAGGGGAGGAGAAGGTGTCTTCATTTTCTCCTGCCCTTTTACAATTATCATTGGTATCATTCTCATAGGTGTTTGAAACATGGGATGACAAAGTGATTAAGTGGTTAATTTAGTGGGGCTAATCTCCTTGCTTTCTCATCACTATGCATACCTTCATCATTATCCTTAATGTATCTTTTCCTATTAGCCTTTTTTTTTCCCTCTTTTCTAGGGGTGTTTATTCTTTCCACTACTAGTAGAATATGAACTAGTAGGCCAATCATGCTTTTCCTTGGGATCATCTTGCATCAATTTCTTCTTATTCCTAAGGGATCTCCTTCACCCTTCCATCTCTACATCAAAATCCACAATCGAAATATCCTTCTCCATTTTGATTTGTTTAAGAATTTGAGGTGGGGATGCCTTAGGGCATTTAGTTTCCACACTAGACCCAACCTCAATAGAGACTTGAGGGATGGAGGTGGAGATAGTTTGCTTAGGTAAAACAACCTAGAAATTGATAGGTTATAATGGAAAAATGGCTTTGTGGAAGTAGTACAATTCAAACATAAAATCCTAGTAGAAGGTGTCACTAGTAAAATTTGATTCATTTTCAATGAAAATTGGTTGAATTTTTTACCCATGTTGGTGTAATATTTGACCAATTAGTTTTTCACTATTTTTGTTGTCAAAATTTTAACCAAAGCTTGTATTGGTCAAAATGTTGATGATTTATTTAGTCAAAAACTATTTTGTCATTACATCATGGTGGATGCAATGATCAAAATTTTGAAAGAGATTTCCAAAAAATTCCACCACTATTGATCGATGCATTAGTCGAATTGTTGAATAATATTTGGTTGAAATTGCCACCAAGATTGGTCGAAAGTTCCATCAATATTGTTTGCAATAGACAAATGTACTGCATCCCACTCATGAGCAACTATAAGAAAAACAACTAGACTAGTTAGAAACAACTTATATTGATTATGGATAAGAATTAGTTAACTACAATAACATTTATAATTACCTCTCACTATACTCAATATACCTTTCCCTTTCAAGTAGTCCCCTTCAAATTTGTTAATAGAGTTGGGACCTCAAATACAATCCACATGAATATTTGCTACAAATTTTAAAAGATATTCACTAATGTACACCATGGTTTGGTATACCATATATCCCTCTACCATAGAACCCTTAGGATGTGTTCTATTTCAAACCAAGCCCTTCATAAATTTCAAGTGCCACTCAACCATCCACATTGACCTATTTTGTATAGGTCCACTTGATGTATGAGATAGTGTTCTTGAGCATTGAAAAGATATGGAGGTAGACACTTTTACATTTCACACATAAGCTCTGGAATTTTTTTTTTCCAATATTTTATATCTTTTTTTATCAATTTCTTTAGATGATAAATACCTAAAAGAGATTCAACATGCAAGAACATATAAATCAATTTTCAAATAAAAATATACAATAGATTACACATTAAGTAAAGCAAGTTATAAATATTATATATGTACAACAAATATAAGAAATAACACTTCTAACCTCATGTATTTTCTAACATGATATATACCTTGTTTAATACTATTATCAAACTAGTGTGGGAGGGATAGAGGTAGGACATACTACAATTAGTAAAAAATGATCTTTTCAATATATCATAAAATAATATAATAGGTAGTACATGTACTTTTACAAATATATTGTAAATAGACAACACGAATTACATTGACAAAGGTATGCCAATCATGTGTTTTCAATCCTAGCCCAAAATCATCTTTCTTTGATACAAGATACTTATATTTGTAGCAAATCTTGTGAGAATTTTTTTATGCCTTCTTTTAATGCATCACTTTTTTGCTCCATTAATAACCAAGGAAGGGCACTCATATTTATGTGGTCTCCATAGCTATTTGATTCAATGAAATCTTTTAGTTTATGATTGAATTCATGAATTTCATTACAAATTTTGGCAATTTTTCTTCTATCACACCTTCCATCTAATATTTTTCATAGTATCTTTGTTACATTCTTGCAAATATGCATACAATCAAACAAATGCACAGTTGAAAGATCCATGTAGTGTGATAACCTACTAAATTGAGTAGAATAAATTTTTATTCCTCTATGAAGTTGGTCGTTGATGGCTTGATGACCTTCACAAGTATTAATTACATAATTACTAAATAAAAGACAATATCAAAATATAAATTTCAAAATTTTAACCACAAACTAGACATTATGTTGACAATTTTGTTAATCGTATTCCAACTTACATAAATGAGGTGTCATTGTTGGAAATGATTGAATGAAGAGTAATGGAACTAGTAAAGAATGTTTTCAATCATTGTTTTGTCATTTATGTCAAACTTGATACTTGCAAGAATGATAATTACTTTAGTGATCCAAATACTATAAGTTGGTTGATTGACAAGGAGGTGGCAATCAATAAGATGTAACTAGAGTACCTAGAGGAAGGTTGAAGTTATGATGTTGTAATGAAGTATAAGGATCAACTAAGCCATTGATTAAATAGTGTATCGATGACATACTCCAAGACACAGAGGATGGACACACTAAAAACACATCAAAGATGTAAGGTCTAACTAAGTCATTTGTAAAGCCTAACTAAGTTCATTAGAAAGAGCCAAGCAAGCTAGTTAGTGCCAAATAGATTCTTAGTTGAAGCTGAGCAAAGTTCAACTTAGTAAGTGCCAAGTGAAGATCAGGTGCCGAGTAGTAGAAATGATATAGGTGCAGAGTAAGTTTTCAAGTGCCAAGCAGGCTATAAGTGTCGAGTGATATTGAAGTGCCGAGTGAATTTCAAGAGCCATGTTTCACAGAATTTCTTCAGGTGTCGAGCATCAGTAAATCAATAATGCTGAGTTGTTACATTATTTTGAAAATCAAAGATTCACCAAATATGAGCTGACATGGTTGTTATCTAGCATTCTATGAATCAAATAGAAGATAAGAATGATGAGCTAGTAGCACAAAACACTATGTAATTTTTTTTTGACAAATATAATTAGACTCTAGATGAAGTTTCTAGATAAGAGCAAGATATGGGATAGATACATTGTATATACCTAATCTATTGAAACACTAAAGTTGGAGAGGGAGAATCAAGTGACAAATATATTCCAAATTTCTATTTAAGGAGCCATAATGTCATGAAGCAAAAAGAGGTGGTCGAGCATGAAAGCATGAAGTGCTGTAGAAGGTGCTAAGGTGGAAGAGAGCATAGATACTTTGCTTCGATAGGTGACCATAGATATGATTGCATTGGTATGATGAGTGAAAAGACTCAAGGTGATGAAGCTTGAGATGACAAGTTTACAGAGCTGAAGTGATTAAAGCCAAGCAAAGGATTGAATTGAAGTGTGATCTGTAATCTACAAGATACATAGTAAGTTGTATCAGATGAAAAGCCATTATTGTTACTCTCTAGCAATTGTAATGGTTAAACTAAATCCTATGGACTTAGGTTGGTTTAATAGCCATGTTGTAAATCCTTTAACAAGGTGACATTCCAAGTGAATGTTCCAAAGTCCTTTAACCAGGCCTATTCCTAATAGTATGGTGAAATCCTCTAACAAGGTCACATTTAACAATGTGTTGTAGCCTTTAATAGGGCAGACCATCAGAAGTGGTTGAAATCAATTATGTAGTTATATTGTGGGTATCTTCCCCACCCCATTTTTACCTTCTTATTCCTCGAGGGTTTCTGGGTTATCAAATTCTTAGTGTTATGGTGTGAAGCATGTTTACTTTTCATGATTGCTTAATGTTCAAGTGCATGCATGATAATTTCAGTTATGTGCCATTAAGGATTTGTAGAAAAAGTATTATTAAGGCATTTGGACCTTGGATAACTGATTCACTCCCCCACCCCTCTCAATTATTCTAAAGAATTATAAAAATTGGTATTAGAGCATTGTTGTTGACTTAGTTTAAAGGGACTAGAAGAAGAAAATATCAAAAGGCCTAAGAGAGAAGTTCCCAAGCTCAACGAAAACAACTATGTTGCATGGAAAAGCTTGATGAAGCTACATCTTAGATCCATAGGAGATTATGCCAACAATTCAATTGTTTCTAAACATGTTGATCCAACTGGTACTCTTACTGCAAAAGATTTGAAAAATAAACAGGAACACAATCAGACAATGCTAAAAATTGCTTCGACACTTAACTATGCGGAATTCGATGATATCAAAAGATGTGACATTGCATTCAAGATGTGGAAAGACCTATCAGATATTTATGGAGGAGATCAGAATGTCCAAAGAGAAAAAAGAGAAAGCCTCAGAGGAAAGTTTGATGATATGAAAATGGAGGAAAGTGAAAATGCTGCTCAATATGCTGCTAGAATAAAGGAAGTGGTAAGTGCAATAAGATGTTTGAGTTGTCAATTAGATGATGATACTATTAATAGTAAGTTTTTAATAACTTTTCTCCCTATCTATGCTATTAGAGTATCAGCTATACAAGAGCTAATATGTGTGCCAGGAAACAAACTATGTATTGAAGGTATAGTGGGTAGACTCACTTCATTTGAGTTATCTAACTTTGACAACTATAGACTTGAGAATGTTGAATCTGTTTTCAAAGCCAAGCTATCATTGAAAGATGCTGATTAGGTGAAATCAAAAAAGGGAAGAAAGATGAAATATGTATCCAGTGACAGTAGCACTGATGAGGAAGATGTCGAACAATTAGAAGCTTTACTAGCTAGAAGATTTCACAGAGGCAAAGGAAAATTCAAAGGTAAGTTGCCTATCATTTGTTTTAATTGCAATGAAGTAGGACATATTGCTGCAAGGTGTACACAGAAAAAGGAATACAAGGAAGGAAACAAGTACAAACATAGAAGAGAAGATGATAAGAGAAATCACAAAGACAAAGGCAAGAAGTGTTATATTCTTGAAGAAGATTCTGATGATAATGATGATGAAGTTGTTTATGTGGCCATGAAGGACCAATCTGATGAAGAAGAACCTACAACACTGGTAACATGTATGAACAAGAATGATAGATGGATCATAGACAGTGGATGCTCACATCACATGATAGGAGACAAAAGTAAGTTTGTTAACTTTACTTAGTATGATGGAAATAGTGTTAGATTTGGTAATGATGCTCTATGTCAAATCAAAGGCAAAGGTTCCATTAAGCTTACAGAGAAAATTTCATGTGACAATGCATACTATGTTGAAGGACTAAACTACAATTTTCTAAGTGTCTCACAGTTAGGCAATGTAGGGTGCAAAGTAGAATTTGGAAATAAAACTACAAAAATCTATGATACTAATGGTAAATTGATAGGAAAAGGAGATCAAACAAGAAGTAATCTATTTTATCTTGATATGGAAAATACTTCTTGTCTTGTTGCAAAATTTGATGATGTGTGGTTATGGCATAGAAGGCTATGTCATGTCAACTTTGATAATCTGGTCAATATCAGTAAAATGAAGAAAATCAGAGGTTTACCTAAATTAAAGAAACCTGACAATATCATGTGCAAACAATGTCAGCTAGGAAAGATGACCAAGTCAAGTTTCAAGAGTAAAAACTATACATCTAAAGAAGTACTTGAGTTAGTCCATACTGACCTATGTGGTCCAATAGAAGTACAGAGTTACAAAAGAGATACATATATAATGTTGTTTATTGATGACTATTCCATGATGATGACTGTTATATTCTTAAAGAAAAAATTTGATGCTTTTCAAATGTTTAAGTGGTATGTGGCTAGAGTTGAAAAAGAAACAAGAGAGAATTTGAAATGCATGAGATCAGACAAAGAAGGTGAATTCACATCAAATGAATTTGAGATATTTTGCAATGAAAAAGGAATCAAGAGACAAACATTAGCTCCTAGAACTCCCCCAAAAAATGGAATTGCTGAGAGAAGAAATAAATTTATGATTGACTGTGCTAGAACATTAATGATGGACAAGACTATTGCTCTAAAATATTGGAGAGAAGCTGTAAGTGTGGTTGTTCATACACTAAATCGAGTACAAGTTAAGAAAGGTATAAATGAAACACCTTTTGAATTATAGTATAGTCACTCTCCTAATGTAAAGCATTTCAAAATATTTGGTTGCAAATGCTTTATCCTTAAAGATGCTAGAAATAGAAAATTTGATGCAAAAAGTGATGAAGGCATATTCCTTTGTTACTCCACTAGAAGCAAAGCATATAAGTGTTTAAATACTAACACTGACAAAATTGTTGAAAGTGCAAATGTAAACTTTGATGAGCATACAGATGTCCAAGTTGAAAAACAAAAGAGAATGGATGACTATAGAACCTTTGTGTATTCTTATGAAGGAATTCCTATTGACGAGGATACTACCAATCAAATTGGGATTCAATAGCAAGTTTCAGTTTCAGCCAAGTCACAACTAGTGAATGTCGAGCTGCATTCAGAAGCTAAGTTGCTAAATAAAGAAAATGCACATTCTGACTCTGAAGTCAATACACATGAAAGAGATGTAGAACTACCTAACAATGAAGTGCATAATGACCCTAAATCTAAAAGATAAAAAATGGAAAGAAGGACAGAACCAAGATTGTCTAAATATGTGAAGAGGCATCACCCTGCTGAACAGATAATTGGTGACAAAGATGCAAGACCAATGACAAGGAATAGACTAGAAATGAATCATGTCTATTAGGAAAATTTGAACCTAAGATAGTGTATGATGCATTACAAGATGGTGACTGGTATAAAGCTATGGAAGAAGAGATTGATCAAATAAAGAAGAACAAAACCTAGAGTTTGGTTCCCAAACCAATTGACAAGAATGTGATCGGCACCAAGTGGGTATTCAGAAACAAGCTAGATGAGAATTGTGAGATTACTAGAAACAAAGCCAGACTAGTATGTAAGGGTTATGCTCAATAAGAAGGATTAGAATATGGGGAAACATTTTCCCCTATTGTGAGAATGGAAGGAGTAAGAACTTTACTTGCATATGCTGCATATAAAGGTTTTAAAGTCTATCAAATGGATGTAAAGTCTATTTTTCTGAATGGTATATTGGAAGAGGAAGTCTATATTGAACAAATAGAGGGATTTTTTGATGAGAACAATAGGGATATGGTTTGTAAACTACATAAAGCACTCTATGGTCTGAAATAAGCACCTAGAACATGGTATGAGAGACTTCACAAGTATCTAGTGCAAATAGGATTTGAAAGAACTAATGATAACAACAACATGTACATAAAATTAGAAGAAGGTAAGGATATTATTGTATCTAAAATATTTGTCGATGACATAGTGTTTGGAGGAAAGGAAGTGCTTTGCAAAAGTTTTGCTGACAAAATGAAACATGAGTTTGAGATGTCTATGTTTAGAGAAATCAAATTTTTTGTTGGTTTGCAAGTACATCAACTAAAACATGGTATATTTATGACACAATCAAAGTACATTAAAGAGATACTTTAAAAATTTGGATTAGAAGACTCCAAACTAGTCAGCACACCAATGGCAATAGGACATAAGTTATCCAAAAATGATGTATCTGCTGAAGTTAATCAAAAAATGTACAGATCCATGATTGGAAAACTACAATATGTTGTACATAGAAGACCAGACATAGCACTAGCAGTTGGAATAGTGGCTAGATTCTCTACTAATCCTAAAGAAAATCATCTCATAGCAGTAAAAAGAATAATGAGGTATGTCAAAGGAACTGATGATTTTGGCCTATATTATAAAAAGAATGGAAAGTTTGAGCTTAATGCATACACAGTTGTAGATTAGGGAGGCAATATTGATGATAGGAAAAGCACAAGTGGAGGAGCATTATTTTTAGGTAAAAGACTAGTTACTTGGATTAGCAAGAAGCAAACATGCACATCTTTGTCCATTGCAGAATCAAAATATGTGGCAGCAGCAGTCAATTGCACAAACATTGTGTGGCTCACACATTTATTGAAAGGAAAGGTAACCAAACCTATGATATTGTATTATGATAATACAAGTGCTATAAACATATCCAAGAACCCAGTAATGCATACAAAAATTGAGCATATTGCAATCAAGTATCACTATGTCAGAGAATTGGTAGAAGACAAACAAGTGAAGATGGAGTACATTCACAAAAAGGAACAAACTGCAGATATCTTCACCAAACCATTTCCCAAGGATGCTTATGAATATCTTAGAGGCAAGTTGGGGGTAATGCCCCTAACTCAAGAAGTTTAAAGAAAAGAAGCTGCCCTGCATCAACAAGAACAAATCATTGAAATATTAGAAGAATGATGCAGAGGATGACAATTGGAGCAGAAACATCAAATCAGTCTCAAGCATGGTGACAGAGGGAGAAAACATGAGATGCAAACCTTATATTTCACATGTTAATGATGCTACATCTTTAGCATTTATGTCAAAGAGGGAGATATATGTAGAAAACTGATCAATACAAAGCAAGAAGGAGATATATATGAAAGAGGGAGATTTATGAGAAACTGATAGGTAAAGATATGGAGATATATGAGATCAGTAGTAAAGGATGCAATAGTCAAGAAGGAAGCAAAATGTAGCAAAAAATGAATATAATTTTGGTGGTAACTAAGTTGATCAAGTGATTAGTTTGGTTTGCCATCAATGCCAAAGAGGGAAATTGTTGGAAATGATTGAATGAAGAGTAATGGAACTAGTAAACAATTTTTTCAATCATTGTTTTTTCATTGATGTCAAACTTGCTACTTGCAGGAATGACAATTGCTTTAGCGATCCAAATACTATAAGTTGGTTGATTGACAAGGAGGTGGCAATCAATAAGATGTAACTAGAGTACCTAGAGAAAGGTTGAAGTTATGATGTTGTAATGAAGTATAAGGATCAGCTAAGCCATTGATGAAATAGTGTATTGATGACATACTCCAAGACACAAAGGATGGACACACTAAAACATATCAAAGATGTACGGTCTAGCTACGTCATTTGTAAAGCCTAACTAAGTTCATTAGAAAGAGCCGAGCAAGCTAGTTAGTGCCAAATAGATTATTAGTTGAAGTCGAGAAAACTTCAACTTAGTAAGTGTCGAGTGAAGATCAGGTGCCGAGTAGTAGAAAGGATATAGGTGCCGAGTAAGTTTTCAAGCACCGAGTAGGATATAAGTGCCAAGTGATATTGAAGTGCTGAGTGAATTTCAAGAACCGAGTTTCACAAAATTTCTTCAAGTGTTGAGCATTAGTAAATCAATAATGCCAAGTTGCTCCATTATTTTGAAAATCAAAGATTCACCAAATCTGAGCTGACATGGTTGTTATCTAAAATTTTGCGAATCAGATAGAAGATAAAAATGATGAGCTAGTAGCACAGAACACTATGCAAAATGTTTTTGATGAATAGTAAAGAATTTTTTCAATCATTATTTTTTCATTGATGTCAAACTTGCTACTTACAGGAATGACAATTGCTTTAGTGATCCAAATACTATAAGTTGGTTGATTGACAAGGAGGTGGCAATCAATAAGATGTAACTAGAGTACCTAGAGAAAGGTTGAAGTTATGATGTTGTAATGAAGTATAAGGATCAGCTAAGCCATTGATGAAATAGTGTATTGATGACATACTCCAAGACACAGAGGATGGACACACTAAAACACATCAAAGATGTAAGGTCTAGCTAAGTCATTTGTAAAGCCTAACTAAGTTCATTAGAAAGAGCTGAACAAGCTAGTTAGTGCCAAATAGATTCTCAGTTGAAGTCAAGCAAAGTTAAACTTAGTAAGTACCGAGTGAAGATCAGGTGCCAAATAGTAGAAACGATATAGGTGCCAAGTAAGTTTTCAAGTGTCGAATAGGATATAAGTGCCAAGTGATATTGAAGTGTTGAGTGAATTTCAAGAACTCAGTTTCACAAAATTTCTTCAGGTGCCAAGCATTAGTAAATCAATAATGCTGAGTTGTGGCATTATTTTGAAAATCAAAGATTCGCTAGATCTGAGCCGACATGGTTGTTATCTAAAATTCTATGAATCAGATAGAAGATAAGAATGATGAGTTAGTAGCACAGACACTATGTAAAATTTTTTTGACAAATATAATTGGATTCTAGACAAAATTTCTAGATAAGAGCAAGATATGGGATAGATACATTGTAACTTACCTAATCTATTGAAACCCTAAAGTTGGAGAGGTAGACTCAAGCAAAAAAGATATTCTAGATTTCTATTTAAGGAGTCATAAGGTCACAAAGCAAAAAGAGGTGGTCGAGCATGAAAGGATGAAGTGCTGAAGAAGGTGCTAAGGTAGAAGAGAGCACATATACTCTACTTTGATAGGTGACCATAGATATGATTGCATTGGTATGATGAGTGAAAAGACTCAAGGTGATGAAGCTTGAGATGACAAGCTTATAGAGATGAAGTGATTAAAGCCAAGCAAAGGCTTGAACTAAAGTGTGATCTATAATGTCCAAGATATGTTGTAAGTTGCATCATATCAAAAGCCATTATTTTAACTCTCTAGCAATTGTAACAGTTAAACTAAATCCTATGGCTTAGGTTGGTTTAATAGCTATGTTGTAAATCATTTAATAGGGTGACATTCCAAGTGAATGTTCCAAAGTCCTTTAACCAGGCCCATTCCTAATAGTATGGTGAAATCCTCTAACAAGGTCATATTTAACAATGTGTTGTAGCCTTTAACAGGGCAGGCTTTTAACAGGGAAAACCATCAGAAGTGGTTGAAATCAATTGCGTAGTTATCTTGTGGGTATCATCCCCACTCCAGTTTTACCTTCTTATTCCTAGAGGGTTTCTGGGTTATCAAATTCTTAGTGTTATGGTGTGAAGCATGTTTACTTTTCATGATTTCTTAATGTTCAAGTGCATGCATGATAATTTTAGTTATGTGCCATTAAGGATTTGTAGAAAAAGTATTATTAGGGCATTTAGACCTTGGATAACTAATTCACCCCCCACCTCCCCCCCCCCCCCCCCCCCTCTCTCAGTCATTCTAAAGAATTATAACAGTTATTCTTAATGGTTTTGATGTTGTCTCTTCTTTCCCATTAAAAATATGTTTTTCAATAATTTGATACTTATGATTATTGTGGAGAAAGTGCCCAAACTCATCAAACACCTACTTTCCTAAACTTCTTGAATGACGAGATTTCATTTTTAGACCACAAACTAAACATGCAAATTTTTTTGTTCGATTGAAGGCCTAGAAGATCATGTGTAACTTAAGCATAGAACAAAAATGTGTAAGAACTATAATAGACCAAAAATATATGACCTTAACAATATAACATACCGTAAAAATGAGTTAGCCCATGGGAATCATGTATTGTCCATACAAGCATTGCATGGAATTAAAATTCTCTTTGTCCTATTGGTCTAAAGATGTCATATATACTAACTCCATTCCATAACTTTAACTACTCATCAATAAGGGGCTCAAAATACATGTTCATATGTTTAAATTGGTACTTACCTAGTAATTAAATGAACATAAACATTACATAATAATTATTACCATTTTGATGCACTATTTATAAATTAATTTAGATAACTATTCAATAAAACAAAAAGCCTAGTACAATCATTTACAATATTATGTCCTCTCTCTTTATGGACATCCAAGGAGGAATGTTATTATTAATAACAAAAATAGGCCACACCAAGTAAATAGATCTCATATATCCAAATGGATTGACACTATTCGTTACTAATGCAAGCCCATGATTACAAGGTTCTTCTTTAAAGTGTGACCATTTTTATTCTATCTCTTTAAATGGAGAGTCATTCATAGGCATTCATATAATATCATCTTGACTTCTATTGCATGCATTTTAATCCATAAATTATGCTAAGCTAGTGCATTTGAATAATCATTGAAGACATGGAATAATGGGAATGTATTGAATAACCTTGTGAGGCACCTTTTTTGTTATTTGATATGACTGATATCTACTAATATGACAATCACAAAATTCTATTGAAAATTCATGATGTTTATGATATAGAATATGATCATTGGGATATGCATGTATTGTTTGATATTTCATTCCAATTTGATTCATAATGGTAGATAATTCTTAGTATGAATGAGACAGAATATTTTATGGTGGTAACAAAAACTCACCTATCAACCTACAAAAATAAAATGAATTGTTAATATAATGAATAGTTATGGTATGCTAACATTGAAGATGACAAAAATGGCATACCTTATCATATGTGACATTGCTACATTGCATAAAACATTCATAACCTTCAAGTTCACTAACCACGCTATATTAAAGAGAAGAGTTGTTTGGGAGCTCTTGTAGAGGGTCTCATATGCCTTCTCAAGTAAAGGTATATCAAGACCATCTTCATCATCATTATCAAACGTGCTAGTACCATAATTGTGAGCATCTTCATCAATCATTTCCTCTAGCACATTATCATCTTCTTCTATGAGAGTGTTATCCTTAGCTTTGATATTCACACCTCAATTTTCCTCTAGCTGGAAATCCACATTCACTAATTGACAAAAATTGTGGGCCCTTTCAACATGATCATGTTTCCTACAATGACTCAGATGTTGTGATTATAATTCTTCAATTCATTAAGATCTTACCCTATTTTCGAGGACAATTACATTTATCAAGTTTTTTTTGGACCTAAGACCACAATCTAGCAATTTTCTCATTATTTTGTTCTAGGTTCATATTTCTAGGCATGGTATTTCTTCAAAAGAAATATATTTGGAAATATTATTGGACATGTTGTACTTAATGTTTATATTTGCACATATGGTTTTGAAAGAGAAAATTGGTCACCTCATTCAAAATTTTCCATATTATGTGCCAAAATAAATTATTCTTAGAGATGTGACCCAAGTATTAGAGGTTATTGATAATGCTAAATGGACCAAAATAAAAGATAATCCTTAGAAAATTTGCATTTATCTATATTTATTGAACACATCTCTTAGTTATACAAGAGTGAGTGGATGTTAATGTATTTAAACTATTACATTCATTGAACTTCTCTCCCACTAATTAATAAGTGTAGTCATTCATTGAGTGGCAGCAGGTCATATAATTTAGAATTTTTTTATGTGTAGCCTTTCATTCCTCATCATTCTCCCAATGGAATTTGTATATTCAATGGTAACACTATGCTTCAAATCAAAATTATATCTAAATTCCAGAGGCTAGACCTTCATGATGGTCAGGTTGCCAATATTTAGCATTGAAAATGATCTATACTAAGTTTTAGTGAGAGGATTTTATCATGTCATAGCTAGGTTCACCATGCTCCAAAGACTGAACAGGCTAGCATTTTTCTTATTCTCTTAAGCAATTATGAAATTTATGTTAAATATCAAAGTAGCAAGTAGATACCTTCTAAATTGTAAAACATGATAATATTATACATTATAGGGAATAAAAATCTACCAAAATCTTATACACAATATAATGATATAGAGCCATGCACACCTAAAGAGCATAAGTTATGATGCATAAGCCTAGATCTATGACAAGTTTGAATGAAAGGATTTAATCATGCAATTCCTAAGTTCACCATGTTCCAAAGAATGAAGCAGGGGCCATTTTTATTATTCTCTTTAGTAATTCTGAAATGTATGTTAGATATCATAGTTATAATTAGGTATCTACTCAACTCAAAAAGAAGATAATATCATACATTATAGGCATTTTGAATCTACCAAAATCATATACTCAATACACTAACAAATGAGCCCTACACACCTAAAGAACACAAGTTATAGTGCATAAGCTTGCAAAAAGGGTTAGCAAGTCCAAATACATGATTAGTTACATGGACACAACATAGCCGATATGAAGCCTCATGTGGTTCTATCAGATGTACCCAATATCCCAATCCACAACAATCTCTAATTTAAATCTCATACTCACCTTAGGGAAAAAATTGGTTTAACCCTAAAGATTTTTACATAGATTTTTTCTATGAAAAATTTATGTAGTTCTACAAGATAAAAATGCTACATATATATCATTCCAACCTATAAACATTTTTAAGCTTTGAGAAGTAGGAAATTACCTCAAGGTCTTGTTGTACCGAGAGGTGTTCCTATACAGTACAAGAATAGACTGAACAACAAACTCCCGTCACCAAACAAACTCACCAAATAAAAAAATGATGAGTAAAATTTTATTTTTCTCATTATGAACCCAATTTGGTTGAAATTCTAACCATCTCAAGCATAAAATGCTTAAATTGGTCAAAATTTTGACAACTGTGGGCATAAAAAAAAGAAAAAAAAGAAATCATAGGCCAATATTGCCTTTGATTGAAAGATAAGGAGAAATATACTAGTGCATTATAGAGTTTTCCATCCTTCCATCCTTATCATGGTAGAATTATTAGATTGGATCTTTGAAATGGAAAAATATTTTTTGTATGAAAGTACATCATTAGATAAGAAGGTGGTTAAAAATACCTGCATCTCTTTGGTGGGAACATTAGAAAACTAATAGAAAAATAATATGGAAGGAAAAGATCAAGACCTTGTATAAGAAGATTGGTATTTTGAAGTGAAAAATCCTACCTAATGATTATCAAACTAGTTTGTTAAAGAGAATGTAGAATTTAAAGAAAAAGGACATGATGGTGAAGTATACTAAAGAATTCTATAAGTTTGATATTAAATCTGGACACATTGATGATGAATTCAAAATGATAGTGAGACATGTGAATGGTTTGAGGGTTTATATTCAAGATAAGATTATCTTGGTCATGATGGATGGTTTGGAAGAAGCATACTAGATTTTATTGAAGGAAGAAGAAAAGTTGAAAAAAACACATGCACAAAGGTAGAGATGAAGAGGTAATATGTTTCTGATGAGTAGAGATAGATTTTATGGTGAAAGTGGAAAATATTAGTCAAATAGTACTAATTAAGATTAAGAAATATTATAATTGAGGATAAAGTCTCATGTAAAAGTAGAGTTAACTACTCAAGAGGTAAGTATACTTGTTACCCTAGGAATAATAATAAGAGGGAATATAGAATCATGTTTAAAGGAACTTATTTTAAGTACAAAGAAGAAGGTCATAGAGAATTTGAATATCCTAATTTTAATAGGAGAACATATAGAAGAAGTAGAAATGCATTAGTATAGGATGATGCATCAGATGCTCCTAATTAGCATTAAGAAAGAGAAAGTATAATGGTTAAAATAACCTCGTGGAATGAAAAAAATGGCTAAAGATCTAGTATCTAGAAGAAAGCTTTTCCAAGGCTAGATGTAAAAATGTAGGTAAATAATGAAAATTAATCATTGATCATGAAAGTTATATTAATATAGCATCAAATCATTTCTTATGAAGTTATAGTTATATGTATTGAAGCATCCTAATTCTTAACACATATTGTAGATCAAGGATGAGCATATCTTACTAGTAAGTGAACAATGTCTTGTGAAACATAAGATTTGAACATATTGATGAGATCTTTTGTGATATTATGCCCATGGATTGCTATAAAATCTTGTTGGATAGACTATGGAAATGTGATAGTCAATCCTTGTATTATGGTAGATTGAGTCATAATACTATTTTGGCTAATAGGAAAAAACAAGTTCTTTTATATTTGATGCAATAACCTAAATATGATCATTGTACTACTATTAGAGTATGTTTGGTTAAAGGAAATATGTTTATTAGGGATTTACCTTTGATGAAAGAACATAAATATGATCATTGTATTTTAGTTAGAGTATGTTTAATTAAATGAAATAAGTTCACTAGGGATTTGAAGAAGGAAGGTATGTGTATTGCCTTGATTCCTATAAAGTGAGAAAAGAAAATTGAGGATGAGTAAGCACAAAAATTTAATCATTCTTATCAAGATTAAAATATATTATCATTGAAAATGTACTTGGTGGATTTCATTCATGTATTTTATTGTATGTATTTCCAAATAAGTATGAATCATTGTATATATTTAATTCTTGGAGCTAGTCTCCCTAACAAATTACCACATAGATTGACACCTACAAAAAATAAGGAGTAGAATAGAAAAGTAAAAGGATTATTATAGAAAGGTATAATTAGTGAAATTTTTATTCCTTGTATAGTACCTATAGTATTGGCACCAAAGATGAATTGAGAATGTGTACCAATTGTAGTGCTATAAATCAGATCATGACAACGTATAGGTTTCCATTTCCTAGGATGGATGATATCATCAATTTTATTAGAGTGGAGAATTGTATTTTACCAACATTGATTTCAATAGAGGCTATTGTCATGTATCATAATTAAAAAATTAAGGAGAGCAGTGGAAAAATAATCTCAAGAAAAATAAAGGTTTGTATGAATAGTTCGTTGTGCCTTTTGGTTTAACGAATGTACATAGTACTTTTATGAGAGTAATGAATGAAGTTATAAATAAAGTCTTTGGTAAGTTTTTGATTTTTTACCTTGATGATATTCTTCTATTTTGTAAATATAAAGAGGATAATTCGATGCACATAAAACAAGTGTTACAGAGGCTAAAGAAAGACATGTTCTTGATTAAATTGAAGAAATTTTCTTTTATGAAAGATTAGAAGATATATCTTGGTTTTTATATTTGAGCTAATGGTTCCAAGATGGATCTTGAAAAGGTGAAGGTTATTTTTATTCACCTATCACTAAGAGTGATGGAGAAGTTATATCTTTCCAAGGATTGGCTTGTTTATATAGGAAGTTCATAAAATAATTAGTTCAATTTGTAATTAAATGATAGAAAAATAATAGGTAATAAAAATTGAATTTGAGTGGAGACATGGAGAAAATAAGTTTTATTTAGACTTTGAAACAAAAGGTCACTGAATTACTAGAGTTAACTTTTCCTAATTTTATTAAGGTATTTCAAGTTGACTATGATGAATGTGGGAATGCAATTGGAGCTATTTTGAGTTAGGAAGGTAAATTGATTACATTTTACAATGCAAAATTGAATGATTGTAAGAATAAATATTTAGTTGATGACCAAGAGTCATATGATATTATTCAATATTTGAAGAAGTAGAGACATTGATTTTTGGTGCCTAAATGATTTTTTTTGTATACTAATTACAAATAATTATAATACTTTGGTAGTTTGAATAGTTGGATCAGAGAAATATGAAGTGAGTTGAGTACTTGCAAAATTTCACAATCATGTTCAAATAAAGGAGTGACTAGTCAAATAGAGTTGCAGATGCATTAACAAGAAGAAGTCATTTTTGAACAGAGATTAAGAATGAGGTACATGGTTTTGATAATTTTAAATCATTGATTGAAATTGATCTTAACTTTTTAAAACCTTGGAAATATTTCAAAACACTAGCGATAAATAATTAGAACAAATGGGTTGATTATTTCATTGTAGAAGATATGATTTTCAATGGAATTTTATTATGTATACCAAGAAGATCAATGAGAGATAACAAGGGAAAACATTGTTGAGGACTTACATGATACTTTGGAATTAATAAAATGGTGAGTTTGATCCTCAAGAGATACTTTTGGCCAAATATGTACAAGGATGTTCAAAACAATGTGAGAAGCTGAAAATTTTGTGAAATTGCAAAAGATAAAAGTTAGAATATATAGTATTATAAAATCCATTATCTATTTCTAATAATCCTTAGGAACAAAATGGTGTAGGAAGAATCTAAAATAACATGTATAATAAACACAACTTGCAACCTTCACACCCTTGATTAGTGTTACACATGAAAGCTACACATAAATGGAGTGAAACCATAGACAAAACAAGGCCACACACAATATATTTTAGGTGTAATTACTTAACTTTTCATATTAAACAACCACAACATGCTTGGCTGTGAGGCCTTCTAGGTTGCGACCTTATACAAACTAATAATTCTTTAAATTCAGCGCATTAGATCTCATCATATATCTAAAAATTCTTGTTTCCTATTATTTTGTCCATTTCCTTTATCTAACTAAGTTTCTTTTATATCTAACTAAGCCACGAGTTGGTAGTTAAGAATTTTATTACAATTTAGGTCCAGACTTGGAAGAGTAAACAAGATCTCACATTAATAGTCATATCATATCACATGCATATGAAGGTAGATCCACACATGTGTTAGGAGTTAGATCTCAATTACACAAGATGCCACATAAGAAACCAAAACTACACCAATTGGAACATCACACAGTAAAAGTTCAAAAAGAAAGAAAATAGGACTACAAAGAAAGAAACTAAACTCTAGAAATATCAAACATAATTATTTTGTGGAATTAGGAAAGGGATCAACGGTAGATCCTCAACATGACGACAACTACAAATTACAAGATAAAAAAGCAACAATGACTACTTCGCAATCAACAAACTGGTATAGAAAACTAAAAATATTTTTGGTCAATACAAGATTGCTCAAAGAACCAAGATGTTCTTACTGGAGACACCTCAAGTTAATAAAGAATAAATTTCCACATAAATAATGACTTAATATTTTGACCTGAGTCATAGAGATTCAACCCAACTTGTGTAATCCACAAACCGTCTTCAACTAGTTTGTCTTTCCACTAATGTAGGTATTCCTTTTAGTCTTTTTCTCTGGTGCTTTTACTTATTTAGCTATTTAAGATATTTTTAATGCTATCTATTTTATTCTTAGGGTAATCCATATAACCTTTTTTCTTGTCATCTGATTCAAAATACTCAAAGATATATGCAATTTTCAATGTAGGTAAAATATCGATATCTTTTGGTAATTCTACTTCAAAGGAATTTCCACTATAAAACTTCATTAGAAACTTACAAGAACCAAACTTGTTCATCTCTAGCTTACTCTAGGTACCAACTGGAAATATGTTCTTCTTAAATTCAATCATTAGCTCATCACCAATTTCCAAATATTTGGGTCTCTTATTCTTATCTTCTCTCTGTTTGTATCCTAGATTATTGTCTAGCAAGTTCATTTTAACTTCCACATTTAGAGTCTTCATAAAATTCACAAATTCTTCATCTTCAACAATTCTCTTCATCTTAAGGTTCAAACTTCTCAATCATCCAGTTCCTTTGGGACACATTCCAATAACTATCTCAAAAGGTGTCTTCTTAGTGCTCCCACTTATAGAATTATTGTAAGTGAACTCTTCTTTTACCAAAATCAAGTCCAAATTAGTAGGCTTATCTCTAACCACACATCTCAATAGGTTACCAAACTTATGTTTGCAACTTTAGTTTATTCATCTATTTGTGGATGAAATGTAGAAATAAACTTTGACTTTTCATTCAACTTCCTCCAATGTGTCCTCCAAAAATAACCAATAAATTTAATATCTTTTTCTAAAGCAATTGTTCTAGGAAACCCATGAAAACTCACCTCTTCCTTATAGAATAATTAAACCACATGTACAAGATTAGATGTCTTCTTACAAGTTATGAAATATGTCATCTTTGAAAATATGTCAACTACCACCAACACAAAATCATTTATTCTTCAAGTTCTAGGAAAACCAAGAGTGAAATCCATACTAATATCTTCCAGTGAAATGATGAATACAATCCCAAATTCTTACTAGTTCCTTTTGTTGTTCAAAAAATTCTATAACTTATTACTATCTTTTGTAAATCTTTATATATTTATGGCCAAAAGTATCTAATTGGAATCAACTTTATTGTTTTCTCAATCCCAAACTATTGAGCAAGTTGACCATTATGTTTTATTTTATGATGTTCTCTCTTATACAACATCTATGCATGCACAACTAAATTCCCTTAAACAAAATGTCTTCCTGAATGAAATATTTAGTCCACTTATCTCTCAAAATTTGTTCTTTACAAGATTTACAAGGTTCTACAAAATCAAGATTAGTTTCATACAAATACTTCAAATGATTAAAACCAAGTACCTCAACCCTCATTCCTATTAGAAAATTCATTCTTCATCAGAATACATAAGAAACTTTATCTGACTATCCACTTTTATGTTTCAAAGAAAAGGAAAGTTCCACAAAAACTCAATTGACTTTATATGTCTTCGATTAAACTTATTTTGACATCCCAAATATAGCTATAAAGCTTTATGGTCAGCGTATGATACAAAATATTTAGGCATTAAATGATGTCTCTATTTCTTTGAAGCTTGAATAATAGCATATAATTCTTAATCATAAGATGAATATTTTGTTATGGAATCATTCAACTTCTTACTAAAGGAATCTATTGGTCTTCCTTCTTGACTCAAAATAACTCTAATAGAACTTCCACTACCTTCACATTCAACTTGGGAAACATTACTAAAATCAGGCAAAGAAAGGGTAGGCAATTCAATAGTCTTTTGTTTCAATATTTCAAAGCTTTTTTGTGCTCCATGTGTCCATTTGAAATCCTTTAATCTCCTTCATATTCTCAGTCATAACATTATAAATAGAACTAAAATTTCTAATGAAGTTCCTATAAAATCTTTCCAATCCATTGAATGGTCCTACCTCTCCAAAAATTTTAGGTGTAGGCCAATCAAGAATAACTTTCACCTTCTCAAGATCCATCCTGATATCATCAACTGAAAAAAAGAAAAAGAAAAAAAAAAAAGATACACAATCTCTTCCTTCATAAATGAATGTTTCCTTAGGTTAATCAACAATTTCTCCTCTTTCAATCTCTACAATACTTGTCTACCATGCTCAAGATGATCTTCCTTAGTCTTATTGAATATCAAAATGTCAACCAAATATACAATAATTTTTTTACCCGAAACTATCTTCAAAACCTCATTCATCAACCTCATAAAAGTACTAGCTGCATTAGTTAAACCAAAAGACATAGGCAACCATTCATACAAATGTTCATTAGTCTTGAAAGAAATTTTCCATTCATCCCCTTCTCTAATTTTGATCTGATGATAACCACTTTTCAAATCAATATTTGTAATATATTTCACTCCAATCAAAATCTCCATTGTGTTGTTAATCCTAGGCAAAGGGAATATATATTTTATTCTTATATTTTTTATATCTCTAGAATCAATGCACATTCTCTATTCGCCATTTTTTTTAGGTGCTAACATAATAGGTATTGCACAAGGACTCAAAATTTCTCTAATCAAACCCTTCTCAAGAAATTCTTGCACTTGCCTATTTAATTTGATGTTCTCACTAGGTTTTAATCTATGTGGTTCTTTATTAGGTAAACTAGCTCTAGGTATTAAATCCATACAATGGCTTATACTTCTCACAGGTGGTAAAGCATGAGGCTCATTTTTAGAAATTATGTCTTGAAAATTTACAACAAGGGATTCAATCTCAGGTGCATGTTCTAACTCATCTTGTTTCTTAGTCTTTCTAGGAATCAA
This sequence comes from Cupressus sempervirens, assembly GCA_028749045.1. NCBI lineage: Eukaryota > Viridiplantae > Streptophyta > Pinopsida > Cupressales > Cupressaceae > Cupressus > Cupressus sempervirens. The sequence goes on along the minus strand of CM053786.1, from coordinate 180,007,978 downwards.
ATAAAAAAACACATTATGTTCTTTCAGATCTCTAGCAAATTGATTACCTTCAACCAGAAATACTCTAACTGTGGTACATTGGTTCTATTAGCCTAGTTTTTCACCTTGCATTTTTTTGGTACACTCCATAGTGAAAGAACAAGTGATCATATGTTTAAAGTTGAGATGTGTTAAAAAACCCTAGATGAAATTATTTAAATTTCATGAAGCCTTTGTTATGTGCCTTAGTTTTCAAAATTTTAGAAAGTAGTATTTTATAAAATTTGTGTGTGAAGGTTTTTACCCTAAGGTTTTATCCTTACCTTTTCCCTTTTTTATTTTAAAATTACTTTCCTAGAATTTAAATATCCTTTGTCCATGGTTTTTAACCCTTTGTGAATTCCTTAATGTTTTCTAAACTGTTTTAACCATGACATGGTTTACATTTACTAACCATTGATCTCAAAAAGATCAACAATCAACACTTGCCTACATTATGCTTTTGTTTGACCTTTAGAAAATGTAGGGAAGTGTCTATTTCCATGTATCCCTTTGTGAAATTAGCTCCTAAATGTGTTGCAAAAGCTAGAGGTGTTAGAATGGTTTTAGAATTGTCAGATGGTCGTCAGAGCACGTTGGGAATTTTGAGTCATCTCATTGGTCAAGTTGAGCAACGAAGTTACCTTTTTGTAATATAAATTTGCACTATCAATCTTGGGAATATCTATGGTAGATGCATTACCAAAATATAAAGGTGACCAAAGTTTAAGTAAAGTGGGAAAGCACTTAGTTTCCATGTGGACAAGTGGAGCCAGTAATGCAACGAGTTGCTTAGTCACACAAAGTTGGAAAGCATGCTAACATGTTTCATAATTATTGGTGGAGTGGTCTACATGTTCATTGAGTTGGAAGGTGAATGCATCAGTGGTCCTAAAACATTGAAATTGGACTTGTAAAGTTGTAAGGATTTTCATAATCATTGATTCTTAAGATCGACAATCTGTGCTTTCCTATAATATGAAAGTGCTAGAGCATTAACTAATGTGGGGAAGCACCTTGTTAATGATGGCCATTTTCAAAAAGATGGTTAGTGTAGCCTTTTTAATTTCAAACTAAGTTGTCTGATTCTTGAGAATCGATGGTGGAATTTTAAACTTCACGGTGGGACACATAATGTTACTATTAAAGCATTAATTTTGATCAATGTTATTTTGTGTGAGCTTAATGTTGTAATAAAACTTTTGATTCTCCATTATTGAGCAATGAGGTTGTAGAATTCATGTAATGCAAAGATTTCCAAAGTGAAGGGTGAAATTTTCCAAGGGTTTCAACATATTGCTAAGAAAATTCTAGAGAAGAAAAGACAAGAAAAATGGGTAAGTCATCTGAGCTTCTAGAAAATTAAGGAGTTGTATTTGCATTAGGGTAAATTTTAAACATGTTTCTATGAAGGGATTTTTTAGGGAATGTAGATTATCTAAAGAGAGTAGTATATGATGACTTCCTAGAATAAATTCCATAGTTTATGAATGAACTAGCTAGGGGGAAATAGCATTTTTTGAAAATCCCTAGGTTATTGGTCAGTGATGGTTTCTATGATAAAGCAAACTAGTTAAGGGATGCTAAAGTTTCTATTAGAGGATTAGGGATTTTCCAAAAATGCTTTGTAGAAAGAAAATTAGATAGTATGACCCAATTAACCAAATTGTGAAGAGCCATGTTGGCGATAATCTTTTTAGGGTTTCACCAGAACTGATTAGAGAAAATTTTAAGCTAAACCCTTACCATACAGTTCATGAAAAAATAGGCATGCAAGACCTCGAAGCTAGGTATGATTCACAAATAGTATATCTAAGGTGAGGTCCATTGTAGGAGATTTTTTTGAAAATTGGATCGTTGTCCTTGGTTACAAAAAAAACTCCTAAGCCTTTGTTGAAGAAATGTTTCAACCCTAGAGCACAAGCCTTGTTTTTTTCTCTCTACAAGATCTTTGGCATGGATGAGCAAGACCATATCCTAGGATCTATTGTTTTCATTATAATTGCTCAAGCTTTTTAGTATGGAATGAGTTTTGTTTTTTTTATTTTGCTACTCACTTGGCTAAATAAATTCATAATCACTTAATAGGGATTGCAAAAGCTAAGGTTGATAAGCCCTTCTATTGGTACTCCATGCCCTTCTATTGGCACTCCATGCTTATGTACATATGCCTGTACGGAGTTACCTTTTTCTCTAAGGAGATGAAATTGGAATTGGAGAGAGATGGAGAGAAGCTAATTGTTCAACTATGGATTGCAAATATGACATGGGAGGTGACTGATGCTAGTTTTGTCAGATTTGATAGATATTTTTCTTCTAGGCTCATAATGTTGTTAGTAGGGGCTATCCCTAGAATACCACAACCTTTACTATAATTGATTAGACCTAAAGACCATGCTAAAGGAGTGATGGTGAGCCATAACTAGGGAGATATCACCACATATATAGTGTCTATTATTTTCAAAGTTTATGGTTTTCTAGGAAAACCACATGTGTGAAATTACCAAGTGCCTTTAATAGTAGAAAATTTCTAAACTTTTGTGGCAAATTGAATCAGTTCAGGAGAGAGAATTTCTAAGTAAATCTAAAGCTACATTATTTCCATAGCTTACTATTGTCCATAACTTTATTTTTGTCAAGAAGGGATGGAGGAATATGGAGAATTTTTTTGATAGATATCAAATGGCTCAATCTCATGCCCATTTTACAGATTTGCAAGGATTTTATAACGTCTTCAAAGAAAGAAAAAAGGCTAATGCTCATAAGAAATTAGTATACTTTCCTAAGAACATAGTTAGAAATAAGTTCTCATTACAAGAACAAGAGTTTACGAAGGAGAAATGGAAATTATATAGTAAAATCCTAAACTTTATAAATGCTTTTGAGAAAGATTATGATCCCCTGGGAGATAGGAAATATTGGGGTATGAAAGTAGATATGTTGATAAATAATTTGTTGGGATCATGAAAATAATGAATGAAAAGAAAGAAATTCTGACACAAGCATACCTAGACCAATCCATTGAGGTGGAAAGGAGGCTGGCAAGAAAAATGATTTTGAACCTAGGGCAGTATACATCACATAAAAGAGTCAAGTATATTGTGGCCAAGAGTGTATAGTGTGTTCCTCTATACAAAAGACCAAGGTCTGAGAGCCCACCTAATACACATGCTCCCAAGAAACAAAAGTTGGGGTTAGCATCATCTTCTAATGTTGAAGAGCACTTGCCTACCTAGACTCCACTCAAGATAGATGATGAAATATCCTTGAGAGAAGAGCTAAGATAGATTGGAGGGGAGAGGAATATTGTGGTCACAACTACAGATATTGAAGAAGAACTACCTAAAGAACCTCCTATGCCAACAATAGATCTTACTGTTGGAAATTTCAAAGGTAAAGGAATAGATCTTGTGATAGCATAGGATACTAAGAAATTTATTGATTATGAAAGTTTCCTAAAATATAGAGTTTTTTCTCAATTCGTATGGAGGAGAAACATTGATAATTTTGAAGCTAAGTGTAAACTAGTCAAAGTAGAGCAACTTAATAAAAAGGGCTTTGATATTGAAGAGGAAGTTAAAGCTAATTTTATAGAAGAGTTTGCACAAATAACTCCTTAAGGGGGAAGACAATTTTTGAAGGAATCAAGAATTTTGATTTTATATGAATGGGACATAGCGAATGATATGATTTTTGATGTCATGAGAAAAGAAAAGGCCACTCAATTTAAAACTAAGGAAGAGGTCTTGTAGGCACATAAAGGATTAGAAAATAGTGATGATCAACATGAATTGGTGATATGGTTCATTGAAAAAAGGGATAAGACCAGGATATAAGAAGTTTCAGATGTTGAGCATATAGAAAGCCTCATGGTCTATAGAGCAAAGGAAGTGGACAATAAGAAATTATCTAGAATGACCAAGGAAATAGTGGACTTTGGAGTTGTTTTTGTAGCAAAGATTAAATCAAAATCCTTGAGCTTAATGCTAAGTTTTAAGAGATGCTCGAAGAATATGAGGTCAGAGGGAATGCGATACATCAATTAGAGTCTTAGATGTCCTAGATGGATAAACAACTTGGAAAGAGAAAGGTAGGAGAATCTAGCTAGACTGGAACTGCTTATCCTTGTCCTCTAATTGAGCCCTTTAAATCAACTACTATTGTACACCTAGTAGATACTCTATAGAGGCCAAAATTTTATACTACTGAGGAGTTTGAAGAAGAGAAGAATAAACTCTAGGCATTATATGTGGACTTAAATGACTTATATGAGGACAAAATCAGAAAAACATTCTTGTATCTAGTGGATAGGATTGAATGACCAACATTTTATGAACTAGTAAACATAATGGAAATGTGAAATGAAATAAAAGGTGGTGAAGATTCTTTGAATCCCATTATGACTAAATGAGGTAGCAAGAACAAGGATGTCACCCTTTTGTGTGTTTCAGTTATTAGTTTGTATTGTGAATAGATAGAATTTTTTTGACATAACTAATGATTTATCTTATTTTGATAAGAAGAGGGTTGCAATACAAAAGAGGATAATAATTTGTTTTTCAAAATATATTGCTGAGTAATTTGAACTTCCCCCATGCACTTAGAAAAATAGATAAATTAAAAGAAAAAGGAGAATGGGCCAAAGAGTTAGATGATTTATTATGCCATAGAATTAATGGGGTTATAAGTGAAAAAGGGGCATACACTATGGGCAATGACAACTAAAGAAATTGTTAAAGTTCAATTACTCTATAATTTTATTAGAGAAGAATTTTTTGAAACCAATAAGTTAGGAGATTATGTGATCAAAAAACAATGAGAGGTTTTGAGTTTTGATTAGCCAGATGAAACACTTTTTAACTAGTGTATGGAAGATTTTTTGTGCTCAAAATAGTTAGTCATTGGTGAGACTAAAGAAGATGAGGTGGACCAAGATGAGATGTAAGCAACTGATGCATCAATTAAAGTAGAAGAAGGCAAAGATTTGCTATCAGCTGTAATAATGAGCACAAAAGCCCAAATTGATGGCATGGTAGTAGGAGGATTGATTTTTGCAATACACCAAAATTGGCTCATTGCCATGATACCAATTATAGTCTATTCTAATAATTTATAATGTTCTATTTCATTAGACAAATTATTTTTCTAACATTTGTTGCTTGACTTAATTGTCAAATGCAAAAAACCCTAATCTACATTCATCATATTTCCTATTTAATTCCTATAGTACTCACTCATATTAGCCACATTAAACCTATTTGATTTTAATTTAATTTAATCTAAAGTATTCATACTTTATCTATCTCCTAATGCTAATTTACTATGAGGATAAATTTATTTAATTTAATAAATATGCCTATTTTAATTAATTAAATGAAATTATTTAATTAAATAGAAAAGTTGTTTCTAATTAATTAAGCAAAGTTATTTAATTAAATAGGAAGTCATTCCCAATTAATTAAATGAATTTATTTAATTAAATAGAAAAGTGTCTCTAATTAATTAAATGAATTTATTTAATTAAATAGAAAAGTGTCTCTAATTAATTAAAGAAAATTATTTAATTAAATAGAAAAGGTATTTATGAGAGCATATCTCATTTTATTAAATTAAATATTCTTCCTAATTCTACTCTTTAGTTCAAAAATGGGAATTCCTAGATAACTAGTGATCAAATTAGAAGTGATCTAGATCACTTGCCCTCACACTAAAGTCTATCTAAGCTGACTGACTCTTACACTCAAATCTAAGCTAGTTAACCCCCTTTAATTTGGGAATCTTCCACCATGATTGAACCTTATCTTCAATCCTATCTGTTGATTGGAATTGATCTCAACTGTTGAATAATTTCAGGATTTCTATTTAAGAGATCCTCAATTCTTCATTCTGAGGGGAGAGGGATTGGAATAGATGTCAAATTACTACTACATTCTACACTCACATAGCTCATTGCTATCTTTCATACATTTCTTAGCTTAATTTCATATAGTTTTAGAAATGTATACATTTAGCGTAATTTTCTTTACATATTCTTAGATTAAAATGCATATCTCATTCTAGAATACTTTGCACATTCATTTAGATTAGTTGCATTTCTTTAAATCCTTTGTTCTTAAACGGTCTAGTTGCTTACACCTCAAATCTAAGGATATCTAATAAGCAAAATCCCTTTATATAGGAGGCAACAGGTCACGCTATCAAGCATTCTGGATGAACAATTCAATGTTCATTTGAAGATGACTTCACAGGTAATGACCATGTTGAAGTGTGTGTGTTAAATAGAGGCCGCATATTCATGCTTACATTTCTGGCGCCCACTGTGGGGCTGAGAAAATCAATTTCTCAAGCCTTCTTTGCATATTTTTATTAATTTTCAAGCTCTTTGTCCATACAGTTTTGTACAGAGTCTAGAATCTTTGCATGAGATAATCCATTTTCGCACAAGGATTCTAAATTCTCGTGTGAAGATTCTTTTCAGTTCACATAAGAAAGTACCCAAGCACATGAGTCTTTGTGTGACACCTTATTTCTTTGCTTAGGCCGTAAAAGGATTTCTCATGGATTTTCTAGAGATCTCATGCGAGATCTTGTAATAGTAGCCTTTGTTTCAAGAATTTTTACTTTACAATTTACTCAATTTCCTTAACGCACTTTTCTTGGAACCTCTTTTGCTTTGTTTCTCTGGTTTTTTTTTCTGCAGTTTAACTGTTGTTTGTAGGACGATTTGTCAAAGGCTTCTTATAAAACCCACTCAAACATGGACTAACTATTTTCTTGCAGAACGATTGCCAAAGACACATTTTTCGAAGACTATACTTAAAACCCACAAAACAATGTGTCTTCTTTTCTTATTTTCTAAACTAGATTAAATAGGGGCTTGTGATCTTCCTAGGGTGCAAGCTAGAAGAATAGGGGATTATTCTCTTCACCACTTGGAGGTCATGACCAAGGGTGAATCAGAAACCTAAACACTTCTAAAAAATAGCATTCTAAAGAAGGCAAGCATCTTAGTGATTCTCTACTATGGGTCCTTTTCTATGAAAGGATGATTGTTTCCTTTTAGGGAATCAAAATATTGAGGATGGACAAGTTTGGATTGATTAAGCTAAGTTGGTAAATTAACTTGTTTTGCATGTTTGGATGAGAAAGTAAGCTAGAGGAGTATACTCTTTCCCCTCGAGGGAAATTAGAAACTTTGACCCTTGCATTCAAATCACTAGTCATACTCAATCCTTTAGAGGGCCTTCCGAAGTAATCCAACCTCTGGGAGTGACCCAAGTGAGCACACTCCTTTCGCTGCAAATTCCAACTCACTATAATCAAGATACTTTTTAGAGTGAAAGACTCCAAAGCCGGATTAATTTCTTTCCCTTGTTTCTTGATATCACATATCAAGGGGAAGCTCTATCTATTGCACTAGTCGGTGCTGACCCCAATCTTGCTAAGTAAGTGTGTGCACTCTCAGATATTGGTGTGGGTTGATGGTCTCAACTTTTCTTCTAGAGCCATTGCAAATTAATATGAATGGAATCCAAGTAAAAACCTTGTACTTAGAAGCCACCTGGTTCACCTCCAAAAGGAGGCATAATCTTTGTGCAAGGAGAGGGAAGAATCTCTCCTGTAGAACTCACCATAGGCATGATACTAGACATTTGAAGGTGGTATATGTGCTCATCCCCTACCATAAGGGTGCTTGTTTAGCATATACTATTGATTCCTTTGAATATACCAAAAACATGGGCACCCTCTAGGGGGTGACATGGCTGTGTGAGCTACACGCATGTGCATAAGTTGTGGGACAAAGGTTTTGCCTTCTCTACCAATTTTTGTTTTTAGGGATAAAAGTGTGTTTTTTCTTGAGTCATAAACAAGTCCAAAACTATCTACAACAAACAAAGGTCAAGACTCCCCTATCTTTTTGATTTGCTTTGTCCTCGGTAGGACTATTTTTGACTACTGCTTGCTTCCCACTATCTTGTTCAAATACGTTGCCTTGATTGAATCTTGAAACATTGTCCAAATGTCTTACTAAGTTAACCTTACTATCTATCCAAAAAAAATTTCTAGTTATTCTATCTAATCTATCCAAACAATTGAGAAATCTCTTCAAAATATCTCGACCTAATTTTTGCATAGAACCTTGTACTTTCTCGTGCAAGAATTCATCTTTTTGCGTGAGCCAGTTTAGGTCTTCACGCGAGATCTTGCATATACCCACATGAGATCTTGAAATTGTCTTAGCTATCCTATCACTTATTTGCATGAGCCATAGAAAGTCTTTGCACAAAATTAAATTACTATCATGAGTCTTTGCATGATCTGGTGAACTTTCTCATGTAGCTTACATAGAATCTTTGCATGAGATCCTATTCCAAAACTATCTAATTAGCTTATTTAACCAATCTATGATCTGCATCTAGTTAGTTTCCTACATTGATTTGTCACTTCTCTGTCTATTCACAGTCCTAAATAGTGGCATTTAGCTCAACCAAAGATTTGTGGTCTGCATTTTGACTAGTCTTATCTTGTAGTTCTCTAGATTCTTGTTCCTTTGTGCTTGTCATACTCTATGTTATGATAGTCATAACCTTTGTCTATTCTAGCCTTCAAATTAGACTATTTATGCCTTAGTATACCATACTCTTACCTGTCCTATTGAGACTAAGTTTTATTGTGGCCCTTGTCTAGGTTCTTGCTTCTTGTCCTCGCCTATGACTTCTGCAACAAGAAGCGACAACGTATTTTATCCTCTTAGACTTAGGCAAGATCATGCTAGGGGTCATAATCATGGTAGAGGCTACCTTCGTTTTGTTCCACAACCTGCATTTAGTTCCTTTAGTGAGACATCTTCACAGTCTCCCTCACCTGTCAGATCATCTTGAGTTCAGTGAACGTTTTTTATAAATCTGCAACAAACCAGGAACCCTCTATACCAAGAAGATCCTCAGACTAGAAAAGGTCCCAAATCCTTGAACAAAACACTTGAATTCTTTTTCAAAGGACCTTTCCAATCACAATGCACTGAAACTAAACACATTCCCACAATTCTTAATTATGAACCTAAACATGGTAGTCATAGCAGACATCAAGAATCACCTAGGAATGACAAAGAGAAAGACCATGACACTGATGAAGAATAGGAAGAGGTGGAAATACTTCCTAAACATATAGTCAAATGTCGCAAAGACAAAAACTTTCAAAAGGTCATGGGAATCCTACTCAACAAAGAAAAAGAAAAGTACTCTCTCAAACTTGCCCAAGAGGTGGCTAAGTTGCCCTCTCATTTCAATGTGGAAACCATTATCATGCCTGAAGAAGAAAGTGAGACTTCTAAACTCCAAAATAAATTGAAAATTATGCAAGATCAACTAGCTCAAATGATGCATTAGAAAGAGAAACCCATGAAAACATACACATTGGATGCTCTTTGTCCATTTCCATTTGACAAAAGTGTAAACATGGCACCTTTCCCATGAGGCATAGAGCTACCCAAGTATGACAAGTACTTTGGTACCATTGATCACCAAGATCACTTGCGTGAATTTGATACTTTTTCTATGGAGTTTATACATGATCAAACACACCTCATGCATTTATTCCCTAGAAGCCTAGGTGGTCAGACTTTAGAGTGGTTTTCACATTTACCTCCTACTATCGAGATGTTTGATGAAATCGCCAATCTATTTGTTTAGCAATATTCTCATAACATTCAACACTTTGTTAATATTTGAGATCTATGCAACCTTAAGTAGAAAGTTGGAGAACATTTTCTCACATTCCTCCAACAATGGAGACAACTATACACTAAGTATTCCTACAAAATTCTAGAAATGGAGAAGCTTGACATTTTCACTGATAACCTCCTCCCTGATTTTAGATATAGAGTCCAACTTCAACGTCCACATACCTTTGAAGACACGATCACACAAGCTATCTGTATTGAAGAATTTATGATCAAGAAAGGTGAACTCAATCTTCAGAGGGACATAAAACAAGGTTCCACTTCCAATAGGGATACAACTAAATAGGTCAACAAGAACCAATAAATCATACATGATGGAGTTGTTGAAAATGTCACCCCCAAACCTGTTAAAGAAGATTTTAATCTCATAGATGGCCTCAAAGTAGCCAAAAACTCTAAGAAACCTCCTCCTGACAACAAGACATCCAGGAACAAACCAAGAAACTCATGGACCACACACCCCAAGCGAGAGTATACACCCTTGGGAGAACCTTTGGATGTAGTTTACAAAACATTGCTACAACATAAGCTTATTTCACCAATGGACAATCCGCATCCCTATGATCCACAACCATGCCCACCATGGTGGAATGAAACCTCATGTTGTGAGTATCACCAAAATAACGGACACAAAACTAGCAACTACATAAACTTGCACCATAAAGTCTAGGACATGATTGATGTTGGTGATTTTATGGTAGATGGACATAACAAAAACTCAGACTACTAGGCATTTAAAGAGCCTTTCCCAGGCTATGAAAAAGGAGAGACTTTGAAAACACAACCCAACAACAAGGTCAACTATGCATATTCAAATGATGAAAATGTGATCAACATGGTTGAACCTACAGATTCTAAATATTGCGATGTTATTACCATAAAGGGCAAAAAAGATAGCGACAAACCCAAGGCATCATTTTTCTTGAGGGGTTCTACTCTCAACACAATGGATAATACACCCTCACAACACTGTGCTAATGTTGTCACTCGCTCTTGTGCCAAGTTAGTGTTCAAAGGCCTTGCACCTTCTACTTCCAATCTTGAACAACACAAAGACAAAGTCCTCACTGATCCATCTAGCAAAGGTGCAAAACTCACAAAAAACTCAACGACAACTAGTTATAGTGTTCTCAATCAATTGAAACAAACTAATGCTCAGATTTCCATCTTTGAGCTACTTAAAATCTCGCCTGCTCATAGGTAGATTCTAGACAAAGCCCTCGCTGAGGCAAATGTTCCTCTAGATCTTGATCTTGAGCAATTTCAATCCATGGTAGGTCACCTAACCTTGCTTTATCTTATGACCTTCTCTAAGGAGGATGATAACTCACTGAGTTACCTACACAACCAACCTCTACACATCAAGCTTATGATCCATCAGACACGTATTCGTCGAGTACTCATCATAATGATGCTGGCCTAAATATTGTCTCTATTGCTCTCCTTAGAAAATTGAATCATTTTGAGGACTCTATTGATCCTCGATGTAAGATCACTATCAAAGCGTATGATGAAGTGGAATGAAAGTCTCTAGGTCTTGTGGTCTTACCCATTCATGTCGGTCTTGTAGAAAGGGATGTCACCTATCAGGTGCTTAACATTCCTTTGGTTTACAACATTCTATTAGGATGGCCATGGATACATGAGATGCATGCTATGCCATCCACATACCACCAATGCATCAAGTTCCCATTTCATGGCTCCAAAGCTATTATTCCTGCCACTACTAGCTATACCTGCAATATGCTCAAAGTTACTAAAACTTTCATCCCTGCTAATCATGACTCCACTGATTATCATGACAATAAGCTTAAAAAAAATTGAGCAGTCATTCAAACTAAAAGAAACTAGCATGGGAGAGTATTACATTGAACCAGTGCTATCATTAACATCTCTCCCAGAGTCTCCTTAGCATGATGGGAGACCCTTAGAGGCAAACAAGTTGTTCATTTTGACACTTCAAACCAAGTATAATGGCACTTTTGTCAAGGCTATAGTTCCCTTAGAGGATGAAAGTGAAAATAGAGCCATTTTTGCATGGCTTTACAGAGAAGAGGCTCCAATAGACTTAACAGAGAAAGGTCAAGAAATCACTCCTAAGAAATATGGGCCTAGTCCTAAGCTTATGAAACATTTTGGTTACAAGGGAACTAGCCCTATTAGATGCAATAACAATGGCCTAATTGATCCTATCAAACCAATAGCTCGAAGCAACAGTGATACAACTGGCCTAGGATTTAAGAAGGTTCCTTTCCATTTGGGACCAAATAAATCCATACCAGAACCTAAGAGTTCATATGGAAATGAGTCATAAGTTGAGTCAGATACTTGAGAGGAAGAATTTTATGATGAGGATTCCTATCCTCATCCTATTCCTCAAGATCTTGCTAAATTCTTCACTAAGCTAGATGACTTTGTGCCACATGTTAGCACTGTGGATGATACTAGTGACTCTTCTGAAGACAATACTGAGTAACTCAAATATCATTCAGAAAAGGGAGGATCTAGTCAATCATTACATATTGAGTATTTATATAAGAACCCAGAGGATGAAGGTGAGTATGTCCCCATCACTATTGGGGAGTTCTATAGCCTCTCACCATGTAGTACTAATTCTAAAAAATATGAGTTTGACTCTCTTTTAGAAGCTACTACTGATAAAGACATTGACCAAGTCCATGTCTATGAAAACCAAATTGAAGTGGGTGAAATGTCTAGGTTTAGGTCACATGGGTCTGATCCAACTAGTTTCCTAGAGTCATCAATGGCTGACATTCACACTCAAAAGTGTTTGAACACATTTGTGGATGAGGTCACCGTAGGTCTCAAATTGCTGGTCTAAGCACTTAATGACTATACTATGAATGTGATTGAACTAGCCACAACTCTCTCACTCACACATCCTAAGCTTATAGACTAGAACCCTAATGCATCTAGCAAAGTCCCCACATTCTAGAATGACTATGCTCTCACTTGTTACCTAAATGCTATCGAACCTATAAAATCTTCCACCAATTAGTAGAGTGTCAACATGACTAAGGCTAACATCAAATATCTCAGTAATACAATTAAAAAGGAAAAATGAAAAAGGTTTGATGGTGAAAACCACATTGTGGCTGTGTCAAAACCCAAAAAAGTAAAAACAAAAGATGTATCCAAAGATGAAAACCTCTCTAAGGAACCTATGGATGAGATATTTGATGTGCTTCCCAGTCACTTTCGAGAGAGATCATCAGTGTTGATAGAGCCAATGCAGCCAATTAACCTAGGCACAAAAGAACATCCTCATATGATACATCTAGCACAGTTGCTGTCACTTGAAGAATAGGAAGAATTTATTGCCTTTTTCAAAGAAATTTTTCTTGGACATACTCTGACATGCCAGGACTAGGTCTTGATCTTATCATACATCACTTGCCCATAGCACCAAGCATCAAACTAGTTAAATAGAAGCTTCAAAAAATGCATCCTCATGTTGCATTGCTCGTTAAAGAAAAATTGGAGAAACTTCTAAAAGCTGGTTTCATCCGTGCAATTGATTATGCTAAATGGATATCCAACATTGTTCCAGTTTCCAAGCATGATAAATCTATCAGGGTTTGTACTGACTTCTGTGATCTCAACTTGGCATGTCCTAAAGATGACTTTCAGCTTCCTAATATTGATATGATAGTTGACATGATAGTTAGCTATGAGATGCACTCACTTATGGATGGACTTTTTGGATAAAATCAGATAAAAATTGTGCCAGAAGATCAAGAGAAAATGGCTTTCACATGTGCATGGGGAACCTTTTGTTGGATTGTAATGCCATTTGGCTTGAAGAATGTTGGTGCTACATATCAAAGGGCTATTACTACAATTTTCAATGATATGATGCATAAGACCCTGGAGGACTACGTTGATGATACCTTGGTCAAAAGTGCTAATGGAATTGAAGTGGATCTGGAGAAAGTACAAGCAATAATAGACATGCCACCACCTTAGAACATCAGTCAGATGAGAGGACTACAAGGATAGTTGGTGGATAGATCACAACCCTTCATAAAGACCTTACATAAGGGTGTGAAATTCAATTGGAGCTAGCATAGTGAGCAAAGATTAACATAGATCAAACAATATCTTTTCAATACATTAATCTTGATGCCTCCTATCCATGGGAAACTTTTTATTTTATACATTTCATCAACTAAAATGTCTCTGGGAATCCTATTGGCTCAGGAAGATAATGACAACAAAGAAAGAGCTATTTACTACTTGATCCAGACACTAATGTCTTATGAGAAGAACTACAACATTATTGAGAAAGCTTGCTTGGTAGTTATCTTTTCTTCCCAAAAGTTGAGACACTACATACTTGCCCACACTACACAACTCATGGCTGAAATAGATCCACTAAAGTACTTTCTTAGTAAGGTGGCTTTGACAGGAAGATTGGCTAAATGGGTTTTGATACTCAATGAGTTTGACATCCAATATGTTGAATGCAAGGATATCAAGGGATAGGCGATTGCAAACCAGCTAGCTAATTCACCCATGCAAAATCTCCTGCCAATGAACATTGATTTTCTAGATGAGTTGATTCTAACACTCATGCACCATACATGGGTTATGTTCTTTCTTAGGTTCTTTACACAACAAGGATCAGGTGCCAAATTACTCTTCATTACACCATCGAGATACTCATTTCCCAAAGCATACAGTATTATGTTTCCTTGTACAAATAAAATTTTTGAATATGAGACTCTGATAATTAGCATGAAAATTGTAGCCGAATGGAGAGTGGATTAGTTAGACATCTTTGGTGACTCTTAGCTTGTCATCAACTAGGTTAATGATGTGTACCAAACAAAGGATGAGAAACTAATTCCTTACAAGAAAATGGTTGATGACTTAAAGAAGTATTTTGCACACATCACTTTCCAGAGAGTTCCATGAGCAGATAATAAAGTGGCTAATGCCATGGCTAGTTTGGCCTCCCTGCTACAAATGCCTAAAAATAATCTTCGACATGAGTTCTTGGTGGAAGTGTTACACTACCCAACCTATGACACCCCTAATTCTAAGATGATCTATTTTATTATAGGACAAGAATCATCTCGCTACTATCAAAATTATTCATACCTCTACAATCAAACCATTCTAGAAGGTTTGACTAGGAATGAGAAATGTTATCTAATCCATAATGCTTTGCACTATGTCATTATTGCTGACGATCTATATAGGAGAGGTCTCAAAGAAACACTCCTTAGGTGTTTAGAATCTAAAGAGTCCAAATGTGCACTAATTAATGTTCACAAGGGCATTTTTAGATCTCACTCCAATGGCCTAACACTAGCTCACAAACTCCTTAGAGCTTGTTACTATTGGCCCAAAATGGAGCAAGAAGCTATCAAGTATGCTAGATCTTGCAAGTAGTGTCAGCTACATGGGAATCTAATCCATGCTCCAGCTAGAGAGTTGATTCCCTCTACTACAACATGGCCATTTCAACAATGGGCCTTTGACTTGGTGGGATAGATCCACCCAACCTCTTCTAATGGACATAAGTTCATTATCACAGCTATAGATTACTTCACGAAGTGGGTAGAGGTAGTACCTCTCATAGTTGCCAATGGAAAAAAAATATAGCACTTTTTATCACAAACTACATCATCTACAGATATGACATACTGTCCTCAATCATTGCTGACAATGGAGGACAATTCAAGAGCAAAGACCTCAAGGAACTATGCAAGAAATTCAAAATCACACAACATTGGTCTTCCATTTATTACCTCTAGGGTAATGGCTAGGCTGAAGCATCCAATAAGGCAATCCTCAAAATTATTCATCACGCAGTTAGCAAATCAGGGAGAGAATGGCATGTCCAAATTAATCCAGCCCTATGGGCATGTAGGAAAAGCATCAGGACTCCAACGGGCATGACCCCCTTTGCTTTGGTGTATGGGGTAGATGTTGTGCTTCTAATAGAGGTTGAGATTCCTACCTTGAGAATCTCTATGAAGGGCCTTATTACTGATGATGACTACCATATAGCTCAACTTTAGGAGCTTGTGTTACTAGATGAACATCGACAAGTGACATGTGATCATCTGCAAGCATATCAACAATGAATGTCAAGAAGCTACAATTGGAGGGTCAAGCCACGTGACTTCCAACTGGGTGATCTCATCTTGAGAGAGAACCCTAAGAATCAACAAAAATGAGTCTAAAAAGGAAATGTTTGAATTGAACTAGCTCGATCCTTACATCATTACCATGGTATATGGATCGAGCACTTACCATCTTTCCACAATTGTAGGAGAAGTGCTCAAAGAACCTGTCAACACTCTCCACCTGAAGCAATTTTATAGCTTATCTGATATCAGTAGCTCTCTGTACATATTTATATGTCCTGAAAAAATTTGTTACCCTGGTGAAAACCTAGCAATAGGCACCTTGGTAACACCAAAAAAATTGAAAAAATAACAAATACAAAAAAAATTGAAAAACAAAAAAATGTGTCATTGATGAAAACCTAGACATAGGCATCATGGTAGCCAAAAAAGGAAAATCATGCCAAGAAGGTGAAATCCTGGTAAATAGGTGCCTCTTGTTCCCAATGGTCCATCTTGTAGTGCATCTTCTAGCTATTCTATATAGTCACTTTCGTGCTTCCACTTTCTTGCTTTGGTTTCCTACTTTCACTCATGTATCCATGGATTGAGTCTTGTCATAACTTGGGGGCATTCACCCTTAGTGTCACTCTTTTCAAGATTTTCCTAATAGAATCTCTTTCACAACAGTCACCAGTGGCCACCACTATGTCTTCTTACTATCACTAGTGTCACTCTTTTCGAGATTCTCCTCATAGAATCTCTTTCACAATAGTCACTAGTGGTCCTCATTATGTCTGCCTACTATCGCTAGTGTCACTCTTTACAAGATTATACTCAAAGAATTTATTTTGCAACAGTCACTAGTTGTTTCAGTTGTGTCTGCCTACTATTGTTTGTGTCACATTTTCAAACTCCTTTGTGGAAGATCTCTCTTGTGTTAGTCACCAATTGTCTTGGTTATGTCTGACTACTATCACTTCGTCCTCTTAGATTCTTCACCTCAAAGATTCCTCTTTGATGTTAGTCACTAGTCACTATGACTACGTCTGCCTATTGTTGTCACCCTATTGAAGAGATTTCTTTCAAACATGTTCTGGACACTAACACTTGACACCAATCTTATGATACAAAAATGAACCCAAATTGATGAACTTGTTTAGATATGCTGAGCATTTTCTTTGTTTTCTTTGTTTTCACTTTATCATGTCCCTTCAAGAAACTCGATGATGTCATTTCTGATTAGAGGAGTAATGACTAGGGGCATGATCTTTTCTTTTCTTTCTGTTTGCAATTTAGTCCTAACTAGTTGAGAAATTCCTATAAAAGGAGTGTCCACTATAAGAGCCTCCATCCCGTATTGGATGGCTAGGTGTACCTCAACTCTTTTTATACAAATATGTCAATAACACTAGTTCTTCTCCTTGCCTATTGGAGTGAATTCTTTATGCTATAGTAATATCTAATACTCATCTTGCTAGGTGAATGTTTGGGTCACTGCGAGTATATATGATGCATTTTTGTCCTAGGTTATGGATGCAAAGGCCATTTTGGACATACTACTTATCGATTACTTAGCATAAGAAGGATCTCTCATGTGTTTAGTTTTCCTGTCATGCAAGCAACATTCTTGGTCATCCTAGTGTTTATGCTTTGATGCTTATGTTAACTTGCTATATTAAAAGGGACAAATGTTCTAGTCATTCTGGCTTCTTGTGCCTCGAATGCTTACATGTAATCCTGACAAACCTATGACAATGTCCTATTCATATTTCCATGTTTGCAAAGTTAGTGGTAGTTGTAGGATATATAAGCTTCATTTATGTCCAATGATGATAAATTTTTGAGGCTTGGTAACTAGACCTAGGGCTACATTTAATATAATCTTGCATTACATATTTCACTTGCATAAGTATGTGATCCACTTGTGTTTCTATCTCTATTCTTCATGATGAGAGATTGGGGGTCTTTTCAAATGTATCTGGATCCTCCACAACTACACAAGTGTTTGGTTCATTAGTTTGTGCTCCTCAATGAAATACTTGTCACTATCAAGCAAAACCACACAACACTACATGAGATGTCAGTTCATTTCCATTGCATTCATTAACTAGTATCATCTACTCTACATAATCACATCACATCACATCAAAGTACATATGCATCCATAACACATAACACATTCATCTCATTGATATATCATGTACATCAAAGTAAAATAGACATAGATAATGACATGTACATGATGATACTCGGCTCAAAATCTCGTATATATATATATATATATATATATATATATATATATATATATATATATCTATTAAAAAAAATTAGTCAGTACAAAAATGGGCACCACTCCAGCACTATTGATCAAATGGTACAAAATGGTGATGGCACACTAATCGATACATAGCCATATATCAAAATTAAGAGCCAAGTACACAACATCTAACTCTTTTTGTACCCTCATCTCTAGGAGGAGCAAGAGCAACAAGTGGAGGAGGAGGCGGTGGCATGTTCAACCTTACAGGAGATCATGCACCTCTAGACTCTTGCACATGCTATGAAAAGCATTGTACCTATAGAGCCTCATCAGGCACCATTGTCAAATATGTAGCAAAATAGTAAGCTGCTCTAACCAATTGTAAGCAGACCTCATCCTGTAGCATCTCTACCCTCTGCTTAGCAGTCTCGGCATGCTCTCTTCATTAGTCAATCTCCCACTATCACTCTACAAGCTGTGCATCTCTGACAGCTACCTGAATTCACAACTCTCCCAACTATTAGGAGGCCTAACGAATCTTCTCTCTATAGTGTCGCACTATGTCCTATGTCCCAGCAATAGGCTGATTAGGCATATCCTCATCTAGTATCTAAGGTGTCTGCTACTGTGGTGATGCCTACTACTATAGTGGTGCTTGTTGCTGAGGTGCCCCTTGCTCTGGTGCCTGCTCCTCCATCCTTGGCCTTTGTCACTAACAGTGTTATGTACCATTGCCACCTGCCCCTATGGGGATCTATATCTACTATACTTGATGCCAAACTTGTGGCTATGAATGTGACTATGGCTATTGCTACTGAGGTACCTCCTACTACTAAGGTGCCTATCTCTGACCCTGCTCTGCTCTCCCCAATGGGTCTGAGAATTGTGGGAAAGGGTAACTAATCAGATATGCCTAGTATTTAGGCATCATCCCTACATTAGCAATGTCAGGGAGGTAGTCCCACTATGTCACAACAATGTTACGCACATCTATCATAGATTGGCCTGGGTCTAGTCATGGTGGCCACCCCTGCTCTACATCCCTTGCTAGCCTAGCGTAGGCACAATACTCCTATGAAATGTCCTATGGTCGGCCATACTACCACCACACCCATGAAATCACAAACTACTCTATGATCTATGATGTTTGGCCCAATAGTGGCTGCGAACAAAACATCTAGCCCAGCTCCCTTAGGGCATCATCCCAAACCTCCATCTCTCCCTAGGGCCACCATATGACAAAGCCAAAGTCATCAAGATGTGTCCATTAGTGCTCTATCTTACCTAGGAAGACTTGGGTAATATGCCCCCAATATTTGCAAATATATGGTTCCATAGGCTCTCAGGCATCCTCATGAATGGGCCTACATATGGGAAGATGCTCCCATGCCCAGATTTGTAAGATGTAGACTCCTACTACCATATTCTTCTTCCCATGGAAGACTATCTCATGCATCTTGTGGACCATATGGGCCATCATGCACTGACCCCACCCAAATATCTCAGGGGCCTCTACCATTTAGCAAAGCATGACACCCCCAACCATGCTCTAAGCTATGCTACCCCCTATCTAACACTAAAAAGAAACTTAGGAAGATTGCTAGCACTAATGCCAATATGTGTGTCTATCCATAGGTGTGCACAAGCTCATCCCAACTGATGGTTCGACCCCTCAGTAGCTCCCTCTTGAACACAATAGATAGTGCCTCTATACCCACTCAGGGCATCACATCATAAACCACATGTGATACCTGGAAGGGGATCCTCAGTATCCTCCAAATGTCCTCTAGGGTGAGGTCATTCCCCCCCCCCCCCCCCGCTGGTAGGTGAAAGGTGTTCATCTTTGAATGGAAATGCTCCACCTAGGCTATGAGCAGGCCATGATTCACAAGCACTACTGGGATCTGGCATAGAGATGATAGGCCAAACTACTAAATATGTGCCATGTTAGTAGCATCAAGACTTTGAACCAAATCTCCATATAGTGGATAATTTGATCTGAATGATACATCATCGAAGACCTCCTCCACACACAACCAACAACGACAAGAAAAAAATCACTACCAAGTTAGAATGGTGGAAAAATGTAGATAAAAATGCAAATTTCATGCACAAAAATAAAAATTTTAATCTTTGCTATCATGAATTCTCACATGAAGATCTCAACTTCTCATGCAAAGATCTCAAGATCTTGCACAAAGTTTCATTTCTTCATGCGAGGAATCTCTTCGTCAGATGAGGAATGAAATTCTCATGCAAATATCAAGTGAGATTTCTCATTCTTTGTGCGAGAGGTGGGTATCTCCCATGTGAGAAACCCCACCAATGTGCACAAAGAAATAGTAGATCATGTTTCTTCACATGAGAAGAGAATGTCTTTGTGCAAGAAAGGACAATCTTGCATGAAGACCGATTTGACCTTCATAAAATGTGCTAAAAAGTGCAATAAATGACATCAATATGTGTGAAAATGAAAAAATGAAGGAAGAAAATCGATGACTCACCGAAGGTCTGTAGTCTGCTAGCTAGCTATGTTGTCAAGAGCACTCAGAATGATTATCTCTCACATTCACTACCATATTTCTCTCAAAGCTCAATTCACTAAAGGACAAAATGCACAAATGATTTGAAAAATGACCCTTTCGACACTTATATAGCTGTTGACCTAATTTTTCAAAGTTCTCCAATTTGTGTGAAAATTTCCCCTAGCTAATTTGACCACTCTAAATGCATTTTTAGGATCTTATTCAAAATCTGACCATGATTGAACCTTATCTTCAATCCTATCCATTGATTGGAATTGATCTCAACCGTTGAAGAATTTCAGGATTTCTATTTAAGAGATCCTCAATTCTTCATTTTGAGGGGAGAGTAATTGGAATAGACATCAAATTGCTGCCACATTTTGCACTCACATAGCCCATTGCCATCTTGAATACATTTCTTAGCTTAATTTCATATAGTTTTAGAAATGCATACATTTAGCATAATTTTCTTTACATGTTCTTAGATTGAAATGCATATCTCATTCTAGAATACTTTGCACATTCATTTAAATTAATTACATTTCTTTAAATTCTTTGTTCTTAAAGGGTCTAGTTGCTTACACCTCGAATCTAAGGATATCTAATAAGCAAAATCCCTTTAGATAGGGGGCAACAGGTTGCGTTGTCGAGCATTCTAGATGAACAATTCAAAGTTCATTTCAAGATGACTTTGCAGGTAATGACCACATTGAAATGTGTGTTAAATACAGGCCGCATATTCACCCATAAAATTGTAACTATTAGTTTGTCAGTGCATCTTGTTTTCCTCTGCCTGGCATCTTTGTCATCCATTTCATCTGGTCATTAGTCAATTATAGGTATCAAGACAATCTAAATCTTGACTCCTTAGGATCAAGCCTTGTTCTAAGGATCACTCTATGTCTCATAATTCAATTTTGTTAACTGTTACTACTCTTAGGTATCTAGGTGTTCTATCTAGATCTTTAAAGATTAAGCTCCATTCTGGAGATGATCTTTTAAATGCTATCAATCTTGGGTATCTAGATGTTTTGTTTGGATCCTTAAAGGTCAAACTTTTTTCTAAAGGAAACCTTTAAAATGCTTTCAATTTAGGTATCTAAGTGTTCTATTTGGATCCTTAAACGTTAAGCTCCATTTTGGAGATAATCTTTTAAATGCTTATCAATTTTAGGTATCTAGACATTTTGTTTGGATCCTTAAAGGTTAAGCTTCATTCTGCAGATAATATTTTAAATGCTTATCAATTTTAGGTATCTAGACATTCTATTTGGATCCTTAAATGTTAAGCTCCGTTCTGGAGATAATATTTTAAATGCTTATCAATTTTAGGTATCTAGACATTCTATTTGGATCCTTAAAGGTTAAGCTCCATTCTGGAGATAATCTTTTAAATGCTTATCAATTTCAGGTATCTGGACATTCTGTTTAGATCCTTAAAGGTTAAGCTCCATTCTGGAGATGATCCTTTAAATGCTTATCAATTCTAGGTATCTAGATGTTTTGTCTGGATCCTTAAAGGTTAAGCTCTATTCTAGAGATAATCTTTTAAATGCTTATCAAATCTCAAGTATCTAGGTGTTCTATCTAGATGCTTAAAGATTAAGCTCTGTTCTGGGGATAATCTTTTAAATGCTTATCTAGATGTTCTATCTAGATCCTTAAAGATTAAGCTCTATTCTAGGGATAATCTTTTAAATGCTTATCAATTTTGGGTATCTAGGTATTCTACTTGGATTCCTTAGGATCAAACTTTGTTCTAGAGATGGTTCTTAAAAGCTTATCAATTGGCCTCTAGATCATCAACATCAGAACCAATCTTATCTCTTGATCTTCACATCATGCTTTCTGATTTTCTTTGAATTGAACGTGTTGCTCACACATTCATTCAAAGAGGGGCAAAATATTATACCCCAAAATTGGCTCATTGCCATGATACCAATTTTGGTCTATTCTAATAATTGCTAAAGTCATATTTCATTAGGCAAATTCTTCTGCTAACATTTGCTACTTGACTTTATTGTCAAATGTAGAAAACCCTAATCTACATTCATCATATTTCCTATTTAATTCCTATAGTAGTCACTCATATTAGCCATATTAAACCTATTTGACTTAAATTTAATTTAATCTAAAGTATTCATACTTTATTAAATTAAATTATCTCCTAAGGCTAATGTACTATGGGGTTAAATTTATTTAATTTAATAAATATGCCTATTTTAATTAATTAAAAATAATAATTTAATTAAATAGAAAAGATGTTTCTAATTAATTAAGAAAAGTTATTTAATTAAATAGGAAGTCATTCCTAATTAATTAAATGAAGTTATTTAATTAAATAGAAAAGTGTCTCTAATTAATTAAATAAAATTATTTAATTAAATAGAAAAGGTATTTATGAGAGTGTATCTCATTTTATTAAATTAAATATTCTTCCTAATTCTACTCTTCAGTTCAAAAATGGGACTTACTAGATAACTATTGATCAAATTAGAAGTGATCCAGATCACTTGCTCTCACACTAAAGTCTATTTGAGCTGACTGACTCTTACACTTAGATCTGATCTAGTTAACTCCCTTTAATTTGGGAATCTTCCGCCATGATTGAACCTTATCTTCAATCCTATCTGTTGATTGGAATTGATCTCAACCATTGAAGAATTTCAGGATTTCTATTTAAGAGACCTTCAATTCTTCATTTCGAGGGGAGAGCAATTGGAATAGACATCAAATTGCTGCCACATTTTGCACTCACATAGCTCATTGCCATCTTGAGTACATTTCTTAGCTTAATTTCATATAGTTTTAGAAATGCATACATTTAGCATAATTTGTTTTACATGTTCTTAGATTGAAATGCATATCTCATTCTAGAATACTTTGCACATTCATTTAGATTAATTGCATTTCTTTAAATCCTTCATTCTTAAAGGGTCTAGTTGGTTACACCTCAAATCTAAGGATATCTAATAAGAAAAATCCCTTTAGATATGAGGCAACAGGTTGCATTGTCAAGCATTCTAGATGAACAATTCAAAGTTCATTTCAGGATGACTTTGCAGGTAATGACCACGTTGAAGTGTGTGTTAAATAGAGGCTGCATATTCACCCATACAATTGTAACTATTAGTTTTTCAGTGCATGGTGACATGGATAAAGAGCCTCAAGTTGAAATATTTCTACAAACATTAGAATTAAGTCCATGACAAATAGGTCCATTGGTTACATCTCCCAAGCAACAACAATAATAGTAAAGCCAATCATGAAACCCTCAATAGTAAAAAGTGTAGCAGAAGTGGTCCCCACAAAAGAATATTTATAATCTAAAATCATTTTATTGCACTATTTTTCATCATTTGTGACAATAACTTTGTAAATATCTTTTTTTCTAAAGGATAGCTATCAGTACTCTCTAAGCTTGAAGCTTGTTGCATCTCGCATTATATAAGTGAGATTCCAAGGCTAGAGAAAGGGTCTGAATTATGATGGAAATTTTAGATTTCTTGCTAAGTTTGTATTTGGTCTAGTTTTATTGATGTTGACTATGTGATGTGTTTTCTCTACAATTCTAAGAATACATTAATTTTGTAAGATCACGGTGTCTTGTTTTGAGTATTATCCAATGTTACATAATTTTCAAAGAGAATTAATACAAAGACGAACTGTCACCATATCTTTTCTCTCTGAATCTTGTCTCCATTGTTATTGACTAGTTATTTTGAGATTGTATGGGCAAAGCTTGTTCATTTTAATGTAACTAGGATAGGTTGCATATCATTCACTAGTGATTTTAATTCAATGGATTAAGTAAATGCTTCGGCGAATGTGATGAGATTTCCATGCAATAATAAGGATATGTATAAGAATGAGTTTTAGGGAGAATGTTGATGATATTGATTTTAATGCAGTCAATTAGGTTAAGAATTTGGATAGACCTGAATCCCAATGGGTAAGGCACTAATCAATTAAGTTTGGTTTTCATGTGAAGAGATCATAGATAAACATCAAGAAAATTCTCAAAATTTAAATCAATTAAATTACTTTAAATGTATGAAGAACATCATAGCTGGTCTAAATTATTTTGTGTTTAATCTTTGAGCTACAGTTAGTTGCTCTTACCTAGAATTACTTGTAAATCTAAGAAAAAATATGATCAATTTTCTATAGGGGATTAGTATTGCAATAAAATTTTATTGGATGAATGGAATGTGGAAATAGTATCAAGCTTTAAATCTTTTTCTCCCTCAGGTGCACCTGTCTTGGTTTTCCAGAGCCTACAGAGTAGAAAATCTTTTAAGATTTTGTTGAAGTTGTGTCTAGATCTGAAAACCATCTTGCTAAATAGAGGAAGTAGCTAATCCTTAGGTTAGTTTGATCTTCATTACCTTTGTATTAAGTATTTTTTTTTCTTAGTAGTGTAAAAACACCAATAGGTTCTCCGTAGGTTTCTCTACTAAAGGGAACACTATTTTTTTTCTTTCCATCTACCCAAATGGCATACTGATTCAATCCATCATCATAGAAAGTTTTTCTATCATATTTCCAAGTTGTGCCTAAAATAATTGAAAAAAATCCATAGGCATAATATCACACAAGACTTCATCATGATAATTCCCAATTTTGAATTTTACAAGGCATTGTTCAATTATATGTAATTTCTATACTGCTTATGGATCCAAGAAACATGATAAGCCTTAGGATATCTCAATCTTTGCAACTATAACTTGTTAGACAACTACTTAGTTGCCAAATTGTCAAAATTTCCATTATGAATGATTACCTTGCAACATTTTCTAGCTACCTTACATTGTGTTTTGAATAGACTTCTTCTTAGAACAAGTTCTTCAACAACTTTATTTTTTCACAAGATTCTCATTAGCATCAAGTTCCCACCATTTTTAGGTTCATTAGGCATTTCAATGACTTCTTTACAAGCCAAAGTGCTTATGCTATTAGATCCAATCTTCTTTCCAAAGTTTGTACAATCAAAGGCCCTATATCCTTCATTTATTTATTTATAACAAGTACTTTTAAAGCAAGATCTCTATTCTCTTTTTCCACTATTATTATTGCTACTTATAGTGTAGTTACCTTTTATTAGAAGGTTCTTTCTTCCATTATGATTTTCCTTTATCTTGCATTGTGCTACTAGATCTTCTACCTTCTCCATATATTCTTCCTCTACTTCTCTAAAATCTTCTACCTCTTCCTCTTTATCTATAGTCATGTTTCTTCACCAATATTTATTCATCTTTCAAATTATACTGATATGATTCTTCAACACTATCCATCTTAGCATAGTTGATCTCATCCTAAATTGATGTACTCAAACCATTCAGTATCTTCCCACCTTTTTGACTTCATCATCTACATCTCTAGATCTGATATCCAATTTTTTGTATTTCCTAGTATATTCCTTCACACTTATGTCATTTTTTCACATATTTTGCATCCTTTTCAACAAGTCAACTTGATAACCATCATGTAGAAAAAGTTTCTTCATTTTTCCAATCATGTCTTTCCATGTCTTGAAGTTTTCTTTTCCTCTCTTTCCTCTCTTAATTTGCAAATTATGCCACCAAAGTGAAGCATGAACCTTTAACTTTGTGATTGTTATCTTAACAATCTCATTATCAAGAGTACTTCATACTAAATGTATTTATCTATCTCAACAAGTTGGTGCAATATAATATAATATTAGTCTCAAGTCTTCCATCATAGCATGTAACTTTGAAAGGAGGTCTAGCATTCCCCCTGGACAAAACTATCAAAAGCCTTTCCTCATCTTGTTTAACCTAAGGTTCAAGATTAGGATTTAGTGTTCCCTCTACATTGTCACTCAAATATTCAAGATGTACACCTCTTCTTTGTGTCATCTCCATGGCTTCAAGTCTTACTATAATTTTCTTGAACATGTCCATAATAGTATTATCAAGATTTCCTCTACCATAAACCATCTTGCAAATAGTTCCTGCAAGATTGTAACATTTTGTAAGTTATAGGTTAGATTTTAGATCTCTCACCCTAGAACCAAATTGAACAAGGTTTCCCACAATCCAAGCCATAATATATAACTCTCTCTAGTATCGCCTAACTTAGGATGGTGCAGGAAGAGTCTAAAATAACATGTAGAATAAACTCAACTTCCAACCTTCACACCTGTGCTCATAATTACACATAGAAGATACACATAAATGGAATGAAACCAAAGAGAACACAAGGCTAGATGCAATATATTGTAGTTGTAATTATTTAACTTTCCATATAGAACAACCACAACATGCCTCACTGTGAGGTCTTCCAGGTTGCAACCTTTTACAAAATAAGAATTCTTTAAATTCATAGCCTTAACTTGTATCTTCCATCTTATACACTCTTAGAATGCTTTTTCCCTCTTCTTTCTAAACTTTTGTCCCTTTCCTACATCTTATCAAGTTTCTTTTAAAGGCAACTAAGCCACAAGTTAGCTAGTAAAGCACTTAGTTATAATTTAGGTCCACACTTGGAAGAGTAAACAAGATCCTACATAAGTTGTCATATGATATCATGCACACTTGAAGGTAGATCTACACAAGTGTTAGGATTTGAATACTAACTATGCAATACACCATGTAAGAAACCAAAACCATGCCAATCTAAACAACACACTATGCAAGGTGAAAACAATAGGAAAAAATGACCATAAAGAATGACACAGAACTCAAGAAATGTCCAACATATGGATTCACACACTTAGGAAAATAATCAAGGATAGGTCCTCAATATGATGGCAACTATGGATAACAAGAAAAAAAAAGTAGCAATGGCTACTTTGCAAACACCAAATTTCTACAAAAAATTTGAAATATTTTTGTTGATGCAAGATTACTCAAAGACCCAAGATGGTCCTACACCATCCTTGGGAAGACATTAGTGTGAATTTTGATCTTTGGTTACCTAAAACTTAGAAGATTAATGATTATATTTTTTTTTTTATTATTTTAAAAAATTTTCTAAAATGGATCCTTTGATGCCATGCAAAAATATATCACATGCAATACATATAGAGAATATATTTTTCAAAGAGATTATGAGGTTTCCTAGATATCATAAGATTATTATTTATGATAGATACTAAAGATTTACTCAATATTTTTGGAAAGTAATTCAAAAGAGGTTGAATACTGAATTAGACTTTGATTCTACATTTCATCTAGTAATTGATGGACAAAGTAAAGTTGTGAACATAAGCTTGAGTAATTTATTAATATTTTAGTTAGGGATAAACCAAGAATTGGGATTTAGTTAAAGCACAAGTAGAGTTTGCATACAATAATTTTGTAAGTAAAAGTTCCAAGAGGAGACCTTTTTATAATGTTATAAACTTATATCCTAGGTGAATTTGTGAATTAAGGAATCTTGATCTTAAGGATAGAATGAGTGCTAAAGAAAACAAGTATATTGATTACATGAGGAATTTACAACTAACTAGGAACATAGTAGTTAGAAGTATGAGGATAAAGAAAACATAGTAAGGGGACATAAGGATTTCAAAGTTGGTCATGAATTCATGGTTTACTTTTTAAAAATATCCTTCTAGAACTTATAGGATGATAAAAATGAAGAAATTTGGACCTTGTAGGCTCTTTAATAAGCTTGATACTGGTAATACTTTTTAGGTTGAACTATCTAATGGCATGGATATCTCAATTATATTTAACATTTATGATACACATGATTTTTGACTTCGATGATGAGGAAATTGATATAACCACTTTCCTAAGAAGAAGAGAGAGGAAATTGAGAGGGTCTTGGACAAGAGAAATAGTAAAAGAACTAAAGGAAATGATTATGTGGAGTACTTAGTTCAATGTCAAAATAGGATCTATGCACCAATTGGTTTACAAAAAAGTGGACACCCCACAAAAAAAATAGAACTCTCAATAACTTGATTGAGTTATTAAAAATTGCAAATATTAGTCAAGATTGGTATCCAAGACTATCAAATAATAATTAAAAAATAACCATATTGGGTTTTGTAGAACCCAATTGGGGTTTCTAAATTTATATTACTTAAAAACATAAGTAGGTTTCTTGAAATTTGATCAGGTTTTTTACATTTATATTACTTAAAACCCAATCAAGTTTCTTAAAATAAGAGAAATTAAAGGATACTTTTTGAACTTTATAGCTTATGTTCCTTACTAAAGTGGTGATTACAAATTTTCAATCAAATTGCCACTCATTTCTTATATTCTAATATATCAGGGAGGCATAATAAAAATATAAACAGGTATCAGATGAAATTGAAGAAATAGATAATTAATACTGATGATTTATTATTAGTGACACAACTTATTTAGATTTTGTATAGCTATCGAGGTCATTGAATAGTTTATAGTGCTTTCCATGTAATTCAATAGCCACCAAGCTCTACGGTTGCTACTGAGTCTTTTGGACTAATCCTAGTGGTTATCAAGCAGATTCAGTCAGTGTGAAGTCCAATAGTCCAACCTATGTGTTTCAATATACACTACCTTTATCAGTGCTTACCAAGCATTGCTATGTCTACCAAATTCATAGTTCATATGATGCAAAGTTAGTGTTAACCGAGCTACTTTACGCTAAACAAGTGATTTAGTGTTTGCTGAGTTCAACAATATCTACCAAGTCACTAGTGTAGACTAAGTTTAAGACTACTTGAAAGTGATCAATATGGACTAAGCTTCTATATCTACCAAGTGCATGATGATGCCAAGTATTGACAATGGATGTCGAGTATCAGAACCTCAGTGAGTCAATCTTTAGAACCTAAGTATCTTCATGTGGCCAACTTTGTAATATGTGTGTTAACTTTTATCATGGCCAACTTTGTAATTTTGTAATTTGGATTGGTTTATATATGTAATGTATTGTATCATATCCAATGAGTAAGAGTGAGAATGTGAATGTGAGCATATGTATTGTAATATGAATATGGATGCAAAAATTTCAAGTTATGAATGCAGTAGATAAAGAATTATAAAGGCCATATCAGTACAAGGAGCAGCAAAGATACATCTATCATAGAAAAGTGATCAGTACACTAAGGAATCTCTATCAACAAGCTCAATTGCAAGTCAGAGATCTATTGCTTCTTCCTAATAGGTGAATCAGTCAAAATCCTTTAACAAGGTAGACATATTGATCTTTAATACATCTCTTTACCAATTGCAAAATTCATTGTGTATTTGTAAATCCTCTCACAAGGTGGACCTATTAATCGTATTTGCTCCTAATGGGGAAGATCATTTGAAGTGATCAACGTAAGCCTTAACAGGCCAACTTTATACTACCATAGTAAAGTTTGTGGGTATCATCCCCACCCCAATTTTACTTTCTATTTGAAAGGTTTCTTGGTCACCAAATCTTTGTCTTCAAGTGTTATGGATGCTTTCATGTTTTCAATCTCTCATGTAACCAATTAGATTAGATGTGATGAATTAAGTGCTAGTTGATTTATTGGATTAAAATTAAAATTGTAAAGTTTTAGAAGTTACTAATTCACCTTTCCCGTCTTAGTAACTTAACATAGTCTTGAATATTTCCAACAATTGGTATCAGAACTTTGTAGTTCTCAAGAGAAAGTTTAACAACTTGAGCAAAGATCAAGGATATAGAGATATTTAGACTTGACAAAGCTATTGACAATGAAAAGTTGGATCTTTAAATGGCCATTTCCCAGCTCAAGAAAGCTAAGGAGAAACTTTCCCAATCCCTAAAAAGAAGAAAGGAACCTGCAAATCAAATGAATGATCATCTCTAAATTGTAGTAAGAATTGAAGACTTTCACCCTTCAAGTAGCTTAGATGAAGGAAATGATTCAATCAAAGAACTCCCAAAGAAGAATGGTTCCCTACAAGAAGAAGTAAGAAAGC
This sequence comes from Cupressus sempervirens, assembly GCA_028749045.1. Classification (NCBI taxonomy): domain Eukaryota; kingdom Viridiplantae; phylum Streptophyta; class Pinopsida; order Cupressales; family Cupressaceae; genus Cupressus; species Cupressus sempervirens. The sequence goes on along the minus strand of CM053786.1, from coordinate 179,977,433 downwards.
TAAAAAGAGAGCAAGAAATTTATTCAGTAAGGTTATGTGAAGTCTTTGAAAAAAGAAACAAGATAAAAGAAGAAATAGATGGAAGAAATAATGAAATATAAAAACCAATCCTTTCATCAGGTAGATTTTATTTATCAGCTCTCCAATGAAAATGAGGAAATCATGAGCCTAAGATTTGAAAATGAAAGAATGAAGAATGATCTAAATTCTGAAAGGAAAATCAATGAAAGAATTAAAAATGATCTGAGATCTGAAAGACAAATCAATGAAAGATTAAAGAATGACCTAAAATTTGAAAACCAAATCAATGAAAGAATGATGAAATCTCAAGTAGACATGGATCAACTAAATGAGAAAACCCTCTCTAGGAAAAAAGGAAAAGAAGGAATTGGATACAAAGGAGAAGGTGAATCCTCCAAAAAAGATGCTCAAAAGAATCAAAGACCTACTTGCAATCACTATGGTAAGATAGGTCATACATCAAACAAATGTTGGAGTAATGCAAAAGCAAAATTCAAAGAAAAATGCTACAATTGTAATCAGCATGGTCACAGGGCTAATGAATGCAAAGGGAAACCAAGATTTGAAGGCAACTATCATAAATGTAAGAAACATGAACACAAGGCATCAGAATGAAAAATAAAGACATTGAATCCTGTAGAGCAAATTGTGAAAGCAATATTTGGCTACGACTACAATACCTAGTGTAGATGTCATTGCTATGGAGAATTTGGACACATTGGTATGAATTGTGTTAAACATCATATGAAAAAAAAAGATATCACTAAAACATGTTTCATTTGTACAAAAATTGGTCATCTTGCCAATAATTGTATGAATACTAGTAAAATTGAAAATGAAAAGAAGGAAAAGGCTAATAACATCTGAAAGTAGATGAGACAACAATGGATTCCTAATTCTACTGAGGATATTGGTCTAAGCAATGATGGTCAAGTCACTCAAGAATTAGGTGACTCTACCATTCCTATTTAATTTCTCAAGGAAGAATTAGAACCGGACTATCAAAGAAGACATCTGAATTAGTTCTAGTTGAAAGGTGACAAAGATCCAAATTCGTATACAAGATACAAAGGGATCACTAAGCAAGGTTGTTATTAGTTATTATTGAGTTACCTTCTTAAGGTTGAGTCATAGACTCTACCAAGAAAGGTCAAGAGTAACAAAGGCACTTGTGGTTATTGAATCATGGAGATGTCACCAAGTGATCAATGGCAAGTAGTCAATGATAGACTATCAACATGCTATCAACGTATCTACCTCTATATTGAGCATTAATGGTGAAGTTTTAACAAAAGGCATGGAATTGAATCCATTTCTCACCGTGAATTTTTGAGTGCTATTGTGAAGAGATATTTTTACTGCGACCAAAGTGACTTAAGCAAATTTACTACAAAATTTTTTCAACATTCTCTCAAGCTACCAAGCAAAAACAGTATCCAGCAACAACAAGGTCAAGAAAAGGTCTAACATGTTGGTTAAAGGAATTGAATGAAAAGAACCAAATTTTGAGATTGTGCCCATGGTTGCTGAAACCCTAGACCCTAGTGAAGCTCAATCCCAAATCCCTCCCAAGGTACTTCTTGTTAGTGACATTTGTAATCATTTTAAATGTGCTATTCAAGAAATTGGTACTCTAGAGTTGGATGATGCCCTAGGTAAATTATGTGTTGATGGAACCCTAAAAATTAAGCATCAACATTTGGAAGCAAAAGGATTGACACATATTCCCCATATGCCCCAAGAATTTCAAATTAAAAGGATTAGATTTATCCTTACTCATGTGCATAACAAACAACTATGGTTAGAGCAACCAATTATGATAACAAAGTAAATGATTTATCAAAAAAGTGCCTACCCATGCTTGCCAAAGCCAAAAAAACTAAAACCCTAGGTCGAGTAGAGTTGGAGAAGAAAATCCTAGCCAAGAGGGATGGCATAGGTATGAAAATAAGTAGTGTTACAAATGCAAAATTGGAATTTAGAATTCATGTTATTGTGCATAAAATAGATAGTTCAAGCCATCTGTAGATTTGGCATCTAAAGTGGTGAAGAACAACCTATCATATGACCTTGCCAAGCTATTATTGAGGCAATTCAATAAAAACATGGAAAGTATTATGAAATCAAAGAACAACCCATGCAAATTTGGTTAACTATTAACTTATCTATTCTTTTATGTCTAGAAGTTCTTCCCTTCTAAAGGAACTATAGTCTAGAGAGAAGATGTGCCTATACTTTACCAAATAGATGAATACATTGCAGAAATGGGTGAGAACCATGGTAGAATCATGGACAATTAATTCAATGTGTTTAAATAGAAAATGAACAATAGGTTTAGAATTTCAAAGTAGTTAGTTGAAGACTATAGGGATGATGTGTTCTTCATGGTAGATTGTGACAAGGTATATATCCAGGCAGTTAAGCCTAGAGTTGTGTGTGTCAAACCTCTTGGCTATGAGGTGAATATTGATGAGACAAAGGACATCATTAAAGTCATTGTCAATGAACCTATTGATCCCAAAGGCCCCTTAATTTGGTACTTATGATTAAGCTAAGGAAAGAATAGAGTTAGAAATAAAGTACCCATAGGTGATCAATAAAGGGAAGATAATGATAGCCAAACTAAAATCAAGTGCACCTCTCTTATTAACCAAGGGTAAAGGTAAGGATGAGGACCAAGAAAAGGATGAGGAAGAATCTAGGAAAGAAGAAGAACCTTTGAAGAAAAAAGGCAAGATGATCATCACCAAGCCTGCAAAGTCATCCACTGCAATCTTCACAAAGAGGTCACAAAAGAAAGGAGGTGAGATTGTATTCAGTACACCTCCACCCACCTTCCAAGAATAGAGGAAGCAATTAGAAGGAGTAGGTAACAAAATTTAAATCTTTGAAATATGAAATTAGGATAGAGGCAAAGTTGAAGAAAGTTGAAGAAGTGGTGTTGTGCAAAATGGGTAAGTGGAAGTACTCACTAGATCAGATTGCTTCTCAAGTCTCCAATGAGCTACTAGAGAAGATAAAGACAAGATGGGATTTTGATATGCAAATAGTCAAAGACATTTATGCACAAACCCTAAGGTAGGTACTATTGAGCATATTAGATGCTAAGGTGAAAGAGTCTTTAAAGAAACATGAAGAAAAATTAACTCTAAGGTTTAATACTTGTTTGGTTTTGATTAAGGATATAGAGAATGTTGTTAGAAATGCTACAAAAACTTGGAAAAATATTTATCATCTTCATAAACCAAGTGAATTTCCAATTGAAGTAAAGGATGTCGATGAATAAGAAGATAAGGAGAAAGATGAGGAAGAAAATGTTGAAGAAGTAACTCATTTTGATAATGAAGAAGATGAAGAGGATCAATGTCTAGAAGCTACCGAGGAAGGAAAGAAAGATGATGAGGAGACTAATCCAACCAAGATAGCTACTATAATCATTGCCTCACTTCCTCACTCCCTAAGCAAACCATTAACTACATCAAGTATGGAGACATCTTTAGTAAGTTTGGTTGTGACTACTACTGATACATCAAATGTCCAATCACTCTTTGCACCAACTCAATATAGCATATCAATGATAGAAGTGACTTCTACTTTATCCACTGAGTTGAGTTCTTCAGTCTTCACTTCTCCAATTTTCACTCCTTCAATTTTGAATATATTCATGATAAGCTCTCTAGTTTTATCTACTCTAGTTTTGGATTCTACAATTTTGACTTCATCAATTTTGGATTCTTCAATCATCTCTATAAGTATTCCATCAATTAGTACTATATCAATTTTTATTGCATGTCCAAGTATGTCCACTATTTTTTCTATTCCAAGTACAAAAGTAATAAGTGTTACAAGGATAGTTGAGCCTAAGGCTCAACCAAGTACAAAATTTTTGGGAAAAATAAAGGAGATAGAGGAAGACATAGATTTAGATGAAGAAATAACAATTCCCAAATGGGATATCTATAATCTTTTTACAGACCAAATGCACATATTTTGTGAACTTCTCTAGAAAAAGGCCAAACAACAAAGATGAAGAGAGGAAAGAGATAGAGAATATAGGATAAAAGATGATGCCAAGAATATTTTGACTAAGACAATAGGAATTGATGTTGATTCTTCCAAACCTATTTTTTATCGGCTAGGAGAGGTAGTCCAAAAATTCAATTAGGACATCGAAGGTCAAGAAAATATAGTTGAAAAGGCTGAAAAAAAATTTAACAATAAAGTGCCTAAGAACATTGTTTAGCAAATAGCCATTTTCCAAGTTGAGCTTTCAACAATTTTGGTCAATCTTGAGGCATCCTGTTCAAATATGTCATCACTTTTTGGGAAACTATGTGATGTCACTGAGTATACAAAGGAAGTAAAGGAAAAATTGTCCAAAATTGATACTGATCTTAAACCAAGTGCTCAACAACTGCAACTTGACCCTAGTTCAAGCTCTACACATTTCAAGAAGATTAGATTTTTGTCAGACATGCAAGCTGAATTGCTAAGAGAAGGAGCAAGGATCCGTTCAACATTGATTAATATAAAAAATATGATCCTTCTAATCATGGATGCAATGCAGAAACACATTGTATATTCAAAGACTCTAATCCCTGATGCCAACTTCTCTATTGTAGATCACATGACTAAACTATTAGCAGAAGTGCAAATTACAATTCATACATGCAAGGTCTTGCAAGAAAATTGGGATAAAACCTTGGAAATCACCCTCAAGGTACATTTGGAATTCTTATCTAATTTTGGTGTCTCTATGTAAACTTGTTTGAATAAATCTTTGGCTTAATAGTCAAAAAGGGGGAGATATGTTATTATATGGTAGATATGGGAGAAAAATTACATTGGAGAAATGCCATATGTATATAAGGGAAAAGTTACATGTACATAGAGGAACACATAGTCTAGAGGAGAAATATGCTATGGTGGAAAACTACTCTATATATAGTTACAAAGATCAATTTTGAAAATTCTCAAAAATATACTGAGCTAGTATCACGTAGTGATGAATACAAGGTATTCAATTTTGGGCTAGTAAGTGCTTTCATCACTAATGCCAAAGGGGAAGATTGTTGACATATTAGTCAAGTTTGTTATTAGTGACACACACTTATTCAGATTTTGTATAGCTACCAAGCTCACTGAATAGTTTATAGTGATTTCCATGTAATTCTATAGCCACCAAGCTCTATAGTTGCTATCAAGTCTTTTGGACTAATCCCAATGGTTATCGAGTAGATTTAATCGATGTGAAGTCCAATAGTCCAAATTGTGCATTTCAATATACAATAAGTTTATTAGTGGTTACCAAGCATTGTAGTGTCTACCGAGTTCATAGTTCATGTGATGTGACGCCAGTGTTAACTAAGATACTTTAGGCTAACCATGTGATTCAATGTTTGTCGAGTTGCACAATATCTACCGAGTCACTAGTGCAGACTGAGTTCAAGACAACTTGAAAGTGATCAATATGGACTGAGCTTCTATTTTTACCAAGTGTGTGATGATGTCAAGTATTGATAGTTGATGCCAAGTATCAGAACCTCACTGAGTTAGTCTTTAAAACTAGAGTATCTTCATGTGGGCTGACTTTGTAATATTTGTGTTAACTTTTATCATGGCCAACTTTGTAACTTTGTCATTTGGATCGGTATATATATGTAATGTATTGTATCATATCCAACAAGTAAGAGTGAGAATGAAATGTGAGCATATGTATTGTAATGTGAATGTGGATGTGAAAAGTTCAAGTTATGAATTCAGAAAATAAAGAATTATAAAGGTCATATTAGTATAAGGAGCAACATAGATATATCTATCATAGAAAGGTGATAAATACACTAAGGAGTCTCTATTAGCAAACTCAGTTGCAAGTCAGAGATCTACTGCTTCATCCTAATAGGTTAAACTAGTCAAAATTCTTTAACAAGGTAGACCTAACAGTCTTTTATAAATCTCTTTACCAAGTGCATACTTCTTTGTGTGTTTGTAAATCCTCTCATAAGGTGGACCTAGCAGTCCTATTTTCTCCTAATGGGGTAGATCATCAGAAGTGAACAATGTAAGCCTTAATAGGCCAACTTTATACTACAGTACTAAAGTTTGTGGGTATCATCCCCAGCCCAGTTTTACTTTCTATTTGGAAGGTTTTTGGGTCACCAAATCTTTTTGTTCTAGTGTTACGGATGCTTTCATGTTTTAAGTTTCTCATGCATGCAATTAGATCATATGTGATGAATTAAGTGCTAGTTGATTTATTGGATTAAAATTGAAATTTCTAAAGTTTTAGAAGATATTTATGTACCCCTCCCCTCTCAGTAACTTAGCATAGTCTTGAATATTTCTAACAAATACTTATTGAAAAAATTGCTAATATTATTTTTACTTCCATATAAAAAAAAAGTTACAATTACATTTGAAATGTTCAAGAACCTCTTTTTCAAATAATATAGATGAAGAATTGAATACACCTTTATATATATATATATATATTGGAGTATATTGATCATGTGAAGCATCTTGTTATTCTTTCTTTTCTTGATATGCGAGCATAGGTTCCTGGAGTGGACCTATCATGGATCTTAATTTTATGATCATGGCTCTTAATGTTTAATAAATGACATGTTCTCATTCATCTTTTCTCAAGGAATGTTCTTTGTTGGTACCTTGCGTAACATGTGGGAATTTTCTTATGCAAATTTCTTGCATGTATGCGATCTTTCATGGATTTTCAAGTGGATTATTGGACCTTATCTAAACTTATGTGTAAGATCACATCTCTTCATATGTTTAATTATATGGTCTCTCATTTCTCTATAAGATATGGGAGCTATTATTTGTAATACTTTTGTTAACTTGGAAATTGTGATCTTCTAGTTGACATGTGTGTCTTGATGGCTATATAATGTAATGGATCATTTATATAGTGGTAGCAATGTTAGAATAGAAGACATAGAGGTTGGAATCTTTGTGTAAAAGCACATATTTCTGTCATTGTTTATGAAACCAAAACCTATTTTGGTCAACTCTCATTTCTCTATCAAAACTCAAAAATTTTAAGAACTAAAAATACCCTTTTATAGATCTAAGATTCAATATCATCTTTATATAATTATTTGAGTTTTTTGATTAGTTATAATATGTTATACTCTCAAAAGATTAAAAGTTGGTATTTCAAAATTTCAGAAGATGCTCCCTCTAAAAATGAAAAAATAGTAAATCATATCAAAAAAATTAAAAAATTATATTTATCTCTAGAGGAGAGAATCCTCTTCACAAATATGTAATTTTTTTTTTCAAGAAGGTATAGATTTGATAGGGATGTTTTGACAAGAGGAAAAAATTGTTGGATTATGATAAGGTCGAACTTGAGTACTTATAACAAAGAAAATATACATAAAAAATAATCATTTCCTTTTTTTTTCACTAGCTATACATGTCATCTATAAGATATTTTCAAATCAAAACAAAAAAAGATGATTTGCATATACTTGTTTGACAAGAATTACACCATATATTTTTAACAGTTAAAAAAGGGACTTCAAAATAAAATAAAAAGAATAAATTCTTACTCAAAAAAATTATAAAAATTATAGGCATAAACTTCATCCAATTCTACACATTCATCAGTTTTCATCATCTTCATATTTTAAACACAAATATCATTTTTTTGTCATTAATGTTGAACTATCACATTCTGATATCCCATTTCTTTATAAAAGGTGACATGGGTTTGTACTTTTACCACTTTAGAAATCAGTCTCACATTGAACTTTTGTTGTAATAGAAGGCTATGATGATGTAGGATTTATGTCTGACATGTTGTAAGTAAATTGAATTGGATCTGCATTGAATCAATTGAATTTTGTTGTTTTGTCTCTATTTTCTGGTGTGTTTGTATGTGTTTACTCTTTCTTCCTGGTTTGGATACCTTCTTGGAAGTTTTTCCTAATTGAATTTACATTACGTGGCATTAGAGTGAGTTTATGTTGCTTGGAGAATTGCATATCATTAAAAACTTTATTTTGTTTTGGTCATAGGGTGGTAGATCTGAAATATGACATATAATGTGTAGAGGGTTACAATCTTGTTAGAACTATTATACATATGGTTTGTGGCAAAGGAAATGTTGATCTCTCCATCATGGATATATTGAGAAAGCTTCTTATGGCACATGAAGTTTTGGAAACAACACAATTAAGACGAAGGCCAATGAATTATTTTAGTGAATAGAAAGATGAGGAAGTTGGAAAACAAGCCTATTATTTAGATAAAGGTGGTGAAATATTCTTGAGAGATTTGACAAGAATGAATACTAACATACATTTTAATACTCCTAATTCATAGAAAGCTTCATGCTAATGAATTATTTTTTAGATTAAAAAAGCTACAGAAAATGGGTGCTAACCTAGAAAAAAAATGTTGTAAAACAACTTAAAGTTAGATAAAGTAAAAAATATAACCTATCCACTTTCTCAATTTCAAAAACCCACAAACTAGAGTATCCCAATATCTAATAGTAAAAAAACTAGGAGTTGTAAAAATAATATATACAAAACTAGTGATTAGAAAGAGTCTAGAAAAGCACCATGAACAAAGCCCACCAGAGTCTATCACTAAAGAAAGAAACATTACAAAAATATATTAAACAACAAAGAAATATCTCTTCTTATTCTTCTCCTTCCCCTCTCACTTTTTCAATAGCAACTATAACCAGTTATCACACATAAACTTGTATATGGAAATAGTGGTGTGTGTCTCTATCATAATAGTAAGCCCTACCTTTTTAGCATGAAGTAGGTGAAGAGTTGAAGCCTCCAAATGCATAACCTAAACTAGAAACCTAGACACATCAAAATGTTGGAAACTTACAATTGGAACAATTGTTGTTTTGTCATTGATGTCAAATCTAAGGATGAGACATATTGCTAACTATTCTAGATGTCATATCTATTTCTTTGATGAAGAGGATTTGAGTGTTACTCATAACTATAACACCTAGAGGAAAGGTTAAAGTTATGAAAATGAAGTTAGAATGGACATTTTATTAGCTACACTTTGATAGAGAAAGGTAATTGTTTATGTCAAGGAAGCTAAGCCAAGCTGAGTAAAAGAGTAAATTACTAATGAGCATCGAGTAATTCTAGTGTTAACCAAACCATAATTAGTGCTGATAAAATATAGTGTTGACCAATCACTAGCATTGACCAAGAAATTTTTTTGATGTTGAGCCCGAAAAATTAAATAACAACTAAGTGTCAAAATTTAGTGATTGTTAAATGACCATAAAATATAAAATTCAAATGAATTATAAGATGAAGCTAACTCAATTGATTTCTTGGGTGATCTAAAATGTGTTGAATATTATATTGATAATTTGAATAATTAAATTTGAGGTGGTAATTAGTTAAAGACCTAACAGAAGGATTCTAGAAAAGTTGTGGAGATACATTGAATCAAGTTGAAGCTGATCGTAAACCCTAAGATCTATGGTGGATGTAGAAAATGATAAATCATAGCTTTCCTATTCAAAGGGATACTAAATTGAAGTTTTGGTATCATCTCCATTCAACCTAACCAAGCCTAGCCAATGTGTATGAGTTAGCCCATATACAGAGAAAGGTTGATTAGAAGTACACAAGAGTGTGAATGTGAAGCTAAAGGAGAAAGATTGCAGATGTGATGCTATTATTTATAAGTGACTTTGAGAAGAAGGCTTAAGTGTTGATGATAAGTGTAGACTGATTTCTTGGAGGGTGTCCAAGTAGATCAAGATTAGAGATGAAAATGAAAGGCTTATAAGTAAACGAACATAAGGACTTAATAGAGATCTGAACTAGAAAAAGTGAGTTGTAATCACATAGATCAAAACCTATTTTTTTCTTTGTCATCATTGTAAACAATTTGTATTAAAATCCTTTTAATAAAGGTTGACATAATAGTCATTGAAAGACTTAATAGTTTGTGCAAATCCTTTAACTAGGTGACATTCTAAATAGAATGATGAAATCCCTCTTACAAGGTTACTCCTAATAGGGTGATTAAATCCTCTAACCAAGTCATATTTAATAGTATTTAATGTAAACCTTTAACATGGTTGGCTCCTAACAGAGCTCACTTCAAAAGAGTGAAAAAGAGTGACATGTTGCTCCAGTGGTTTTCCTCAAATTGGGTTTCCATGTAAATTTTTTGTGTCAAATTGTGATGAATGTCTTATGAATGTTTTACTTGTGATGATTATTTTCATCATGCAATACAAGTATATTTATGATATTTTTTATAGTACAAACTAAGCAACAACAAGTTAAGAGGGATCAACAAAACATTGATGTGTTTAATGTTTAATAGTTCAAGTGGTATATATAGACCTTGAGTAACTAATTTTCCATCCCCCCTCCTAGTTATTCTAAACATTTCTCAAAATTGGTATCAAAGCTAAGTTCTTAGAGAGAAATTTTTTTAAGTACCATGGTAAAATGGAGAACCAAGACTATACCTTTGTATTAATTGAGATTGCCAAGGTTCAATCTAATGAAGACATCTTAACCTCATTGTTAAGTATTTCACTTTGTGAATGTAATGTGAATGGATGTTTTAGATGAGATTCCTTTTTGCGAAAATTGATTTGCCACTTGTATTGTTAAATGTATATTTATAGTGTCACTTGACACTTGTGTTGTTATGTGTTTAGTGGAAAGTCAAGTTGAGTCATTGGCAAAAGACACCCAACCTCATTCCTAACTAGTTAGAAATGTTTAAGTTTTCATCCCCTTGCATAAAATATCTTATGAAGGTTTTTACTTCAATTAAATTTCGGATTCCAAGTTTAGGGTAACTTTAGAGGGCTTTGTTTGAGTCTTAGAGTGTTCTTTTAGTGAAATTAAGTTACCTACATGTTAGTACTATATATTAGGGCTTTAATTTTGGCTTTACTAGTGTTAAAATCTCTTTTCTAACACTTTTAAAATCCCATATCTTAAGTATTGCGAAAATAGAAGAAGACTTACCCATTTTCCCACCTTATCTCTAGTAAGTTGATAATTCCAACCAAATAAGGAAACTTAGGTTGAGTAAAAGTGTTTGTTCTCTTCCATGATGGAGGAAAACTAGTAATGTTCTTCTTTAAAAGGGAAATTGGAAAATAGATGGGATATTCACCCACTCTCTAGTTTTTAGAGAATTTTGGTTTTGAAGTTTGGATCAAGGAAGGATAGGGGGCTCTTCTAAAATTGGGTCATTTACCATAGCTTGGAGAAAGGTTGGAGCTTTTGCCATATTTTGAAAATTATGTGTTGATGTGTAAATTTTTCTACAGATGCATATGTGTGTTGTTCATTGTTCCTATTGTATTGTTGGATGTGAATGAATTTCTATTACCTTATTTTCATTTGATATTGAAAGTATGATCTTAAGGGTGTGGAAGGACATCACTCATCCTTGGGAGGGAAGAAGTGGCTTTCAAGGTAAAGGGGTTAGTTGGGCCTAACCCATGAGTGCAAAGTCTCTTCCATAAAAGGAAGAGGGATAAGCATGTCGTATGGGCTGCATGTGCTAGTACTTTGTTAAGAACTTTGAGGGTGACAAGGGGAGAAAGTTTTGTGAGAGTTGATATTTATTTTGTATGCCTTGTGAAGGAAAATTTGGTTTTCTATACTTGGCTTCTCCTTGGGGTATTAGGCCCACCTTCACCCATTGTATTGGTTCCTTTGGTAACCAATTGTGTAAGCTCAAAAAGGGTGTTAAAAGTTGTATCCTATTTTCTTGATTTATATGTGTATGCTTAATTGTTACCTAGTTGGTCTTGGTTCTCCAAGCTCAATGGGTGGTCTCTTAGAGACCTAGGCTGGGAGGTGAGCTCTCCATGGTTTATAGGGTTGTTTGTATAGGTTTTCTTAGTGGATATGTGTTGAAGAAAATCTTGGAAGATATTTACTTTCTATTGAATATATGAAGATGATTTAATTATGCACATTTGTAAAAGTCATGTTTTGTAAAGATTAGAAGTGGATCTTCTTGTAATTTGAAAATTGATGTAAGGATCCAATTATGATCGTGGCATTTTAAAAGACTTTTCAATACTGTGAATGTATTTTAGTTTAATTATTTCTTAAGTTGTTTCCAAGAAATAAAATTGAATATTTTTATTTTTATTATTATTATTCAAAATTTTAATTTATCAAATACTAACTCAATTTATTTATTTAATTTCCATCATATTTCAAACATTAATATAAATAAATAAAATTTTCAACAACAATGAGATGCAAAGTCTATTTTCAATATGAAAAAGAAAATACTGAAATTGACAAATAGTTATGATGTGAGGCCTCACCCTAGCCCATCATAGCATATCATAGCAGTTTATTGCATTTTAGATACTTTATCATAGCATATCATAGTAGTTTATTTGCATGTGAGATACTTTATATTTTGTATTGCAGATACTTTATATTTGAGACATTGTTATATGTTGGACTATTTTGGACTATTACTCAGACTATTTGATACTATGGGACACTTTATTTTATGGTAATCATTTATGATGTTAGAACTTATTTATGATGATTGATGATTAGTTACGTTCATCTAATTGGTTGGTTATTTTATTAATGAGTAGGATGTTATATTTGAATATAAATGTTAGATGGAGTATATATGTATGAAAATTATGAAATGTGCAAAAGAGTCATGTCGTGATTAGTTCAATAATCATAGTATTATATATGCACAGTGGTTAGAAATGGAAAACTATTATTCAATTGAGAAATGTCTTATGTTTTGATTCAATTATGAATACAGAATTGATTGAAGATCTATATATGCATATGTTTTATTTATCTTCGACTATTGATATGTGGTTTGAGTGTGCAGGAAATATCCATGGTAAAATGGAGAACCAAGACTATACCTTTGTATTAATTGAGATTGCCAAGGTTTGATCTAATGAAGAGATCTTAACCTCATTGTTAAGTATTTTACTTTATGAACATAATATGAATGGATGTTTTAGATTAGACTCCTTTTTGAGAAAATTGATTTGCCACTTGTAATGTTAAATGTATATTTATAGTGTCACTTGACACTTGTGTTGTTATGTGTTTAGTGGCAAGTCAGATGCAACAATGAGATGCACAGTCTATTTTCAATATGAAAAAGAAAATACTGAAATTGACAAAGAAAATACTCAACAACAATGAGATGCAAAGTCTATTTTCAATATGAAAAAGAAAATACTAAAATTGACAAATAGTTATGATGTGAGGCCTCACCCTAGCCCATCATAGCATATCATAGCAGTTTATTGCGTTTTAGATACTTTATCATAGCATATCATAGTAGTTTATTTGCATGTTAGATACTTTATATTTTGTATTGCAGATACTTTATATTTGAGACATTGTTATATGTTGGACTATTTTGGACTATTACTCAGACTATTTGATACTATGGGACGCTTTATTTTATGGTAATCATTTATGATGTTAGAACTTATTTATGATGCTTGATGATTAGTTACGTTCATCTACTTGGTTGGTTATTTTATCAATGAGTAGGACGTTATATTTGAATATAAATGTTAGATGGATTATATATGTATGAAAATTATGAAATGGCAAAAGAGTCATGTTGTGATTAGTTCAATAATCCTAGTATTATATATGCACAATGGTTAGAAATGGATAACTATTATTCAATTGAGAAATGTCTTATGTTTTGATTCAATTATGAATACAGAATTGATTGAAGATCTATATATGCATATGTTTTATTTATCTTGGACTATTGATATGTGGTTTGAGTGTGTAGCAAATATCCATGGTAAAATGGAGAACCAAGACTATACCTTTGTATTAATTGAGATTGCCAAGGTTTGATCTAATGAAGAGATCTTAACCTCATTGTTAAGTATTTTACTTTATGAACATAATATGAATGGATGTTTTAGATTAGACTCCTTTTTGAGAAAATTGATTTGCCACTTGTAATGTTAAATGTATATTTATAGTGTCACTTGACACTTGTGTTGTTATGTGTTTAGTGGCAAGTCAGACTGAGTCATTGGCAAAAGACACCCAACCTTATTCCTAACCAATTAGCAATGTTTAAGTTTTCATCCCCTTGCATAAAATATCTTATGAAAGTTTTTAATTCAATTAAATTTCGGATTCCAAGTTTAGGGTAACTTAGAGGGCTTTGTTTGAATCTTAGAGTATTCTTTTAGTAAAATTAAGTTGCCTACATGTTAGTACTATATGTTAGGGCTTTAATTTTGGCTTTACTAGAGTTAAAATCTCTTTTCTAACACTTTTAAAATCACATATCTTAAGTATTACGACAATGGAAGAAGACTTACCCAAATTGCCACCTTATCTCTAGTAATTTGATAATTCTGACCAAATAGGGAAACTTAGGTTGAGTTAAAGTGTTTGTTCTCTTCCATGATGGAGGAAAATTAGGAATGTTCTTCTTTTAGAGGTAAATTGGAAAATAGATGGGATATTTATCCACCCTCTAATTTTTAGAGATTTTTGGTTTTAAAGTTTGGATCAAGGAAGGATAGGGGGCTCTTCTAAAATTAGGTCATTTACCATAGCTTGGAGAAAGGATGCTAGTTGTCACGTGAGACCATAGAGCCAGTCGAGGTGGTCAATGAGGTAGGGCTCCTAGAGCCTCTCATTTGGAAAATGTTGTGATAGAATAGGATGAGGATGATGTTTTAGGAGGGGATCATGTACCACAACCTAACCCACCTCTAAACCCTAATCAAGACATTCTAGATGCGCTTCATAACCTAATTAGATTTTTTTAGTGGCACTTACCACCTGCCATACCACAATTAGAGTAGAGAGATTCAGGAAACCATAGGGAACTTATGAGGGAGAGGACTAGGAGCCCTCCATCTAGCTGGGTTGAGGGTCATGATGATCATGAGGTTGAGTTAGTTTTGTAGGTATTGCCATGTTTTGACCAAGTGGTGTAGTTAGTGGAGAGAGCTCCTTGAGACATTGGAGATGACATTACAAAGTTGATTAGACTCAAACCTCCCCTATTCTTGAGAGATGCATATGGTATTGGTGTAGAGGAATGGTTGTAGAGTTTGCAACATTGCTTTGGATTATGTCCTTATGGAAGCAATATGAAGGCACGACTTGCAGTACACCTCCTTCATGAGTTAGCTTCTACCTAGTGGCAACAAGAGGAGGCCTTAGGTGAGGTGCATTTTGACACTATCACATGGGAATCCTTACTGAGTAGGTTCAGGGATAGATACCTTTCTGAGAATTTTAGACAGTGACAACTTGAGGCATTTCATGACTTGCAATAGAAAGGAAATACTATGGCATAGTATGAGCATAGGTTTCTTGAACTCCTTCCCCATGCTGAGTATATGAAAGATGATAATTTATGTACTCATTGCGTCATTAAGGGTCTTAATGTACCCCTCTAGGATTATATTTGGTTAGCATTTCCAACTACATTTAGTGAGGCAATTTAGAAAGCCCTAGTAGTAGAGGATATTCATAACAAGGGGTAAAATTAGTTTTAGCATCAAAAAAACTTAGGACAATCCTCAAGTCAGAAAAGACCCCATTGGAAAGGGAATAAGAAGCACTTAGGAGGATCCTTTAAAGCTCCTCAACCATAGCAAGATTACAGACAGGGATCATCACAAGGGTATAGGGGCTCTATGCCTAAGCAACAGTAGCAATCTCCTGGCCCTAAATGAGATCAGAAGACACATATGCCTTACACATAGCCAAGTAGGACTTAGTAGTCCAATAGGGTTTGTTTTAGTGGATCCAATCAGACTAGAGGTTCATAGCAGACTAGGTCATAGAGTATTCAGATTCACACTAGAGTACCATGCTACATTTATGGTGCATGGATCACATTTCTAGAGATTTCCCATAGGTTCTTGCATCAAACTATCAAAAAGGGGCTACTCCAAAACCCAAAGTAGGTGACATGGGTAGATCTCATAGAGTATTTCTAGTAGTTGATAACCACCAAGAAAAGCATTAGGCCATAGTCATTGAGGCTATAGGTATGATACAAGGTAGTCGAGTCTCTATTCTATTTGATTCTAGAGCTACTGATTCCTTTTTATCTCCATTAGTGGTGAAGCATTGTGGGCTAGTGGCAATTAGATAGGAGGTCAATTAGGAGGTAGAGTTAGCTGTTATCATTCATTCACCTACCAAAGCTTCCCTTCCATCAAATTTCAAAAGGATCAACAGTCAATGCGATCTTGTCATCGGAAGTTGCACGGGAGATAGTATCAGTGACATCGCGCCCAATTGACACATGTCTGGTGGACCCGACGAGCATGCTACAATGGAGGGCAGGTGGGGAAAGTTTTTTGCAACCGCAGGTGCTATGGCGCTATCACACGCCGACCAAAAAATCTCCATGGCGACATAGCACCCGGCGGAGATGCTCAGGTCGGTGGGCAACGGGTTTTCAAGGGCCGGAAGTTCCAAAGACCGGCGAGGTGCCATGGCACCAACGAAAAACCAATGCATTTTTCAATGGTCATATAGCGCCCAAATGGAAAGTTCATCACGACGAGGAATGACCAGACAGGTGGGTCCCGATGGTACTCTGCATGTATAGTTTGTTAGCCCAGCGTCACGGCGATAAATCAAAAGTAGCCGCGTGTAACCAAGCCAGAGTCTCTGTCAGCACGGCTAACACAGTCAAGGTTTATGATCTCCACCGTCAGATCAGCTTGGATCGACGGTAAGCACCATGGCACTATGGCAGAGTTGCGCGAGAGTTATGACAGCGACATTGTACCCTGGTGACACGTCTTAGGTGGGTCCATGTCGCAAGGCGATGCCAGGTGTGCCGACATGGAGGACGGAAACACGAGGTACGACGAGTCTTCACGATCATCATATTTGGTTGCATCAACGGTTAGTGCCATCTTGCTATGGTGGAGATGCACGAGTTTTAGCATAACGACATAGCGCCCAGGGGACCCACCACGTTCTTAAGGATAGTGCATCAAACACAGGCCACACGATCAAAGGGAAATCCATGATAGGTGCCATCGCGCTATGAGAAAGTTGCGAGCTGATTACGATGGCGACATAGTGACTGGACAACACATGTCCTCATGGGCCCAAAGAGGAGGCACAGAAAGTATTAACAGTTCAGGGGATGGCTGGCAATTTGTGTTGTGGTTAAGGTTGGAGACTTTGCAGTTAAACATGACAGTTTGGGGTTGGCGTAGTTAGTAAATTAAAATCTAGCCACTGGGCGGTATGGTGCTAATGGAATTTTAGGGTAAGTCCTCCATAGCGACATAGCGCCCAGTCAAGTAAATGATGGTCAAATGCATTAAGATGATCATAGGTAGCAAAGTAATGGGGAGTGATTGGCCTGCGTGGCCCAGCTGGTTGTTGGAACTTGGTTGACCCATTTAACCTTGCTGTCTCACGACTCAGAATGATAAAAAATCCATGATTTTTTCCACAATCTGATTCTGTGATCAATGCCACCCACTCCAGAATGAATGCTAAAGTAACAAAGGGACTTTCCACTCATTGTCGATCCATCTACCTGGTCAGAGAGATTTTCATGGTGCCATTCTATCTTCTCGAGGTTCTCTTTCAGAGGAATATCAGATTGTCTTGTACCTACACCATGCTCAAGTATGATCTTTGATCAGATTTTTAGTATGGGGATTAATGCCAGTGGTTGATCAGTAAATGTAGAAGCAAAATCCGAGTTATGCCTAAACTATAAAGGCAATTTGGTAATTCTTTTCTGGGGGTCGACTCTTCCTGATTTTCTCTACTACTGCTTGTAGACTTGTAGTGTAAAATCCCTTTGTCTCTGAGCCATGTAATATCCTGTATCATCTCTTTCATCCATCAGTGTGCATGAGCATCACTTTGCCTCCCATTGGTGTATTTTTGAGATCAGTGATCTGCATACTGTATCTATCTTTGGCCTATTGGATAATATACAAGTGAAATCTCCTTTTCCTGGTGTCATTCAGTTGCTTTTTTGATCTGTATGTGACTATTGATCGATATAAGTCTGGACCTGTATGACTTTTGTATATTACCCTAGTTTTGTAGTGCATATATGGGTAGGAATGAGTCTGAACACTCTGTTTTGGTGCATCATCGCCTTAGATTAGACTAGGTAGATTTTCTTTAACGCTCTCTTTCTCCCTTTCCCTTTTGAGAATAGATAGGTGCGCCCTGACAGTAAGAGGAAGCCGACCTTCTCTGGAGACTCAACCTCATAGTTCAAGTCCCACAGCTTGGAGGTTTTTTCCATGTTTCACTAGGTTGTTCTCATGCTTAGGCCTTGGACAAGGGTGCAAACCTAAGTGACAACAGTTTTTGGCACGCCCAATGGAACCCATATCAAAAGATTTCATGTCTACTAGTGTCAATAGAAGAAAGAGTTTCTAAGATTAATGCTGAAGAAGTAGTGCTGGCTTCAGTATTCAAGCCTTCAAGAGGCTAATTCATCAAGTACTTGGCGACTCTAAACATCAACATATCTGGTTTCAGGCCAAAGTTGCAGAAATTCATGCCCAGAGTTGAAACAAGGGCATCTTCTAGAGGTAATTTTCAATATCAAGAACTCTCACTTTCAAGTCCTAGAAGAAGGAGGGCTAGAGCTTCATTATCACCAGTTAGAGGTGGAATAATAGTTAATATACTTGTAAGATCTGTCTCTACTCCTCCTACTATTCGAACTCAGCCTAGATTGCCATTAGCACTCATCAATAGAACACTTGTTTATATGGCACAGCCAAGAGTTCATCCTTTTGCCACCTTTAATGGTCGAAGTCCTCTGTTTTTAGCCCAAAGACATGATATACCAGTAGCTACACTAAAAAGCATACTTGATTTTACTGGTGAAACTTCTATTTCCCCCCTAGAGCATATCCAAGAGGTAGCGAATGTTTGCAATATTCATGGTATTACAGAAGATGATGTTGTTGTCAGACTTCTAGCCTCATCTTTAAAAGGAAAAGCATTACAGTGGTATAGAGGCTTAGCTCATGGTTCCATAACTGATTGGGATGGACTAGGAGCAGGATTATGCAAACATTTTGAGGATAAGAGTGACCATTTGTCACTACTAGAGCAGCTGACTACAATAAAAAGAGCCCCCCATGAATGTATGACTGATTTTAATTATAGATTCCAAAAGACATGGGATAGAATACCTACTATAGTGAAACCTACCCCTGGTAATGCATTCTTGCATTACCTTAGGGCTTTCAACAGTGACATTGCCACCACAATCCAAACTATGGGAGGAGATACATTACCAAATGCTTATGAGACAGCTATAAAGGTTGAGAATATCCTAATACAAGGTGGAAAGTTAGCCCCAAGGCCTCCTATTCCTTTCTTTCTTGATGTTCCCAACCACCAACCAGCGATAGCCCCTCTTCCTACAACTCCTACGTTACAAGCCCTTACTCCAGTCCCCCAAGCTTCCACATCCTCAAACGGAATAGATGAACTCAAGGAAATGCTCCAAGGTCTAGTGCTGAGCACAGACAAAAAGGAGAAGACCCTGGATAAAAAATTACAAGAGCAGGGGAGGGAGTTGAAGGACCAAGGGAAGAGATTAGACGATAGTTTTTCTCTAATACAAAAGATGAGTAACAAGGTGGTGGCCTTAGAAAGGCAGCAAGCCCAAGGTGGCAAGCCTCCCCAATTGCAATATTAGGCTCCAAGTGGTGGTAGGCCTCCTAATCAGTGGAATAGCTCTTTTGATCAGAATAGGCAGAATAGTCATGCTTCTACTTCAAGCTCAAATCAGAATAGAGCTATAGTCCCTCAAAATAACTTGGCCCAAGACCAAGATTTTTGTCCCTCATGTAACTATTCTTATACCTACTGCCTATGTCAGAAAGTAGAATCTTATTTGGCCCTAACTGTCCAGGAGTCCACAATAAAGCAATCACACAAGGAAGATCATCCCAAGAAGGCTTCATATGTTCAGAGGCAGGGTGATTGCTCTTTTATGAATCACCAGATGGAAGAGTATTGTAACGTAAACTAGGATTTCATTGCTCATAACACAAGAAGCAAGAAGAGAGCTATGGAACATGCTACTCCTCCTTCTCCTAAGCAAGCCTCAACTTCAAGTGTTATACCTAACACACAAACAGCAAATGAGCAGACAAACACTTCACAACAGCAAAAGCAAGGTCCAAGAAATGAGGATACAAGTGATCCTTTTGTTGCCCCATCTCAACCTCTCATAAGTGCAGCTCCCAAAGTTTCTACCAAAATTCCTAATGCACCATTGAGTGTGGTAGAGCAAATGAAGAAGACCAATGTAAACATTTCTATGTGGGATGTTGTTGCTACCATACCAATGCAGTGGAAAATGCTGCAGAAAGAATTTGAAAGGATTGAACCCAAGGATCAGTCATCTACCATGGAGAGTGCTACTAGTTTAGTACAACCAGCAGGATATGTGGAGGAAAATAAAAAGGTTAGACCTCCTCCATTTTATGTTTCTCTGATTATAGGGGGCAAATTATTCCATAATTTCATGATAGATTCAGGGGCTAGTAGCTCAGTAATGCCTAGGTGTGTTGCTGATGCTTTAGGGATGAAATATGAGCCCATTGTTAGGGATGTGTTACAACTAGATGGGAGTACTGTCAAAACCGTAGGCATCCTTAGAAGTGTGGAAATGGCCCTACATGCATGCCTTGGTTGTACTGTGATTCAAGACATATCTGTTGTTGAGGTTAAGCCCTATTTTGCCATCTGTCTTTCAAGAGACTTCACTGCTCAAATTGGTGGATTCATATCTGCTGATTGGTCTTACATGTCATTTAAGACCAGATATGGGGCCAATGCTTCAATAAGAGCAAAACCTCAAGCCCTTCATCACAATGAACCCTACACTCCCAACTTCATCAATATGAATTGCCCTATCCTAGAGATGGACGAAAATAACATAGTAAACGAGCCTATCACTTCCATAGTAGAGATTCCTGATTTCTTCTTAGATGAGTGGGCAAATACATGTCAGTTTGAGCCTATGTCGAAAACCCTTGAGACAAGCCTTAGTACATATTGCATAATAGAGAAAGAGGTTCAAGTTCCTAACCTTGTTAGGACTAATGATGACATAAATGGAGTATGGAGTATGTACTTTGATGGCTCAAGGAATAGAAATGGATTAGGGGCTGGTGTTATGTTGATCTCTCCTGCACAAATAAGATACTAATTCTCTTTTAGGTTCCAATTCAGTTGTAACAATAATGTGGCCGAGTATGAATCCTTGATCCAAGCTCTCCTACTTGCCCAAAAGAGGGGAATTCAAGCCTTGAAAGTATATGGGGACAGTGAGTTGGTAGTGAACCAAGTGAGAAATCAGAATATCACCAAAAATGGCCTGCTCAAGTCTTATAAACATAGAGTCTAGGATTTGCTTGAGGGTTTCAATGCATTTAATATTCAGAGCATTCCTAGGAAAGAAAATAAACATGTTGATAGACTTGCAGCAGTGGGTGCATCATATGATGTGCCAAGGAATCTTGAGGAAGATAAGAAGCAACAAATAAGGGTAGTAGTAAGGCTTGTTGTTCTTGATAATAGTACTCATTGGCAGGTGTTTGAGTCTGATGAGGAAATTGTAAGTTTCTTGCAGAATGAGGCAGAATTCTCAGAGAGAAATCAGTCAAGACTACAAGATCAATATGGTGATCAAATTATTCACCTCAGTTCCAACAAGTTGCCCAAGGGTCTCATTACCTTGGAAAGTATCTTTAACCCTGATGATCAAACAAGAGGCAAAGGGATGAATCTAGCTGCAGAAAAGGATGACCATGCCCCAGTTACTATTGCTGATTGAAAATCTCTTAACATGGGGAAGGTATGTTCTGAAGATGAGCAAGAAAATTTCATTCATCTATGTCAAGAATTTAGTGATGTATTTGCTTGGACATATGATGATTTAAAAGGGTTTGACCCTAGTTTGTTTCAGCATACCATAGATTTAGTTTATAGGGTCAAACCAATAAGGCAAAAATAGAGGCTAGTGAATCCCAAGATTGAACCTTTAATGAGGAAAGAATTATCCAAACTGATGGAGGCTAACATAATTTTTCTTATCAAACACTCATCATGGGTAGCTAACCTTGTTCCTATAAGGAAGAAGAATGGAGAAATCAGATTGTGTGTGGACTTTAGGGATCTTAATCAGGCTTCCCTTAAGGATCACCATCCTCTCCCTTCTATGGAGCAAATTCTGTCCAAGGTCAGTGGGTCAAGGAGGTTCTCTTTTCTTGATGGATTTTTTGGTTATAACCAAGTGCTAGTTAAAGAATCTGATAGATATAAGACAACATTCACTACTAAATGGGGCACCTATGCTTATTGCAAGATGCCATTTGGATTAACAAATGTAGGTGCCACATTCCAAAAGGCAATGGAGGTAGCTTTAAAAAGATTAATTGACAAGTTTGTCTTAGTATACCTTGATGATATAACTGTGTATTCCAAGAATGTGGAAGATCATCTTGATCATTTGAGATAGGTATTTCTAAGATGTAGAGAGTTTGGGGTTTCTCTCAACCTAGCCAAATGTGTCTTTGCTACAAACCAAGGAAAACTATTGGGACACATTGTATCTAAAGATGGATTACCCATTGATCCAGAAAGAACAAAAGAAATACTTACCCTTCCTCTCCCTAAACACAAGAAAGGGCTGCAAAGTTTCCTTGGTAGGATAAATTTTGTAAGAAGGTTTATTCCTAATCTTGCTACCATGGTGAAACCCCTTACAGCCATGCTCAAGAAAGATATGGTCTTCTCATGGACCAGGGAGGGGAAGGAGAGTTTTGAAAAGATCAAGGCAGCCATAGCATCGACCCCTACCCTCATGAACCCAAATTTTGAGAAAGATTTCATCCTCTACACTTTAGGTGGTGAGTCAAGTATCTCTGCTATCTTGACCCAAACAAATGACAAGAATGAGGAGCAGCCCATAGCCTTCTTTAGTGAAGGGCTTAAGGAATATGAAGATAAATATAGCTTTGTTGAGAAGCAAGCCCTTGTAGTCATTAGAGCCTTGAAGAAATTTAGACACCTCTTATCCCACAATACGATCCATTTGTTGGTGCCCCATGCAAGTGTAAAAGACTTCCTATTAAGCAAGGACATCAGTGAAAAGAGGGCTGGATGGATCGCTAGGGTAATGGAATATGATGTTGATATTCGGATTACAAAATTGGTAAGAGGAAGAGGATTATGTAAAGAAATGTTATCAGATCAGAATTCAGATGAAGAAGTTGCCATGGTAATAGCAGAGCAGCAGGAGGAAAGAAATGCTGACGGTCCAAGGAGCTGGATATATGACATGAAGAATTTCTTATTAGGGAATGGATACCCTTAGGGATTGGATAGAACCAAAAGAAGACAATATAGACTGCAGTCCATTCCTTATGTTGTAATTGATGGCATCCTATTCAGAAAGGATTTTAATGGGACCCTGTTGAGATGTATTGAAGAGGATCAGGTTGAGAGGATGATTAAAGAACTTCATGATGGCCTTGATGGTGGCCACTTATCTGCAAGAACAACCACCATGAAGATCATGAGGGCTGGATATTATTGGCCATCTCTGTTCCATGATTGTTATAGGTATGTGAGGAAATGTGAGAAATGTTCTTTTTTCTCAGGCAAACAGAGACTTGCAACTCTTCCTCTTCATCCTATTTAGGTGGATCAGCCCTTCACCCAGTGGGGGTTGGATTTTATAGGCCCCATTAATCCTCCATCTAGTGCAGGTCATAAATGGATCCTGGCTGATACTGATTATTTCACTAGGTGGACAAAGGCAGTTGCCTTGAAGGATGCCACAGAGCCATCAGTTGTTGAATTCCTTGATGGAATTGTATCTAGATTTGGTGCTCCTTCTACTATCATCTCAGATAATGCCAAGTCTTTTTTTGGAACCTAGATTTGTGCATGGGCCATGAATCACAATATCTACCTGAGCACATCATCGAACTACTATCCTCAAGGTAATGGTTTGGCTGAATCTTCCAACAAGAATCTGATCAGAATTATGAAGAGGACAATAGAAGACAATCAGAGGACCTAGCACAAGAAATTAAGGATTGCTCTGTGGGCTGATAGGATAACACCCAAGATATCTATTGGGAATTCACCTTTTGTGCTAGTATATGGTAGGGAAGCTAGACTCCCAATCTCATTGGAGTTCCCATCCTTGGAGTTGGCTCATCAGCTGGAACTGGTTGAAGATGATGCCATGTCAGTAAGAATGGCAGAACTAATTGAGTTGGAAGAAAAGAGAAACAAAGCCATGAAAACTCTAAAGATTCACCAACAACAGATGAAGAAGAGTTTTGACAAGAAGGCAAGGGCCAGAATCTTCAGAGAAGGAGATTTAGTTCTCAAGTGGGACTCAGACAGAGCAAAACCAGGAAGGCACTCCAAATTTGACCCATTATGGAGTGGCCCTTATTTGATCTCCAGTTGCAAACAGGCAAATACATTCCAACTGAGCATACCTAACGGTGAAACTCTGCCCATTCTAGTCAATGGGATCCATCTGAAGACTTGTTTCTGAAAGGATTGTGAATCTATGTACATACTTAATCTCGTTTCCTTTTGTCTGTTCCTATTTTTCAATAAGTGTGCGTGCATAGGGTTTCTCTTTTGAATCGTCAGTTTCCAAAGTTTTGACAGCCTCAGGTCACAGAGGAGGTTCTGTTCTTTGTTTCTAGTCATAGAAACAGAGCTAGACTTTCAAGGTCTTCAACGTTTTGATTTCCTCTCAGGCGGGTTAGGGTTTCTTGAAGCTCTCAGTTTCGTGCCTTGCAGGTCCTTTTCTCGACCCTGTAGCCCAATGGAGTTTTCTGCAGGCACTGGTCTTATGCATTGAGCAGGCTCATGCCCCTTGTGAGTCGCCAAAAATGTTATCATTCATTCACCCGCCAAAGTTTCTCTTCCGTCAGATTTCAGAAGGGTCAACGATCAGCATGATCTCATCATCGAAAGTTGCACGGGAGATAGTATCAGCGACATCGCGCCCAATTGACGCGTGTCTGGTGGACCCGACGAGCAGGCTACAACGGAGGGTGGGTCGGGAAAGTTTTCTGGCACCGCAGGCACTATGGCGCTATCACACGCCGATCAAAAAATCTCCATGGTGACATAGCACCCGACGGAGATGATCACGTTGGTGGGCAATGGGTTTTCACGGGCCGGAAGTTCCAAAGACCAGTGAGGTGCCATGGTGCCAATGGAAAACCAACGCATTTTCCAATGGTGACATAGCGCCCAAATAGAAAGTTCATCACGACGAGGAATGACCAGATAGGTGGGTCCCGACGGTACTCCGCATGTATAGTTTGTCAGCCCGACGTCACGGCGATAAATCAGAAGTAGCTGCGTGTAACCAAGCCGGAGTCTCTGTCAGCACAGCTAACATAGTCAAGATTTTTGATCTCCACCATCAGATCAGCTTGGATCGACGGTAAGTGCCATCGCACTATGGCGGAGTTGCACGAGAGTTATGATAGTGACATTGTGGCTTGGTGACATATGTTAGGTGGGGCCGTGTCGCAAGACGATGCCAGGTGTGCTGACATGGAGGACGAAAACACGAGGTACGACGAGTCTTCACGATCGTCAGATTTGTTTGCATCGACAGTCAGCGCCATCTCGCTATGGCGGAGATGCACAGGTTTTAACATAATGACATAGCGCCCAGGGGACCCACCATGTTCTTAAGGATAGTGCATCAAACACAGGCCACACGATCAAAGGGAAATCCACGATAGACGCCATCACGCTATGAGAAAGTTGCAAGCTGTTTACGATGGTGACATAGCGACTGGAGGACACGTGTCCTCCTAGGCCCAAAGAGGAGGTACAAAAGTATTAAAAGTTCAGGGGATGACTGGCAGTTTGTGTTGTGGTTAAGGTTGGAGACTTCGCAGTTAAACATGACAGTTTGGGGTTGGCGCGGTTAGTAAATTAAAATCTAGCCACTGGGCACTATGGCACTAATATAATTTTAGGGTAAGTCCTCCATAGCGACATAGCGCCCAGTCAAGTAAATGATGGTCAAATGCATTAAGATGATCATAGGTGGCAAAGTAATGGGGAGTGATTGGCCCGCGTGGCCCAGCTGGTTGTTGGAACTTGGTTGACCCATTTAACCTTACTGTCTCACGACTCAGAATGATAAAAAATCCATGATTTTTTCCACAATCTGATTCTGTGATCAATGCCACCCACTCCAGAATGAATGCTAAAGTAACAAAGGGACTTTCCACTCATTGTTGATCCATCTACCTGGTCAGAGAGATTTTCATGGTGCTATTCTATCTTCTCGAAGTTCTCTTTCAGAGGAATATCAGATTGTCTTGTACCTGCACCATGCTCAAGTATGATCTTTGATCAGATTTTCAGTATGGGGATTAATGCCAGTGGTTAAGCGGTAAATGTAGAAGCAAAATCCCAGTTATGCCTAAACTATAAAGGCAATTTGGTAATTCTTTTCTGGGGGTCAACTCTTTCTGATTTTCTTTGCTACTGCTTGCAGACTGGCAGTGTAAAATCCCCTTGTCTCTGAGCCATGTAATATCCTGTATCATCTCTTTCAGCCATCAGTGTGCATGTGCATCACTTTGCCTCCCATTGGTGTATTGTTGAGATTAGTGATCTGCATACTGTATCTATCTTTGGCCTATTGGATAATATACAATTGAAATCTCCTTTTCCTGGTGTCATTCAGTTGGTTTTCTGATCTGTATGTGACTATTACGTGTATGACTTTTGTATATTACCCTAGTTTTGTAGTGCATATATGGGCAGGAATGAGTCTGAACACTCTGTTTTGGGGCATCACTGCCTTAGATTAGACTAGGTAGATTTTCTTTAACGCTCTCTTTCTCCCTTTCCCTTCTGAGAATAGATAGGTGCACCCTGATAGTAAGAGGAAGTCGGCCTTCTCTGGAGACTCAACCTCGTAGTTCAAGTCCCACAGCTTGGAGGTTGTTTCCATGTTTCACTAGGTTGTTCTCGCGCTTAGGCCTTGGACAAGGGTGCAAACCTAAGTGACAACATTAGCCTTAGGTTCTAGAGTGTTAGTTGATTCCCTGGTTTGTTATTCTAAGACTAAGATCAAAGACATAACTACCATGGCTGATTTTTCACATTACCACTTTGGGTACCTATGATGTAGTTTTTAGCATGGATTGGCTTTACACCCACAATGCCAAGATGGATTGTTGATAGAATAGGGTAGAATGTGTTGATAGTCATGGCACTTCCATAGTGATTTATGGAGTATAGAGGCCCATTTCTCTTCGTATGGTATCTACTATGTAGCTGATGTGGTGCCTGCATAAGGGATGTCAATTATTTTCCATCACTATCAATGATAGGGGTGAGGATTCTAAGAAGGAGACTTCCCTTGATGATTTTCCTATCTTGTAGGAGTTTGCAAATATTTTTCCCTTAGAGCTTCCTATAATGCCTCCACCTAGAGCAGTTGATTTCCACATTGATCTTGTGCCTGGAGCTAAGCCTATTTCTAGGGCACCATACAGGATGACCACACAAGAACTCAGTGAGCTCAAGATTTGGTTAGAAGAGCTCTTGGAAAAAGGGAATTTTCATCCTAGTGTGTCACTTTGGGGTGCTCTAGTCATCTTTGTGAAGAAGAAGGATGGATATCTTAGGTTGTGTGTCAACTACCGACAGCTAAACAAAGTAACCATTAAGAATGAATACTTGATACCTAGGATTTATGACCTTTTTGATCAGTTGAAGGGTGCCTATATCTTCTCAAAGATAGATCTTTAGTTAGGTTATCATCAACTACAGATAGTAGAGAGTGATATCCACAAGACTACTTTTTGTATGAGGTATGGCCACTATGAGTTCATTGTAGTGCCATTTGGCCTCACAAATGCTTCAGCTATATTCATGAGTCTTATGAATGGGGTATTCTGTACATTTCTAGATAAATTTATGATGGTGTTTCTCGATGACATTTTGATTTATTCTCGAGATGAAAAGGAGCATGAGGAGCATTTGAGATAGGTACTTCAACTTTTGAGGGAGAATCAATTGTATGGTAGTTTGAAAAAGTGTGCCTTCTTCAAACCTGAGATACATTACCTAGGCCATAGTATTATAGTTAATGGGATCTCAGTAGGCCCATACAAGGTTTGAGCTATTATGGAATGGCCAACACCAACCAATATCAAAGAGGTGAGGACTTTCATGGGAGTGGCTAGCTATTATAGGAACTTTTTTGTAGGTTTTTCTAGGTTGGCTCATTCCAATTACATCTCTTTAGAGGAAGGGAAATAAGTTCAACTAGACACAAAAGTGTGAAAGAGCCTTCCAAGAGCTCAAGAGAGCTCTCACTAGTGCATCAATACTTGCATTACGTAACTCATCAAAATATTGTGTTGTGTGTATGGATGCTTCTTTGGATGGCATAAGAGCAGTTCCTATGTAGGATGGTCATGGTATTGCATATGATTTTAGGAAGCTTAAGACTCATGAGCTGAATTATCCTACTCATGACCTAGAGCTTGTAGCAGTAGTTCATGCGTTAGTAAGATGGCAGCATTTTCTCTTAGGTCACCATTTTGAGCTTCATTCAGATCATCACAGTTTGCAATAATTTTTTTCACAACCAAGCCTTAATGCTAGGTAGAGAAGATGGATGGAGTTCCTATGTGGATATGATTTGTATGTTCATTACATCAAGGGCAAAGAGAATGTGGTTGCAAATGCTCTAAGTAGGAGATGACATATGATATCTTCCATGACTACTACCACAAATTTGAAAGAATGCATCCTATGACATTTTCTTAAGGATAAGTTATATGCAAAGATTTTCCAGGATGCACATTCTTAGAGACCTCTAGTGGGTAAGTTTACAAACTTTTCTTTGTAGTATAATGGGCTTTTATGTCAGAGAGGATGCATTTATATACCTTCTTTGGGTGAACTATGAGTGTTCATCATTTTAGAGGCTCATCGAGCACCATATGTAGCACATCCTAGTGTCAACAAGTTACATTGAGACTTGAGATGGTTGTACTTTTGGCCCAGAATGAGGGTACACATTGTTGATATGATTGCTAGATGTTTGAGTGTCAAAGAGTGAAGGCAAAGCACAACCATTTCACATCTTCACATTTGTTGATACTATCATTTTTTATCAAGACTGTCTTTTCACATCTTCATTTTGGAGTAAGCTTCAAACAACTTTGAGTACTAGTCTTAATTTCAGCATAACATATTGCCGTTAGACTGATGGATAGATAGAAAGGGTTAATCAGGTATTAGAGGATATTTTTGTGAATGTATGTAATGGACCATCAGGTCAAGTGGGAGGAGTACCTTCATCTTGTGGAGTTTTCCTATAATAATAGCCATCATACTTCTATAGGTATGCCTCCTTATTAGGCCCTATATGGTAGACCTTGCAGGACTCCTTTGAGTTGAGATAGGATCGAGGATAGAGTATCCATTGGACCATAGTTAGTCAGAGACATGGAGCAGTAGGTTGATTTGATCTGTCAAAGTCTTAGGGGGGCTCAAGATAGACATAAAAAGTATGCTGATGCTAAGAGGGAAGATAGAGAGTACATGGTTAGTGATAAAGTTTTTCTGAGAGTGGATCCACACAAGAGCCTAATCTATTTTGGAAAGGGTTCTAAGTTGGCACCTCAATTTTATGGACCATTTGAGTTATTGGAAAAGATAGGACCAATTGCCTACTATTTAGCTTTGACACCTTTCCTAACACTTATGCACAATGTGTTTCATGTTTCAGTATTAAGGCAGTATATATATGATGAGTCTCACATTATAGATTGGGGTGCTTTACAGGCCGAGTTAGATGGGAACATAGCTCTGGAGCCCATTATTATTTTGGGCCGATGGACCCTAACACTTCAAGGCAGGGAGTTGGACTAGGTCAGAGTCTATTGGGATTGTTATGATGAGGTCAGGGTTATATGGGAGGACACTAGACAGATGAGAGATCAATACCCATACCTCTTTGATGAACTCTAGGAGGAGTTTCATGCCTAAGGGGGGAGGATGCAAGGCCTCACCCTGGCCAATCATAGCATATAATAGCAATTTATTGCATTTTAGATACTTTATCATAGCATATCATAGTAGTTTATTTGCATGTTAGATACTTTATATTTGAGACCTTTTTATATGTTGGACTATTTCGGACTGTTACTCAGACTATTTTATACTATGGGACACTTTATTTTATGGTAATCATTTATGATGTTAGAACTTATTTATGATGCTTGATGATTAGTTACGTTCATCTACTTGGTTGGTTATTTTATTAATGAGTAGGAAGTTATATTTGAATATAAATGTTAGATGGATTATATATGTATGAAAATTATGAAATGTGTAAAAGAGTCATGTCATGATTAGTTTGATAATGGTAGTATTATTTATGCACAATGGTTAGAAATGGAAAACTATTTTTCAATTGAGAAATGTCTTATGTTTTGATTCAATTATGAATATAGAATTGATTGAAGATTTATATATGCATATTTTTTATTTATCTTGGACTACTGATGGGTTGTTTGAGTGTGCAAGAAATATCCTTCGTAAAATGGAGAACCAAGACTATACCTTTGTATTAATTGAGATTTCCAAGGTTATATCTAATGAAGAGATCTTAACCTCGTTGTTAAGTATTTTACTTTGTGAACATAATGTGAATGGATGTTTTAGATTATATTTCTTTTTGTGAAAATTGATTTGTCACTTGTAATGTTAAATGTATATTTATAGTGTCACTTGACACTTGTGTTGTTATGTGTTTAGTGGCAAGTCAGGTTGACTCATTGGCAAAAGACACCCAACCTTATTCCTAACCACTTAGCAATGTTTAAGTTTTCATCCCCTTGCATAAAATATCTTATGATGGTTTTTAATTCAATTAAATTTCGGATTCCAAGTTTAGGGTAACTTTAGAGGGCTTTGTTTGAGTCTTAGAGTGTTCTTTTAGTGAAATTAAGTTACCTACATGTTAGTACTATATGTTAGGGCTTTAATTTTGGCTTTACTAGAGCTAAAATCTCTTTTCCAACACTTTTAAAATCCCAAATCTTAAATATTGCGAGAATGGAAGAAGACTTACCCAAATTCCCACCTTATCTCTAGTAAGTTGATAATTCCAATGGAATAGGGAAACTTAGGTTGAGTTAAAGTGTTTTTTCTCTTTCATGATAGAGGAAAATTAGGAATGTTCTTCTTTTAGAGGGAAATTGGAAAATAGATGGGATATTCACCCACTCTCTAGTTTTTAGATATTTTTGGTTTTAAAATTTAGATCAATGAAGGATAGGGGGCTCTTCTAAAATCGGGTCATTTACCATAGCTTGGAGAAAGGTTGGAGCTTTTACCATATTTTGGAAATTATGCATTGTATTATTTTTCTAAATATAAAATATGTAAATTTTTCTACAGATGCATATGTGTGTTGTTCATTATTCTTGTTGTATTGTTGGGTGTGGATGAATTTCTATTACTTTATTACAATTTTATTTTGAAAGTATGATGTTAAGGGTGTGGAAGGACACCACTCACCCTTGGGAGGGAAGAAGTGGCCTTTAGGATGAAGGGGTCAGTTCAGCCTAACACATGAGTGCAAAGTCTCTTCCCTAGAAGGAAGAGGGATAAGCATGTAGTATGGGCTACATGTGCCAGTACTTTGTTAAGTACTTTGGGGGTCATAAGGGGAGAAATTTTTGTGAGAGTTGATATTTATTTTGTATGCCTTGTGAGGGAAAATTTGGTTTTCTATACTTGGGCTCTCCTCAAGGTATTAAGCCCACCTTCACCCATTCTATTGGTTCCTCTAGTAACCTATTGTGTAAGCTCAAAAAGGGTGTTTAATGTTGTATCCTTTTTTGTTTATTTATATGTGTATGCTTGGTTGTTACCCTATTGGTCTTGGTTCTCCAAGCTCGGGGGGTGGTCTCTTAGAGACGTAGGCTGGGAGGTGAGCTCTCCATGGTTTACAAGGTTGTTTTTACAGGTTCTCTAGATGGATATGTGTTGAAGAAAAGCTTGGAAGATATTTACTTTCTATTGAAGATTTGAAGATGATTGAATTATGCACATTTGTAAAAGTTATTTTTTGTAAAGATTAGAAGTAGATCTTCTTTTAATTTAAAAATTGATGTAAGGATCCAGTTATGATTGTAACCTTTTAAAGGACTTTTCAATACTGTGAATATATTTTAGTTTAATTATTTCTTAAATTGTTTCCAAGAAATAAAATTGAATATTATTATTATTGTCTGCGTGTATGTGTGTATGTGTGTGTCTTATTCAAGAAAATTTGGGCATGACACTTATTATGTGAATTCGAGCATAAATCAATAAAAGTTGTGTTAGATAATGAAGATTGGATACATTCTATGTATGAAAAAATTGACTAGATTGAGAAGAAAAATATTTAGACCTTAGTGGAAAGACCTAAAGACAAAAATGTCATTGAGACAAAGTGGAAACTCAATAAAAATGGTGAAGTAACAAGAAATAAAGAAAGACTAGCATGCAAGGGTTATGCATAAGAAGGATCCAACTATGGAGAAACTTTTCCTCCTGTGGTCAAAGTTGAAGGAGTCAAAACTCTACGTGCATACTTAGCTTACAAGAACTTCAAGGTATATTAGATGGATGTCAAATCTATATTTCTAATTGGTATACTCAAGGAAGAAGTATACATTGAATAACATGAAGGATTTGTAGATCTAAACAAGAGGAACATGGTACACAAACTAAACAAAGATCTTTATGGATTGAAGCAAGCACCAAGAGCATGGTATGCAAGGTTACACAACTATTTAGTGAAAATTGGTTTTGAGAGCACAAATGATAACAATAATATATACTTAAAGAATGGAAAGAATAATGAAGTATTGTTATTGGAGATACTTGATGATAATTACCTTTATATTTGAAGGATAATTTTATATTCTTGAAAAAGTTTGATAAGATATATATACCTTGTCTACTAATTTTTTAATAATATTAATGTTCAATATAATCTAACTAAATTCTTTGAGTGATTAAATTTTTTCCTTAAAATAGAAATAGTTGGTCATATAATACTATAAGTGATCATAAGGCTTTCCAAGAGAATATCTCAACCTTTGATTCTAATATGCATATATTTTCGCTTTCAACTTTTCAAGAGAATATTTGAATATTTTCTTAAAATTCCTTAAACATTAGCTTCGAAACTTAAATAGTTTAAAAAAATACATCTTCTAACATTAATTGAGCTTATTTATACATTTGCCTTGTATTGAAGTTCTCATCGTGAGATTTTCTCAAAATTCTTTAAACATTAACTTTTAAACTTGAATAGTTTTTAAAATAATAGATGTTCTAACATTAATTGACCTTATTTATACATTTATCTTGTATTACAAAGTTATCATCGTTAACAGAAATTAGATGTGTACAACTCCTATGTACCTCTTACAACGTCTTACATATGCTGAAACAGTTCCATATATTCTAAGCTATTTAGACACAAAATAAAATAACAATAATATTATGTCACAAGATAGAACTAATTAATTAATAATTATTTAAAAATATTTGATATAGCTGTAGATCAAAAGGGAATGACACAAACAAAATACAGTTTCAAAAATCAAAGAAATCTTAAGCCCTCTTAAGGGTTGTGCAAGAATCGGCTAGTTCCGGAAACGGCAGTGTTTCCTTATCTCTCCCTGACATCCTGTCAACACGTCATTTGCACCCATCTTTACCATTGCTCGCCCAAACTTCTTCCTCCAAATGGTTGGATACTTGGCGTTAATTTTCAGCTGTCGAGAGGTGGCATCGTCTAAAAATAACTCTTGATCAGATTTTAGCAATCCAAGATTATACTTCAAATTTATGTAGTAAATGGCATCAAGCTTAGTGGGAGTGACAGGATCGAACGGAACACGCACGTCGGGTGAAGCCGTAGGAGGGCATTGGGCCTTCAGCTCAAGTGCATAGTTGCAGTTAATGGAAGGGTCTTGAACACCTCTGCCACTGAAGTTGTACAGCCGATCTCCACTGAATCCACTACAGTGAGAAGACCCAATTGAATGGGCACCTACAAAAATCAGTGAGATTGTTTATATAATGAGATGTAGTCTAGAAGCAATTTGATAATAAAAAGTTATATTATTTATAGAGTTCAGAAAAAGGAATTTACAATTAAAACCAGAGGCTAAGTCTCACACTGAAAGAGTATGAGTACAGTAGAGTAACAAAATAAAATAGTCGAAAAGATAATAAGAACAGCTAATGCAAGAGGTCAGCGTATGACTGAACCCAAATTCTCTATAAGGACCTACCAGAAAGAGTGACCATGTCTTCCTGTGACAGATGCTTTAAAGCAAACACTTGTGTCAACTTTTTTACATTATATGAGGAAGAAGGAAGATTCAATGGCGGCTCTGATGCGAGAGATATCCTTCCATCTCTTCTTCCCGCTTGAACAGCCCAAAATAATCCACCGGCCTAAATTCACATTCGTTGTAATCTATGTCAAGCAATTATATATAATTGGTACAAAACCCTAATAATATAAATCATCTTAATAATATAAATACCTGGTAAGCGCCATCTCTTGCAGCGTATGCTAGTATGTCGGCGCAAGAAACAACACCGGGACATTTGGCTTCCAGTATGGACTTGATTTCATCAATTACTTCGTAGCCCTTAGGGCTTAGCTTATTGATATGTGCATCCTTCTCCGCCTTGCTATCTGCTGTGGAATTAAGGAGAATCGATCCATCGCAACCCTACAATTCATCATCTATCACTACTATTAACGAGCATTATAATCAGTCATGAGATAAGGGATAAGAATATTGCAGAAGACTTACTCTTACAAAGCAGTCATGGAAGTGCAATCTTATAAGAGCCGGTGGAACATCGGGATTTCCTTTAACAGCTTTGGCAACAGTCCCACTGATAATTTTCTCGGCCTCAGGACATGTTTGCCGATAATAGCCCACCTTCAACCCGTCTCCGTTAGCTGTAACAGACAAATATAATATGACCAAAGGAATAACAAGCTGAGTCGCTTCCATTTGAGAACAGTACTTGGAATTCTGTTAGATGAGGGGAGAAGGTTTTCTGAAACAATTTTAGCAATGTGGTATTTAACATATGGCCTGTTAATTCTTTCCATCACGTCACTGGGGTCTACAGAAGTTTTACCAAGTCTTTTTTTTGTTTTTTTTTAAAGACTCTAGCAATCTGGTAGCCACTAGCCTCTTATCATCTTTAAAGCATATTGTATAGCACAAATCTTTTAATATGATGGTGATATATTCTCTAGTGGTCATGTGGAGTCAAATGACTTCATGTCTTCTACATAAAGTTATTGTCAATTAAAAGAAATTCTAACTTTTTAATAGTACTAGCATACCTAAAATTTTAATTTATTTTTTGGCAAATTAAGTCTACAGATATTAATTAAAAATATGTAAAATTTATAATAATAAATAGTTCATCATAGATATAATTTAATTTAAATAATAGAAATAATTATAACAAATAGATAGAAACAAGAAATATAATTTAATAGAATTTTTTTTAATTTATTTTAAATAATAAGCATATTGTATAGGGCAAATCTTTTAGTATGATGGTGATATGTCCTCTAGTGGCCATGTGGATCACAAGAAGACATGGACCAGCGACCTCATGCCTACCACATAAAGTTATTGGCAATTTAAAGAAATCCCAACTTTTCAAAGAATAGTACTAGCATACCTAAAAATTTGATTGAGATATTAATTTAAAATATGTAATTTAAAAAAAAATCTTTATACATCTAAAATACTATTATATCTATTAGATTTCACAATTTACTATTTGTCCAAAATCCAAATCAATTTTTTACATTTAGGTAATCACATAATCATTCTATTCTAGTAAATAAATATAATTTTATACTAATTTTTATAACTTATTTTGAATAATAAAATAATAGAAACATCATAGAATTACTAATAGAATATAGTTCTTCTTTCAGTTACAAAATTAATTAAATTAAATGGAATCATATTAATGTTCACTATTGTCAATTTTTTTTTTAATGCTTCGTATAAAGCCTTTCTGCTTAATTATATATTTCAGTATTAGTATGTGTTATATGAACTATTAGTATATGTATTATAATAAGACTTTTTAAATAAAAGAAGAGAGGAGGGGCAAAACAATACCCTAAGATCAGTGGACCCCTACAACTATGGATCTCTTTCCTCATACACCATTATTGTCTTAAATTGTTTCATCAATCTAAGAAAACCTTTACAAAGCTTTTTTTTTTCTTTTATTATTTTTTTATATTAAATATTTAAAATGATCAATCAGATTTTAATGATAAATTTTCTATTTTGAGTAGACTGAGAAAGATATAACCTCTGACCTCATGCCTGCCAGGAGAAAATAAATCTGATCAAGCTAATCAGCCCAAAACTCTTTTTTTTTATCAAATATTTCCTCGTTTCCAAAATGTATGACTCAGAGAGCATCGCTAGGATCACCAAAAACATCACCAATAGTAGAAGTCATAAATGGCAGCCTAGACTTACCTCAATTTCAACTCCGTCTATGTACAAAATATATGTTTTAATTAAAAGTGGTAGAGGGTAATGTTGGTTGATGGTAATTTGCTGGTGGTTCACCAGTTTGACTGTTTCAAGAACCAGCCCTCTTGTTTTGACTGCTTCTTAATTCAAAAACATATATATTATATAGACTTTGAGTCAACTTGCAATTCAACGAGACAAGACAGTGAAATTTGAACGAGTCTAATAAATTCTATGAAAATAGAAAAAGACTGAGTCTACTTGCAAATAATTTGGATGGCTAAGCAGAGATATTTTTATATGCAGCCGCGTGGAAGCTCCATTATCCAGAGAAAACTTCAAGTTGCGAGTTGTCTATTATATTGGTTGATGTTGCATTTATAACCCATAAAACCTGCCAATATGAATTTCCTTTGGTTGCAGACAGATTATTTTTGTAACTAGTAATACTAGCTAACAAACATTTCACGTCTCCTTTATAAAGCCAATAGAAAAGGAAAATATCATGTTGTTTTAAAGTAATTTATTTTATCGATACACTTTTAAATATGTTTTTAACCATTGTATTTTACATAGGTTAAGTGAAAGATGTATATGATCAAATGAAGTCTTGATCAGGCTAACAAAATAATATAAAAAACTGACTTTAAGCATTCATTTAAAACAACCGGATCACTTTTGTGATTTAAACAGATTTGAAAATAGGTTTATGTTCTAATATGTTAAATGAAAATATTTTCATAATTTTGCAAGTACAAGACTCACCTATATTTTATAAGTGATATTATAAATATATGATGATTTATTTATAGATATATTCTTTTTATAATTTCTTATATATATATATATATATATATATATATATATGTGTGTGTGTGTGTGTGTGTGTGTGTGTGTGTGTGTGTGTGTGCGCGTGGATATAAGGTTATCTTCTAATATGGATTAGGGTAGTATAATTTGTGGGTATTAGATTATAGAAAAGAATTTATTTTAATCATGTATCTAAATTACTATTGATTTAATGAACTTAAAGATCTATTTAATTTTTCATCATCATATAACAAGACATGGATGTTGTGTAAACAAAAATTATCTTCAAATGATACAACATTGCAATAATTATTATCTAAAGGAATGTTGTTGAATATAATGATTTCTATTTTTATCATTATTTGTTGTTAGTATACTATTTCTAGTATTGTGGATATGTTTATCTAAGACATCAAATTGCACAAACTTGTTTTTTAACTAAATGGTTTATTTAAATTAATTGTTTAATGAAGAATCCATTTTATTTTCTTTAAATAATAAAGTTTCATATTGACAATAAAAAGGTAAGGGGATACAAGACCCAAAAGCTATAAACTATTCATAAAAGAAATAGTGATAAAATAAGATAATTAATTTTATTTTTGTACTCATTCATGAAACTTCATTTTTTCTTTTTCATTAAACACTAAAAATCTAGATTACACAATCAATTGACCTTTACTTATTTAATTTTATTATTCTCATATGCAACAAAATTCAAGACTTCACTGAAACTTCAAGGAAATATGTTTGTACTTTTTTTTTCCCTATTTCGTGATCAAAGTACACATTGTGAAGTCCTATTTCTCTTGGAGATCAAAGTCTATTTATATATTTTGATTTAAATGGTTATTTTAATTCATAATTTAATAATTTTATATTCCTTATCATGGTATTATAGAACATTGTACAAAATTATTTATTCTAATTTTTATTTTTGACAAATTTAAAATAATTTACTAAGATGTGCGTTGGGGATTTTGGAAGCCTAGTATTTTACTCTTGAGTTTTGGATGATCTATAATATAATAGAAATTAAAGGATATTTTTTGAGCTTTATAGCTTATGTTCCTTACTAAAGTAGTGATTACAATTTTTCAATCAAATTGTCAATGATTTCATCTATACTAATGTATTAGGGAGGCTTGATAAAAATATAAAGAGGTATTGTATGGCATTAAAGAACTAGAGGATTAAAAATTATTCAAAAAAATTGCTAATATTATTTCAACTTTCATACAAAGCAAAAGTTACAATTACATCTCAAATGTTCAAGAACGATGAACGATTGAATTCCCCTTTTTAAGAAACTTCATAAATTGAAATAAAACATATAATGTTTTTACATGTAGTTATGTTGAGGCTTCTAACATTGAAAGAGAAAGAGAAACTAATGTAGTGGCATCTAATTCTAATATATTGATCATGTGAACCATCTTGTTGTTCTTACTTTCCTTCAGATGCAAGCATAGATTCTTGGAGTGGACCTATGATGGATCTCATTTTTATGATCATAGTTATTAATGTTTTATCACTAGCATGTTCTCATTCATTTTTTCTCAAGGAATGTTCTTTATTGGTACCTTGTGTACCGTGTAGGAATCTTCTTATGCAAATTTTTTGCATGTACATGCAATATTTCATGGATTTTCAAGTGGATTATTGGATCTCATCTAAACCTATGTGTAAGATCACATCTCTTCTATGTTTGATTGTGTTGTTTCTCATTTCTCCTTGAGAGATAGTATCTATTATTTGTAATATGTTCCTAAACTTGGAAATTGTGATCTTTCACTCGACATGTGTGTCTTGATGGCTATATTATGTAATGGACCATTTATATAGAGGTAGTAATGTTAGCATAGAAGACCTAGAGGTTGATATCTTTATAAATTAATATCACACATAATTTTAGTTGTAATAGAAGGCTATCATCATGTAGGATTTATGCCTGACATATTGTAAGAAAATTGAATTGGATCTACATTAAATCAATTGAATTTTTTTATTTCATGTGTATTTTTTGTTGTCATTTTATGTGCTTACTCTTTCTTCTTTTTTTGGATATCTTCTTTGAAGATTCTCCTAATTGAACCTATCAGGTGGTATCAAAGTGAGTTTTTTGTTTCTTGAAGAAGTTTGGATTATTAGCAACTCTATTTTATTTTGGTTGTAGGGTGGTAGATCTGAAATATGACCTATAGCTTGTAGAGGGTTACGATCTTATTAAAAGTATTACAAATATGGTTCAAGGAAGATGAAATGTTGATCTCGCCATCATGTATATGTTGAGAAAGCTTCTAATTGCACTTGAAAATGTGGAAACAACCCAATTAAGAGGAAGACCAATTGATTATTTTAGTGAATGAGAAGATGAGGAAGTTGGAAAATAGTTTATTAATTAGAAAAAGGTGATGAAAGGTTCTTGAGAGATTTGATGAGAATGAATGCTCAACCATATTTTAATACTCCTAACTCATGGAAATCTTAATGCCAATGAACTATTTTTTAAATTAAAAAATGGCCAAAAATGGGGGCTAACCCAGAAAAAATGTTGTAAAATAACTTAAAGTAAGATATAGTCCAAATTTAACCTACCCACTTTCTCAATTTAAAAAAAAAACCCAAACAAGAGTATCCCAATATCTAACTATAAAATTATTGGTAGCTATAACCATAATATATACAAAAACATTGATTGTCTATAAAAGAACCATAAAAAAGTCCACCAAAGCTCATCGCTAAAGAAACAAATATAATGAAAATATATAAACCAACAAAAAGATAGCTCTCCTTATTCTTATGCTTTCCCTCTAGCATTTTCAACAACACCTCCAACCAGTCATCGCCCAAAAAAGTTGTATAAGGAATCAATTGTGTCTGGTCCTACCATAATAGTAAGCCCTCTTTTAGAGTATGAACTAGGTGAAGAGTTGAAGCCACCAAATGCATAACCCAAACTGTAAACCTGACCACATTATAAAACCTTTATTTTGAAACCTCTTGCATCTCCTTCAACTTCCTAAAGTTCCTCTCCAAGGGGGGCTTCTTCTCCTTTGGGGTTTGGTTTTCACCCTTGGGGATCATCGATAGGTCCTAGCTCTTCTTATTTTTCCCATGATGGTGGGAAGGGAAGGTGAAGGTGTCTTCATTGTCTCATTCCTATTTAGAATTATCAAGGGTATCATTCTAAAAGGT
The DNA here is from genome assembly GCA_028749045.1 of Cupressus sempervirens. Lineage (NCBI taxonomy): Eukaryota > Viridiplantae > Streptophyta > Pinopsida > Cupressales > Cupressaceae > Cupressus > Cupressus sempervirens. The sequence goes on along the minus strand of CM053786.1, from coordinate 179,936,737 downwards.
GTCTGAAACATGGGATGACATAGGGCTTAAGTGGCTAATAGTAGGGCTAATCTCCCCACTTTCTCATCAGTATATGCATCTTCATCATTATCCTTAATGTATCTTTTCCTGTTAGCCTTCTTTTTTTTCTTTTTCTTTTTTGAGGGTGTTTATTCTTTCCACTACTAGTAGAATATGAACTAGTAGGCCGATCATCCTTTTCCTTGGGATCATCTTGCATCAATTTCTTCATATTCCTAAGGTACCTCCTTCTTCACCCTTCCATCTCTACATCAAAATTGACAATTTGAATATCCTTCTCCATTTTGATTTTTTTAAGAATTTGAGGTGGGGAGGCCTTAGGGCATTTAGTTTCCACACTATACACAACCTCAATAGAGACTTGAGGGGTCAAGGTGGAGATAGTTTGGTTAGGTAAAAAAACCTAGACATTGATAGGTTATAGTTGAAAAAGGGCTTTATGGAAGTAGTACAATTCAAACATTAAATCTTGGTAGAAGATGCAACTAGTAAAATTTGACTCATCTTTTGACGAAAATTGGTTGAATTCTTGTCCCATGTTGGTCTAATATTTGAGAAATTGGTTTTTCAATATTTTTGTTGTCAAAATTTTAACCAAAGATTGTATTGGTCAAAATATCAACAATTTATTTGGTCAAAATTGAACTGTTTTGTCATTACATCATGGTAAACGCATTGGTCAAAATTTTGAAAAAGATTTCTCGAAAGTTCCACCATTGTTTGTCAATCCATTGGTTAAAATGTTGAATAATACACTAGTACAAAAACAACAATATGTGACTAAAAAAACTACTAAAATTTGTATATATGTGACTAATCATAGTTAATATCTAGTCATTTATAACACTGCTAAATTTACTACTAAATAATTTTTGTCACTTATTTGATCATTGATTTAGTCACATATCTAGAGGTATATTTGGTAGTATATTTAATGACATATTTAGTCATATATTTGATAGTTGATTTAGTAACATATTTAGTATATTTACTCACATATTTGGTAGTGTATTTAGTAGCATATTTAATAGTATATTTGGTCACATATTTAGTAGCATATTCAATAGCATATTTAGTCACATATTTGGCACATATTTGATAGTGTATTTAGTAGAATATTTAATAGTATATTTGGTCACATATTTAGTAGCATTTTCAATAGCATATTTAGTCACATATTTGGTAGTGTACTTATTCATAATAGGGCACAATGGAATCAAACCACCTGTTGGAAATATAAGAGGAGTAATTGAGAGGGGAGCGGTGAATCAGTTACTACTACAGTAAATCTTAGATCCCTTAGATTTTAATACAAAAATACAAACTAAAAATTGTTCAAGCTCGGTAAACACATATAGAATGCTATAACATGGTAATAATTGAATGGGCCCAGTAAATTCTTAACATATAAAATTTAGATGTTATTTGTGATTACCATTACTTCAACTTAGTTGCAAACATATAAAAGAAAATAACATGAACACATTATATGCTAGGATTTAACATGGAAACCCAATTTGGGAAAAACCACCAATTGCAACTAGTTACTATTTTCACTCTTCTAAAGTGAGCCTTGTTAGGAGCCAACCAAATTAAAGGTTACAAAACACATTCTTAGGTGTGACCCTGTCAAACGATTTAATCACCTTGTTAGGAGTGGCCTTGTTAGAGGTCTTTAGACAATTCAATAGAACTGCAAGCTTGCTAGAGGATTTGCAAATAGTTGTTAAGCCAACTCTGTTAGGAGATTTAGATCATTGCTAGAATGATTAGAGAGTAACAATGAGATGACCTAATTTTAATGAAATTGAATTGTTGATTACAAATCTTTGGTCTAGCTTGTACTTGATCCTTCCTAATTGAATATAGCTTTTCTACTTCACAAGGATATTCTTCTTATCCTTCAAATTCACTTCCTCACTTCATTATTAAATCTTCAATATGCTCACAACTTCATATTTTGAAACCACAACTTGATCTTATACTTATATCTTTCATATTTCCAAGTCAGCTCATATACAACTTTAAAATAATTAATATTCATCACCTTAGTTGGCTAGAACCAATAGATAAATCAATAGAGCTTAATATGCCAAAATAAGAAAATCCTTTGTTAGCTGACCCAACTTGGTAGAAACTAACTTAGAAGCCATTTCCTATGTTAACCAATAGCAGATCAGTTAACACTCAAAACTTGCAAAAATCCTTTGATAACCAAGTGAGCTTAGTTAATACTCATCTTCTACAGACTTTCCTTTGATGTCCAAGTGAACTTGGTAGATATTGACTTTTGAACTCGACAAACTAAGGAATGCTTGGTAGACACATAAAACTATCTCTACTATTTGAGTGAGCTAGGCATGCACTAATTGCCAATGATATGACATTTGTGTAACATCAAAGACAATACACAATTAATCAATTGTGTCCAACAATCTCCCTCTTTGGTATTGATGGCAGCACAACATGTCATAACATAATGAATTTCTAGAGAAAAAAATTAAGTAAGGAACATATCCTCAGTTTCATTCTAATTCTTATCCATGAGAACTCTTGGCACTGTGATATCCTTCTACCTTCAATCTTCTCTCTCTATCAAAAAACTTTAGCTTGCAACAACTTCTTGCCAAGTTCATTCACCTTTTTGACATTTCTTCATATAGTTTCTATGTTAGCAGACTTCTCAAACTTCTCCCTCTTACTACAAACTTCTCCCTCTTAGAAAAATTTATTATGAGCTATGACAATATGACTTCTCCCTCTTTGACAACACAAGCCAAATACAACAACTTTATTAATGTCAATGTACCTTAAGTATTGATTCATTTACAACACACCCTTGGCAATTATGCATCAACTAATTGATGTTCAACTTAATCTTTGTTGATGCATTGGTAAACTTCATTTAGTGTGCTTCAGATAGGGGAATGATGCCTAGCTTACCTCTTAGATACAAAAATGCATCCTTAGGTAATGGCTTGGTGAATATGTTCAATTTGACTTCTTTGTCCTACACCAATTCTCTTAAGAAGTGATATTTTATAGCAATGTTCTTTGTTTTGGAATGCATCACTAGGTTCTTTGATATATTGATTACACTAGTGTTATCATAGTATATGACTATTGGATCCATGATTTCTATCTTCATTCCTACCAATAGTTGCTTGAACCAAATAATGTTTGATCAATTAACTATTGCTGCGATATATTTCACCTTTGCTCTAGATTGAGATGTACAATTTTTCTTCTTGCTTGTCCAAGACACTAATCTTTTACCAATAAAGAATGCTTCATCACTAGTGCTTTTTCTATCATCAATACTTCCTACCCAATTAGCATCAGTAAACACCTTCAAGTCCAAATTGCCTCTAATTTTCTACCATAAACCATAGTCTTCAATATCATTTAGATATCTCATGATTCTTTTGATTTCTATCATGTGGTTTTCCTTAAGGGTTGTTGAGAATCTTGCCACTATTCCAACTGCTAGAGCAATATCAGGCCTTGTGTGTACTACATGGTAAAATTTTCCAATCATTGATTTGTATGTGGTCTAATCTACTTCTTTGGAATCATCATTTTTGGAGAGCTTGTGTCCAACAAACATAGGGGTTCCAACTAGTCTTGAATCTTCCATTCCAAACTTCTTCAGTATTTCCTTGATATACTTAGATTGAGTGATGTAGGTAGTATTCTTGTTTTGTTGTATCTACAACGCAACAAAGAATTTTATCTCTCCAAACATGGACATCTCAAATTCTTTACTCATTTTTAAAAAAAATACTTTGCATAAGTTATCATTTCCCATAAATGGAGTATCATCAAAAAATATTTATGCCAATAGAATCTTCTTATCTACTCCTTCTTTGATATATAGATTGTTGTTATCATTTGTTCTTTGAAAACCAATCTATACCAAATAGTTATGTAGTCTTTCATACCAAGCTGTAGGAGCTTGCTTGAGACCATATAATGCTTTCTGCAACTTGCAAACCATGTCTCTTTCATTAATATATACAAAACCTTTTGGTTGTTTAATATAGATTTCCTCATCAAGAATTTCATTCAAAAATGCAGATTTAACATCCATTTGATATACTTTAAATTCTCTATGTGTTGCATATGATAGTAAAGTTTTAACACCTTCTAATCTTGCTATAGGAGCAAAAGCCTCACCATAATCAATACCCTCTTCATGAGAATAGCCTTTAGATACTAGTCTTTCCTTGTTTCTTGAAACTTTTCCATCTTCATTCAACTTATTTCTAAATACCCACTTTGTGCCAATTACATTTTTATCCTTGGGTTTAGGAGCAAGAGTTTAAGTTTTGTTCTTCTTAATCTATTTCATGACTTAATTCATTGCTTTAATACAACTTTCATTATCCAATGCATCTTTAATATTTCTAGGTTCAAATTTAGCAAGTAAACATGTACCTTTTAATTTCTTCCTTGTCATTGTTCCGCCATATTTGTCTCTAATGATCTAATCAGGTGCATGATGCCTTTTGACATATCTTGCTAACACAGGTTCTTTGGGCTTTGTAAGATTTGAACCACCATCTTCATTATAAACTTTAGTATCAAGCTCAGGTCCTATTTGTGACATAGGTCAATCAGACTCAATTTGGACTAGTTTAGTAGCCTCTAACTTGGGTCCTTCAGATTGAGACTTAGGTTACATTATCTGCAGCATATTAACTATTGGAGATTTTGGGACTCAAGAGGTGAAGCCTACTTTCTTTTAGATAGGTTCAGCAAGGTATCAGATTCGTAGTAAACAATTTTTTTTTAATCCTTTGGCTCTTTATCTCTTTCTTCTTCACTCTTTTCTACAAACTCATCAATTATAACATGTGCACTTTCTATGATTTTACGAGTAGATAGATTTAGACATTTATATGCTTTACTTCTATAGGAGTATTCTATAAATATGCCTTCCTCACCTTTTACATCAAATTTTCCTTTTCTATATTTTTTCAAGATATAATATTTGCTACCAAATACTTTTAGGTAACTTAGATTAGGTTTGTAGCCATACCATAGTTGATAATTTAAGTTTTGTTTGAGTCTTTCTTCAACTGTACTCTATTCAAGGTATGAACTATAGTGCTAATAGTTTCCTTCCAGTATTTTAGATCAACATTGTTTTCAATCATTAGGGTTCTTGCATAATCTATGATAGATATATTTCTTCTTTTAGCTATACCATTCTGTTGTGGTTTACTAGGAGTTGATACTTGTCTTTTGATTCCTCTTTCAATACAAAAATTGTTGAATTCATTGGAGATGAATTCGCCACCTCTGTCTCATCTTAAGCATTTTAATTTCTTACCAGTTTCCTTTTCTACTCTTGCTAGATACCACTTGAATTTTTGAAAGGCTTCTAATTTTTCTTTTAGATACATTATAGTCATCATTCTAGAATAGTCATCAACAAAAAGAATGAAAATATTTTCTCCACTATAACTCTCTATTTCAATAGGTCCACATAAGTCTATATGAACAATTTCCAAGACTTCTTTTGACTAATAGTTTTTCCTTTTGAAACTAATTTTTCTCATCTTACCAATTTGACAATTCTTGCATAAACCCATTTAAGGCTTCTTCAAACTAGGAATGCCTCTTACTCTTCTATGTTTCCTTATCTTAACTAGATTATCAAAGTTCACATGACATTGCCTCTTGTGTCTTAACCAACTTTCTTGTATTTGAGCAATAAAATATGAACACTCACTGAGATCAAGATAAAATAGATTACCTTTAGTTTGCTTGCTAGATCCAACCAGATTTCCTTTTCCATCCAGTAGTTTGGCCTTTCCATTCATGAATTCTACCTTGAATCCAATGTTGTTCAACTGTGCCACACTCAGTAGATTATTCTTTAATCTTTCAACACAATAATCATTACCACATACAAATTCATTGGTTAATGAGATATGCCCTTTTTCTTTTATGCAACAAGTTTCATTGTTTCCAAATCTCACACTAGCTCCATCATAAGGCTCCATGTTCTCAAATTTAATTTTACCTCCAATCATATGATGTGAGAAGACACTATTCATAATCCATGTATCATTTTTCTAACATGAGAGATAAGCTCCATCTTATCTTTTTCATCATCAAATTCATCCTTTACAACAATATATACCATTTCATCTTCACTGTTATCAAAATCTTTAGCTATAAAACTAGATTTCTTAGCTTTGTCCTTTTAGTTTTTTGTAGTTCTTGGAATCCTTCTTTCCTTTTTGTTTATTTATTTTCTTTTCATCTTTGATTTCCTTATTTGGACACCTAGCAATAATGTGACCAACTTCATCATAGGCAAAATAGATCAGAGGAACTTTGCCTTTGTACTTTCCTCTACCTCTTGAATACTTCCTTGCAAGTAGGGCTTCAACAACTTCAAGATCACTGTCTGAACTTTCTTCTGATGTTCCTTCTTCTTTACTTCTTGATTGACTAGATTTTGATTTCTTACCCTTTTCTTTGAGTAAGAGTTTAACTTTAAATGTAGATTCAATAACTTTTGAACTAGAAACTGTTGGAAATCTGATTGAAAAGATCATTGTTGAAGATCAAAGAGGGAGATTGTTGCAAGGAAGGAAGTTGGTTGATAAAGAATATTTTCAATCATTATTTTTTCATTCATGTCAAACCTACTAATTGTAGGAATGACAATTGCTTAGAAGATCCAAGTACTATCACTTAGTTGATTAATGGAGAGGATTTGATCAACAAGATGTAACAAGAACACCTAAGGGAAAGGTTAAGTTATGGTTTTGTAATGAACTGAAAGGATTAGCTAAGACAATGGTTAAATGATGTATTGGTAACATATTCTAAGTTACAAAGGTTGATCACACTTAGAAACTTTAGAAGTATAATTTGAAATAAGGTTAACTGCAAAGCTTGACTAAGTTCACTAGTGAGTGTCGAGCAAGCTAGTTAAAGCTGAGAAAATTTTTAGTTGTAGCCGAGCACTAGAAAATCATAGGGGGTGCCAAGTAAGTGACGTTGGCAAGGGATCTTCAGGTGCCAAATGAATTTGAAGTGCTGAGTAAGATCAGATGTTGAGTGAACTTCAGGTGTTGAGTGATAGTAAAATATAGTAAATGCCGAGTAAGTTCATAGTGGGTGCCAAGTAACACAATGTCTGCCAAGTGCCAATTTTTGAATAGTGTCGAGCTACTACATTATGTGAAAAAAATATATTTTCTAGATCTAAGAAAACATGGTTGTTAGCTATAATTTTTTGAACCTGATAGAGGATAAGGATGATGAGCTAGTGGCATCGAAATCTATGTAAACCATTTTTGGGTGAATTTGAGAGGATTCTTCAAGATGTTTCTAGAGAAAACTAAATGTGGGTTAGATTCAATGAATCCTACCTAATCCATTTGAACCAAAATTAATGGAGGGAAGAATCGAGTAGGATAGAGGATTCTAGACTTTTATTTAAGGAATCATAGACCTTGAAGCGAGGGTTGCTGGCTAGAGTTGCTGAAGTGATTGAAGGGTTTCAAGGAGGAAGAACACAATACAGAGACTCTGCTTCAATAAGTGGTTAGAGGAGAGATGATTGCACTAGAATATTGAGCATGGAGACTCAAGGAGATGAAGCTTGAAGGGTGGACAAGCTGTTAGTGTTGCAGAGATTGAAAGCTAGGAAAATTGTGGAGAGCTAAAAAGTGATCTGAGATCTACAAGATAAGTTGTGTATTGTAATCAAGTCATAAACCCTTATTGTTACTCTGTAGCAATTGTATTAGTTAGGGTAAATGGAAATCCTTTTGACTTAGGTTAGTTTAAAATCCATTTGTAAATCTTTTAACAGGGTGACATTCCAAGTGAATGTTGTAAAGTCCTCTAACAAGGCCCACTTCTAACATGGTGGTTAAATCCTTTAACTAGGTCACATTCAACAATGTGTTGTATCCTTTAATAAGGAAGGCCTTTCATAGGGCATCATGTCAGAGGAGTGATAATTGAGTAGCATGTTACTGGTGATTTTTCTCAAATTGGGTTTCCTCATAAATCACTGTGTCATGTGTTGATTTTTCATGTGTTATGCTTGCATGCTGATTTATAATAACCTGGTGATTAGAAAAGTTTAAGCTTGAATGAATGAATGGTTGAATGGGTTCGCTACACTAAGTAAAAAGTTTAAATTGGAAATTTGGACCTTGAATAATTGATTCACCCCCCCTTAGTTATTCTAAATTATTTCTAACAATTGGTATCTGAGCCATCTGGTAATTTAGTTTGAAGGTACTAGAAGTAGGAAGATCAAGATGTCCAAGGGAGGGGTTCCTAAGCTTTACAAGAGAACTTTATTGCATGGAAAAGTTTGATGAATTTGCATCTTGGATCCATAGGAGATTATACCCAAAGCTCAATTGCAACTAAACATGTTGACCCAACCAGTGCTCCTACTATAGATGATTTTAAGAAAAAGAAAGAACACAATCAAGCAATGTTGGAGATTTCCTTTGCACACAACTATGCTGAATTTGATGACATCAATGGATGTGACACTTCATTCAAGATGTGGAAAGTCCTATTACATATCTATGGAGGAGATTAGAATGCTCAAAGAGCCAAAAGAGAAAGCCTTAGAGGAAAGTTTGATGATATGAGAATTGAAGAAGGTGAAAATGCTACTAAATATGTTGTCAGAATAAAGGAAGTGGTAAGTTCTATAAGAAGTTTAGGTGGTCAATTGGATGAAGACATTGTTAAGGTAAAATACTTAAGAATATTTCTCCCTATCTATGCTATTAGAGTTTCAACTATCCAGGAGTTGAGATGTGTATTAGGAAATGCACTAACTTTTGAAGGGATAGTAGGAAGACTCACTACATTTGAATTGTCCAACATTGACAACTATAGACCTGAGAACCTTGCATCTACTTTCAAGGCCAAGCTAACTTTGAAAGACACTGAGGAGGCAACATCAAAGAAGAGTAGAAAAGGAAAGCAAGCATCTGGTGATAACAGCACAGATGAGGAAGATGTGAAAGAATTGGAAGCATTATTGGTTAGAAGATTCCATACAAGAAAAGGTAAATTCAAGGGTAAGTTTTCTATCATTTGTTTTAACTGCAATAAAGTAGGTCATATCACTACTAGGTGTACATAGAAGAAGAACTACAAATAAGGAAACAAGTACAAGAACAAAAGAGAAGATGATAACAAAGACTACAAGGACAAAGGTAAAAGATGCTACATTGTTGAAGAAGATTCTAATGAGAATGATGACGAAATAGTCTATGTGGCTATGAAAGATGAATTAGATAAAGATGAAGCAACAACTTTGATAACCTGTGTGAAGAAAAATGACAAGTGGATCATAGATAGTGGATGCTCACATCACATGATAGGAGATAAAAGTAAGTTCATTACCTTTACTCAGTATAATGGAAATAGTGTTGGATTTGGTAATGATGCTCCATATCAAATCAAAGGGAAAGGTTCTATTAAACTTATAGAGAAAATCTCATGTGATAATGCATACTATGTTGAAGGATTGAATTACAATTTTTTGACTATATCACATTTAGGCAATGAAGGTTACAAAGTAGAATTTGGAAACAAATCTATTAAAATCTAGGAAACAAATCTATTAAATTCTACTAGGAAACAATGTCAACTAGGAAAGATGACCAAGGCAAGTTTCAAAAGCAAAAAATACACTCCCAAATAAGTACTAGAGCTAGTCCATACAAACTTATGTGGTGCAATAGAAATTCAAAGCTACCTAGGAGACATATACATAATGTTATTTGTAGATGACTATTCTAGGATAATGAATGCTATGTTTAAAAAAAAAAAATCTGATGCATTTTATATATTTAAGTGATACGTGGCTAGAGTGGAAAAGGAAATAGGAAAGAGTCTGAAGTGCCTAAGGTCAGACAGAGGAGGAGAGTTTACATCAAAAGAACTTGAGATATTCAGCAATGACAAAGTTATCAAAAAGAAAACATCAGCACCAGGAACTCCACCATAGAATGGTAGTGCTAAAAGAAGGAATGGATCAGTGATAGACTGTGCAAGAACTTTAATGATGGAAAAAAATGTTGCTCTAAAGTACTAGAGAGAAGCTATAAACACTATTTTTTACACCCTGAATAGAGACCAAGTCAAGAAAGGAAAAAATGCAACACCTTTTGAACTATGGTATGGTCACCCACCTAATGTGAAACATTTCAATGTATTTAGTTGTAAATGCTATATTCTTAAAGATATTTGAAATGACAAGTTTGATGCAAAAAGTGATGAAGGTATATTCTTTGGATACTCCACAAGAAGCAAAGCATATAAGTGTTTGAATACTAACACTGACAAGATTGTGCAGAGTGCAAATACAAATTTTGATGAGCATGCAAAAGTCCAAGTTGATGAGTCCAAGAAATCAGAAGATTATAGATCTTTTGTAAACTTCTATGAAGGAATGACTGTTGAAGATAATTCTACTAATCAAGTTGTGAATCAACAACAAATTTCAATATTAACTGAGTCACAACCAGTGAATGCTAACTTGCATTCAGAAGCTAAGCTACAGAATGAACACAATGCTCATTCTGAATTTGAAATTAGTGCCAATGGAAAAGATGATGAAATACTAGATGGAGAAGAGAAAAATGAATCTGAAGTTGAAGAATCAAATATGGAAAGAATGATAGAACCAAGGTTAGCCTACTATGTGAGAAGACACCATCCTACAGAACAAATCATTGGTGACAAGGAATAGATTAAGGAATGAATCATGTCTGCTAAGCAAGATTGAGCCTAAAATAGTGAAAGATATGCTATAAGATGATGACTAGTATAAAGCTATGAAGGAAGAGATAGATTAGATTGAGAAGAACAAAACATGGACCCTAGTTCCTAGACCAGCTGATAAGAATGTAATTGGTACAAAATGGGTGTTTAGGAACAAACTTGATGAGAATGGAGAGATCAAAAGAAATGAGGCTAGATTAGTTTGTAAAAGCTATGCATAAGAAGAAGGATTAGATTATGGGCAAACATTTTCCCTTCTTGCAAGAATGGAAGGACTAAGAACACTGCTTGCATATACTACCTACAAAGGATTCAAAGTCTACCAAATGGATGTGAAATCTACTTTTATGAATGGTATATTGGAAGAGGAAGTCTATATAGAACAACCAGAGGGATTTGTTGATGAAAAGAACAAGGATATGGCCTGCAAACTACACAAAGAACTTTATGGTTTGAAGCAAGCTCCTAGAGCATGGTATGAGAGACTACACAAATATCTTGTGAAGATAGGATTTGAGAAAATAGATGACAACAACTTGTATATCAAGGCAGAGAAAGGTAAAGATATTTTGATATCAGAAATCTTTGTTGATGATATAATATTTGGAGGAAAAGATGTCCTATGCAAAGATTTTGCTGATCAAATGAAACATGAGTTTGAAATGTCTATGTCTAGAGAAATCAAATTTTTTGTTGGATTGCAAGTATATTAATTGAAGCATGGCATATTTGTGACCCAATCCAAATATATCATTGAGATACTTAAGACATTTGTGTTAGAAAACTCAAAGCCTATCAACACACCAATGTCAACAGGACATAAGTTATCCAAGAATCATGAATCTACTGAAGTGAACCAAACAATGTATAGATCCATGATTGGAAAGTTGCAGTATGTTGTACATAGTAGATCAAACATTGCATTAGCTATTGGAATAATGGAAATATTTTCTACAAATCCAAGAGAAAATCATTTGATGGTAGTAAAGAGAATACTAAGGTATCTAAAAGGAACTAATGACTTTGGTTTGTACTATAAGAGGAGTGAAAAGTTTGAATTAAGAGCTTACACTGATGCAAATTAGGGAGGTAACATTGATGATAGAAAAAACAAAAATCAAGGAGCAATCTTCTTAGGTAAAAGGTTGATCACAGGGATAAGCAGAAAGTAAAGTTGTATCTGACAGTCCACAGCTAAAGCTAAATATGTTGTAGCTGTTATCAATTACACAACTATTGTATGGATCAAACATTTGTTGCAACGTATGAAGGAAGAGGTGAATGAACCTGTGATACTTTATTGTGATAACAAAAGTGATATTAATATATCAAAGGACCCTGTAATGCATGCCAAAACAAAGCATATTGCAATCAAGGATCACTATGTATAAGAATTAGTGGAAGACAAGCTAGTGAAGATGGAATATGTAAGCTCAAAGGAATAGATTTTTCTGACATTTTCACAAAAGCTCTATCTAAAGATGGTTTTGAGTATCTTAGAGGTAAGTTAGAGGTGATACCCCTAGCTAAATCTACTTAAAAGAAAGCAAGGATTTCCCTACATCAAATGAGTTGATTGCTGAAATATTACACATTGATGTAAAGGATACTTACTTTAGGATTCATGCTTGAAGTAATCAAAGTGCTAAAGTTCCAAATCAATCACAAGCAAGGTGATAGAGGGAGAAATTGAAAGAACCTGCAAATGCTATACTTGCATGTTAAGATGCTAAGATAATATATCTTTGGCATTGTTGTCAAAGAGGGAGAATAATCTAGAATCTGATTACACCAACTGATTGCATTTATGAAGAAATAAAAGAGGGAGAAAATGCAGAAAATGATCAAGTAAAGATAGAGGGAGAATAAGCTAGAAAGAAATTTTTTCACATTTACTATTCTAACTTTTGTTGAATATTTTGTTCTAATGGTTAATCAATTTGGTTTGCCATCAATTCCAAAGAGAGAGATTGTTGGAAATTGGATTGAAAAAATCATTATTGAAGATCAAAGAGGGAGATTCTTGCAAGGAAGGAAGTTGGTTGATAAAGAATGTTTTGAATCATTGTTTTGTCATTGATGTCAAACTTTCTAATTATAGGAATGACAATTGCTTAGAAGATCAAAGCACTATCACTTAGTTGATTCATGAAGAGGATTTGATCAACAAGATGTAAGAAGAACACCTAAGGGAAAGGTTGAGTTATGGTTTTGTGATGAAGTGCAAGGATCAACTAAGACAATGGTTAAATGATGTATTGGTAACATATTGTAATACCCCAAAATTGGCTCATTGCCATCTCAACCAATTCTAGTCTATTTTTGATTAACCCAAAGTCCTATGTCACTAGGCAATTCCTATTTTGCTACTTGCTACATGACTTAATTGTCAGATGCAAAAAACCCTAATCTGCATTCCTCATACTCATAATCTAATCCCTATAGTTCGCACTCATATTAGTCACATTGAAACCTATTGATTAATATTTAATTTAATTATTAAGTATTTATACTTTAATTAAATTAAATTATACCTTAAGGATAATGTACTAAGGAATTAAATTTGTTTAATTTAATAAATATGCTTATTTTTTACTAATTAAACAAAGTTATTTAATTAAATAGGAAGTCATCCCTAATTAATTAAATGAAATTATTTAATTAAATGAAAAAGGCATTTATGAGCTCATATCTCACTTATTAAATTAAATAATCTCTTCAAAATTCTCTCTTCAGTTCTAAATGGAAACTCTGAGTGAACTCTCTCTCTCGAATTGGAAACAATCTAGTTAACTTGCTCTCACACTTATGACAAGTTTAGTTAACTGCTCATCACACTCAAATCAGAAATAGTCTACTTCACCTGCACAAGGTAGTTTCCATCTTTACTGAATCTTTTCTTCAATCCTAACTGTCGATCTGAGTTGATCTCACCCATTGATGGATTACAAGAATTCTATTTAAGAAACTCCTTATTCCACATTACAGAGGTTGAATTTTTATGCTATTGAATTGCTTTCGAGTTGAGTACTCACCTTATTTTCTAGTTTCCACATTGCTATCATTTTAGATTCTCATCTAGCTTAATAATGCATACATCTAGTTTAATTTATTTTATTGTTTAATAGAATAAATTGCATCTCTCATATAGAATACTTTGCACATTCATTTAGATTAATTGCATTTCTTTAAATCCTTCATTCTTAGAGGGTCTAGTTGCTTACACCTTGAATCTAAGGATATCTAGTAACCAAAAAACCTTTAGATAGGAGGCAATGAGTCACACTATCGGTTGTCTTGGGTAAACAATACCATGTTTATCCTAGGATGACTTCATCGGTAATGACCACATTGAAGTGTCTATGAGGTTCAGAGGCCCACAATTCACAGGTACACATATTCTAAGTTACAAAAGTTGGTCACACTTAGAAACTTTAGAAGCATAAGTTGTAATAACATTAACCACAAAGCTTGACTAAGTTCATAAGTGAGTATCAATCAAGATAGTTCAAGCTAAGCAAATTTTCAGTCGGAGCCAAGCATCAAAAAATCCTAGTGGGTGTCTAGTGAAGTTCAAGTGCTAAGTAAGTGAAGATGCAAAGTGATTTTTAGGTGCCGAGTGAAGTTCAAGTGCTAAGTAAGATCAAATGTAGAGTGAACTTTAGTTATTGAGTGCTAGTAAATATAGTGAATGCTGAGTGAGTTCACAGTGGGTACCGAGTAACATAGTGTGTGTTGAGCACCATTTTTTCAATAGTGTCAAGTTGTTGCATTATGTGAAAAGTTATAGATTCATTGGATCTGAGCTAACATGGTTGTTACCTAGAATTTTGTGAACCTGATAGAGGATAAGGATGATGAGCTGGTGTCATAGAAATCTATGTAAACCATTTTTGGGTGAATTCAAGAGGATTCTTCAAGATGTTTCTAGAGGAAACTAAATGTGGGTTAGATTCAATGAATCCTACATAATCCATCAGAAAAAAAATTAATGGAGGGAAGAATCAAGTAGGATAGAGGATTCTAGACTTCTATTTAAGGAATCACAGACCTTGAAGTAAGATTGATGGCTAGAGTTGTTGAAGTAATTGAAGGGTTTCAAGGAGGAGGAAGAATAGAGTATAGAGTCTTTGGTTTGATAAGTGGTTAGAGGAGAGATGATTGCACTAGTATATTGAGCATGGAGACTCAAGGACATGAAGGTTGAAGGGTGGACAAGCTATCAATGTTGTAGAGATTGAAAGCCAGGGAAATTGTGAAGAGATAAAAGGTGATCTGAGATCTACAAGATAAGTTGTGTATTATAATCAGGTCAAAACCCCTTATTGTTACTATCTAGCAATTATATTAGTTAGGGTAAATGGAAATCCTATGGACTTGGGTTGGTTTAATAGCCATTTGTAAATCCTTTAACAGGGTGACATTCCAATTGAATGTTGTAAAGTCCTCTAACAAGGCCCACTTCTAATAGGGTGGTTAAATCCTTTAACTAGGTCACATTTAATAGAGTGTTGTAGCGTTTAATAGGGCAAGCCTTCCACAAGGCATCACTTCAGAAGAGTGAGAATTGAGTAGCATGCTACTGATGGTTTTTCTTGAATTTGGTTTCCACGTAAATCACTGTGTCATGTGGTGATTTTTCATGTGTTATGCTTGCATGCTGATTTACAGTAACCTGCTTATTAGAAAAGTTTGAGCTTGAATGAATGAATGGTTGAATGGGCTCACTACACTAAGTAAAAATTTTAAATTGAACATTTGGACCTTGAATAACTAATTCACCCCCCTCTCAGTTATTCTAAAGCATTTCTAATAGGAATATAGTTATCAAATTAATCTAACTCAAAAACTGTCAATATTCCAAGTAAAGCATCCAAAGATATTTTATTATTTGGATCACATCTCATCTCTTGAATACCAAATACTCTAATTGTATAAATAGGAAGAAGAGTTCTAAGTACCTTGCTTGCATGTAATGTCCCCACTATTAGGGTTAATTTGAGACAAGTAATTCCTACAAAATAATGGTTATAATCACAACAATAATAAAACTAACTATATTACTCTACCCTCTAATTTAAGCCCAATCTTAAGGACATCTCCAAGTTGGGATTCCTAGCTCATACCTACCTTGTCGTCTTCCCGAGAGTGCACCCGTTAAGATTCTTCTTGGACAGGCATCCTCTACCTAAGGCTACTCATATATGCATATGTTGACAACTTTAGAATATTCTAGTAGGTCAATTATCAACAATGGTGAACTATGGAGATCTTAAATATCTCACATTTTTCATGCTACGATATCAACACTCGATTGTGAAAAATAATAGAGATTTTAAATATCTCACATTCTCCATGCTATGAGCAACATTGATTCTCACCCGTGGTGGACAATGGAGACCTTAAATATATCACATGCACCATGCTATGATATTGACACTTAGCCATGGTAGACAATGGAGATCTTAAATATCTCACATGCTCCATGCTACAAGTAACATTGATTCTTGGCCATGGCAGACAATGAAGATCTTAAATATCTCACCTACTCCATGCTTTGAGTTTGATTGGTATCCATGGTATTAACCTCATAGGCTAACACAATATTATCCACACGTATGATTCATTAATATAAATAAATTCATAAATATAATTGAACAAATATAATCCATAAGCATACTTTTCAAACCTTCTTCTTTTCTTGGTCTATGTGGTTCTATCCTTAGTTGGCCCTTCAATGAATTATTCCTTCTAGATTATCTCAACTCAATATTTACTTTCCAAAATTCTTCCCTTTCTAATTATAAGGAAAGGACAATATTATACCTTTTTGTTTCTTCTTTTCCAAGAGTCAGAACATTTCATAATACAAATCCTTTGAAAAGTCACAACACTTAATAATTATAATCCTTTCAAAAAATCATAATGCTTCATAACTAAAATCCTTTGGAAAAGTCTCATTACTTTATAATCACAATATTTTTGAAGATTCACAACTATTCATAATTATGACATTTTCAAAGGTTCACATCTTTTCAATATCATTGACACCTTTTCGAAAAGTCACCTCCTTATTTCCTTCATATTACTTTCCTCTTCCATTTTTCCTTTTTGAACTCCTCTCTTCTCCTCTTCCTTTTTTCTACTCTCTAAAATAAACTCTCCCTTTTATATCTTAATTTTAAGGAGTCATGTCTATTTGCTAAACATCTCTTGGCTTTTCATTAGATTTAGTTAATTTATATTAGTCTATGTTATATTATTTACTTACTTATTTGTGTTTATTTTATTTATTATTAAATTCTATTTAGAAAGTTAACATACTTTCTACAATATTGTCTCTTGTATATAATTTTCTTTCTTTCTTTACCCATTGAAATTTTATTATTTTTTAATTATTTAAAATACCATACTAAATATTATTTTATTAATAATATAGATTAAATAATTATTATTTTCTTTTTTTTAATTTTATTATTAATTTTAATATAACTTTATTATTTATTTCATAACATTGTATTATCTAATAATTATTAAAATTTTATCTTAAAATTGGTATATGGCATTGCAACTATTTTATCTTCAATGTCTCCTCTAGATGCTTTGATTGCACTTACACTTGCTTTAATCCTTTCCACATATTTTGCAGTGTTCTTATCTTCTCTCATTTTCGTCAGATCAAAATGACCTCTAAGACTTTCAGCTTTAGCTCTTCTTACATTCTCATCTCCACCATAATTGCTTTTATTTTTGTTCCACGCTTAATGAGATGTCTTGTAGTCTTTGACTTCATCAAATTCAACATATCTGAGAGAAAATGCAATATCAATCATCATGATGTTATGATTCTTCTTTTCAACAATATCTTGAACTGATAATGCTCCAGTGGGAGTTTGGTATTCAGTATTAAGATATTTACATCTCGAGTCATTGATAGAAGCTAGATGGAGCCTCATAAGTCCTTGCCATGGTACAAAATTGTCTTTGTTCAGCTTGGGAATCTCTCTTTTGTAAGACATCTTGATCTTTAGCTTAGGTCCTTGAAACCTTCTCTACAAGCACTAAAAACTCTGATGCCAATTGTTAGAAATATAAGAGGAGTAACTAAGAGGGGAGGGGTGAATCCATTACTACTGAAATAAATCTCAGATCCCTTAGATGTTAATACAAAAATAAAAACTTAAAACTACTAAAGCTTAGTAAACACATATTGAATGTTGTAAATCGATAATAACTAAATGAGCTCAGTAAATGCTTAACATATAAACTCTAGATGTTATCATCTATTATTACCATTACTTTAACTTGGTTGCAAGCATATAAAAGAAAATAACATGAACACATTAGATACTAGGATTTAATGTGGAAACCCAATTTGGGAAAAACCACCAATTTTAACTTATTACTATTTTCAATCCTCTCAAGTGAGCCCTATTAGGAGCCAACCCTATTAAAGGTTACAAAACACACTATTAGTTGTAATCCTACTAGAGGATTTAATCACCCTATTAGGAGTGGCCTTATTAGAGGTCTTTAGACAATTCAATAGAACTACAACCTTGCTAGAGGATTTGCAAATAGTTGTTAAGCAACCTCTGTTAGGAGATTTAGATCACTGCTACAATGGTTAGAGAGTAACAATGAGATGACTTGATTTGAATGCAACTAAATTACTAATTAAAAATCTCTATTCTGGCTTGTACTTGATCCTTCTTGATCAAATATAGCTTTTCTACTTCATAACATTGATATTCTTCTTATCCTTCAAATTCTCTTCCTCTCTTTATTATTAAATCATCAATGTGCTCACAACTTCATACTTTGAAACCACAATTTGACAAGTTATAGTTTCATCTTTCATATTGCCAAGTTGGCTCATATACAACTTTAGAATAATTAATATTCATCACCTCAGTTGGCTAGAGCCAATAGATAAATCAATAGAGCTTAATATGCCAAAATAAGAAAATCCTTTGTTAGCTGACCCAACTCGATAGAAGCTAACTCAAAAGTGATTTCATGTGTTAACCAATAGGAGCTCGATTAACACTATAAACTTGTGAAAATCCTTTGGCAATTTAGTGAGCTTGGTTACTACCAGTTCCATCCAACTTTCCTTCATTAACTGAGTGAGCTTGGTTAACACTCATCTTCTACAAACTCAGTAGATACTAACTTCTAAACTTGGCAAACTTAGGAATTCTTGGTAGACACATAAACTATCTTTACTACTTGAGTGAGCTTGGCATGCATTGATTGCCAATGATATGACATTTGTGTAACATTAAAGACAATGCACAATGAATCAATTGTATCTAACACTACCATCCTCCTGCTTGTAAAGAAGGTTCTCTTCCATTGAGCTAGCACCCTTTAAAGAATACTTGATAAATAATTATTTATTTCATTCCCAAAAATCTCAAACTATGTCATTTAATCCCAAAAGTAGATTTCTTGTGAAATATTATCCAAAAATTTGAGTTGATAAGTGTTTACTAAAAAAAATGTAAATAAATCCCAATAAAAAAATCACATAAGAATAATAATAACCAAGCCATCCAGGCAATGATCTAGTAGTGTAGCAAATAAATTTCCATGTTGATGATGGGCTCATGATGTATTGGGCTTTCTTTAGAAGATGGTGAATCTACAATAGTTTAGGCTACACCAGTAAAGGTTGAATGGCAACGAGTTCTGACAAAGTTTGGTTTCTCATGTAAAGCTTCTAAGTCTTGAGAGTATTCTAAGTTTTCCTTGTTGCATTCCCCACATGATTAGAAAACAAATTAGTATGAGTTATTAATAGCTTATCAAGTCCGAGAAACATAATTGCACAAAGTACCTATTTTTGCTGTTGTTGAATTTTTTGTGCACTGCCCCTGCTTGCACCCATTTGTTTTTCTTTTTCCCTCTACCTTTATAATTGAAACTATAGAATTAAATTTTGTATCTATTCCATTCTAGGGTGAATGCCAGGTAGCAACCATTTTTGATAACCAAAACCTAGAGGATGTAAGGAATTATAAGAAATGGGGAATTTATAGCCCAAGTAACTCCCTGTGAATCAAAATTAAAGTAATACCCATCCCATTTACTAATATGTAGATAAATAAGTCCATGAGGACCTTGATCATTGAACAATTGTTGTGGGATGAGCCTTAGAGCACTAGGTTGATATAATGATAAACTAGTTCATATTGCAAGAGTAACTCCAATAGGAGATCTCATTTGAGAAAATTAAGCTTGTTATGACAATAGATCAAGCATTTACATTATTTGCAAGCACTTGAAACTTCTTGCTCATACTAGAGAAAACCATAACCTTTGGACTAGCCATTGTTATCTGTAGCCACTTTGCAAGAAATAATGGTCCCAAAAGTAGAGAATGTATAATACAATCCTCTATTGTCTATACTTTTTATGAGCTTTTGCAAACAAATAACTTTAAGATAACACAAAAATCTTCAACTATTATGTCATAGAAAGAAGAATAAACAAAAATTTGTAGTCTAGGTTAAAATTTTGATGTAACATATTCATCTTGATGAAGATGTTTATAGAGCTACTCTTCTGACTACTTGGATCATCATGGGAAAATATTATTCTCGTTGGCTTACCATTAACACCAATATAATTCAAAATCTCTCGAGTACGGCTAGCTACAAAAGAAAAAAATACCCAATTTTATTTAACATATCATAAATCCCAATTGAACTACAAATATCAATGCATTTAAGTGTTCTCAAGGAAAGGAACTCAGTTACTAATTTTTGGAAATCAATAACATGCAAAAACAAGTGATTAAACATGCTATGGAACTATATTGTCAATTAAAATAATAAACATTTAGTAATAGATACATAAATAATCTTTGGTTGATATATTAGAAAGAATTGATAGTGAGAAAGCTAAGGTGAAAGTGCAAGTGCAATTAAAGGAACTTCAAACTACATTGATGACCTTCGCTAGACAAAAATCTACAATAAAATGTCTCAACAAAGAATTTGAGAATATGCAAGTTTTGGTTAAAAGGCATGAACAAAGATCTACCCTGTTGGAGTAGTATAAAGATTCAAGTACCATAGATCTTGAGTGATATTTTCACTATAATAATATTTGTGATTCTCTCATTAGGTAGGTATTGTGACAACTTATACTATTTTTTAAGATCATGTTTTGTTATTCACATTTACATGAGCAAGAAAGGGGAAAATAATTGATTTGTGCCATGGTCGTTTTCCTTTAAAATTAGTGAAATTGGTTTAATTTGTGTGCTAAGCTTGCTAAAAAAAATGTTAATTATGATTTTTAATAAAGTGTCTTATAATGTTTTATTTAGCTCTACAAGTAAAAGTCATACATGGTTTTAGAAAACATATAGAGGGCAACCGGCTACAAAATTAGAAAAATAGGAGTATTGATCTTCATGTAGTATTTTTATTAGTGCAATTGACATAATAGTCTTCTAGCCATCCTTTTGCCTAATCCTTAGAAATTGAATGTAAAATCAAACTCTTATGTTCCTATAGAATTAATTATTGATGAACCTAAACAATTAACTTAAAAGACAACTTGAAAAGTTATTTGGAGATTGATAAAATTGCATTTGTGAAAACTAAATGAATACATTTTTTGGGTTATCTATCAACTTAATTTTCTAATTCATTTTTAAGTATGAATTCTTGGCTTGCTATTTTTATAGAGGGCACTCATTCTTATTTGCACAAAACTCATATTGGCTTCAACATTGTCTATTTACACTTGTTTTGAAAGATTCTTTGTAATAGATTAGACTTAGATCAAGCACATAACCTTAAAATTATGAAGTTCAAATGCTTCAAATATATGCAAGTGGAAATGCAAAAGACAAAATTTTTGTAAACTATTTTTTTACTTATAGAGAAAAGTAATACAATTCCGTTTGATGGAGCCCAATTTTTTGCAAAATGTAGGGTCTCTATTTAAATAATAATGTGGGAGATTTGATGAAATCTTGTCATTGGCTCATGTTAAGATGGATAGAATTTGTCAAATAGTCTATGATTGTGTGTTGTAGAAACTCAACAACATGTACTAAAAAAGTTTCAAAGTGACAAAGACTTAGCATCAACAAGATTATTATGCTAATGTGACTGGATGTGGAAGACATGATTGAAGTATTATGAGAAGTGAAGTGATTATATTTAAAGAATAAAGCAAACATTTTATTTATAGAAGCAGTTGCAAAATTTTGAGGATTGAGGAGTGTACATTAAGCAATGATAGAACCTCTATATACAGTAGCCTCATGCTCATGAATGGAAGTGTATTCAAAATGCTGATCTATGTTTGACTGTCAAAACTTGCTTATACTATTAGATACACATGAAGTAAATAGGGTTCATGATAGGTTTTATGA
The DNA here is from genome assembly GCA_028749045.1 of Cupressus sempervirens. NCBI lineage: Eukaryota > Viridiplantae > Streptophyta > Pinopsida > Cupressales > Cupressaceae > Cupressus > Cupressus sempervirens. The sequence goes on along the minus strand of CM053786.1, from coordinate 179,914,527 downwards.
AGTCATAAATAATTGAGTAGAATGGTAGTGTTGAAAATTATATAGTTATCTTTCAAACATATATCAAATGGGAACCGTGCCAAGAAAAAATACATAACAACATTATAAAATGCAGTTTAGTTCAAATATTCCAAAGATGTCATCTATGTACAACTTGAACAGAGACATCATGTTCTTGAAGGTACCATCAAGAATTCTCAAGGTATTGAAAAAATAGTACTAGGAAGATTTATTCATAATATCATGTTCGTTGTTGTGTATAAATTCTAAGTTATTTTGGATTGATCTTAAGAACTATGGAATTCAAATATTAGTATAAAGTGCCTAAGTAAAGGTGTCAACTTTTGGTAATCCTTGGTCTAACTATTGGTGTTAGTAAATATGATCTTGATTTTAAAAATGCTTTCAAGATATCAGACATATGAACATATACACAATGGTGAAGAAATTTTCCATAGTTTGTTCTGATGCTCAAAATATGATAAAGATTGGCAAACTCCTACTAGTTACTGGAAATCTTAATGACATGTATAAACTATTCTTTGAGGTTTTTGTAATCCTTCAACATATTTTTAGTCTAATACATTGAGAGGTACCTACTTACTAAGTGTCTAAAAAGTATTATAGTTGAAGGATTGTTTGAATAAAAGGTATCACAAATGTGCGTTTCAAAGTGATGAAGAATTAATGCCCAAGTTTGACTAAAATCTACCAATAGTAGATTGTGGATAAATGCATAAAGTCATTACCATTTGATTGTGATCATACTTTCAAAAGAATATTGTATTGTCAGGAGTTCACATATGTTGAAAGGATTTCCAAAGATAATTAATGTTTTCACAAAGATCCTTGAAGATAGGTCTATTATGAGGGCATGAATCATCAACCAATGATGATATGGTACTCTGATAAACACATGATTAAATAGAGGCACTCCTGATATTTCTTTCTTACATAAAATACTCAAACGTTTATCTATATGGTATGTGGGAGTTACATAAGAATCACAATGCACCTGTAGCATATAATTATGTCTGAGGGTCTCATATTGAGCTTACAAAATAATAAAATATACATCCCACATTATTTCCTGTGAAATGCAACCAGTCATTGTAAGCCCACCATGATTTTCAATTGGAGATGTTTTGCAAGAAATATATGATACTGCGGGAGATTTCTTGAATTTGTGATGACTCCATCTACACAAAGTGAAGAGTCTTCAAACATGAGCAAGAGAACATTAAAGAAACAATGGAGTCAAAGACTAATTGTAGAGATGTAAATGAACATGTGCATCCTCAAAGAAGAATTATTTGTTGTGAAGAAACATGGGGAAGAAACCTATATATACAATCTTAGTGAGCATTTGTTAATCCTAATTCGTGTATTTAACAAATCATGATTACATACCACAGGATTATACTGCACAAGGAAGAGACATTTGGGTAAAAGTACAAAGTTGTGTTACCTTTTAGGCAAACTTATCAGAATGACCGAATTTGAGTATTTCTATGTAAAAATCAATTTTGTTCAAACATATGATCTAGATAAATTCATTCTAGCTAAGTTATATATGCTCTCACAATTTTCCAATTGGAAATGTCTATTAAATGCATGTTTTATACTAGTTTGTATCCAATTACTAAAGAAATAAAATTATTTCAGATTAGTGGCATTTCAATAACTCTTACTATTATTTATAAAAAAGTTTAATAACATATAAACACCATTTTGTATAGCTCAAATTCCAAACTATTCTCATATAGATTATATAGTGTTTTAATTAGTTATAGTATATTATAATTAAAAAATTCTATAACCACATATTTTAACACTCAAAAAAATGTGAGTTTTGAGAAAGAAAAAAACATTAAATCGCATCATAAAATTTTAAAAATTATATGGTGTTCTAGAGGAGAGAGTCCTCTTCTAGAATGTATAATTTTTCTTTTGGTTAGAATATATTTTTTTTGAAAAATGTGGTGGGAGATGAAAACTATCAATTTAGGTGAATTGAAAGTTGAATCATTATAAAAGAGAAAATATAGGTGTAAAGCTTAGTTTAACTTTTTATTTTTCTAGCTATATATGTTATCTATAACATAATCTAAGATCAAAGAGAAATAAGTTCTTCATAAACAACTATGGGAAAGTGTGATGATATCAAAATCCCCATCAAAAGAAAATAGTCTCAGAATGAGGAGGATGTCAAGATTTTCATAGTTGTTGAGAGTTAAATGCCAATTCACTAACTTAGGTTACGTTTCAAAAATCTACAAAGGCTATGTGGCCTCACAGATTTTACTTACATAGTGAAATATAAATTTTTACATTAATTGATTTAATGTGAAAATTATAGCATAAAGAACACATCTATCCCTTCTTTAAAAGTGTTGATATAAATATTAATTTCCAAATTTAAATTTTTCTATCTTCTTTCTTTACAAAACCACCATGAGCTCTATAAGGAAACTACAACCAAAAAGCTCAATAGCAAGCAATTAGTCAGGCAGCTAAATGCTAGTCCTAGTTATAGTTAACTTTAATGACTGATAGATAACTCAAAATAATTATTTCAAAAAACATGTTTACTAAAGATCATAGTTTTTTCTAGTGCATCGAATAAGATTATACAATATTCACAACATTAAAGCTTCTATCTTTTATATTTTACATCAAAGTCGTACAAAAACCATCAAAACTCGGCAATGGAAAAACACCAACATTTAAACAAATACATGCTTGACTAAATAGTAAAAAAGTAGCATGTGCATTTAACTTTATATACAATGCTTCACAAGCATGACTTCACATAATTTATCAACCCCATTCAAAGAAAACTCACCAATCATAAAGTAATAACTTATGCAACTAAAACCTCTAAGCTAGGGAGATTCTACTTACCGCATCTAATGCAGAAATAATTGAATGAAGATTTTGTATTGAATCAAAATTTTCAATCTTCACATTCACATGGATTTCCATGCCACTATCTTCACATAATTACAAATAAAAATGCATTGATATTTTATCGCTTTTTTTAATATGATTTCAAAAACTTACAACACATAAATAAGACAACGTGTTTTATCAAGCTTGAAACTGCCTGCAAAAGATAATATTGCACTAGAAAGTTAAAAGTTTACTTCAAAGGTTTACTCTTGAGACAATCTTTCATCTCATGTGCCATAAAAAAATCTTTAACAAAGGAAAATTTGTAATGATCTATTCCATTTTCAAGTCCAAATTTAATATCATCCCAATTGTTATCTACAAAAAAAAAAAAAAAGGAAATGGATTTTATCAAATACCACATTAAGTTATCTTAGATATTGCATTGGTGAAAACAACTTACCACATAAACACATGACGATAAAATGAAAAAATTACACATACATCAATATCGATAAATGATAAACATATGATTCAATTATACTCTAGGCTCATTTATATCATCCTTAGATCATTAAAAAGTAAAGGAAAGAGAAGAAATTGGTTCCTTTTACTTATTATGCATCTTCTTCTATATGCTACAAATATGTAATAACCCTTATTGGTTCTAACTCTGTGAACTCTGATTTTTATGCTTATCCTATAGAAACTTGATCTCAAGGAATATTGTCACACTCTTGTCATGTTTAATTAAGAACAATACTTCACTATGTTGTCATAGGAAATACATTGACATTATATAGAAAGTCTAAAATCAATAACCATGTGATATTAGCATTAAACAAAAAATTTCAGTCACTATATGATGATGATATTTAAGGTGTCACATAAGACATAGCGATAAAAAATTGTTGAACAACCATATAAAGTACTCTTATATTTTTTGATATGAAACATTGTGATCAAGAATGAAAGTCCACATTTAAACCAAATATGAAATCTAATTACTTGGTTAAGTAGATTCAATAGCATTCAACACCTAACAAACTAACTACCAAACCAAGCACTCAACAATAAGATACACATTTTATTTCACAGAATAAAAAGATGCACCTATAGCTCCAAATTTGAAGCAAGACCATGCATAGAACTCACAAATACTCGATGGAGATAGACACCTAGTTAGATACCATATAGATTCTCTCCCAACATTCACTGATAAAGTTGAGAGTGGATGACTACTGTAGATGTCCAAACTATGATATAGTATTGATGCTCAAACCAAAACTCATAACCAACACTATCCAATTATGCCAGGCTATGAATGATAAACTTTTTTTATTGTCCCATTGATATTGGCTTTGATATTCTTCTTCTTTCTTTGCACTAGGGATGATGGCATTCTGATGTTGAGACTCCTACACCTGAGGTTCGACAAATAGATTGTAGGCTCAACTCAATCATCTTACTTTAAATATAGAATCTGATGGTTTTGTGTTAAAGAAAGGAAAAAAAATGTCATTGCAACATATACTACAATACTATATACCATAAGTTTGATGAAAGGAACAGAAGTTTAATCTTTTGTTCTATTCTATTGTAGGAGATAAATGTGCTTAAAAGACTAAATCATCCAAACATTGTGTGCTATCTGGGTAGCTCTGTTGTAAGTCAATAATTTGCTTTTATTGTCATGTTAATTGTCAAACAAGCCTCATGAGCTTTTTGTGCAGTATTGTAATACATTATGGATTATAATTTAATACAAGTGTTATATCATTAGATGAAGGCCATTATGTATATTTCTAGAGTTAGTTGGGATGACCTCACTATAACATGTTCTAGAAATATACAAACAATTTGAAGAGAATTTGATCTAAACATACACCCAATAGATATTATGGGGGATTGAATATTTGCACCAATAGAAAACTTTCCATAGGTCATGATTTATAATTTACCTTTAAATACATATTATTTGGAAAGCAATGTGGTTATTTGTTAACTGTGTTTCTATCTAGCTTTGTGCAGAAATAAGTTTATGATATTGAAGATCCTATGATGGTTGATTTTTTCTCATATCACTATTTAACACCATTGTGGTATTGATAAAGTGTTAGCTTTTCTTTAATTTAGTTGTATTTCAATGGCTATTCAAATTTAATTTTTTTTAGAAAAAAATATCCTATTGCATTTAAGTATGGTAGATTAGTTCTGGAAGTTTGTGATGATATTTTCTTGTGATAAAACTTTTAAAATTTGTTAAGATGTTCAAAGAATTCTTTGTCTCACTATTTAAAAATTCCCTTTACTTGTTAAGAAAGCAAATACATTATTGTGTGCAAGTTTTCATATATTGGTTGAAGAGCAGTTATAGAAGTCTTGTTTTAAAATTCAAAAGATAATCTGTGTTACAAGTTATCACCAATATCCCATCTCAATACAAGCATTCATCAACTCTATCAAGACTTAATTAAAATCTATTATCATCAATCATTATATTACACAAAAAAATAATGTCCCTATATTAGAAAAATTAGTGAAATTATACAAAACATTGATATTGAGATTTGAAATTCCAGACGAATCTATTGGGTTTTATGTTTGGAACCCAGGAATAAACTTTTGAAGGATTAGATACTATAATACTTTTAAATTTTAAAGAGTTTCTTCAAGTTTTTAGGATATAGTGATGTTGAAATTGGTTTTTGTGGACATCAATTTTTTTCTTGGTAGTTAGCAACTTAGCAGACAAAGTTCTCATACTTCTATGAGAGATTGTCAAGAGAAATGTTAAACTACAATATAGATTCTTTCTTATGTTATCCTCTAAAGCCATGATGTGAGCAAGGATCTTGTTGAAAAAAGAGAGGGATTCATCCATAATTTTGTAGTCCACAAACTTTAGAGTTTAGTGTTGAGTTTCAAGGTGAAAAATTTGGGAAGTATGGTCATTGTTGAACAACTCCTTGAACTTTTTCATAGCTTTTTTAGATTGTCTTCTTCATTAAAGAAACATGTGAATTTGTCTTTGATTGTAAGAGAAATATTACTATGGAGCTTTTATATGCATTGAATACCACTAGTTTTTAGCACAACGATATTTTTTAAAGTGATGGATTATCCTTGGTTTGATACATCCATAACCCTTCACTTTTGAGATAATATTTCAATAAGATTTTTTGGGAGATAGAGCTTGAACCCAATCATTTCTCAAAGCTAACACTAGATTGCATTTTGTACAATTTTTTTTCTTTCCTTGTGGAGACTCGAGATTTTTAATGGAAAAGTTTGTCAATTTTCTCTAGAGATGAGGTGATTGCTACGTCTCTGCTTCTAACCAATGATGCCCTCTTGTTGAATTTACAACTTCTATATAACAATGTGTGCCAAAAAGTTAATGTTTATCATTTTTTTATTAATAAATATTGGTTTAGTTAGATGACCTTGTACTTCTCCTAAATAATTTTTAAATGTAGGGATTATTTAGTACTAGCACATCTGGCAAATGTACCATTATGTGGATAGAAATGGAATATGAAGAATCTATGTTATTTTTGAGGTTATTTTGTTACCTTTTTAATTCTTATTGCCACATGTGAGTAATATTCTATTTGTTTACGTATCATTGAGTCTCTTGATCTAAAGCTTGCACTTATGTTTATTGCTACATAGTTTCTCTAAAACATGTTTGAGCTTTATATTCTAACCAGGATGTGAGATAGTAAGTAGCGTATTAAGATTGGTTTTTGTCTTTCTTTGGTTGATTGGGAGCTACTTGAGATGGCATGCCATGCAATGTGTTTTATGTGTGTGTATCCCAACCCCTTACCATTCTACCCAGCGGGTGGGTGGGAGAGGTAGGGGTGGCCTTACTACTATAAAGGTGGGAGGAGATAGTTTGAGTTGGGTGGGGGGCATAGGAAACCCCCTACAGGCCAACCCCCTATAGCCTAGAGTTCTCAATCTAGCCCTACTAACTATGGGTCCCGGGGAAACTATCCCACCCCATCAAATAGTAGGGGCCTATAGAATGGTATATCCTTTTTACTAGAGGTGTGCATGCATGTAGAGGATGTGTCCCTACTATTCTATGGCTCCCTAATGCTATTGAGATAGTTGAGGGCCCTATGGGGCTTGGCTAAGAGGTCTTCTCATTTTAGGCCTATACATTTTGCTTCCAATTCATTGACTCTTTTAGAATCTAAAGCGTGCATTTTTATTTTCTATTTTCACAACTAATTTGCTCCATATTTGGTGTTTAACCTATTTAAGCTCTATATTATCATATGATTTAAGCCCATTCCAAGGTCCTTTTGTCACATTCATTTATGATGATAAATTGAGGAATATGTTCCTTTTTTTTGGATCAATGATTCTATTCTAGGAGCTAAAGCATGTGCTTCTTTTGCTATTTTTGAGTTGACTCTATTGATTACTCCATATTACTACAAAACCTATTCAAGACTTATACTCCAATGCTAGGATTTGAACTTGAGAATAATATCAATGCCTATGATCCAGGAATGTAGAAATACTAGAGTTGGTGATGGTTCTTTTAAGAAGGTTGCATTGATTATTCAAATTAATCAATGATACATAGTTGCATACCGCTGAAAACCTCTAGTAGAGAAACCATCCTTTTTATATTCTAAGTATGGTATTATAATTTTAATTTTCCTTTTAATTATAATTTTATATGAAATTTGATGAGAAAAAGTTACATGTATATTAAATAGTTGTTTCAATGCAAACAGTGAAAATATAACTCAATGCTAAAGACATATCAAATTATAATGTTTTATATTCTTTGAAATTCTATTTTTCTTCAATAGAACTAATGTGAGCAACATCAATGAGATAATAAAAAAGAGTATTGAGATTTTAGCAAATCAAAGTTAATTCTCTAGTATCTTCCTAGTAATAGTTGTTCATAGAAATAGAAAACAATAATGCTTGTTGAATACAACCTTATATTATTATATTAGCATCAATGGATAGGACAATAATGATATAGAGAACTAACAAAAAGATATGAATCTAGATCAATCATGTTATATTTTTAGAATTAAATCATTCTTCTTTAGGCTTTTATGCTGGTTTATGGATGGTGCAAGAGTTCACTCCCAAAATACACTCATAAGGTAATACTATAAATTTTTTTGAAGGTGTTAGGGTAATGTAAATTCCTTTACTAATGTCAATAAGAACCTTAATAGGTCCCTAAATGGTCAAGGATAATGATTTTGTATAAAGTTGTCAACATTGAAAAGTGTATAAAAGATGTAAATTGTGAAGGCAATAGTAGGGAAATGAAGAGTCGTGTTAAAGGAAGTTAGTTAATTAGTTAAAACTAATGTGGAGGATGATATTTTCTATGTAGGTACCTATTTAAGCATGTAAAAATAAAACCAAAATTAATAGACGTGAATTGGAATTAGAACCTGTGATTTTAAGCTTTATTTTGTAGCTCTAACATTTTTTGAATTTGGTTCCATGAATTGTATGGCCATGAATTCCATGGGATCTTTATAACATTAATATTATTTTGAATTATGATTAATAAGCCTCATTTTGGTTCAATTTGCATCAAATTTTGTGTAGTATTCAAGAAGATATGAGCATTTCAAAGACTATAATTTCTTAAATTTTCCTACAATAGTCCTATTATAGAGCTTTCTATGGCCATATGTTCTATTAGTGAATATTGGACAGCATTGAAGTATCTCATAATAAAGTGATATAAGATTGCATATCTAAGAATCATATCAGAAGTACTATTAACATTGAAGGAACAATTGAATATTAGTTGCTTTTTCTTAACTAATTCATCAAGTAAGGAGTATTAATGCAACCAAAAATGAAATTCATAAAGAATTTAAGTTACTTGTCCTTGAATTCCAATAGATCTAAAGTGGGGACATTACTTTTTTGCACCTCGCTTATGTTATCTATTATAATATTCAAATCTAGTTTTTAAATTCAATTTCAATTTAGGTTTATCATTTAAGTAAAGGTGGCCAAAGATAATCAAACAAATGAATAGACTATTTTAATGATTTATTTAGATCTTAACTAAAAAAATAACATAGGGGAGTAGAGAAATATGTTTTCCTCAACTATATCTCTAATATTTTTCATTATTTTTAGTAGTCTCTTATATTTTTCCTAGCATACAACATACCAATGATATGGCTTAACTAGGAAGAGATGATAAAGAGGGGTTTGAATCACCTGAATATTTTTCTAGGTACTCAAAAACTTCCTCCTCCAATTTGTGTGGATTTGATAATTTATTCATCCTTTCATTAATGTTCTTTGAATAACTCTTATCTTCTTTAACACTTGAGAGTGAGCTGCATTTATTGGCTATAATTTTAAAAATATTTTAATTATCTAGCAATATAATTTCCTTTGACTTTCTAAGACTAATGGAATGCATTTGATCTCCTAAACAACTTAAGGTGGAATAGATGTTATAGGTATACATATCTATTCAAACAAATTCACATATTTGTGATAGAATTGGATGTTGTTGGCATCAAATTTTTAGTTATAAGAAACATTTGAAGGAGCCAAACTTATATGAAATCATGTTCATATCCCTTTGTATAAATATTTCCTATGTCTCTATAGTTTTATGGGTCTTGAGTAGAGTGTTTCTTTAGAGACTAGGGTTTAATGAGTTGGTAATTTGTGAATGGTTACCTACAATGGAGAAAGATGGAGAGACCTTACTTTTCAACTCTTAATTTATCCACAAGTATTGAAATATAGATGCAATGCAACATGGAGGGGATTTTTGAGATGGTTATTTTGTGGAGAAGAACATCCTTCCCAAAGTGATTGAACAACATTCCATAATGAGAGTACCCAATAGCATATATCACGAACATGGGAAGAACTATGGGAAAACAAAATCCCATCCCATAAATAGGATGAGATCCACGAAGAATGAAGTAGATAAGAATTTTAAAACAATAGAAATCCAACCATAGAGAATGAAGTAGATAGAAATCCCTACTCTAACCCATTCCAAAAATCTCATGTTATCCATTTTTTTTGCATCCTTCAATATCCCCACTCTAGATAATACAAAACCCCTATTACTTCTTGTTGCTCTCTATCCTAAACATTTGTGATTGAATGTTGACAATGAATAAAAGAGATTAAAATCCTTCAATTACCATATGAAAATCCTACCCTAGGCATCGATGATGTTATTGAAGTCATTAATTTCTAAAATTTATTACCTAAAGATCTTTTGTTGTCCATTGATGCTAGTTATGTCAAGTAAATGTGGTAATGCCCTTGCCTTATTCTCTACAAAACTAGAAGAAATTGACTATAATTTTTATATATCTCAAAAATAGTTTCAAAAGTGAAAATGGATTGAAATGGTATTCAAACTTGGATTGCATTCTATAGTCAACTTCATTTTTTAGAAGACAGAATGAACTAAATCCACCAATATTTTCCTAAAATTTCCTATACAATGTGGGTTATTTTTGACACACTAATAAATTCACTTCCCACCTATTGTTGCTTATTGAAAACTTTCTCATCTTAATTTTTAATTTAAGATAATTAAGATAGTTTTGTTTTTTAATTTTAGATAATTGAAATAGTAATTCAAAATTTTAAGACAACTAATTTTTCCTACTAATAACAAGTTTGAGAACTTACATTACATACTAGACTTGTTCTTATTATATATTTTTTTGTATTTTATATGCATTCATATTTTTCTTGGAATTGACTATTATATTATTATTTAAATGCCAATCTTATCATACTCCAAATTGATATTATAATTTTGAAGTCATAATCTTAGGTGAATCATTAAAATTTGAATCAATAATATGATCCTCATAGTAGTTTCTTTCAATAAAATTATTTTAATTTTTAATTTAAAAGAATTATATAGTCATTGCAGCTTGGTGTGTAATGAGTAATTTGATGAGGTTATTAAGTTTATCTATGTTTCACATCCACTATCTCACCTCCTATATACAATTTACATGTGGTAGGTCATTCTTGTAAGGTATAATAAAGGTGATCATCATATATCTTCCCCTAAAAATGAGTTTCTCAAGTAGAAATGCTTGCAAAATAGAATTAACGTGGAATAAATAGGAGCTTGAGAATAACTCAAAATGAATCCAAAATATCTTATCTCCTATAAATTATGTGTGATGTTTAAGGTACTACCTAGTACCAAAATTCCTTCCTCGATAAGAAATAACCACTAGACTATGTTGTAAGCCTTTAGGTAATAGTTTGAGTGACTAGTTATTGGTGACTAATTATTTAGTAGTCTATTTCATCATCTATTTAGTAGTTTTTGTTTGGTTAGCTAAATATTTATGAATAACAATCATTTAGTAAGTTATTTAGTCACTTAACCCTTTTATTTTACCATATGATCAAATTAGTCACTTATTTAGTCACCTATAGTTGTAAATTGAAAATAAATAGTGGAATGTGATCACTATTAGTCACTTGGCAAAAAAATTTAGTGGCGTGACTAAAATTTTTAGTCACGTAGTCACATATTTTCCAAAATGCACTAGTGTTATTTGGTCAAAATTACCACTAAGGTTGGTGAAAAGTTCCACCAATGAGCAACCATTTTATTTAGACTATTGAATCCATACCATCAAACAATCAAGATTGTTTGCAATATAAAAATGCAGTGCATCTGATTCCCACTCATGACCAACTATAAGAAAAACAACTAGACCAGTTAGAGAAAAGTTATAATGATGATGGATAAGAATTAATAAACTACAATAAGATCTTATAATTACCTCTCATTCTCCTCAATCTACCTTTCCCTATTAGGTACCCCCCTTCAAATTTGTTAATAGTGTTGGGATCCCAAATGCGATCTACATGGATATTTACTACAAAATTTGGCAGATATTCACTAATGTACACCATGGTCTGGTATACCATATATCCCTCTACAATAGAACCCTCAAGATGTGCTCTTTGTCGAACCAAGCCCTTAATAAATTTCAAGTGCCTTTACACCATCCACATTGACCTATTTTGTACATGTCCACACAATTCAATCTCCTTAACTTGATGTATGAGGTCATGTTCTTGAGCATTGAAAAAGGTTGAAGGTAGATAGCTTTTCATTTCACACATAAGCTATGAAATTTTTCTCTTTCAATATTTTAGATCTTTTTTATATATTTCTTTAGATGATAACTACCTAAAAGAGATTCAACACATAAGAACATTAAATTATTTTTTAGATAAAAATATATAATAGATTGTACATAAAAAGTAGAGCAAGTCATAAATATTTAATATATATATGTACAACAAATCCAAGAAATAATACTTCTAACCTCATGTATTTTCCAAGATCATATATAACTTGTTTAATACTATTGCCAAACTAGTGTGGGAGGGATAGAGGTAGGACATACTACAATCATTTAAAAATAATCTTTTCAATATACTATGAAATAATACAATAACTAGTACATGTAGTTTTACGAATATATTATAAATAAAGAACATGAATTACCTTGATGAAGGTATGCCAATCATGTGTTTTCAACCATAGCCCAAAATCACCTTTCTTTGATACAAGACTGCTTATATTTGTAGCAAATCCTATGGGAGTTTTTTTCTTTATGACTTATTTTAATGCATCACTTTATTTCTCCATTAATAATCAAGGAAGGACACACATATTTATGCCATTTCCATTTCTATTTGATTTAATTAAATCTTTTAGTGCATGATTGGATTCATGAATTTCATTACAAATTTTGGTGATTTTTTCTCCATCATGTCTTCCAATATTTTCTAGTGTCTTTGTTACATTCTTGCCAATATGCATAGCATCAAACAAATGCACGATTGAGAGATCCTTGTAGTACGGTAACCTACTAAATTGAGTAGGATAACTTTTTATTCTTCTATGAAGTTGATCCTTGATGCCTTGACAACCTTCACAAACATCAATTACATAATTAATAAATAAAAGACAATATCAAAATATAAATTTCAAACTTCAGACCACAAACTGGAGATTACCTCTATGATTTTGTCGATCATATTCCAACTTCCATAAATGAGGTGTCATTCTTCATGGCATTGATTTTGTCTCTTCCTTCCCATTAAAAATATATTTTTCAATATTTTGTTAGTTGTGATTATTCTAAAGAAAGTGCCTAAATTCATCGAACACCTACTTTTCTAAATTTCTTGAATGATGAGATTTCATCTTTAGACCACAAACTGGACATGCAAATTTCCTTTTGTCTGAAGACCTAAAGATCATGTACAACTGGAAGATGTACAATTATCATGCACAACTTAAGCATACAACAATCATTTGTAAGCACTATAATAGACCAAAACCATGTGACCTTAACAATATAACATACCGCAAAACTGAGTTAGCCCATGGGCATCATGTATTGCCCATACAAGCATTGAGAGTTTTTCGTCGATATATAGAAGTCCTATACCTACTTATTAGAAATGCCCAGAATGTCCATTTGAAGATTAGCTTTAGAAATGCATGATAGGCCCATAAAAATTGCAAAAAATCATCTCTTCTGTAAAGTTAAAACTTTATGTTATAATCCTTTTGATTTAATTTTTTTGCATGTACTTACATAGAAAGGAAATAAAAAATAAATATTTTTTGAACCTTGGTTTTTCCCTCCATACTTCCATCCGGGTCAAACTGCTTTGATTGGGCTCTACCACATGTCATCACGCGATTGGTTGGCCTTTGCACCATCATCTTGACACATCAGCACCTTCACCACCTAGGTGCCACATGGCACCACCCTATTGGTCTTGCATGGAATTGAAATTTTAATTTTCCTATTGATTTAGAGATGTCATACATAGTGACCCCATTCCATAACTTCAACAACTCATCAATAAGGGGCTCAATATACACATTCATATGTTTATATTGATACTTACCTAAGAATTGAATGAACATAAATATTACATAATTATTATGACCATTTTGATGCACTATTTATAAATTAATTTAGATAGTTCAATTAAATGAAAAAAATCCTAGTAAAATCATTGAAAACATTATGTGCTCCCTCTTTATGGACATCCAAGGAGGAATGTTATTGTTAATAAAAAAAATATACCACATTGAGTAAATAGATCTCATATCTCCAAATGGATTGACACCATTCGCTACCAATGTAAGCCTGAGATTATGAGCTTCTTCTTTAAAGTGTGGTTATTTTTCTTCTATCTCTTTAAAGGGAGAGCCATTCATAGGAATTCACATAATGTCATCCTGATTTCTATTGCATGCATGGTAATTCATAAATTGTGCCAAGCTAGTGCACTTGAATAATCATTGAAGATGTAAAATAATGGGAATGTACCAAAGAACCTTGTGAGACACATTTTTTGTTATTTGATATGACTAATATCAACTAATATGACAATTAGGGTATTCTATTACAAATTTATGTTGTTTATGATATAGAATGTGATCATTTGGATATGCATGTATTGTTTGATACTTCATTCCAATTTGATTCAAAATGGTAGATAATTCTCAATAAAAATGAGGCAAAATATTTGATGGTGGTAACAAAAACTCACCTATCGAATTACAACAACAAATATGAATTGTTAATATAATGAATAGTAATGGTATGCTAACTTTGAAGATGACAAAAATGGCATACCTTAGCATACATGATGTTGCTACATTAGATGAATCATTCATAACCTTCAAGTTTACCAACAACACTATAGTAGAGAGAAGATTTATTTGGGAGCCTTGGTATAGGGGCTTGTGTACCTTCTCAAGTATAGGTTTATCAAGACCATCTTCAACATCATTATTAGATGCACTAGTACCATAATCATGAGCATCTTCATCAATTGTACCAATACTATCTTCGTCAATCATTTCCTGTAGCATATTATTATCATCTTCCATGGGAGTGTTATCCTCATATTGGATATTCACACCTCAATGTTCCTCTAGTTGGAAATCCACATTCACCAATCGATGAAAATCATGGCCCACTTCAACATGACCATGTTGCCTACATTGAATCTAGGTTGTTGTGATTATAATTCTTTAATTCTTTAATTCCTTACACTATTTGCAAGGACAATTACATTTATCAACTTTTTTTAGAACTAGGACCACAATCTATCAATTGTCTCAATATTTTGTTCTGGGTTCACATTTCTAGGCATGGTCTTTCTTTACAAGAAAATATATCTACAAAATTATTGGACATGTTGTACTTAATATTTATATTTGCACATGTGGTTTTGAAAGAAAAATTTGGTCACTATTGGTGAATAGATTGTCTTTAAATAAAAAGAAATAAATAAAAGCTTCTATGCCCAAGTCCACAAGACAAATACAATTTTCCAACAAGTGAGGAATTTTGACTTCTTCAATTCCTCTTTTAATTTTGGTAAGGTTTAGCTTCCTTATTAAATCTTCAATTAAAACTACTTTTCAAATGAGAAGTACTTTTAACTTGAAAGTATTAAGGTTTCCCTTCTATTCTTAGATAGGGGGGAAATCATATCAACAACAATCAAATAAAATTGAATACATACAAAGGAGAGAACACATTTTGTCTATCAATCACTTATGAAAAGATATTCAAAAATTAATATTCATCTAACATGAAAAGAATTATCCAGCATTAAAGGAAATTCAAGAATCCAATATTGATTCAATACTAAACCAATAATGAGAAAATTTAAAGAATAACATCTTCAAACATTCAAACATTTTCTTTCAAAAGGAATAGTACTATTTAGATATGATATTGGAAACCTAGAAAAATTTCATAGCTATGAAATTTAGATAAAGTAGTCACAATATGATAAACATCAAAAACTGCCAACCCTCAACACTACTGAGTTTCAAACTTAAATAGAGAGCTACCCAAGAATCTCCCTGAAAACCTGATTCTTAGATAGTTAAAAGTAGTTATGAAAACCAACATAAAGGGTACACAAACCTAGATTTTAACTTTAAAAAACCATAAAATAAAGGTTTTGAAAGAAAATTAATAGAAAACAGTAATCATCCACCAATTGGTCAAGCGGTTCCTCTTCCTCCTCATCTTTAACATCACCTTGTCCACGTTCCATCTTCCACATCCTGAACACATTCATAAATTTGGTCATAGAAGTTGTGTTTGCATTTTTGATGCTCTACATATGATTCTTCTAGATTTCCTTGTCTAGTTTCATCTTGTTCACAGTATCTAGGTAACTAGGGCATCGTAAAGTACACATTCTTGACATCACTTCTCTTTTTTCTAGCTTGGAGAAATCAAATGATGTCAGATTAATTTTATCTTTTACAAACTTCATGCATTCTTCATGTTGTTTGACCATGATCTCCACATCAAAACCTCCCTCTTTAAGAGGTTTGGGAAAAGCCAAGTCGATGGATTGAAAGTCCATGTTTACATGCTCAAGTAATGTTTTGCATTTTTTTCGCATAATTTCATCCTTGAGATTGCAAAACTGTAATTGGATATCATCCAAGCTATGTTCTTCCTTAGGAATTGAATCATACTTGCATCCACATGTTGCAACAAGTTTATCTTGAGGAACTTTTTTGGTCCAAAATCTTCCACTTCCACTAATTGGGTCACCATGGCTGAGAGTATTTTGACTTCTATTTTCCAAGTCCCAGATTAAACACAGGATTTTTCAAGTTTGATTCTAGGTAGAGAAATAATTTCATGCAAATTTTGCATGATTTTAGTGACCTGACTTGTTACTAGGTTGATCCAACTGAATATTGTAGATGTCATCATTTTCCCTTTCTTTAAATTTTCTAAAAATTGTTGATTTTCAAGAGCACTAGAATTAAAGGCTAGTTGTGATTGATTAATAAGGACTAGAATCAAAAAAATTATATACTCAGCAATTGTATTGTTCTTAGCCTTTAGTTTTTCTTTTCAATCCCATCTTTTTTTGATTTGAGAAAAATTTTCTTTGTAGACGTCTCTACCTAGTGTTCTTTTGTTTTATGGTTCATCACCCCCAAATTTGTGCACATAATTTAAAAGTTTCTTAGATCCAATTTATCAGCTCCCTCTTTTTGGTTGTAGGCGGCTACCTCAACTATAGTTCTCTCTGTCAAACTATAAAAGGTTATTCTTGCTATAGTTTTAGTCCTTTTAGGCTTGGGAGCCTTGTTGGTATATTTTCTCATCATGTCATCAACTAGTAAAGAAATTGGAACCAAACTCCTCTTCCTATTTAATGAAGCCGCAAGCCAGTTAGGAGTGCTAGCATCTTTTTGTGAACTAGTACCCTTTTCTAGAGTATCTATAACCTACATTCTTAGAGGAGATGATCCCATATTCATTTGGACTCTCTAGTTGTTATCAATGAGATTGCCACCTAGGTCTTTTTCTGGTTCACCATCTACCTAAATCACTTCGTGAAGCTTTATTGGTACTGACACTTTAGCCTTCTTGTTGGAATGAGATTTCTACATAAGAGGGGGATTATGTATCTTCTTCCTAGAGATCCTTGATGACCTTCTTCTACCTACAATTGTAAGATCAACATTGGAAACAAGGCCAACTTGATCATTAAAACATGTATCCTTTTTCATTCTCAACCAAGACTTTTTGTTTTCAATCACATTTGTTATTCTTTCAAGAATATTATCTTCTTCTCTATAATTCTAGTCTATAGAAAAATTCACTGGTTCAATTTCTTGCGGAGTTGGGATGTGTGTTCTATCTTCCTCTATGTCTATAATATCTATACCCAAATTCAATTGAGAAAGATAAATTTATGTAATGGTGAACCTGGATAACTCCCTCCTTTTCACCTCTAACTCATTTGTACATTCTTCCCAAAAATCCTCCATAATGTGGACATGTATAGTCCTTGCATGAGTAACAAATAAGTATGGATAATTCTTTTGTTGTTAAAATCTAACCTAGCCTGATAGGAGCCAAAACCAAATTTAACCAAATCATAACTTATACACATGTCATCTTCCATGCTTCTTCATGGCCACTTTCCTAGTTTAAGTGGTAAAATGATATCACACAAATCTTTAGCTGAAAATTAGTTTATTACAACAACTAATTATTGAGCTACTTTTGCCAGGACAAAACAATCAAGGGAAAATCTGGGAAGACATATAGGTTCTTCATCAAAACCCCCTACTCTTAAGTAAGTGAACCTTGGGAATTGGATGTACAGGCTACCAAAAGATTGAATGAGTCTTTGAGACGAAGGTGATAATATGTGATGTAGGGAGCTTTTCATATCAAAACACAATTTTCCAAAAAAGACATCATGCACCTTTCTAAAATCTTCCAAGACTTTATCTTTGTGCAACAAGGAATAATAATAATATATAGTGATACTCTCAGTCCAGGGTTCATGTGGAAAATGTTACAAGTCTTGAGTGGTAGCTAGCATGTATATCAAATAAGATGACATGAAAAAGTCCTTCTTTAGATTTAAGGTTCCCTTTGACTGATCTCTGAGAGAGCTAGCTATTAGTTCTACCCAATCTAGAAATTATGAACCTTTTAACACAATTTGAATATAAAAATACATCCATTCACAAAAAATAGAGACATCAGTAGACCCAAAAATTCTATGCAATAGAACCATTATATCTTGGACCTAAGTGGCCATTATGCATTTCTTTAAGGTTTTGGTAACCTAGAACCACCTTTATAGAAAGACTTAGTCCAAATTTTTGCTATGGTGTTTCTATAATCACTTGTTCTTTCAAAAAATCTAGCTACAGACAAGTTAGGGGTAAGGTCATAAAATTGTTGTTCTTTTAGGTGAAATAATCTTAATACAATCTCCCTATTGATATTCAACAAACACTTCCATCCTTCTTCAATATATTCCCTTTAGACATATTATACATATGAATGCACTTTTGAATCACTTCTAGGAAATGGTAAGCTAGTGGGAAAGTGGAGGCCATGAGGAGGTTAGTGTCCAATACCTGAGTAGAAAAAGGTTTGGCCAGTCTCTCACACAATCTTTCTAAAAAATTCCCAAATCAACTCCTAACAAGTTTGTATTAGCTATTATAGGGGACCTACATTGTAAATTACAAGTATTCCAAAACAAATGGAGTGTAGACTTCATGATTTAGGAGTTTTACTTTTAATTTGAAAGCAAAGAAACAACCACAAATATGCTTTGCTTAGAAGGTGTGAGAAAAATAAAAAAAATATGGAAGGATTACCTAAGGAGTGAGGACCATTACAACTATGGAAGAGGGCTTGCTTTCTCCAATTTTCCTACAACTAATTATCTTGGACAAGGAAGGAAACTTAATGTCCTCTTTTTAAAGGGAAAAAATTTCTTTAGATGTATCTCAGAAAAGAGGAAATGATCACTAATTGTGCATAGGAAAAAAATAATTTTGGCATGTTGTGAGGGAGAGGTGACGAGGAAAATTAGGTATTGATATTAAGCTGAGAGATAAGTACTTTAAATAATTACTCCTCTTTACATGTGTCAAATCTTTATTTCTTCACCCTTATGTGAAAATTTTGGTATGATCATTAATGATGACCTTACTTCAACCATTAATTGATCATACTTACCTTTAGATTATGATATCACCCATGATTACATCATACATGATGAGGCATCTAGTTGTTGCATGTCCTATGCACCAAGTGTATACGTGGCATGTTAATTGGGCCCACCAAAGAATATTTCTTTGAGGAACAAACAAAGCATTGAACTTGTGAACTAGTTCATTTAATACAAAGGGTTCAATGTAGCTTAGTGTTCTTTGAACTTGGTAGAAGGGGTACAAAAGGGTCAAGGAGTACAAGGAAAATTACATTTTATATCAATTCACCTTTGAAATTTTAATAAGATGGTGCTTTGGAATAAATCACCCCTAATTAAGGTTGCTAATAGAGGAATTTCGTCAACAATTATCTTGATGAAAGGATTAACTAAAAGAAAAAGGTTGGATAGAGATGAAAATATTGTTAAATCTCATTTTATATTTGACTTTTGATAGATCCAATGGTCCAAAATAAAAATGCAACTGGAAACAAAAGTTAATCAAAAATGAAGAAAGAGAATGGCAACTCTGAAAAACATGAACTAACAATCACCTCGCTCAAATTTTCCCATATTATGTGTTGAGAGAAACTATTCTTAGAGATGTGACCTAGGTATTAGAGGTTAGTGATGATAATATATGGACCAAACAAAAAGGTAATCCTTAGCAATATTGTATTTATCTATATTTCTTGAACACATCTCTCAGTTATACAAGAGTAAGAAGATCTTAGCATATTTAAGCTATTGCATTGATACAACTACTCTCCTGCTAATTATTGAGTGTAGTCATTTATTGAGTGGTAGTAGATCATAGAATTTAGACTTTTTTATGTGCAACCTTTTATTCATCATCCTTCTCCCACTCGAATTTGTATATTCAATAGTAACACCACACTTCAAATCAAGATTATGTTTAGACTCCAGAGATCAAACCTTCATGATGCTCAAGTTGCCAATATTTAGCATGGGAAAGGATCTACACTAAGTTTTAGTGAGAGGATTTATCACGTCATACCCAGGTTCACCATGCTCCAAAGAGGCTGGCAATTTTCTTATTCTCTTTAGTAATTATGAAATTTATGTTAAATATCACAGTAAAAGGTAGATACCTTCTAAACTATAAAATATGATAATATTATACATTATAGGCGTTTAAAATCTACTCAAAGCATGTACATAGTATAGTGATATAGTGATAAAGAGCCATGCACACCTAAAGAGCACAAGTTATGATGCATAATCCTAGATCTATGGCAATGTTTAATGAAATGCCTAAGTTCACCATGTTCCAAAGAATGAAGATGGGGGAATTTTTCTTATTCTCTTCAATAATTATGAAATATATCTTAGATATCATAGTTATAAGTAGATAGCTACTAAACTCAAAAACATGATAAAATCATACATTGTAGGCATTCTGGATCTACCAAAAGCCTATACTCAATACACTAACAAATGAGCCCTACACACCTATAGAGCCCAAGTTACAATGCATAAGCCTACAAAAAAGGTTAACAAGTCCAAATACATGATTGGTTACATGGATACAAAATAGATGATATGGAGCCTCTTGTGGTTGTAACAACTATACCAAATATCCCAATCCACAAAAATCTCTAATTTAAATCTCATACTCACCATGGGGGAAAAAAATTTCTTTGACCATAAATATTTTTGCAAAGATTTTTTCTATCCAAAATTTATGTAGTTCAACAAAATGAAAAATCTACATATATAACATTCCAACCTATAAACATTCATAAGCTTTGAGAAAAATGAATTTACCTTCGAGTATTGTTATGGAAAGAGGTGTTTCTATAAAATCCAAGAAAAAATTGAACAAACTCCCACTACCAAACAAACTCACCAAATAACAAAATGATGAATGCAATTTTCTTTTTCTCATTATAAACCCAATTTGGTCGAAATTTCAACCAACTTGGCCAAAAAATTCTAATTTGGTCAAAATTTTGACCAACACAGGCATAAAAACAAAAAAAAATAAAGAAATCATAGGCCAATACGGCCTTTGGTAAAAAAAATTGGTTGAAAGATAAGGGGAAATGTACTAGTGTGTTATAGGGTTTTCTATACTTCCATCCTTATTGTGGTAGAATTATTAGATTGGATCTTTGAAATGGAAAAATATTTTTAGTATGAAAGTACGTCATTAGATAAGAAGGTGGTTAAAAATATGTACATCACTTTGGTGAGAACATTTGAAAACTAATAGACAAATAAGATGGAAGGAAAAGATCAAGACCTTGTATAAGATGATCAATATGTTGAACAAAAAATTCCTAACTAATTATTAGTAAACTAGTTTGTTAAAGAGAATGCAAAATTTAAAGGAAAAGGACATGATGGTGAAAGAATATACTGAAGAATTTTATAAATTAGATGTCAGATCTGGTCACATTGATGATGAATTCAAAAAGATAATGAGGCATGTGAATGATTTGAGGGTTTATATTCAAGATAAGATTGTCTTTGTCAAGATGGATGGTATGGAAGAAGCATACCAAATTTTACTAAAGGTGGAAGAAAAGTTTAACAAAACACATGCACAAGGGTAGAGAGGAACATGTAATAGATTTTTGATGAGTAGAGGTAGATTTTATGGTAAAATTAGAAAATATTAGTTAAATAGTACTAATTAAGATTAAGAAATATCAAAATGGAAGGATAAAGTCTCATGCAAAAGTAGAGGTAACTTCTCAAGAGGTAAGTATACTAGTTACCCTAGGAATAATAATAAGAGGGAAGATAGAATTATGTTTAAAGGAACTTATTTTAAATGTGGAGAAGAAGGTCATAGAGAATTTGAGTATCCTAATTCTAATAGGAAGACATATGGAAGTACTAGAAATGCATTGGTATAGGATGATGCATCAACTGCTCCTAATGGGCTTTAAGAGAGAGAAAGTGTAATTGCTAAAATAGCCTTGTGGAATGAAGAAATGGTTAAAGATCCAGTATTGAGGAAACCTTTTTCAAGGCCAGATGTAAAGATGTAGGTAAATAATGAAAATTAATCATTGATAGTGAAATTTATAATAATCTGGCATCAAATCATTAGTTACAATGTTATGGTTATAGGTATTGAAGCATCCTAATTCTTAGCACATATTGTAGATCAAGGATGAACATATATTACTAGTAAGTGAACAATATCTTGTGAAACATCATATTTGAACATATTGATGAAATATTGTGTGATATTATGCCCATGGATTGCTATGACATTTTGTTGGATAGACTATAGAAATGTGATAGTCAATCTTTTTATTATGGTAGATTGACTCATAATACTATTTTGGCTAATGGAAAAGAACAAGTTCTTTTATCTTTGATGGAATAACCTAAATATGATCATTGTACTACTATTAGAGTGTGTTTAGTTAAAGGAAATATGTTTATTAGGGATTTACCTTTGATGAGAGAACATAAATATGATCATTGGATTGCAGTTAGAGTATGCTTATTTAAAGGAAATTGGTTAATTAGGGATTTGAAGAAGGAAGGCGTCTATATTGCCTTGATTCCTATAAAGTGAGAAAAGAAAATTGAGGATGAGTAAGAACAAAAAAATGAATCATTCGTATTCAAATTCCAATATATTATCTTTGAAAATGTACCTAGTAGATTTCATTCATGTATTTCATTGTATGGATTTCTAGGTGAGTATGAATCATTGTATATATTTAATTCTTGGAGCTAGTTTTCCTAACAAATGACCACATAGATTGACACCTACAAAAAATAAGGAGTAGAATAGACAAGTCCAAGAATTTTTATAGAAGCGTATAATTAGAGAATTTTTTAGTCCTTGTATAGTACTTGTAGTATTGGTACCAAAGATGAATGGATAATGTGTACTGATTGTAGTGCTATAAATAGGATCATGATAAAGTATAGGTTTCCATTTCCTAGGATGGATGATATCATAGATTATATTAGAGTGAAGAAATGTATTTTACTAATACATTGATTTAAATAGAGTTTATCATCATGTATCATAATTAAAAAATTAAGGAGACCAGTGGAAAACTAATCTCAAGACAAATGAAGGTTTGTATGAATGGTTTGTTGTGCCTTTTCATTTACCAAATGCACCTAGGACTTTTATGAGAGTAATGAATGAAGCTATAAAGAATGTCTTGTGTAACTTTGTGATTGTTTACCTTGATGATATTTTTCTATTCTATAAATATAAAGAGGATAATTTGATGCACATAAAACATGTGTTACAAAGGCTAAAGAAAGACATGTTCTTGATTAAATTGAAGAAATTTTCTTTTATCACAGATTAGAGGATATATCTAGGTTTTTATATTTTAGCTAATGGTTCCAAGATGGATCTTGAAAAGGTAAAGGTTATTTTTTATTTACCTATAGCTAAGATTGATGGAGAAGTTATATCTTTCCATGGATTGTCTTGTTTATATAGGAAGTTCATAAAAAAATTAGTTCAATTTATACATAAATGATAGAAAAACAAAAAGGTGATAAAAATTGAATCTGAGTGGACACATGGAGAAAATTATTAGTCTCAAACTTTGAAACAAAAGGTTATTGAATTACTAGTGTTAGCTTTTCCTAATTTTACTAAGGTATTTCGAGTTATTAGAGCTCTTTTGATTTAGGAAGGTGAATTGATTACTTTTTACAATGTGAAATTGAATGATTGTAAGAATACATATTTCATTGATGACCAAGAGTCATATCATATTATTCAATATTTGAAGAAATGGATACATTATTATTTGGTGCCTAAATCATTTTTATTGTATACTAATTACAAAGTATTACAATACTTTGGTAGTTTGAATAGTTGGATCAAAGAATTATGAAGTGGGCTAAGTACTTGCAAAATTTCACAATCATGTTCAAATAGAGGAGTGGCTAGTCAAATAGAGTTGTAGATGCATTAAGAAGAAGACATAATTTTCTAACTAAGATTAAGAATGAGGTACATAGTTTTGATGATTTGAAAACTTTGATTGAAATTTATCTTAACTTTGTAAAACCTTGGAAAGCTATCAAAACACTAGTGATAGATAATTAGAACAAGTGGGTTGACTATTTCATTGAAGAAGGTATGATTTTCAAATGAATTTTATTATGTATACCAAGAAGATAAATGAGGGATAACATAAAAAAGGAAAACATTGTCGAGGACTTGCAAGATACTTTTGAATTAATAAAATAATTTGATCCTTAAGAGATACTTTTGGCCAAATATGTACAAGAATGTTCAAAAAAATGTGAGAAGTGTAAAATTTTGTCAAATTGAAAAAGATAAAAGTCAAAATATATAGTATTATAAAATTAATTGTCTATTTCTAATAATCATTTGGCACAAGATGGTGCAGGAAGAGTCTAATTGAAAAGAGATCATTAAAGAAAGGAAATTATTATTAAAGTATGTTTTCAATCATTATTTTGTCATTGATGTCAAACCTGCTATTTTCTAGAATGAAAATTGCTTATAAGATCCAAGTACTATCACTTAGTTGATTGATGAAGAAGATTTGATCAACAATATGTAACAAAAGCACCTAAGGGAAAGGTTGAGTTATGGTTTTGTAATGAAGTGCAAGGATCAAATAAGACAATGGTGAAGTGATGTATTGACATTATACTTATACATATAGATATTAGATACACTAGAAAAATCTAGAAGGAAAACTTGTAACAAAGTTGTCTGCAAAGCTTGACTAAATTCATTAGTGGGTACCAAGCAAGTTAGTTCAAGCCGAGCAAATGATAAAGCTAGTTTGTGCCAAGTGAAATAGAAGGAGCCGAGTAAAGTTCATGTGTCGAGTAAGAAATAGATGTTGAGTGAGAAAGAAGTATCAAGCGTCGGCAAAGCTCAGTTAATGCCCAATAACATAGTATGTGTCAAGCATCAAAAAATTAGTTAATGTTGAGTAACACAGCCTATGCCAAGCATCAAAACCAATGGTGTTGAGTTGTTGAATTATTTGAAAAAACAAAAGATTTCTATATCCAAACCAACAAGTTAGTTACCTCAAATTTTGTGAACCAAGTGGAAGATAAGGATGATGAGCTGGTGGCACAAGATTCTAAGTAAATAGTTTTTAGGCAATTTCAGGAGGATTGTTCATGAAGCTTCTAGATGAGGACAAGACAAGGAGTAGATACATTGTATCCTACCTAATCCATTCTCAAACCCTAAAATTCAAGAGAAAAAAAGTATTCCAAACTTCTATTTAAGAAGTCGTAGGTCATGAAATAGAAAGTTGGTCAGATGGAGTATATGGTGTCAAGGTGAAGACATTATGAAGGAGGAAGAGAGTATAGAGACTCTACTTCGATTGATGACCACTAAAGTGATTGCATTAGCGTAACAAACATGGAGACTCAAGAGGAAAAATCTTGAAAGGAGGACAAGCTATCAGAGCTGTTGTGATTGTATGCAAGGAAAATTGGAGAACTGAATAGAGATCTAAAATCTACAAGTTATGTTGTGAGTTGTATCAGATCAAAAGCCCTTAAATTGTTACTCTCAAGCAATTGTATCAGTTAGGGATAAATCCTATGGACTTAGGTTGGTTTAACATTCATGTTGTAAATCCATTAATAGGGGGACATTCCACGTGAATGTTCTAAAGTCCTTTCACCAGGCTCACTTCTAACAGAGTTATTGAAATCCTTTAATCGGATCACATTTAATAGTGTGTTTGTAGCCTTTAATAAGGTAGGCCTTTCACAGGGCATCACTTTAGAAGAGTGAAAAAGGAGTAGCATGTGATTGGTGGTTTTTTCCATATTGGGTTTCAATGTAAATCTTTGTCGCATGTGTTGATATGTTATGTTTTATTCTTGCATGTTGAATTCATAGTAATTTTCTATGATGAAAGTTTAGCTTGGATGCATGGTTAGTTTAATGGTCTTATCATACTTAGTTAAAAAAAATTATTTGGACATATGGACCTTGAATAACTAATTCACCCCCCTTTCAGTTATTCTAAAGTATTTCCAATAGTTGGTATCAGAGCTCAGTTGTTGATTTGGTTTAAAGGGTACCAGAAGCAGAAAGATCAAGATGTCCAAGAGAGAGGTTCCCAAACTCAACAAAGAGAACTTTATTGCATGGAAAATTTTAATGAAGCTTCATCTTAGATCCATAAGAGATCATCCAAAAAGATCAATTGCAATAGAACATGTTGACCCAACCGGTGCTCCTACTACAGATGATTTGAAGAAAAAGTAAGAACACAATCAGGCAATGTTGGAGATTGCCTCTGCTCTCAACTATGTTGAATTTGTTGACATCAAGGGATGTAACACTACATTCAAGATGTGGAAAGCCTTTTTAGATATTTATGGAGGAGATTAGAATGTCCAAAGAGCCAAAAGAGAAAGTCTTAGAGGAAAGCTTGATGATATGAGAATGGAAGAAGGTGAGAATGCTGCTAAGTATGCCTCTATAATAAAAGGAGTGGTAAGTGCAATAAGAAGTTTGGGTGGTAATCTAGATGATTATATTGTTAATAGTAAATTCTTAAGAACCTTGCTCCCTATTTATGCTATTAGAGTGTCAGCCATTTAAGAGTTAAGATGTGTACCAAGAAACAATCTAACCTTTAAAGATATAGTGGGAAGACTTACTGCATTTGAGTTATCCAACTTTAATAACTACAGACTTGAGAACATTGAATCTACTTTCAAAGCCAAGCTACTGCTAAAAGACATAGAGGAAGTGAAACCAAGAAGGAAGGGAAGAAAGACAAAATATGCATCCAATGACAATAGCATAGATGAAGAAGATGTGGAACAATTGGAAGCATTGTTGGCTAGAAGATTTCACTAAGGCAAAGGAAAATTCAAAGGTAAGCTCCCTATCATATGTTTCAATTGTAATGAAGTAGGACATATCGTTGCAAGATGCCCATAGAAAAAGGACTATAAAGAAGGTAATAAGTACAAAACCAGAAGAGAGGATGATAATAGAGACTACAAAGACAAAGGCAAAAAGTGCTACATTGCTGAAGAAGAGAATTCTAATGAAAATGATGATGAGGTAGTCTATGTAGCCATGAATGATGAGTCAAAAGAAGATGAGGCAACAACACTAGTAACCTTTTTGAACAAGAATGGCAGATGGATCATAGATAGTGGATGCTCACATCACATGATAGGGGACAAAAGTGTGTTTGTCACTTTTACTCAGTATGATGGAAATAATTTTAGATTTGGAAATGATGCTCCATTCTAATCAAAGGAAAAGGTTTCATTAAGCTTATAGAGAAAATTTCATGTGGCAATGCATATTATGTTGAAGGATTGAATTACAATCTATTGAGTGTGTCAAAGTTAGGAAATGTGGGATGTAAAGTAGAGTTTGGAAACAAAACTGCTAAAATCTATGATACTAATGGAAATTTGATAGGAAAAGGAGATCAAACTAGGGGTAATTTTTTTACCTAGATATGGATGACGCTACCTATCTTGTTGTAAGATTAGATGATGTGTGGCTATGGCATAAAAGGCTATGTCATGTTAACTTTGAAAATTTAATAAACATTAGCAAAAGGAAGAAAATAAGAGGTCTACCTAAACTAAAGAAGCCTAACAACACAATTTTCAAACAATGTCAATTAGGAAAGATGAGCAAATCAAGTATCAACAGCAGAACTTATACCTCCAAGGAAGTTCTTGATCTAGTCCATACTGATTTATGTGGTCCAATAGAAGTGCAAAGCTACAAAGAAGATAGATACATAATGTTATTTGTTGATGACTACTCTAGAATGATGATTTCTATGTTCTTAAAGAAAAAATTTGATGCCTTTCAAATGTTTAAGTGGTATTTGGCTAGGGTTGAAAAGGAAATAGGGAAGAGCCTGAAGTGCCTGGGATTAGACAAAGGAGGAGACTTCGCATCAAAATAATTTGAGATATTTTGCAATGATAAAGGAATCAAAAGACAAAAATCAGCACCTAGAACTCCCCCATTGAAAGGAATTGTAGAAAGAAGAAATATAATAATGATTGATTATGCCAGAACATTGTTGATGGAAAAGAATGTTACTCTAAAATATTGGAGAGAAGTTGTAGGTATGACTTTTTACACCTTAAACCGAGTACAAGTGAAGAAAGGTAAAAATGCAACACATTTTGAATTATGGTATGGTCACTCACCTAATGTTAAATATTTCAAAGGATTTAGTTGTAAGTGCTATATTCTTAAAGATGCTAGAAATGGCAAGTTTGATGCAAAGAGTGATGAAGGCATATTCCTTGGATACTCCACTAGAAGTAAAGCATATAAATCTTTGAACATTAACACTAGAAAAATTGTGGAGAGTGCAAATGTACATTTTGATGAGCATACAAAAATTCAAGCTGATGAATCCAATAAACTAGAAGAGTATAGAGCCTTTATGTACTTCTATGAAGGAATGCCTACTAAAGAAGAAGATGTGAATCAAAATAAAAATCAACAACAAATTTTAGTGTCAGCCGAGTCACAAACAATGAATGTTGAGCTACATTTAGAAGCAAACCTACAAAATGAAGGCAATGCTCATTCTAATTTTGAAATTAGGACACATGAAAGGGATGTTGAATTGCCTGAAAGAGAAGTGCATAGTGATTTTGAAGCTGAAGGATCAAACATGGAAACAAGGAAAGAACTAAGGTTATACAAGTATGTGAGAAGACATCACTTTGCTGAATACATAATTGGTGACCAAGAAGCAAGACTGATGACAAGAAATAGACTAAGAAATTAATCATGTCTGCTAAGCCAGACTAAACCTAGAATAGTGAAAGATGCATTACTAGATGATGATTAGTATAAAGCTATGGAAGAAGACATTGATTAGATAAAGATGAAAAAAAATTGGGCTTTGGTTCCAAGACCAGCTGATAAGAATGTGATTGGTACCAAATGGGTATTTAGGAACAAGCTAGATGAGAATGGTGAGATCACAAGAAATAAGGCCAGATTAGTTTGTAAAGGTTATTCATAAAAAGAAGGACTAGACTATGGAGAAACATTTTCTCCTATTGCAAGAATGCAAGGAGTAAGAAATTTACTTGCATATGCTGCCTACAAAGGATTTGATGTCTACCAAATGGATGTAAAGTCTACCAAATGGATATAAAGTCTACTTTTTTGAATGGTATACAAGAAGAGGAAGTCTACATTGAACAACTAAAGGGATTTATTGATGAAAACAACAAGGATATGGTGTGAAAATTTCATAAAGCACACTATTGTTTGAAGGAAGCACCTAGAGTATGGTATGAAAGACTTCACAAATATCTTGTGAAAATAGGATTTGAAAGAATAGATGACAACAACAACTTGTATACCAAGGAAGAGAAAGGTAAAGAAATTTTGATTTCTGAAATCTTTGTTGATGATATAATATTTGGAGGAAAAGATGCCTTATGCAAAGATTTTGTTGATAATATGAAACATGAGTTTGAGATGTCAATGTTTGGGAAAATCAAATTCTTTGTTGTATTGCAAGTATATCAAATTAAGCATGGCATATTTGTAACTCAATCAAAATATATCTAGGAGATACTCAAGACATTTGGCTTAGTGGATTCAAAACTGGTCAGTACACCAATGGTCATAGAACATAAGTTCTCCAAGAATGATGATTTAGCTAAAGTAAATCAGACATTTTACAAATCCATGATTGGAAAATTATAGTATGTGGTGTATAGTAGACCGGATATTGCATTATCTGTTGGGATAGTGCAAGATTTTTTGCAAACCCAAGAGAAAATCATCTTATAGTAGTAAAAGGAATAATGTGGTATCTAAAAGGAATAAAGGATTTAGGCTTATACTACAAGAGGTCTAAAAAGTTTGATTTGAAAGCCTACACTGATGCAGACTAGGGAGGTAATATAGATGATAGAAAAAGTATTAGTGGAGGTGCACTACTTTTAGGCAAAAGATTGGTCACTTGGACAAGCAAAAAGAAAAGTTGTACCTCACAGTCCATAGCTAAAGCTGAATATGTTGCTATGATCATCAACTACACAAATATTGTTTGGATCAAGCATTTTTTGAAAGGTATGAAGGAAGATATCATTGAACCTATCATACTCTATTGTGACAATACAAATGACATCAACATATCAAAGAATCTTATGATGCATGCCAAAACAAAACACATTGCAATCAAGTATCACTATGTGAGAGAACTGGTGGAAGACAAATATGTGAAGATGGAATATGTTAGCTCAAAGGAACAAATTTCTAACATCTTCACAAAACCATTACCTAAAGATGCATTTGAATATCTTAGAGGTAAGTTAGGGATAATTTCCCTAACTAAGGCTACTTGAGAAGTAGGAAGTTTGCCCTGCATCAAATGAGTTGCTTGTTAATATGATACAAAATGATACAAATTCATGTAGAGGTTACTTACTTTAGATTTTTGCCTAAAGTAATCACAACCACTAAAATTCTAGATTAGTCGCAATCAAGGTGACAGAGGGAGAAATTAAAGTTTCTATAATTGATACACCTGGATGATAAGATTTTGAACCAGTGTGTCTTTGGTATTGTTGTCAAAGAGATAAATAACATAGAAGGAGACATAAACATTGAAGGAAGAGAAAAGATTCTATATGTATCAACAGAGAGGGAGATATGAAAGTCAACAAGTTTTCTTTTTGGCATTTGAATTACTACTTTAACCTAGTTAGCATTTTGGTAACTTGGTTGATTAGTTTGGTTTGCCATCAATGCCGAAGAGGGAGATTGTTGAAATTTTATTGAAAAGAGATCATTGAAGAAAAGAAATTATTGTTAAAGTATGTTTTCAATCATTATTTTGTCATTGATGTCAAACCTTCTATTTGCTAGAATGATGATTACTTATAAGATCCAAGTACTAGCACTTAGTTGATTGATGAAGAAGATTTGATCAACAAGATGTAACAAAAGAACCTAAGGGAAATGTTGAGTTATGGTTTTGTAATGAAGTGCAAGGATCAGTTAAGACAATCGTGAAGTGATGTAATGACATTATACTTATACATATAGAGATTAGCTACACTAGGAAACTCTAGAAGGAAAAGTTACAACAAAGTTGTCTGCAAAGCTTGACTAAATTCATTAGTGGGTGCCAAGAAAGTTAGTTCAAGCCAAGAAAATTTCTAGTTGGAAATGAGAAAATGATAAATCTAGTGTGTGCTGACTAAGAAATAGATGCCAAGTAAGAAACAAGTGTTGAGCATCAGCAAAACTCAGTTAATGTTGGGTAACATAGTATGTGCCAAGCATCATAAAATTGTTTAATGTTGAGTAACACAATATGTTTCAAGCATCAGAACCAATGGTGTCAAGTTTTTGAAATATTTGAAAAGTCAAAAGATCACTAGATCCAAGCTGACAAGTTAGTTTCCTCAAATTTTGTGAACCAAGTGGAAGATAAGGATGATGAGCCGGTGGCATAGAATTATAAGTAAACCATTTTTAGGCAATTCCAAGAGGATTGCTCATGAAGTTTCTAGATGAAGACAAGATAAGGAATAGATACATTGTATCCTACCTAATCCATTTTCAAACCCTAAAATTCAAGAGTAGGAAAGTATTCTAGACTTTTATTTAAGGAGTCACGGGTCATGAAGTAGAAGGTTGGTCAAATAGAGTATATGGTGTTGAGGTGAAGACATTGTGAAGGAGGAAGAGAGTATAGAAACTCTACTTCAATTGATGATCACTAAAGTGATTGCATTGGCATAACAAACATGGAGACTCAAGGGGAAAAAGCTTGAAAGGAGGACAAGCTATCAGATTTGTTGTGATTGTATGCCAAGAAAATTGGAGAACTAAATAGATATCTAAAATCAACAATTTATGTTGTGAGTTGTATTAAATAAAAAGCCCTTATTGTTACTCTCTAGCAATTGTATCAGTTAGGGATAAATCCTATGGACTTAGGTTGGTTTAACATCCATGTTGTAAATCCTTTAACAAGCTTACATTCCAAGTGAATGTTCTAAAGTCCTTTAACCACACTCACTTCTAACAGAGTGACTGAAATCCTTTCATCGGGTCACATTTAATAGTGTGTTTGTAGCCTTTAACAAGGCAGGCCTCTCATAGGACATCACTTTAGAAGAGTGAAAAAGGAGTAGCATGTTACTGGTGGTTTTTTCCATATTGATTTTCCATGTAAATCTTTGTGTCGTGTTGATCTATTATGTTTTTTTCTTGCATGTTGATTTTACAGTAATTTTCTATGAGGCCTCACCCAATCCGCCATAGTATAGATGACATAATTACATTGTGGTACTTGTAATTTGGTATTTTGATATACTTTCAAGACTATAGGGTTATGTTATTTCAATATCTACATTTTGATGATCCACATTTATGTCTGTACATTAAGGCCTAAATGATATAATTAATTATTTCATTCATAAACTAGACCTTTTCTATTGCTTTGATAGAGGCTAAATTGCAGAAATGCTTGTGATTGAATATTTATATTCAATATTTGAATATTTGACATTATTCAAGATCTAGTAGGACAATGGCTTACTTTATCTATTTATTTTGACACTTACAGTAGTGTTCTGCTTCTACGATATGCACTACGAACTTGATATTGTGAATGGACTGATGAAACACGTATGGATGCAACTTTATGACATGATAAAACTAGATTATAATATGATGATTATGATGATCTATGACATGTAGATAAATGATAATTTGATTACGATGGCTTATGATTTAAATGTGGATAAATGTTAATTTGATAATGATGATTTAGGATTTAATGTGGTATGTAGGTAAATGTTAATTCGATTATGATGATTTATGATACATAGATAGATGTTGATTTGATTTTGATATGCAGATCCTGATATTTTAACATTTTGAATGATTTACTTGAAATGATTAGGAAAGGAAATTTATTTGAATTATGTTGTTAAGATTACGTAATGTTTGAAATTATAGGCATTTATGATATTTATTTATATAACCTCCTTGGACTACTGATACTCAAGTTGAATGTGCAAGAAGTGGAACCATGGAAATTTTTTGGGGGAAACAAGTGCCAAACCTATGTGAAAATAGTTTAACCAAGGTGAATCTTTGGAAGATTCAAAAGCCTCTGTGAAAGTGTTTTATTTTTGTAATGTAAATTTGTTTGCATGAGGAAATGTTTAATCGTAATTTGGATGCATTAAGGACATGTCATGGTGAAGTGTAATGTATTTTAATGTGTCACTTGACACTTTTATTTGTCTATGTGTTGATGACATGTCACCTAGGGTGTTGGCCACAAGGTCACTTAATCTTAGTTCTTTCATTTTCTTCAATTAATAAGTTAACCCACTTGGGAGAAAGTGTTAGGATGGGTCAATATCATGTTTATTTTCGAATTCAAACTTGTGAGGGATTTTAGGGAGCCTAAATGGGATCCTAGAGTGTCTTTTTATTGAAAATAAGCCACCCTAATGGTAGTATAATTTGTTAGGGGCCTAAATTCAACTATTTTAGTGATTACCTAGCTTAGGGGACCCCTTAAACCAAGCCCTCTTGAACCAATTCGAAATTTTGAGTCTCCCCATGAGAGTACCCTCACCATCCCATTTGGTCAACCTTCTTATTTTGGAGGAGAAACAATGTAAGATAGGGAGGCTTGATGTTCTTACTAAAAAAAGGTAGTAGAGGGCCTTTTTAGTGGAGGGGTGACAAGTTAGTGGTTTGTTCATCCACTCTCTAATTTTAGAGACAACTAATTTTTAGAGGGAGATGAGGGCAGCTCTACTACAACTATACTTACCCTAGCTTGGACCAAGGTTGGTGCCTCTAAACCAATTTATTTTTCTTTTCTTTCCTTTAGCATGGATGAGAAAATCTGCAAGTGTGAAAAGTTATCATTGGAGTATGCATTGCATTGTCAATCTTGTGTTATCAACTTGTCATTGTGTTGGGAAGAAGTGAATGTGTTTTGTTCTTTTGGAGATCCTCTCTTGTTTTTTTTTTGTTTTTTTTTCTTGTTTGAATGTGAGTGTTGATTTTGATTATGGTGTGAAGGCTTCACTCACCCTTGGGAGGGCACAAAAGCCTTGGGTGAAGGGCATAAGTTGGGCTTGACATTGCAGGTGAGAAAAGAATTTGTTTTTACCTCATGATGAGGTTTGTTATTATCATGGAGCATGGGCTCCATCATGGCCATGAATTTTTTTGTTTGGGAGGTATAAGGAGGTTTGGTGGATGAGGAGAAGATGGTTTTTTTGAAGGCCTTGAGAGGCAATGCAGCGGCAATATGTTGTTTATGTTGTGGTGGCCTTGAGAGGCAAAATGCATTGGCAATATGATATTTATGTTGTTATAATTTCTCCTCCTTGAAGAGCCCACCTTCATCCAACATTTTATGATTCCAATGGTGAATCATTGTGCAAGCCATTGAAGGATGTTGATAGTGTTTGTGGTTATGTTGTGTTTTCATGCAAAGTTTGTGAAGTATGTGTGTAACCTATTTGGTTCTTATTTCCCCTGCTTGGTGGGTGGCTTCATAGAAGCCTAGGTTGGGAGGTGAGCCTCCATGGTTCCTAGTTTGTGTGTTATGTGCAGGTTTTGTGAAGATGCATTCCTTGAAGGTATTAGGGTTTTACCCTTGAGGAAGTTGAAGAGAACCAAGTGTGTAAAAAGGGACAAATGTATCATGTCCTCTCAATGTATTGTGCTACCTAGCTTCCATTTGTGATTCCATGTTAATGTAAAAGAGGAAGTGTATCATTTTCATTTGTTTGAAATTGTGTACGGAAAGGTTGCAAGATGTTTCATATATTGTACTTGTAAGGAAATGTCCATATTGAGATTTGATGTTATGTAATGAAATTATGTAATGGGATCCTCCTTACATTATTTGCAATCATTTGGTAAAAATTTTTCACTAATGTTGTATGGAAGAGTACTATAGATATAGATGATTAGTTCATAATATAGAAGTTCCATCTTTTAATATAGTTGATTTAATTTAATGCATGAAGGGTTGAAATTGTGGTTAAACATGTTTTGCATTCAATTTGATGGAAGAAAGTTATTCTATTTGCTAGATCATTACATGTGCATGAGCATTAGATCACTTAGGTTCATGGTCCTATTAGTTTCCTAGGTTAAACCACACTATCACATCGTCAACTATAATCACTTAAACTCTATGGTAGGATTAAAGAGAAATTGGTTGAGAAGATACATAGTCCAAATGCATAAGATCAATCCTGTAGGTGTAAATTTGGTTCTCTGGAAAATGTATGGGGTAGGAAAATAATCCCTCCCCCTAGATTACATTCGAATTAAATATTAAAAGAATATTCTAGACATCTTGTACTTGGAGTGTAATAAGATAAAACATATATTACAATACTATTGATCTAGTCCCTTAATACATTGCATGGAAAGGCTCTCATAACTCACGTGCCCTTCAGATCATCGTGAAAGCAACATAAATATGTATAGTTAAAGTAAGACTAAGAATATTTCAAAGACTGGACATCTACCCCTTCCAAAACTAGGATGTACCCAATGAGAAATATCCACCCAATATTAAATAATTTTAAAGTAATTATTAAAATAAAATAAAAATAGTGGTATAGGGACCCGTGAATGACTATAGTAATTTAAAAGAATAACAATTCCAAATTTTATTAACAAAGCACCATATGTTGAGATGGAAATAAATTCAAAGAGGAAAGTCCATAGGCATTGAAAAATAAAGGCTCAAACTAAGATCACATGACAGTAGCACCCTGACACATGTCAGATACTCTTACCTAGGCACCTCCTCTCTCCAAGACACCCTAGGTGCATGATTAGTCAAAAAGGTACTCAAGTAAGCCTATCCACCTTGGCCACTCCACTGTAGCATTCATAGAAGAAACCACTAGATTGGTAAGGCCGCCATGTTTGGTGAAGTCACCTTGGAAAGGGTGGTATAGTCTTAGGCATTGGCGCTTTCCCCAAAGGAGGGGAGAAGGTTAGGCATTTAAGTTTTTAAAAAGCTGCTCCCCACCATCAAATCGCAAGACCCTTGCTGACATAACTACCACATTCTAATATGCCTACCCCTTTGAAAATGTGATGGAGGGCATGAGGATGGTCAGACCTCCCCATTAACTTGGATGCCTCCACCTTGTAACACCAAGGAATCTGTCCACCGATGAAGGAAAGAGTTGCGATTGCCAAGACAACTTAGGTGATGTAATGTGTGTGAAAGTAGTACTTTATTATATGTTTATGGAGGACCTCGATAGACAATTGAGTGTATAAGCATGAAAATAAGAAATAAATATATGAGTATGTTTATACCTTGTTATTAGTCCATGTATTTTGAAATAATCACACACACACACACACAGAGATATATATATATATATATATATATATATATATATATATATATATAATTCAGTGAAGTACAAGTAGTCACCTTAAGTGTGCCCATAGAGTATTAGTTATGTTATGAGTAGTAGTGGGGGTATGTCAAAAGATGAATTAGTATTAATAGGTAAGATATTAATTTGAGTAAACTAAATAACATCATTAAAAGTGGTATGATATATGCATATATTTATTAGAGAGGAAATTTAGTATGATAATTAAAAATTAAAATTTTATGCTTTGTTATTGGCATGAAGAATTTTAGAGAGAAAACCTTAGGTGATCAGCATATGAAATAGAATGGTAGTCAAAGGTATTAATTAATAAGAATATAAGCTGAAGTTAAACTTAATCTAGCCCAAAAGGAAGTTAGAATCATAGTTAAGTGTTAGCAATATGATGGTCACATTATTAAATATAAATAATAAAATAAAATTAATATAATAAATGATAATAAATAATAATAATAAAATAGAATTGGTAATTCTAGACAAATGAGTTGTTAGAAGATATCATTATATGGGAATGTGAAGGATAAATAATAAAGGATTGGTAGATAGTAATACATCTTAAAGTTTGGATGATGAATCAAGGATAAAGTTATTTAAAATACCTAGTTGCAAGCACCAAGTTGGATGAAGATGAGAAAAGATATAGTGCAAAATTTTCATCAACATAATAAACTAGGACCAAATGGGACATGGAATGTAATAGGATATAGTCTTTTACCCAGGGAAATCATAAACATACTTCACTAAGCCACTAAGAAATCTATATATCACATTGATGCCGAAATTGTGCTTCATAACTACATACATAACGTCTCATCTCGAGGATGGTATCTAATATGATAGCATCACCTAGCTATTATGGTCCATTAACTTCAGAAAACAAATTGGCACCCCATGGTAACTTGAAGTGCATGATATCAAATGAAAAAAATAAAAATAAAAAAATTGGTTGTGTTTTGCTTGGCAAAATTAGGGCATGACACTTGCTATGATGAAAGTTTAGCTTTGATGCATGGTTAGTTTAATGGGCTTATCATACTTAGTAAAAAAGTTTTATTTGGACATATGGACCTTGAATAACTGATTCACCCCCCTCTCAGTTATTCTAAACCATTTCCAACACTACACATAAATGGAATGAAACCACAGAAAAAAAAAGTCAACATGCAATATATTTTAGGTGTAATTATTTAACTTCACATATTGAACAACCACAATATGCTCGGTTGTGAGGCCTTCTAGGTTATAGTTTTATATAAACTAAAAATTCTTCAAATGCAAAGCCTTATCTCACATCATATATCTTCTACTCTCTAACAATGCTTCTTTCCTCTTCTTCCTATCATTTTGTCCATTTCTTACATCTAACCAAGTTTCTTTTATAGCCAACTAAGCCACAAGTTGGCTAGTCAAAAATTTAACTACAATTTAGGTCTAGACTTGGAAGAGTAAACAAGTTCTCACAAAAATAGTCATATCATATCACACACACATTAAGGTAAATATACACATTTGTTAGGAGTCAGATGCTAATTGTGCAAGATACCACATAAGAGACCAAAACTGCACCAATCAAAACAACAGGCTACAAAAGGTGAAAAAAAATGAAATAGGACCGTAATGTGTGATATTAAAATTGAGAAATATCAAACATAAGGATTTGTGGACTTAAGGAAAGAATCAAGGATAGGTCCTCAACATTATGTCAACTAAAAATAACAAGAAAACAAAAAAAACAATGACTACTTTAGAATCAACAAATTGGTATAGAAAATTGAAAATACTTTTGGTTGATGCAAGATTGCTCAAAGACCCAAGATGTTCCTATATGAGACACCTTGGGTTAATGAAGAACTGATTTCCACATCAAGAAAGACTAATATTTTGACCCAAATCATAAAGATCCAACTCAGCTTGTGTAATCCACAAACTATCTTTAACTAGTTTGTCTTTCCACTAAGCTAGGTATTCCTTTTAGTCTTTTTCTCTAGTGCTTTTACTTATTTGGCTATTCAAGATCTTTTTATGGCTATTTATTTTCTTCTTGGGGTAATCCAAATTATTTTTTATCTTGTGATCTAATTCAAAATACTCAAAGATATATGCAATGTTGAATGTAAGTAAAATATCCATATCTTGTGGCAATTGTACTTCAAAGGAATTTCCACTAACAAGCTTCCTTAGAATCTTACAAGCACCAAGCTTCTTCATCTCCATCTTACTATAGATACCAACTAGAAATATGTTCCTCTTCAATTGAATCATTACCTCATCGCCAACTTCAAAAGATTTAGGTCTCTTATTCTTATCTTCTCTCTGTTTGTATCCCAGATTAATGTCTTGCAAGCTTCTTTTAACTTTCTCATGTAGAGTCTTCATAAAATTCACAAATTCTTCATCTTTAGCTATTCTCTTCATCTCAAGGTTCAAAATTATCAATTATGTAGTTCCTTTAGGACTCATTCCAATAACTATCTCAAAAGGTGCCTTCTTAGTGCTCCTATTGATAGAATTATTGTATGTGAACTCTTCTTGTGCCAAAATCAAGTCCAAATTAGTAGGTTACTCAAACTTATGTTCACAACTTTAGTTTTTTCATTTGCTTGTGGATGAAATGTAGAACTAAACTTCCACTTTGCATTTAGCTTCATCCAAAATGTCCTCCAGAAATAACTGGTGAATTTAGTATCTTTTTTCTTAAAAAAGTGTTCTAGGCAATCCATGCAATCTCACTACTTCCTTAAAGAATAATTCAACTACATGTACATGATTAGATTTCTACTTATAGGTTATGAAATGTGTTTTCTTTGAAAATATGTCAACTACCACCAAAATGGAATCTTCCCCTCTTTGAATTCTAGAAAAAACAAGAATGAAATCCATACTAATATCTTCCTAGTGCTTATCAAGTATAAGAAATGGTGAATAAAATCCCAAATTATAACTAGTTCCTTTTGTTGTTCAATAAATTCTATAACTTATTACCATCTTTTGCACATCTTTTTATATCAATGGCCAAAAGTATCTATCTGCAATTAACTTTATTATTTTTTTAATCCCAAACTATTGAGCAAGTCAACCACTATGTTTTTATTTTATGATGTTCTCTCTTATACAACATCTAGGTATGAACAAAAAAATTCCCTTAAACAACATACTTCCTAAATGAAATATTTAGTCCACTTGTTGCTCACCATTTTTTCTTTACAAGATTTACAAGGTTCTACAAAATTAGGACTAGTTTCATACAAATACTTCAAATGATTAAAACCAAGTACCTCATCTCTCATTCCCATCAGAAAATTCATTCTTCATCTTAATGGATTAGAAAATTTGTTTGACTATCCACTTTTATGTTTCAAAGAAAAGGAAAAGTTCTACAAAAAAATCAACCCACTTCATATGTCTCTAATTAAACTTATTTTGACTTCCCAAATATAAAGCTCATGTCCACAACCCATGTCTCTTCACAAAGGAAACTCAAACAAAAGGCAGTCAATAGAGCTAACAGATAGTAAAGGTAAGATCCCATGCACTCTATAAAAGAGGAAGCAAAACAACAAGAGAAAGTTGCCAGTCCACAAGGAAGAGCCTATGTTTTTCATGAGAAGGCAGCTGCTTCATGTTAGAAATTCAACACAAAAGACATAAGCTGTAGATTTTAAAGGAATCTACACAGAGAGGAAGAGTTTCTCAGCCGCAAATGAGGGCAACCCACATTTCAAATAGAGAGTCCAAGCCATTAAATAAAGAGAATAAAACATCTTTCATAGAGGAAATTCACTGAAACAGTAAAGAGACGCCATGCAGAGCCTCATGTTTTAAGTGAGGAAAAATGTTAGGAAAGATGAGGTAGTGACGTGATTAAAAATAGAGGAAGTTTCCCAGAATGAAGACCACGTTGTTGACCAGGAAGCTTGTGAGTAAGAACGCAGTCAAAAAAGCAAAGAATGGTTATAAACTTTGATCCCACATTTACTGTGGAAGGGTAAAATGCAGTTTTTAAATACTACACAACACATTACTTAACTTGAATTCAAGTGAGAGATTTTGGAAAGCCAAGCTTGCATGTGGATGTGGGCCCCAAATTCGACCTAGGCATGGATGACATAGGTGTAATTTTGAATGAAATTTGAAGCTCGTTGATGTGGCAAGATTGTGTGAAATTGTGCCACGCGTCCAAATCAGATGGTGAGTGCAATTTTGCATTTCTAAGATGCTCATGACTTATATAATGCGGGAATGCCTCTAGCCACCATGTGGCAGTCGGTCTCGTGCACCTGATGAGGTGGTGAGATGTGCAAGTTCAAACATGACACATAGGATCGTGACACGTGTCACGATCCAGCGGTCAATGCAAACTCGCATTTTCAAAATGCTCATGAGTTAAGGAAAGCAGGTAAGCAGGATGGTGATGTGGTA
The DNA here is from genome assembly GCA_028749045.1 of Cupressus sempervirens. Classification (NCBI taxonomy): domain Eukaryota; kingdom Viridiplantae; phylum Streptophyta; class Pinopsida; order Cupressales; family Cupressaceae; genus Cupressus; species Cupressus sempervirens. The sequence goes on along the minus strand of CM053786.1, from coordinate 179,873,208 downwards.
CTATAGACAAGGTGATGATGAGGTAGTCTAGCATCAGATGTTGACTAGTCAAAAATTGCCACATGGTAGTTGGTCAAACATGTGTTGACCCAGAGTATAGGGTAATGGAAATATTGAAGGATAAAAATAATAATATATTATTATTATTTTTGTTATGAATGCATGCCACAGGTTTTAAATTCAGAAAAGGTTTTAACATGAAGTCCAAACTTTAGGTTCATTTAAATTTTTGACAATTTAAAATCAAAAGATGTGCAGACATGAATTTCTACTAGAGGAGACTATTTTCAAATGGACATTCAGTGGGTTTCTGGAAGCCGAAATAGGTCATATTATATATCGCTGAAATCAAGAGAAGATGAACTTTCTGATTCTAGAGTCAATTTTTGCATAGGTAGCAATGTGTTCAAGCTATACTAGATTTTATCTTGGGTTCCAAAATTGTAATTGTTTTCAGGTATAGAAGCTCAGAACTGATTTTTAACAAGATGATGACTTGAATATTAGTAAAAGGCAATGGAAATGTAGTTAGGGTCGAATTTGTTCAGATTTACTCAAAAAAAACTTATTTTCACTGGCATTTTCCTAAAGAAATAAGATATTTTAGTGATTCAAAAGAATTTCATCATTGTACAAGGATATTTGCAAATCAGTAATAGAACAATGATGAAACCTACTCAGATCAGATGGAAAGAAAGAAGAAAGAGGTTTTCTAGTTGCTAGAAGATTGAATTTCAAGTGGACACTTGTCAAGTAAATATCAAATCCAAGAATTCATCTGGCCTATATTATTAATTCTTTCTTTCATTGTAAGGGTGGGAATTTTTTGGAAAGTCTCTGGGATGGAAAACACTTAGTAGAATTAGCCTTGGAATTGATGAAGTTTGAGTGGAAGACCTAAGATGTGCTAGTTCCAAACCATGAAGCTTTTCTTTGGATGTGATACCCCTTTCCCATCCCATCAGCTTCTCATTCCTACCAATTTCTCTCTTGTATGACAACATTTTTTATTATGCAGTCTACTTTATTAGGTAGCTTGTGAGTTAATTTCCTACATTTTCATGTAGTATTTCAAGGAAATCAATACAAAGAACAACAAATGTGAATTTCAGTTTGAATCTTGTCTCCATTTTCAATAAGTTGTAATGTTTTATGATCTTTGAATGAAGAGCCTCGGTCATAGTTGCAGTCCTTTAAGGATGTATGTTGTTTCATTATCACTAATAATTCAAAGAGTTGTGTAAATGCTTCATAGATTCAATAGGTTTGCAAATTTACTGAGAAGGATCTTACGTAAGAATGAGATTTGAGTTGAATATTGATGTCTATTTATGAGGTAAATAGATAGATTGTATATCTGAATATATAAATCAATATCATATATCTAAAATGCATGAGGGAGATTCATAAGTGTGCCCAATGGATTAGGCACTAATCAGTTATAGGGGCATTAAGTTGTTGATTCATACTTGGTTTTGATCCACTTTCCCCACCCACATAAAATCAAATCAAATTCAAATCATCTTTACATTTTATGTTGAAGAGCTAGAACAGTCAAACCCTCACTTAGCTTGTGCATTCCATAGATTTTCATTCAATTATTGTAGATCTCTATTATTGCATTAAGTCTTAGGAGATATAAGGGGTTTCAATCTGCTTATTAGATTCAGGGATATGTTTTGCACTAGTACGATATCAATTGAATCTCAGGTCTACCTACCTAGGTTTTGCAAATCTTGAAGTAGAAGAAGGGTCATGCCTTATAGTTGGCCCTCTGTCTAAAATGATATGTTGATAATGGGAGTTAGCTGCCCCTAGATGTGTCATCTTCTCATGGGGATAATTGAAAACCATCTAGAGTTTCCAAACACCAACACAAGTAACTTCTAAAATAGGTCTAGCATTCCCCGTAGATAAAACTATCAAAAGTCTTTCCTCATCTTGTTCAACCTCAAGTTCAAGATTAGGATTTAGTATTGCCTCTTCATCATCACCAAAATCTTCAAGATGTACACCTCTTCTTTGTGTTGTCTCTGGAGCTTCTAGTCTTATTGCAATTTTCCTCAACATCTCCATAATATCATTATCAATATTTCCTCTACCACGAACCATATTGACAATAGTTCCTCCAAGATTGTAACATTCTAAAAGTTATAGGTTAGATTTTATATCTTTTTCCCTATAACCAAATTGAACAAGGTTCCCCAAAATCCAAGCCACAAGAAATAACTCTCTCTAGTAATACCTAACTTAGGATGGTGTAGGAAGAGTCTAAAATAAAATGTAGAATAAACTCAACTTGTAACCTTCACACCCCTACTTAGAGTTACACACATAAGACACACATAAATGGAATGAAACCATACATAACACAAGGTGAGATGCAACATATTTTAGTTGTAATTATTCAACTTTGCGTATAGAACAACCATAATATGCCTAACTGTGAGGCCTTCTAGGTTGTGACCTTTTACAAAATAAGAATTCCTTTCAAATTTGTAGCCTTAACTTGCATCTTCTATCTTATACACTCTTAGAATGATTATTTCCTCTTCTTCCCATCCTTTGGTCCCTTTCCTACATCTAATCAAGTTTCTTTTAAAGCTAGCTAAGCCACAAGTCAGCTAGTAAAGCATTTAGTTACAAGTTAGGTCCACACTTGGAAGAGTAAACAAGATCCCACAAATAGTCATATAATATCATGCACTCCTAAGGGTAGATCCATACAGGTGCTAGGAGTCAACTCCTAACTACACAATACACCATGTAAACCATGCCAATCAGAACAACACACTACACAAGATGAAAACAATAGGAAGAAAGGACTATAAAGAATTGCATAGCTTAAGAAATATCCAACATAAGGATTCACACACTTAGGAAAAGAATCAAGGATAGGCCCTCAACATGATGGTAACTACATATAACAAGAAATCAAAAGTAGGAATGGCTACTTCATAAACAACAAATTGGTACATAAAATTAGAAATATTTTTGGTTGATGCAAGATTACTCAAAGACCCAAGATGGTCCTACTTCATCCTTGGGAAAACATTAGTGTGAATTTTGATCCTGGGTTACCTAAAACTTAGAGGATTAATGATTCTATATTTGTTTTTGTTTTTATAGATTTTCTAAAATAGATCCTTTGATACCATGTAGAAATATATCACATGCAATAGATATAGAGAATCAATTTTTCAAAGAGATTATGAGGTTTCCTAGATTTCCTAGGACTATTATTTATGATAGATACTAGAAGTTTACTGAATATTTTTAGAAAATAATTTTGAAGAGGTTAAATATTGAGTTAAACTTTGGTTCTATATTTCATCCATTAATTGATGGAAAAATTGAAGTTGTGAATAGAAGCTTGAGTAACTTATTAATATTTTAGTTAAGGATAAACCAAGAATTAGGATTTAGTTAAAGAAAAAGTATAGTATGCATATAATAATTTTGTAAATAGAAGTACTAAGAGGATGCCTTTTTATATTGTTATAAACTTACATCCCAAATGAGTTTCTGAATTAAGAAATCTTAATCTTAAGGATAGAAGGAGTGCTAAAGAAAAGGGTTATATTGATTACATGGGCAAGTTAAAACTAACTAGGAACATAGTAGTTAGAAGTATGATGATAAAGAAAACATAGTAAGCAGACATTGTAATACCCCAAAATTGGCACATCACCATGCTAAATAAATTTTGGTCTATTTAATCAATCCTAAGTCCTATTTTACTATGCAATTTTGATTTTGATACTCGTTAGTTAACATATGTGTCGAATACAAAAAAACCCTAATCTGCATTAATCACACTCTTTATTTGATTCCTAAGTATTGACTCGAATTAGCTACATTAAACCTATTTATTAAGTTTAATTTAATTATAAGTGTTCATAATTTAATTAAATTAAAATTACCTCTTTAGCTAATGTACAAGGGAATTGAATGTATTTAATTTAATAGGCTAATGGACCTTCATTTTAATTATTGAATTTAATTATTCAATCAATTAAGATTATGAATTTATGAGGTTATGTCCTATATTATTAAATATCTTCTCCAAAATCTTCTCTTTAGATTAGAAATGGAAATTATGAGTGAACTAGAACATGAAATGGAATTAACGTAGTTAACTCTTTCTCACACTCAGAAGAGACTTACTTAACTCTTCATCACACTTAGATCTGAATCAATTAACCTCATTTGTATAGGGAATATTCTAACTAAATCTTCTTCAAAATCATGATCATTCATTCCAATTGATCTCGATTATCAATCAATTCTAGGATTCTATTTAAGGAACCTTCAATTCCTCATTATGGGGATTGAATAGATTTTGAATTGACCTTATGCTCAAATATTTATTCATTGCTTTTGCATTCTTAGCTTAAATTTCTTACATATTAATTGCATATAATTTAAAATGCATATGTTTAGAATAATATGTTCTCATTTATTCTTAGTTTAATATATAGGCATTTCATTTAGATTAATTTGCATTCTCATATAGCTTAATCAAATCCTTCGTACTAGAGATCTGGTTTTAGGCTTCTTGTTATGAGAACAATAGCATATCCATCTAGTTAGGAGGCAACAGATCAATTTCTCAAATTGTTTCAAGTGAATGACGCATTTTTCATTCTAGGATGGTTTTACATATAATGATAATGTCGAAGTGTGTGTAAAGAGTGAGGCCCACATTTCCTGCATACATTTCTGGCACCCACCATGGAACTGAGAAATCAAGTTTATGGCCTCATTTTTTCTATTTTTCTACATTTTTTAGTACTCTATCACTATCATCCATATAGTACTCTAGTTTCTTCTATGAAAATTCTCATTCTCATATGAAGAAACTAAGATTTCGCTCCCTATTCAGCACTTCCTCACATGAGAAACTATTAAACTTCCATTTCCTCAACTTACTATACTTTGTCATGAGAGAAAATGCTAAGTTTACACTTCCTCATTGGGTTCACTACACTTTCTCATGCCATGTGTTGTGTTTCTTCATGCGAGGCTTGACACCAATAAACTTAAAGTCTACATTTTTGCTTCATTTTCATGATTTCTTTGATTTGATGACTATTTTAGCAGTATTTATTTGATGATATCTAACCTTTGATGTAGCTTAATAGTGGTTTACAAGACACTTGTTAAAGAAACCTTATCACAAACCCTTGAAATAGTATTGACCATTTGATTGCAGGATGCTTGTCAAAGATACGCATGTCAAAGAAATTATTTCAAACCAACTTAAACATTTTGTTTTGTTTTACTTTCTTACACATAGTTTAAATAGGGCTTGTGAACTTCATAGGGTGTAAGACAAGGGAATAGGGGAGTATGCTCTTTACTACTTGGACATGATGAACAAGAGTAAATAACAAACCTAGACACCTTTGAAAGATGGTACCTAAGGGAGGCAAGCAAGTTAGTGGTTCTCCTATATGAGTCTTTTCTATGAAGGGATGATGACTTTGTTTTAGGAGATCAAGATCTTGAGAAAGGACAAGTTAGGATCGATAAGTTAACTCGATGATGAATATGTCTTGCATGTTTGGGTAAGGTGACGAGGTAGAGGAGTATGCTCTTTCCCCTTGAGGGAAATTAGAAACTTGGACCCATAGATCTGAACCACCAGTCCAAGTCAACCTTTTAGAAGGCCTTTCGGAGTGGTCCAACCTCTGGGAATGACCCAAGTGAGCACACTCCTTCTGCTGGAGATTTCAACTCACTATAATAAAGAAGCTTTATGGAGTGAAAGACTCCAAAGCCATATTAATTTCTTCCTCTTGATTCCTAATATCACATATCAAGAGGAGGTTCTATCTGTTGCATTGGTCGAGGTTGAATATAGTCTTTCTAGTCAAGTGAGTACATTTTCAAATGCTAGTGTGGGTTTTTGGCCTTAACTTCACTTGCGAAGCCACTAGGGGTTAATATGAATAGAAGCCAAGTAAAAACCTCTTAGTTAGTTGCTACCCAATTCACCTTTGAAAGGAGGCATAATCTTTGGGTAAGGAGGGGGAATAATCTCTCTTGTAGATTCTCACCATAGGCATGTACCTAGATGTTGGAAGGTGGTATATGGACTTGACCCATGTTGCAAGAGTGTTCATTCAAAGTATATGTTATTGAGTCCTTGGAATACACCAAAAATATGGGTGCCCTCTAGTGGGGTGACAAAACTGTGTGAGGTGAATGCATGCACATAATTTGTGAGACAAAGATTTTTCTTCCTCTACCATTTTTGGTAATAGGGATAAAGCGTGTCTATTTTTGAGTCTTTAAACTTATCCAAATTTAACAAAAAAAATAAAAGGGTCAAGACTCCCCCGGTCCCTCTAAGTTGCTTTACCCTTGGTTGGATTGTTTGTGACTACTGCTCATTTCTCATGTTTGAGAACAATTGTCTTTTTGAAAGCCAATATGATGTCCAAAACTTGAAAACTATCCTGCTATCTATCTAAAACCTATAAACACAATCAGTCTTCTATCCAAAACTATTAAAACCATTGAAAATCTCTTCAAATCCAATGAAAAACTATCAGTCTATCCATATTCTTGTGACCAATTCTATGAGTTTTTGTCCAAGGAAACACCCTATCACCACTTCCTCGCATGCCTCTATGCAAGTCCTCGCATGACCCTCTATGAATCTCCATGTGATATTTTTCAAAACACTATCTTTTATGCCAAAATTTTATCTTTTTGTCATTTTTTCAACTCCTTTTGTGGCTTTATACAAGTTCTCGCATGGCAAAACTATCCAAAAATTGTTGTTTTAAATCTTTGCCTACTTCTTTGTGCTTTTTCGCATGGTTCCTTGAGGATCCTTGCAGAGGATCTTGTCCTGAAAACTATCAAGTTATTCTGTTAGAACTATCTATGCTCTAAGTCTAATCTATATCTACAACATTTCACCAATTCTCTATCTGCAAATAGTGTCAAATAGCAACTTCTTGCATAGCTGAAAACTTGTGACCTACACACTAACTAGCCTCCTCACTTAGTTATCTTGTTATGTCCTTGTGTATTTGTTATACTTGGTGTCATGATAGTCATAAACCTTGGTTGTTCTAGCCATTATTTAGATGACTCGTACCTAAGTGTACAACACTCTTATCTCACTTTGAGGCTATGTTCTAGGGTGGTCCTTATCTAGGCTTGTGCTTTTTTTTCATTGTCTATGACTATTGCAACAAAGGGTGAAAGAGAGATTATAATTACAAATATGAACAAACAAATTGAAAAAATAAGTGCTCAACTTCAAAGACTAAAAGAAGAGGAAAACACATCATCAAGCACTTTCTTCTTGCAAGGTTGTTCCAGTGCCCCTAATGAAAATGAGCTATCAACTTCTTACAATGTTGAAACCAAACCCTTGGAAAATAGTGTACCCTATAAATCTAAAGGTATCTTTGAAAATAAATCTTGGGAATTCAAACCAAAGCATGATTTCACACCTTTGAAAGCATATTAGGAATTAACCTTGGAGGAACTTCTTGAAGAAAAACTCATTGTTTTACCTAAGATCACTTTGGTGGGAGTTTCCTTTATGAGTAACTATTGTGCCTATCATAGACATAACTTACATAAAACTTCACATTGTAAGGAGCTAAAAACCAAGATCCAATATCTCTTTGATAATCACATTATTCAAAAATCTAAGCTCTCATCTACTAAAGATTCTACTCTTAAGAAGGATCAACATCATGAAACCAATTCTAGTAGTGGTTTAAATGTGACACATATTTCTTCCAACATATAACCACCTTCTAAAGTGTCCAAAATTTCAAACACATATTTTTTAAGCAAAGAACTGACTACTCCCTTTTTGGCTATGTGTACCCTTAAGGATGACCTTTGAAAGAAACTCAAGCCAAAAAATATTGGGCTCCAAGTCTTTTCACTACCTTCATAGATCATGTCTTCATGCCCTGTTATACCTATGAAGTTCACTCCAAGTAATTTTCCTTTTGAACTTCAAGAGCCTATTATGTAGACTAAAAATATATATTTGAATACAAATTCATATACTCCCTCATCCTTGGAATTGGTTTCATGTCAAAAGGACTACTTAAATAATGAAGAAACAAGTGTTATTCAAGACCAATATTCCTTCATTCCATTTCAAATCTTCCAAGATCTCATGCCTCCATCTCAAGAGCCACATAGTCCTCCATCTCACATGTCATGCACCTCTACTAAGCAAGATCAATATATTTCTTCCATGATCCCTAAGGATATTATTAAGGACCAAGAGAAGGATGCTTTTCCTATGCTACCTAAAATTCCTTTTTAAGAGAAAAGTGTTCCTCACCCTCTTGTTCTACCTCACTACATTCACTTAAAAATCATGCTTAGGCTTTAAATACTCCTATCAAAGGTATTGATCCTATCAAAGTTACTGTTAAATATATTAATGGCTTTGGCCATGTTGCTCACTCTAGAGATGTTGATATCCATACTCATGGTCCTTTCACATCTTCTAAATATATCCTTCTTCCCTATCCATGTAAGCTAAAAACTTCAAGTCTTACATCCATATTGGGATCTCTATCTCCTACTTCCACTCTGAGCTTATTACACATCCCTCCTACCCTACCCAAAGATCAACAAAGATACACATACTTGAACTCTTCACATTCACCTTTCTATCTAAACTAGTCATATTGGCCTCAATCATCCACAAGTCTCAAGTCCTTTGGAAGAAATTTGGATGATCAACTCAAAAAAAAGTGCATGAATCCATCTTCAAAAGTTCACTATGTCTCCTCTAATCAACATGTGAATGTTAAGAAGGAAAATACACAAACGGGACTGCAAAGGTCTACTATTCAAAGAGCTCAACCAAAGAAAAGTGTGGGTTCTTAAATCTATTATTGAAGAAATGTGTTCCAAAGAATCTACTAAAAAATGAAAAGCTATATGGATTCTTAAGTCTCTTTTGAAGGACTTGAATATCAAAAAAAAATCAAAGTTGACACTCAAGTTTTGAAGGCTTCCACTCCATCTTCTTCCCAACATCTTCCTAAAAAGGTTTCAAAACCTTCCACTCCACCTTTCTCCAAAATGGCTCAGCTACCTCATATATGTAAGCCTCAATCTATTTCATCTATGATTTCCCCATCATTCCATCACCCTTCAAGGTGTGTGTTAATGTTGATCTTTCCTGATATCTCATCCACCCTCATGAAATCCTCTAAATCTTACCCCTACTTGCTATCCTTGCTTGTTTCAATATTCCAAAACCAACAACCTTATCCTCCATCTACCTCTCATTTTCATATCATTTCCCTTCCATTACCTTATCAACATCTTTGAGCATACCTTTCTACACCCTTAGCTTATCATAACTTATCTTTTATCATGACCCCACTTAGAACCCTAATCATAGTTTTCTGCACCTACGAGAGATACATAAATGATATGAAATACATTACTATTAACTATGGATATAATGATAAATAAATATAATAAATTCATTAAGGTTATATATGTTACCATGATATAACGTAATTTTTTTATATACCAACATATTGATATAATAATGATATTATATTAATCTAATAATAAATTTAATATTAAATAGTAATACATCAAATACTATGATGTATACTTGTTTGATAAAGAATAAATAATATTTATGGTATTTAATAATCAAACAAAGAATAACAATTAATAGATTATTAAAACCTTATGAAAACCTTAATAATAATACTATATTAATCATATAAATTATAATTATAATTAGAATAGACACATCCCTTCAAACATGGAAAACATATAAGGACGTCATTTTTTGGGGGAAATATATCATCATAGACAAAAATATATCTTATTAAAACATGGATGGAGAAAGGGGTCATTATGAATGGTATCAGAGCTACCATCTTGCCATCTTGTGCATCATGAAGGCGACTACTAATTTATGACTATTAACACAGTTATTGGAAATTAATACTCACAATTATATATATGACATATCAAATATGTAGATAAAAGGAATAAAATATCTTTTCTTCCCTACTTTGGAGATGAGAAGCAAAGACAATCGACTGTATTAAGTAAGAAAAAGAAAATATAGGGATCATAGTCAATGTCCAATAAAAAATGGAATTTAAGATGATGAATAAATAATGATAAGAGAATATTATTATCACTATCAAACTCTTCAAGAAGAATGGCAGGAGAATATAAATTTAGAGGATTATTGAAATATGGGAAGCTATATGGATCTATGTATACACAATGGATTAGTGATAAGGGGAGATTATAATTGAAGATGTGTAAACAAATCTATAGGTTGGTGGTGTGAGGTGAGAAGAATGTGCAATGCCTCCTTCAATTGACCCTCTCTACATAATCCAAAAAAAATTAGATAACTTGTGGATGAAAATGCCATTTTTATGATTGTAATTAAATTTCAAAATGTGCAGTGTTGCTTAGTTATGTCTATGATAACGAGATTACAAGGAAGCACTAATAGGGATACACTATGATATTATTTTTGTTGGCATGGAATAAGGAATAATATATGTATCATAGAAGGATTGGTTATGTAATAAATTTGATACTCATTGAACATGGAAGACCTCATCTCATGTAATGAAATGAGAAGCTTGAGCCATAAACATAAAAAATATGGATGTATTGCTTTATATCATCATAGAAACAAATAATCATATCAAAAATACTAATCAAGAACAAAACTTTGATCAAATAGCTTAGAGAGAGTTCATAGTATAATGTCACTAGAGGAACTACCAAGAAATCTATTTTTATTGTCCAATAATAGTTTTTGACGAGCTATGCATATCTTTCAAGCCCTAAGCATCAATTGTAAAATTATTTCAAGAATCACACATGAAGAGTAGTGCTTGAAAGGTCTTTTTTTTGGTAGAGATAAACTAGAAATCAAACAAAAATTCTTGAAGTTGAGTATTGTTCCTTCCAATTATAGTAGGAGGATGCATTGTTAGCACTCTATGGCAATATAGTATCACAGGGTTGGAAGAAATTTATAACAAGCATGTTGCAAATGTAATACAACTTGGAGTCCATGTAGCATAAGGAAATATTTAAATAAAAGACATTCACTTGGTAATCGAAGGTTTAGATCTTCAATTTATATCACAAATATTTCCACCACCAAATACAAAGGGTTAAATTTAGAAAAGATGATGAAGGGAATAGTACGTGGAGTGACTCACATATCTAATCTCATGCCTTAGTCAACCACTTTTAGACTAGACCATTATTGGATGGTGCAAAAAAAAATATCTAATAAGGACAAAGCAAAAATTTACTAAAGGACTTTCCCTTGAGGATTGTTTTAAATCCTTTTGGTAAGAAAGATCATCTCACTTCCACATTGCCTATCTTGGAATGTTCAATTTAGGAGTGAAATTATAAGAGTATTGGAAGATTATTAAAGTTATAATAATGGACCTAAGAATTATGAAGAATGTTGATTCTATAAGAAATAATAATAGCAAGAAAACAATTAAAGTATATAGATAAAAGAAAGAAGATCATATATTACTAAGGTAATTATATTGGAGATTTATTAAGAAGAATATTATTAGTATCACTTTACTAATCCATTTTAATTCAAATTGGAAACAAAAGGGAGGTAAGAATGAATCTAATTAGTATGCATTATAGTGGTATAATGAAAAGTTAAAGGAATATTTTTTAAAAAAATTTGAAATGAAGGTTATAGTTGTGACCTTGAGGAATAAATGAATTTGGGATTATAAAGAAAAGTCTTAGAAGGGGATATTACTCAAAATATTTGTGCTTAAATTCATGATGGATAGGGAGTGTGCATAGGGGGGGAGTAAATTGGTAAACTTGAGCAGCAGTAAACCTTCCATCTATAATGAAACTAAACATGTACATAGTGGGTATGGAGTGCGAACAGGGGGAGGAGTAAATCTTTCATGTTGGGGCAAGAGAATCCCTATTTGGATTGAAGTTTTGAGGGAACCCCAAGCTAAGTTTTTCCAACCTCTAGAAGTAGTAAATCTACAATCCACGTCAAAATTAAGCATGTTCCTAGTGGATAGGGATTGTGCACAAGGGGAGTAAATCAGTCATGTTGGGGCTTGAGAATCCCAATATGTATTAAAGATCTGAGGGAGCCCCAAGCTAAGCATGTCCAACCTCAAGAAGCAGTAAATCTACCATCCACATCAAAATTAAGCATGTTCCTAGTGGGTAGGGAGTGTGCACAAGGGGAGGAGTAAATCGATCGCATTGGGGGGCGAGAATCTCAATATGGATTGAAGATTTGAGGGAGGCCCAAGCTAAGTGTGTCCAACCTCAAGAAGCAGTAAATCTACCATCCATGTCAAAATTAAGCATTATCCTAATGATTAGGGAGTGTGCACAGGGGGAGGAGTAAATTGGTCAAGTTGCGGCATGAGAATCCCAATATGGATTAAAAATCTAAGGGAGCCAGAAGCTGAGTGTGTCCAAGCTCAAGCAGCAATAAATATAGCATACACTATGGAATGATACACCCTACTATAGTACCAGCTATAGAAAATTTGTTTAAAATATGTAGCTTCAAGAACTTTGGATTTTGAGATAGGAGAAAGAAGTATGACATTCATGATCAAAGTGGTAAAAAATTTCGTTACCTTTTCTTATTTTAGTTTGTAAGAAAGGTTCTAACATATATACTATGTGTCTACATTGTGTCTTCATGCATCAATGTGTTTTCTTTGTGTCTTCTTCATGTCTTCTTGCATTCATGTGTCTACACCATGTTTTCATCATGTCTTCATGGATTAATGTGTCTACTTTGTGTCTTCATTCACATTTTCTTTCATTGATTGCTAACATGCAAACTTTGCAAGTGTTTGACACATATGGAAGGAAAAGAATGAACTTGAGTTACAAATTGCTTGAGGAAAAAAAAACTTGAGAGAGGTGGACTATCATGGCCCACACTTAGAACCCTAATCATAGTGTTCTCCACCTATGAGAGATAGATAAATGATATGAAATAGATTATTATTAACTATAGATATAATGATCAATAAATATAACAAATTCATTAAGTATGATATAAGGTTATATTATGTTACCATAATATAACATAATTTTTATATATATCAACATATTGATATAATAATGATATTATATTAATATAATAATAAATATAATATAAAATTGTAATACATCAAATACTATGATGTATACTTATTTGATAAAGAATAAATAATATTTATGGTAATTAATAATCAAACAAAGAATAACAATTAATATTATTAAAAACTTATGAAAACCTTAATAATAATATATAACAATCATGAAAACCTTATTAATAATAGATTAATCATATAAATAATAATTATAATAAGGGTAATAGAATAAACACATCTCTTCAAACTTGGCAAATATATAAGGATATCATTTCTGGGGGGAAATATATCATCCTGGACGAAAATATACCTTATTAAAACATGGATGGAGAAAGGGGTCATTACATCTTTCTTATAGGCATACTATCTAACTTGAGAAAGCTTGAGTTCTTTCTAAAAATAAAGAAAAATAATAATTAAAATGAAAAAGTTCCTTGGTGAAAACCACTTCTTGTGACACCTTGGTAGAAAAAGTGAAAGAAAAATGAATCCATCCTATGGTAAAAACCACTTCTTGTGGCACCTTGGATAAATACCATGATGAAAACCTAGTAAACAGGTGTCATGTGTAATTCTTCCACCCATGACATCCTATCATGATCTTTCTTGTCCTTCATATGTCCTCATTCCTAAATTCATTCACTCATAACCTCCATAACAAAATTTTCTATCCTATTCAGTTAACTATTTGGTCTTGATCAATGAAAGAAAGAAGAAAATTCAGTTCTTAGAAATCACTTGACATGGTCATTTTCTCAAATTACTTACATGATAAGCTTTATAACACCATGAGCTTATATTGCTATATCATTTTTCCCTAGCTTGGGTAATCTTATGAAGACTTTCCTTGAGTGTAACATTCACCACTTCATAGTCCTTTCCTATCCATCTCTACTTATCCACCAGCTTGCTACTACATCTTGTCCTACACCTTACTAGACACTGGAACAAAATGGTATGATCTTGCTTGAGAGCGCTAGTAATCTCTAAAAAAGCTCTAAAATTTTGAAAATGTCCTAAAAAAGTCTAAAAATTGCAAAAAGTCCTAAAAAATTCTTTTACCTTGGTAAAATCCTAGCAATAGGCATTTGGTAGTAACAAAAAAATGGAAAAAATGAAAAAATGAAAAACAAAAAAAAAGTGTCATTGATGAAAACCTAGTAAATAGGCATCATTTTAGCAAAAAAAAAAAAAAAAGGATCTCTACCAAGAAGGTGAAAACCTTGTAAATAGGCACCTCTTGTTCCAAATTCTATATATTGTAGCATATCTTATGGCTCCTATATAGTTTCTTTCCAACTCTAGTTTGTTTCTTTCACTCATGCATCCATCGATTGAATCTTGTTGTAACTTGGGAGGCAACACACTACAATGTCATAGGAATAATTCACGATAGTCACTGGTTGTTCTAACTATGTTTGCCTACTATCCCTTGTGTCATTTTTAAGATTCCTCTCATGGAAAATCTCTCTCGCATTAGTCACTAGTTTTTCTAACTACATTTTCCTACTATCACTAGTGTCACTTTGAGATTCCCCTCACAAAAAATCTCTTTTACAATAGTCTCCATTTCTCTAACTGCATCTGCCTACTATTGCTCATGTCATTTTTAAAATTCCTCTAATGGAAGATCCCTCTCACGTCAATCACCAATTGTTCTAATTATGTGTACCTACTATCACTAGTGTCACTTTGAGATTCTCCTCATGAAAAATCTCTTTTACAATAGTCACCAGTTGTTCTAACTACATCTATCTACTGTCGCTAGTATCACTTTGAGATTTCCCTCACAGAAAATCTCTTTTATGATAGTCACCAGTTGTTCTAACAATGTTTGTCTAATATCGCTCATGTGATTTTTAAGACTCCTCTCATGGAAGACTCTCTCATGTTAGTCACCAGTTGTTCTAGTTGTGTCTATCTACTATCGTTATGTTTCCTAGTAAGGTTATTTCCTAGTAAGGTTCTTCTTACTAAAGATTCCTCATTGACTTCAATCACTAGTTGTTCTAACAATATCTAACTACTATTGTCATCCTACTAAAGAGATTTCTTTAATCTATGTTTTGAAGGTTGACACTTGACATCAATCCTATAACATGAAACAATGAACTTAAAATGATGAACTTGTTTAGGATATGTTGAGCTTTTCTTTGTTTGTTCTACTTTTTCTTTATCATGTCTCTTCAAGAAACTCAATGATGTCTCTTTTGACTAGAGAAATGAGGATTGGGGGCATGATATTTTCTTTGCTTTCTATTTATGGTTTAGTTCCAATGATCTAAAGCATTCATATAAAAGGGGTTTCTAGTATAAGAGCCTCTATCTCATATCGGATGGTTGTGTGTACCTTAACTCCTTTTATAGGGATAAATTAGTGAAGTTGGTTCTTCTCCTTGCATGTTGGAACGAATTCTCTATGCTACAATAAATATTGATACTCATCCTACTAAGTGAATGTATGGGTCATTGTGAGTATACCTAGCACACTTTTGGCTCAGGTTATGAATGCATAGGTCACTACGAACAAAACATTTTCTGATTACTTAGCATAAGAAGGATCTCTCATGTGTCTGATGTGTCCACATGAAAGAAAGATTATGGTCATTCTAGCTTCTTGTGCTTTGAATTATTACATTTAATTCTAGAAAAACAAGAAAATATGTCCTATTCATATTTCTATGACTACAAAGTCAGTGGGAATTGTATGACATGTGGGATTTCGCTAAATGCTCAGCGATGAATTTTTTTTGAAGCTTGGTAACTAGACTTAGGGTTGCATCTAGCACAAGGTTTCATTGCATAAGCACATGGCTCAATCACTAACTTGCATCCTTTTTAATGATGGATTGTTAACTACTTCAAAATATCATGCTTCTTCATGGCTGCACAAATCATGAATTAATCACCCTCTTGTCTACATTGGCTGCTCTAAACTCATTTTTGGGATCAAATTCAAAATCTAATACATTTAAACAACTCAACAATGTATTTTAAAATTTTGGGATTGAGGTGATCAAATGCTTGTGCAACCTATTTTCTTTGATACTTTGTGCATCTTAGAATCTTTTCAAATCACAATTTCTTCAAATTTTTCAAAATTTCTTTAAAAATTCAACTCTAGTCAACTTTGGTCAAACTTGGTTTTTTGGACCTTGAAATCACGCCAAATGTACTTCAAATTCTCCTCTGACTCATCTAATCTATTCTATATTCTTTTGAATCTCTAATTTCTTTACTATCTCCCAATATACTACTCGACATCATTGCTCTAGTGTTTCATCTTTCAATTTCACTCTGTAAGGGGTAGGATGATTACATCATTAAATCTTTCAAAAATGGCTTCAACTCAAACTTACATCATTGAATCTTTCAAAACTGGCTTCAAATCAATTTGAATCTCATATCCTCATCACTCAGGGCATCTCATCACTTAGGGGACCTTTTTCCCCTCTATCTGGCATCTATGTCATCTATCTCATCTTTTGATTAGTTGATCAATCTTATAATAGTCCTTGTCAGAATTCTATGGATAGTTATTGAGACAGTCTAACCCTAACTCCTAAGGATTGAGCCTCATTCTAGGGATGATTCTATGAGTCATGATAGGTCTTGTTATCACTTTCATGGACTAGTATTCAGGTGTTCTATCTATACTCTAGGGGATTAAGCTCCATTCTAGAGGTAATTCCAAATTCTTGATGAGGTCTAAGATTCATTCTGGAGATAATCCTAACTCTTGCTAAGGATTAAGCCTCATTCTGGGGATAATTCTAGGCTCTTGCTTTCAATCACTATTCAATGGATAGGTATCGGGATAGTCTAAACCTTGACTCCTCAAGATTAAGCCTCATTCTAGAGATAATTCTATGAATCATGATTAATTTTGTCATCTTCTAATGGACAAGTATCGGGATAGTCTAATCCTGACTCTTGAGAGTTGAGTGTCATTCTAGAAAATATTCTATGAAGTTTGACAATCTTTGTCTCATCAACTTTGGTATCTAGGTGTTCAATCTAGATTCCCTAAGGTTAAGCTTCATTCTAGGGGTAACCTAAAAAAGTTCACCAACTTTGGTATCTAGGTGTTCTATCTGAATTCCCTAAAGTTAAGCTTCATTTTGGAGATAACCTTAAAAAGCTCATCAACTTTGGTATCTTGGTGTTCTATCTGGATTCCCTAAGCTTAAGCTTCATTTTGGAGATAACCTTAAAAATATCATCAACTTTGGTATCTTGGTGTTCTATATGGATTCCCTAAGGGTAAGCTTCATTTTGGAGATAACCTTAAAAATATCATCAACTTCGATATCTAGGTGTTCTATCTAGATTTCCTAAGGTTAAGCTTCATTTTGGAGATAACCTTAGAAAGGTCATCAACTTAGGTATCTAGGTGTTCTATCCAAATTCCCTAAGGTTAAACTTCATTCTAGAGATAACCTTAAAAATCTCATCAACTTTGGTATCTAGGTGTTCTATCTAGATTCCCTAAGGTCAATCTTCTTTCTAGAGATAACCTTAAAAAGCTCATCAACTTCGGCATCTAGGTCTTATATCTGGATTCCCTAAGATTAAGCTTCATTCTAGAGATAACCTTAAAAAACTTATTAACTTTGGTATCTAGGTGTTCTATCTGGATTCTGTAAGGTTAAGCGTCATTCTGGAGATAACCTTAAAAGGCTCATCAACTTTGGTATCTAGGTGTTCTATCTGGATTCCCTAAGGTTAAGCTTCATTCTAGAGATAACCTTAAAATTCTCATTAACTTTGATATCTAGGTGTCCTATTTGGATTCCCTAAGGTTAAGCTTTGTTCTAGAGATAACCTTAAAAATCTCATCAACTTAAGTATCTAGGTATTCTATCTAGATTCCCTAAAGTTAAATTTCATTCTAGAGATAAATTTAAAAAGCTCATCAATTGGTATATGCATCATCAATTTTAGAACCAATCTCATTTCTTGATCTATGCTTCATACTTATGATTTCTTTGAATTGAACGTGCTACAGGCACATTCATTCAAAGAGGTGAAAATGTAATACCTCAAAATTGGCACATTGCCATGCTAAACCAATTCTGGTCTATTTAATCAATCCTAAGTCCTATTTTACTAGGCAATTCAGACTCTAATACTTGCTACTTGACCTAAGTGTCAAATATAGAAAATCCTAATCTACATTAATCACACTCTTTATTTGATTCTAAGAAGTATTGACACAAATTAGCTACACTAATCCTATTAATTAAGTTTAATTTAATTATAAGTGTTCATACTTTAATTAAATTAAAATTACCTCTTTAGCTAATGTACAAGGGAATTGAATGTATTTAATTTAATAAGATAATGTCCACATTTTAATTATTGAATTTAATTTTTCAATCAATTAAGATTATGCATTTATGAGGTCATATCCTATTTTATTAAATATCTTCTCCAAAATCTTCTCTTCAGTTCATAAATGAAAATTCTGAGTGAACTAGAACTTGAAATGGAATTAACTTAGTTAATTCTTTCTCACACTCAGAAGAGACTTAGTTAACTCTTCATCACACTCAAATTTGAATCAATTAACCTCACCTACACAAGGAATTTTCCATTATAATTAAATCTTCTTCAAAATCTCTATTGTTCATTCCAATTGATCTTGACCATCAATCAATTCTGGGATTCTATTTAAGGATCCTTCAATTCCTCATTACGGGGGTTCAATTTATTTTGCATCAAAATTATGCTGAAATATTTATTCATTTCTTTTTCATTCTTAGCTTAAATTTCTTACATATTAATCGCATATAGTTGAAAATGTATACATTTAGAATAACATGTCCTTCTTTATTCTTAGTTTAATCGATGCATTTCATTTAGATTAATTTTCATTCTCAAATAACTTAATCAAATCCTTCATACTAGAGGTCTAGTTGCTAGCTTCTCGTTCTGAGAGCAATAGCATAATCCATTTAGTTAGGAGGCAATAGATTGATTTTCCAAGTCATTCAAGTGAACGAGTCAATGTTCATTCTAGGATGGTTTTACATATAATGATCATGTTGAAGTGCGTGTGAAGAGTGAGTCCCACATTTCCCACATACAAACATAAGGGTTTCAAATTTGGTGATGAAGTCATGGTTCACTTTAAGAAAAATCCTTCTAGAACTTATAGGATGTTGAAAATGAATAAATTTGGACCTTGTAGGCTCTTTAATAAGCTTGCTAATGGTGATACTTTTTAGGTTGAACTATTTGATGGCATGGATATCTCACTTATATTTAACATTTATGATACACGTAAATTTTGTGAGTCTGGTGATGAAGCAATTGATAAAACCACTTTTCCTAAGAAGAAGGGAGAGGAAATTGAGTGGATCTTGGACAAAAGAAATAGTAAGAGCACTAAAGGAAATGATTACATGGAGTACTTAGTTCAATATCAAAATAGGGTCTATGCACCAAGTTGGTGTACAAAAAAGTGGACACCCCACCAAAAAATAAAACTTTTAATAACTTGATCAGATTATTCAAAACTGAAAATGTGGGTCAAGCTTGCTATCCAAGCCTACCCATATAATTAAAAATAATTGGATTGAGTTTTGTAAAACCAGATTGGGGTTTCTAAATTTATATAACTTAAAAACCTAATTAGGTTTCTTGAAATCTGATTTGGTTTTTTACATTTATATTACTTAAAAACTGATCAAGTTTCTTAAAATAAGAGAAATTAAAGGAATTTTTTTGACCTTTGTTGCTTATGTTCCTTACTAAAGTAGTTAGGGAAATTTTTCAATCAAATTGTCACTAATTTCATATATTCTAATATACTAGTGAGGCATCATAAAAATATGACGAGGTTTCAAATGGAATTGAAGAAATAGAGGATTAATACTTATTCAAAAAACTACTAATATTATATTTACTTCCATAGAAAAAAAAGTTACAATTACATCTAAAATGTTCAGAAACATCCTTTTGAAATAATATAGATGAAGAATTGAATTCACCTTTTTTAGAATTTTCCAAATTGAAATCCAAAATATAATGTGTCTACATAATTATGTTGAGACTTCTAACATTGAAAAATAAAAATAAACTAATGTACGGGCATCTAGGATTCATTAGCAATCTTGTATTAACCAATTTTAATTTTTTTTTTCATATTTCTAGTATATTGATTGTGTGAAGCATCTTGCTATTCTTCCTTCTCTTAATATGCAAGGACAAGTTCTTGGAGTGGACCTATCATGGATCTTAATTTTATGATCATAGCTCTTAATGTTTTAGAAATGACATGTTCTCATTCATCTTTACTCAAGGAATGTTCTTTGTTGGTACCTTTTGTAGCATGTTGGAATTTTCTTATACAGATTTCTTGCATGTATGTGATCTTTCGTGGATTTTCAAGTGAATTATTAGATGTCATCTAAAGTTGTGTAAGATCACATCTCTTCTTGTGTTTGATTATGTGGTCTCTCATTTCTCCTTAAGATATGGGAGCTATTATTTGTAATACTTTCCTAAACTTGGAAATTGTGATCTCTCAGTTGGTACATGTTTCTTGATGTCTATATAATGTAATGGATCATTTATATAGTGGTAGTAATGTTAGAATAGAAGATCTAGAGGTTGGTATCTTTAGAAATTAGTCTCACACATTGAATTTTTGTTGTAATAGAAGGAAATGATGATGTAGGATTTATGTCTAAGATGTTGTAAGTAAACTAAATTGGATCTGCATTGAATCAATCGAATTTTGTTGTTTTATATATATTTTCTATTGTGTTTCTATGTGTTTACTCTTTCTTCTTTTTTTGGATATCTTCTTTTTAGTTTAACCTAATTGAATCTACATCAGGTGGTATTAGAGTGAGTTTATGTTTCTTGAAGAGTTTTAGATCATTAAAAACTATTTTTAATTTTTTTTGTAGGGTAGCAGATTTGTAATATGACCTATAACATGTGGAGGGTTACAATCTTATTATAACTATTACACATATGGTTTGTGGGAGAGGAAATTTTAATCTCTCCATCATGGATATGTTGAGAAAGATTCTTACTGCACTTAAAGTTGTGGAAACAACCCAATTAAGAGGAAGGTTGATGGATTATTTTAGTGAATAGAAAGATGAGGAAGTTGGAAAAAAAAGCCTATAATTTAGATAAAGGTGATGAAAGGTTATTGAGAGATTTGAAAAGAGCGAATGCTAGGATACATTCTAATACTCCTAATTCATGGAAAGCTTAATGCCAATGAATTGTTTTTTAAAATTAAAAAGATACCATGAATGGGCACTAACCGAGAAACAAAATGTTGTAAAATAACTTAAAGTTGGATGCAATAAAAATTTAACCTATCCCCTTTCTTAATTTAGAAATCCCCAAACTAGAGTATCCCAATATCTAACAGTAAAAAAACTATTAGTTGTAACCATAATATATTAAAAAAACTATTGATTACAAAGAGTCTATAAAAGCACCATGAACAAGGCCCACCAAAGTTGATCGCTAAAGAAAAAAGCATAACCAAAATATATAAAACAACAAAGAAATATCTATCCTTATTCTTCTCCTTCACCTCTCACTTTTCCAACAACAACTACAACTAGTTATCATGTATAAAGTTGTATAAGGAAATAGTGGTGTGTGTCCCTATCATAAAAATAAGCCCTTCTTTTTTATCATTAAGTAGTGAAGAGTTGAAGCCTCTAAATGCATAACTTAAACTAGAAGCCTAGACACATCATAATGTCGAAAACATACAATTGGAACAATTGTTATTTTGTCATTGATGTTAAATCTAAGGATGCGACATATTGCTACCTAATCTAAATATAGTATATATTTGATTAATGAAGAGAATTTGAGATTTACTCATAACTATAGCACCCAGAGGAAAGGTTAAAGTTATGAAAATGGAGTTAAAATGGATATTTCATTAGATAGACTTTGATATAGAAAAGTAATTGTTTATGTCAAGGAAGCTAAGTTGAGTAAAAGAGTAAATTACTAATGAGTGTTGACTAATTCTAGTGTTAATCAAGACACAATTAGTGTTGAGAAAATCTAGTGTTGACCAATCACTATCATTGACTAAGAAAGTTAGTTGATGTTAAATAAAAAAATTAAATAGCGATTGAGTGTTAGAATTTAGTGATTGTCGAGTAACAATAAAAAATCAAATTCAAAGGAATTACAAATGAAGTTGACTCAATTGATTTCTTAGGTGATATAAAACATGTCAAAGATTAGATTGATGATTTGGAATATTAAATTCAAGGTGGTATTTAGGTAAAGACCTAATAGAAGGATTCTACAGAAGTTTCTAGAGGATGATCAAGATGTTGTGCAGATACATTGAATCGAGTTGAAGCTGATCGTAAACCCTAAGATCTATGGTGGATGTAGAAAATGATAAATCACAAATTGCCTATTTAAACAGATACTAAATCAAAGTTTTGGTGTCCTTTCTATTCATCCTAACCAAGCTTAGCCAATGTGTATGAGCTAGCTCATATGTAGAACAAGGTTGATCAGAAGTACACAAGAGTGTGAATGGGAAACTAAAGGAGAAAGCTTGTGGATGTGATGTTGTTATTTATAAGTGATTTTGAGAAGAAGGCTTAAGTGTTGATGAGAAGTATGGACTAATTTCTTGAAGGGTGTCCAAGAAGATCAAGATCAAAGGTGACAATGAAAGGCTTATCAGTGAACAAACATAAGGACTAAACAAAGATGTTGAGTTTTCTTTTTGCGTGATTCTTAACAATAGGAATCCTTTCGAACTCCTCTCTGGAAAAGCTAATCTAGGATCAATTCCAAGATTCCAGGTGATCTTGTGACCTACTGGAATTTTCTCAATAGAAGATAAATGTGAATGTTTACATGGAGGCCTTTGCTAGTTCTAACCAATTTTGGATAAGATTTTGAATCTACTTGCTATCTCAAAAGAATAATGACACAAAAACTAATATATTTTTGTTTTTTAATGAATTTAATCTAACAATGCAACTATATGAATTCCTAATTTAACTGAGGGTTAGAAATGAAAATAATGAAGATAACATAAAAAGAAGTTTAAACAAATGACTTGAAAAGTAAATCCCTAATGGATGTAAGCCACAGAAACAACACGTGTATGAATTAAGCCTTTGAAAAGATTGGTAGCTAACAAATGAAAATAGGAGCAATGCTTTCTTAATTCCACTGATGCAATTGTTAATAGGAATTTAGTAACCATAAGATGTTTCACTTTTCATCAAATCACAAGGCCACATAAAGTGTGCTTATGTGAGACAAAAAGCTATGTAAGAACAATAGGATGATCTCTTCTTGAACTAAGTACACTAGCAAAATTTATAAACTCATAGCAAACACCAAAATTAAAAGATCACTCAATTAAAATAACACAATAAGAATATATGCTCCATTAGACTCCATGAACATACATTCATAAAATATAACACACTCAGGCAAGAACAACTACACTCCAAATGAGAGCACCAGTAGCATATATTATTGCATCAAAATAACGATGGCCTGGAATACATATTACATTCCTAAATTTATAAGAAATCTTCTCCTAAATTTGTGTTGAGAGTGAGAGATCTCTTTATGCAAACATATGCCTCTAAACTAATAAAAAAAAATCTTTTATGTACAAACTAACTCTCTAACTGGTATTAAGACTCTATCCTTATTTATATCATTTAATGGATGCATGATCCATTACATGTCTTTAAAAAAAAGAAAGCATTAGAGAATAAGAAGAAGAAAGCCATTAGATGATGTAGGAGCCTCTAGAGGTTCCAAAAATAAAATCTCAATGTTCACTAGATGTTTGTAGGAGTTAAACTACCTCCAAAATGTATTTTCAATGAATAGAAAACTCTAAATTTAGAACTGGTAGTTAACTGTCAGCGAACCTTTGAATTCTTCCAAAAAAATTAGCACACCTTCAAAGAAGTACACCTTGGAAGTAGTGCACCTTGCAGACCTAGCACACCTATGCACCTCAGAAGCTAGTGCACCTTGGAAGTAGGTCCAAAAATTCAAAATATTACCAAGTATCAAAACTAAAATTCTAGCTTTTGGGTCTTGTTCCCCTCTATACTAGAGCTATGTCTGGGTATTTGCTCTTAAATTTCTCAATAATCTTCCTGACTTGGGTTGCATCCAAAAAATATAAAGCTTCATATTTGTCCTTCACTTTTTTCCTATAGTTTCCCACCTTGATGCGAGTCTCTACAAAATCTCCCAATTTCACATCCAAATCTAGCAATGCCTCTTTAGTCTTGAATGCTTGTCTGATATCCTCATCAATGGAAGCTTCTTCAAAAGTCTTCCAAAACTATTCAACAACTACTTCTACAATCATCAATTTATCTAAATTATTCTACATATGGTGTAGCAGTTTGAGATTTCCTTGTATAACTTGTACACCTTTCTCATCAAAAGTTTCTTGACATTGTTGACCAGGTTTCAAAAATGGATCAAGTTGCACATTCTCCTTATCCCTTTTCTCAAGTGCCACATTTAAATTCTCTTCAAGATTTTAAAGATCCAATGGACCAACTACATCATTTAGTTTTCCCCTTAGGATCTCATTTTTTTCCCAAAGTGTTATCAATTTAGTCTCATCCTACTCTAAGTGCCTAAACACTTTCTTGATTTTCATTATAAGCATCAATTTGGTAGTATCCATAGTAGGTTTCGCAAGCATAACCTCCTTGATTTGATAATTTTTTGGAGTCAAGTTCTCAAAGTTTGTAGGTGGAGGAGGGATAGAAAAATGGGAAAACAAGTCTTGATTCTAATCACTCACGACAAAGGCCAGTGTTTGTGCATCATGTATATGTGACTTAGGCCTCTTGATAGCTTCAATTAATTCTCTCATTCCCTCTTCCTCAATACAATACCACTTTCTTTTGTTTCTAACCATCACTTCTTTTCTCAACCATCTTGGAGTATTTGCCATTGAAGATTTTCCTTTAGAAGGAGTTTGTTTGGCTATGCTCCTTCCTTTATCACTCCTCTCCTTAGTCTTCTCCTTTTGTGCAAAATCCACACTGGGCATCTCCATATATGTCTAGTCCACAGTCCTCACCTTTGTATCATGGGAAATCTATTGAGGTTCCTCACATATTTTTCCTTCCTTCAAAACTTCATTGATAGGTATTTGTTGTGGCTCTTATTCTTTTTGAGGTTGCACCTATTCTTCATTACTCAGAGGGAGAGGAGTAGTTGAACTTTTATCCATGAAAAATAAATCTTGATTTGGTGATGGTTGAGCTATTCTAGGTCCTTGTGGTTAAGGTGGCAATTGACTCCAATTCTCTTGTGGAGGTTGATTTTTTGGAGTATCCCTTATTTTGTCTCCCACCAACACAGTGCCTGCCAACATGAAATCAAAATCTAACTTTTGAAAGAAATCAGCCCTTTCATCCTCCTACTCATTAATCCATTGTTATAGCTCATCCTTGGAAGTTGTAGATTAAATATGATGTGCAAGAATAGATGGCAGTGTAATAGTGGAGCTTCTTCTCTATTCTAACTCCATAGCCCTAGCAAGACGAGTCCTCTAACTCAAGGGAAGGTTATCTTCTTCATCTTCATCATCCTCTTCTGGAATAACTTCTAGAAGTGATGGAAAAGGAATAACCTTTCTTATTACCTTTTGTCTCCTTTTAATTGGAGTTTTGATCTTTCTTCTTTTGGTAGTTGGTGGGAAGGCTTGTACCTCTTGTTTAGGTGAAGACACTTCTTGTATTTCTATTTCAGCTCCTCCTTGCCCTTGTTCTGGTGGTGGCACTTGAGGATTATCCTTAGTCTACATGACTTCTATATTCTCTGCTCCTCATACATTATCTGCCTCATATTGTGGTGGTGCTTGAGTTGTTCCTTCTTTCGGTTGGGCTTATTAATGGGAAGTTATTTTCCTCTCACCTTTACCTTTTTGATCCCTATAGTATCCAACTTCTCCATCAAGTTGGTGCACTATTTATAGCCTTATTGGGGACTGAGCCATGAATGTGGGTACTATTACCTTCACTCCTCTACCTTTGACTAGGCAGGTTGTAGCTTGGAAAACTATAGTTTGAGGAATTGGATCCAGATTGAATGGTATTTTGATCCAATCCTATGTCAATTGGATGACATGCCTCAACCTATGATTAATATCCAAATTTTCTTCTTTATCAATCTTAGCGTTCATGATAGGTCAATCAAAAATCTTATCTATATTGTACAATGGATCAAGGACCTCTTCATTATCTTGCTACACTATCTTTAAAGGGAACTTTATCTTCAAGGCACTTCCTAGAAAATAGAGAGCCATCCTACAATTATCCCTAATTTGGATTTCATAGTCATCCACTGCATTCATCCAATGATCCTCAATGGCATCCTCATGTTGGAATTTTTTTCCCACTAAGTACTACACTCGTCCAATGTTATCAAAGAAGGGACAAGGAGAGTTATATTCATCCAAGGGATAATGATCCCACTCAGACTCAAAAGTTGGAATATCCTATTTTTGGACTATGCTAAATAGTTCTATAGTAATGGGCCATACCCAAGTTTTCTTGTGTTGTTTCCTTACTCTCTCATATGTAGACAAGAGTTGTCATGCAATCTCCAGAAATATGCGCTTGTCACACAGATACCTAGGAAGCTTCTTGGGATTGATAGTCATTCTTGCTACCCTCAAATAAGTGAATGTCTTAAATTGGTTGTAATAGGTGCCTATTTATGTAATCTTTTTTGTTGCCTCATCTGACATCCTTTATGCATAATCTCCTTCAATGAATTAGATGATTGTGAAATAAAGGCATCATTTACTATCCTATTATCCTTACTGTGCTCTAAAAGATTTTTCTTCAGCAACTAGGGGTATAATAGATTAGGCCATGAATTTGCATCTTGCATGCTACCCCTTTTGAACAATCCTAGATAGTCTATTGCTCTTGTAGCTACTAGGTACACCAAATAGGATGTCATATAGAACTTTTGATTTTTCTTTACTGACACCAATTTTTCATCCAATTTATCACTAAAAATCAAAGCCTAATCAATTTGCATCTTCATTGTTCTTATGGTCTCAATGAAATGCACCATCTATATTTTCAATGTTCTGATGTCAGTAACCCCATGAATCTACTCAAAAGTATTATACAATATCTGATATCATCTTTCATATAGCCCCTTGTCATGTCCACTTTGCTTTCTTTATGTCCAAGAGGAGTCTTCTCAATGAGATACGAAGATTGAATGATTTTGGATGCTTCCTCTCCATTGTCTCTATACCATCTTTCTACCTAATGATATGTCATATGTTCATTGATTGAGTAGTGTCATTGGGAAAACTCATGTAGATTGATCATGATCTTCATCTTGGTTTCAAAGGTACTTCTTCATTCTTCACCTTGGTAGTTATGATTAGATAGATGTCCAAAATATTTTTTATATCATAGAAGAATTTCTCTCTGTAGATTTTAAAGGGGGATTTTATTTCCACTAGATTTTCCTCAGTTAGAATTAAGGGAGGGTGTTAGTGTTTAGTAATTTTAACCTAATGATACCTTCAATTTTGATCCATCAATCACAGTGAGTTCAACAATGATTTAAATGGTGATTTGAGCTAACCATTTGTTCTCCTAAATTTTACTATACACATATGCAATGGTTTCTTTATTATATAAACAATAAACCAGTTGCATAGTGTAATAAAAAAAATTTATCATGGAATGAGAATCTGTGTTTATTCTCCACTCTATTTTATTTTTGAATTCTTGCAAAGATGTGTGTATTATTTTCCTAACCAGATCTATGCAACCATTGCTACAAAATTTTAATTAGTATCAGAGCCTTGGGTCACAAGTTTGAATCTTGGGAGGTATCTTTCATTCTGTTGGTGTGAAACCCTCAATTGGTACTAAGGGGGAGATTTTTTACTTAGTGCTCAACACCTCCTTTAGGGTTCACGACATGGCTTAACCATCTCTCATAGATTTGGGTAAGTCTAGTGTTTGTGATGTTCTTATGGATAACTTTGTTATTTTAGTTCGAAGGATCAATTTCTTTGCTTTAGATGATTTGTCATGCCTTTTAATATCTATTGTACTAGTCTTATTTCTCTTCTAGTCTATTTAGACATCATTTGTATGCATTCCTACAAACACATTGAGATAAAGTTTTATATTGCATCTATATTTTCATTTCAGTTGTTTGCCTTGTCTTGTTTGGATTCATTATGTCTTGTGCCCTATTGTACATGTACTACTCTGATAAAATTCCATAGGGGGCTCATTTTTTGATTTTGTTTGACATCTTCCTTTATCTAGTGGGTGTCCCTTCCATGACATTAGCCTCATGATGTGTCTGAGATTGATCACCTCAATACACACATATTTACCCTTTTGTGCATCTTGATCATGGTTCCTTGAGATGTAGTTATTTTGGCCCACTTTCTAGTTGCCTTTCACCTCACCCTTGTTTGCATTAGGGGGGGTTGTTTTATTGTTCCTCATGCTTCCTTGGTTTGATTGATCAACTCTTCAGGATTTTGTGTTTCATGCCATTTGTATCTTTTAGTTTAGTTGTTTTCCTTTGTGTGCCTCCTAAGTTGATGCAAATTATAGTCTTTTCTACCTAGTCAAATTATATTTTAGTGGAGGTTCTTCAGATCAACAATTACTTTTGAAAGAGCTTTGCAGCTTCTACATGCTTTAGTTGTGTTCTTCATGATCATCTTTTGTTCCTATCTTCTAGGACATTCCCTAGTTTGGATCCTTCTTCAATCCTTCAATATTTTCTTTTTAGCATGTTTTCCATTTCATTTTGGAGTAGTGTTTTTCCCATGTGGTTTTCTCTATTTCTCCTCTTTTTAGAGATTTAGTTGTGCTTAAGTACCTCATCAGGCTTTGTTTGTCAGGACCCAATTCTACTTTTAGTAGTAGTTTCTATATTTTTACCTTATCCCTAATTTTATCTTAAGGGGGGTGTTAGAGTAATTAGATATTTCCTAATTAACTCTAGTTGCTTAAGCTAAACTTTAAGCATCTAATAATTAATTCTTTTATTAATTATTTTGATGCAACCTAGGTTAGACCTTTCAGGGTTTTGATCTCCTTTTATAAGGACAATCTCTCATTGTAAACATTCATTGAGAATTGAGAATTGAGAACTAAGATTAATTCATTGTTGATTATAGCAATCTACTTTTTTTCTCTTCAAGAATGTCTCATCTATGGTTTTGCAATTTTTGCCTCCATAGCATTTTTCTTCTCTCTTCTATAGTAGGTGTTTTCATGTAGGTTATTCTTGGGATTTGTGGGGTTGATCTTTCATCAACTTCAACACCATTAACTAGAACACCTAAGAAATGGGTTACACCTAATCAAAGGAGTAACACCAAACATCTAGATTGATTGAGAAGGGAAAACAATTGCAAGTATCACTACTTAGTAATATAACCCCACTATCTCAGATTATGACTCAATCAGAAGAGATGGTAGATGGTTTAGTAAGTTTAGATGAGGTAATAATCCTACCCATGTATTAGTTGAAGAATTTGACAATGGAGCAAATGCAAGAGTTGCAAACTCTATTGAGCTGAAAGGAAAACCAAGAACAACTAAGGAGAGATCATAAAAAGAAATAGGTACTACACACTGTTAAAGACATTTTTGTAGATACATTCATAATAACTAACTTAAATAATCAACAACAACTTTTGGATCAATTAGTGTATGTATTTGACAAGATTTAATCAAAAGATATAGGGAGAAATGAAAAATTGATGCAATGGTTTGAGAGAAAGTTTGAGCACAAATTATTGGAGAAAGTCTCTAGAGAACTTGTACATAAAAGAGTAGAGATTTATAATTTAGTCACATAGCTAGAAGTAATTTTGAATAATATTCATACTTTGTATATGAAGCTTTGTGATGTTGAGTTCTCCACATTGGATAATCAATGATCTATTGATTTAATAAATGTTGACATGAGGGCATGTACAAATTCATTGGGAAAGAATACAAGTTCGAGCTTACCCTCATACAATAAGTTAACATTTAGACAATAAAGGTTATCCAAGATCACTACTCAAATTAGTGACATGAGGAATAAATTGATATTAATTCAATTTCAGCTACTACCACATTTGGAAATTATTTAGAAGGAAGTGTGTATAGCATAATATCATGAAGGAAGACACCCATTTATCAAAAATTGAAGGTCTAATTGATCTAGCCACTAAGATCAAAATTCTAATTCAATTTATAGAGAAAGTAAAGGAATAGTGGAATAAAGGCTTTGCAAAATTTTTGGCAAGTCGAAAATCATTTTTTGAGAAATATAAGATAGCCACAACAAGCCCCAATCGATAAGTGACAAAAACAAGGGGGAAATTAGTCATAATAAAAAGGGAAATAAGAGACAATAAGAGTATTAAAAAGCACTAAAGGGAAAATATCAAAAATCAGAGATAGATTCATCACAAATTCATTAGATAACAGTATCAACAAACTAGGATTGCAAATAGAGATTATAGTCTCATTGGGAATATTATTAAATGAAATGATAATTCATGAAAAAATGTGTTTTCCACTAATTTCAAAGGGGGGGATTGTTGATCTCTATGCCTATATTACCTATTTGTGCCCAAACACTCAGTCGTTTACAAGGAAAGGATGGAAGGTCATCATGTAAATGCTAATGACTTATTTATTTTGCATTACATGTTGAGCAAGTTCAAGATTTTCAAGAAAGTAAGAGATTGTTGAGCACCCTAGTTGAGATTGAGCACATATATAATATGAGATATTACAAGTTAAGGAGTAATTTGGAAGATAGCTTTTGCTGAGTAAACAGAAAAGATCAAGCATGTAGAAGTTGATTGCTAAT
This sequence comes from Cupressus sempervirens, assembly GCA_028749045.1. Classification (NCBI taxonomy): domain Eukaryota; kingdom Viridiplantae; phylum Streptophyta; class Pinopsida; order Cupressales; family Cupressaceae; genus Cupressus; species Cupressus sempervirens. The sequence continues at coordinate 179,842,150 of CM053786.1, read as the reverse complement.
ATTAATGATAGTTACAATTGAGGGTCAAAAAATTCAAATCCTGAGAAAATCTATTTTGTTATATGATTTTTTAATCATATAAACACCTATGTAACCTATTTTTTGCCAACTTCTATATATATTTAATAGTTTTAGAGATATTTTAGATTGGGTTTATGCATCTTTACAATAAGTATTAATCCTAAGGACAGAAAATCAACCGATTAGAAAATCAGAAGGGAAACAAAATAAATTGAATTATGAACTATTTATTATGATCAAGAACATTCAAAAATTGCCTATTTAAAGATGGTTCTAAACCTAGGATCAAGGAGATGGAGAAGAAACATATGTACCTATGAATCAATGGATGAATGTGCAATAAAAGGAGTGACCAAGGATAGAAAAGAGAAAGAAAGGCTATGTCTGAAAGGAAATCAGATAGAGCAATCCAATTAGTGAATTACCAAATAGAGATATAAGATCAATAGATCAAATTGAGACATTGAATAGAGGAGATCCAAAATCATCTTTCAAAGAAAAATGTGGGTTAGGTACCAAATCAATTTTAATAGATTGAGTTAGGGAAAATCTCTTAACCGAGTAATCCTAACATATCTATGTAAATATCCTAATAGAGTCATTACTTGATTGTAAGTGTAAAATCCTTTAATAGGGTAAGACCTAGTAGTCTTAAATATTGTAACAGGATAGACCCTTTAGAGGGTATAGATCATATATTTTGATTAAACATTGTAACTCTAACATGTTAACTATGTTATTGCAATAGTGAAGATTTGTGGGTTTCATCCCCACCCAAGTTTTACCTTTACATTGAATTTTTTCTAGGTAACCAAGTCATTTGTGTTATGTGTTAAAAAATTTCATGGATGTGATGTTTTAATTTAAATTTTAGCAATATAGTTTTGATGATAGATGTGAGATGTATTAGGTGTGAAATTAATAGTTTGGTTTTGTAATAAAAAGTTGTTTCCCATTAAATACTTCCAATTTTATAACTCACCAAGAATCAGTTGGAGGGTCATTTAGGAAGTTGACACAGGTGCACTAGAGCTATATAAGTGATGCAGGAGCATCCTAGGTGTAAGAGAAATCTTACATCACCCAATAATATTTTCTTTTTAGTATTTTCTATTTTAATAAGGACTAATAGACATGCTGGTTTCCATTTATGGGAACTTTCTATTTTTAGTAAGTTTTTCATATGAGCTTGGAAAGTTCTCATTTTCTACAGGAAGGTTCATTTTGGAATTCTAAGCCTACCATAAAAATCTCATTGCTCTAGCATAAGTATCAAAGAAGTTATTGAAGATTTTTGATGGAAAAATTTGGAGAAAAATCTTTAGCATCACCATTGGGGTCCTTAAAGTGCCCGAATGAGGTCCAAAAAATAGATGAAAGGGCACTTGAGTGGTTTTGAGCTTGTAGATCAAGAGATGGAATTTCTGAAAAGTGATTATAATAGCCATTTGGACCAACAGTTTGAGAGTTATGGCCTTCCAAAGTTGGGCTACCAAAATATCTAAAATAATTTGTGAAAAATGTATTTAGCCAACTCTATATGTATTGTTAGTGTCTGTCAGCCCTAGGTATTAAGTTTGAGCATCTAGAACCTTCCTAGGTGGCATAAAATTGCTTATTTAAGAAAGGAGTGAACATTGTCTAGGACAACTCTTGGTGATAGTTCATAGCTTGTCTTGCACATAATTGTAATGAAGGTGGCCATGTCGGTTAGCATCTTGTACTTGTGAATTCTATAATTTTACATTTGCAGTGCAAATAAGAAGTCCATATTTTGTTCTCGCATTTGTTGTTGTTTCTTTGTTTCATGTTATGGTTTATGGTATCAAGGGGTTTATGTTATTTTGTACATGGTGTATTAGAGCTAAAATTCTTGAGTGTATGGATAGATCACCAATTGTGAGGTAGTTCACACTAGGACCATGGTTAGACTGAATGTGTAGACAAATTGCCAATTGTGAGGCACTTTGTAGTAGGGTTTCAACAGAAGTGCCAAAAATGCCTCCACAAAGAGAGCATGGTAGAAGAACTATAGGTCTTACACCTAAGGGTTTTATAGCCCTACAAATATAGATATAAGCATTGTAAGAACAAATGCATAGAGTAATGAATCTTCCTATAAAGATGAAAGCAAGAATGAGGATAAAGTATAAGAAAATGCCAAAGCATAGGTAGTTCTACACCTAGGGGAAGAAAAGCTTTTTAGGGCCATTTCCAAGATTGGAAAAATACCTAATTTTTGGGTTCCCACATAATCAAAAAATCTTAATCTAGAGCAGTTGATCGATGTTAGAATGAATCCTAATGCTATGGGGGAGAATTGCATAATAGTGTTATGACTATTTTGTCATTGATGAAAACATAGTAATAACTTTACAAAACATTGACGAAGTAGTAGACTGAGATTTTTGTATTAAGGTTAATACATTGTGTATTTGATCATGTTCAATTACCAGCATACACTGCAACATGTATGTGACATGTGGGCAAGTGCACAGAACCTAAATCAATAGTGTACAAAAGATATTAATGATTTACAGTGAACTGTAGGAAAACAAAGCATTGGGAAAATAGTTTCTATTGTATGATTGATATAGCACATTGTGTTTAGAATTAGAGTTGTGTAGTTAACTAAAGTTGCACACTAACTACTGATGATGTCAAAAAGTGCACAGCTATGGATGTTGCATGTGTGGAAGGTTGTGTATAACTATGAGTCGACATCATTAATTAAATATGTATTTCATTTAATTAACTTATGATAAAGTATGGATCTGAGTAAAGGAATTAACATTGAGTATGGTATAAAGGAAAGATGTTTTTCTAAGTTTTAAGAATAAGGAGAAAAAGATCAAGAAGTAGAGAAGACTTATGAATTGCAAAGTAAAGGAGAAGTGTAATCTTCTAATGTGTGTAAGTGACCTTAAGGGTTACTATTGATGGATACAAAGTTCTAGATCTAATTGCATGATCTAAAGGTGAAGAAGTTTGATGTACTAGGAAAAGAAAGAAGTGAAATATTGTCACATATCTATTATTCTAGAAGGAACAATATCGGGGTTAATTGGACAATGGGTTCATTGATACGATCCTGAAGCTATTTGGATAGTGGGTTTAGCTACCTTCTTCAACTCCTAATAGGGTTGGAATCTCCTAAAGGGAACTCTTTGTACTAAGAATTGTAAAAGACTCCTAACAGGGTCCATCCTCTAACAAGGAATGTTCAAATTAGTACATTATCTTGTGGGCATCATTCCCACTGGGGTTTTCCCTCTAATCAAGGGTTTCCCTAATCAACATATCTAGTGTAATTGTGTATGCACATTACTTTATGGTTGTTGTTTTCTTTGGTTGAATGATTAAGAATTCCTTAAGAAGTTTAATATTTTAGATTGTAGCATAAATAATTCACACACCCCCCCCCTCCTCAGTTATACTGGTATTTCTAACAATTGGTATCAAAGATTTTGGTCCTTGAAAGGGAAGTTTAAAAAATTTGGGAGATCCATGGTGAACCTTTTTAGGAATAAAGTCCTAGATTGAATGACACAAATTATGATAGTTGGAAGGATAAAATGAAGACTCATCTCTTGTGCATGGGTCTAGGATATTGGCTTGTAAACAAGACATCAAAGAACATTCCAGAAGAAGACAATCTTGAAACTTGTACCAATGAACAAAGACAAGTGTTTATGTTCAACATAAGAGCAAGAGAAGAAATACTAATATCATTACCTAAAAGTGAGTATAGTTAGGTAAAACTACTAAAAACATTTCATGAAAATTTGAAAACATTAGAAGCTAATTATACGAGTGATACACATGCAAAAAGGGTTAGATTACAAAATTTATATTGCACATTCTAAGATGTTAGAATGATGGAAGATGAACCTATAAGAAACTATGTTGGGAGAATATCTAAGATTGTTGTAGGAATCACATCTCATGATGGAAAGAAGTCTGATGATGAAGTGATATGGAAGATTTTGAAAAGGTTGACACCACCTTTCAAGATAGTAGCACAAATGATTCAACTAATGATACCTTGTACTACTAACTTCACCAAAGAGAAATTTCTTTGTAGATTGGAAGCTGTAGAATTTGATCTAAAATAATCTAGAGAATTGGCAAAAGTTGAGACAACATTTAGTGCACTAAACATCAAACCTGGTCTAGCAAGGAGCACAAAAGCATAAGGAGACATTGCTAGTAGCAACAAGACCACTGAAGAAAAGATCCAAGAGGGAGTAGCTCTTCTTGTGGAAAGAGAAAAACATGGTAAGAATATCTTCAATTGTTGGACATGTAATGAATATGGTCATTATGCATCTACGTGTTCTAAAAGAGAAAGAAAGTATAAGGGAAGGTTCAAGTCTAGAAGACCTAGAATTTTTTTGTATGCTAATGAAGAAGAAGAAGAAGAGGAATATAATCAAAACATGAGTGAATATGAATTAGGATTCATATCTATAAAGGAGGATGATCTTGATAGAGAAATCAAAGAAGAAAGTGTGTTGATCTCACAAGTTGAAAAGAAAGATTGGATCATTCATAGTGGTTGCTCACATCACATAACTAGTGACATGAACAAGTTTGTCAAATTCAAAAGCCATGATGGAGGAATTGTTATAGTAGGGAACAATGTAGCCTATCATATTATAGGAATTGGATCTATCACAGTTGACGGTAAAATATACAAAGATGATGGTTACTTTGTTGATGGACTAAAGCATAACTTGTTGAGAATTGGTCAACTTATGGAAAAAGGATACCAAGTGTAGTTTGGTAATAACACATGCATTATAAAGAACAAGGAAGGAAAACTACTTGGTACTGGCACTAAAACTAGAGGTAATGTATTTCAATTAAACTCCACTGAAATAACATGTTTGGTAGCAAACATTGACAATAGTTGGTTGTGGCACAAAAGATTTTCTCATATTAACTTTGATAACATTGTGAAGGCCAGTAATACACATGTTGTAAGAGATTTACCTAAGATCACTAAGCCCACTAATACTATTTGTAAGGAATGTATTTTGGCCAAGTAGAAGAGAGTCTCATTTTTGAGCAAGTAGTTTTGTACTATACAAGAGCTGGAATTGGTTCATACAAATCTGAGTGGTCCTGCAAGAACAAGAGGATTCTATGGAGAAAGGTACTTTATGATTTTTGTTAATGATTTCGCTAGAATAATGTGGGTACCTTTTCTTAAAGAAAAATCGAAGGCATTTGAGAAATTTGAGATATTTAAGAACAAAGTTGAGAATGAATTTGGAGTCAAAATCAAGAGGTTAAGATCAAATAGAGGAGGAGAATTCACCTCTAGAGAATTCAATATCTATTGTGAAGAGCATGGCATTAGAAGACATCTATCTTCACCCCATACACCTGAGTAGAATGGGATTGCTAAAAGAAGAAATAAATCAATTGTTGAAGTACTAAGAGCTATGTTATTTGAGAATGAAGTACCAAAGAATTTTTGGAGATAAGACATCAATACAATAGTATACACACTAAACAGAGTAGAGAATAGGAAAGGTATGGAAAAAACACCCTATGAAGTATAGTTTGGTCACTGACCATCTGTCAAGTACTTCAGAATACTTGGAATCAAATGTTACATCAAGAGAGATGATTATATTGGTAAGTTTGATCCAAGGAGCAATGAAGGTATGTTTCTTGACTATTCATTAAAAATTAAAGCCTATAGATGTTTCAACTACGTAACAAAAACTATAGTAGAGTGCACAAATGTTAAAATTGATGAAAAGTTTGGCACCAATGAAAAGATAGTGGATTATAACTCTAATGGAAATGATTACTTTTGAATGACTAATAGAAGTAATGAGTTATTTCTCAAGACTAAAAATGGTTTGCAGAAAAATGTGCAAATTGAAGATGGAAGGGAAGAACATAGCACATTGCTTGAGATAAGAATTGAAGCAGCAACTCCTACCCAGATAGGAACTTGGTAAGAAACCATCTTGCTAATTAGATAATAGGAAGTAAAGAAAAGGGAATAATGACAAGGAACAAAATTAATAAACAACTATGTCTAATATCTCAAGTAGAACAAAGAAGTGTAAATAAAGCAATCAAAGATGATCATTGGATAAATTTAATGAAGGAAGAACTCAAGAAAATAATAAAAAATGACACATGGGAATTAGTTCCTAGACCTAACGATAAAAATGTGATTGTCACAAAATGGGTATTTAGAAATAAAATGAATGAATAGGGAGAAGTGATAAGAAACAAAGCAAGACTTCTATGCAAAGGATACTCTTAGCAAGAAGGGATTGATTATGAAGAAACATATGCACTTGTAGAAAGGATGGAAGTAGTTAGAATGTTCCTAGCATATGCAGAAAATAAGAATTCTAAAGTATATCAGATAGATGTTAAGTCAACATTCTTGAATGGAGAACTGGAAGAAGAAGTATATATTGAACAACTAGAGGGTTTTCCATTAACAGAAGAAAAGGATATGGTTTGTAGACTAAATAAAGCATTGTATGGATTCAAGCAAGCACCAAGAACCTAGTATGAAAGGTTGGCCAAATACTTAGCAAAGAGTGGATTTTCTAAAGGAACAGTAGACAATAACTTATACTTGAAAAAAATAGGAGATGATTTGTTGATAATCATTGTATTTGTTGATGACATCATTTTTGGTGGAAATGATGAAGCTAGTAAAAAAAATTAGAAGACATGAAAGATGAGTTTGAGATGAGCATGATAGGAGAAATGAAATTCTTCTTAGGGCTACAGATTATTCAAAAAAAAGAAGGTATCTTTATCTCTCAGACCAAGTACTTAAAAGATTTGTTGAAAATATTTGGCTTAGAAAATTGTAAACTGATTGGAACACCTATGGTAACTGGTCATAATTTATCAAGAAAAGATGAAACCCCTACTATTGAACAAAAGAAGTATAGATCCATGATTGGAGGATTGTAGTATCTAACTCACAATAGACCAGACATAGCTAATGCAGTCATAATGGTGGCAAGATTTCGAGCTAATCCTAAAGAATATCATTATGTAGCAATAAAGAGGATATTCAAATATCTAAAAGGAACATTAGATTATGGCATTTGGTATGATAGAAGAAATGACTTTACCAGAGGTTGCACACTAACTACTGATGATGTCAGAAAGTTTGGAGGTAAAAAAGTTGCACATGTAGAAGGTTGTTTATAACTGTGAGTCGACATCATTAATTAAATATGTATTCCATTTAATTAACTTATGATAAACTATGGAGCTGACTCAAGGAATTAATATTGAGTCTGGTATAAAGGAAAGATGTTTTTTCAAGTTTTAAGGAGAAGGAAAAAAAGATCAAGAAGTAGAGAAAACATGCGAATTGCAAAGTAAAGGAGCAGAGTAATCTGCTAATGTGTTTAAGTGACCTTAAGGGTTACTATTAATGGATATAGACTTCCAAATCTAATTGCATGATCTAAAGGTGAAGAAGTCTAATGTACTAGACAAATGAAGAAGAAAAAGATTGTCACATATCTATTATTCTAGAAGGAAAAGTGCTAAGGTCAATTGGATAGTGGGTTCATTGATCTGATCTTGAAGTTGTTTGGACATTGGGTTCAACTGCCTTCTTCAACTTCTAAGAAGGTTGGAATCTCCTAACAGAGATTCAAAGTATCCTAATAGGGATTCTTTGTACTAAGCATTGTAATAGACTCCTAATAGGGTCCATCCTCTAATAAGGAATATTTAAATTAGTACATTATCTTGAGGGCATCATTCCCACTGGGGTTTTCCCTCTGATCAAGGGTTTCCCTAGTCAACATATCTTGTGTAATTGTGTATGTGCATTAATTTATGGTTATAATTTGCTTTGGTTGAATGATTAAGAATTTCTTAAGAAGTTTAATATTTCAAATTGCTACATAACTGATTCATGCCACCCCACCTCTTAGTTATACTAGTATTTCAAGCAATTGATTGGATCAATGAACTAGAGGAGTACTTTGAGTATAAAGATATTCATGATCTTGACAGGGTCAAGTTAGTGAAGGTAAAACTGAAGAGACATGCGAAGATCTAGTGGTAGAAGGTTCAATTGGAGAAAACTAGAAAGAGAATGGATAAAATCAGTAGATGAGATCAGATGATAGCTAAACTGAAGTGAAAATTCATTCCTATGGATTATGAGCTTGATCTATTGAAGAAGATGCAAGGGTTGAAGAAAGTGGGAAAAAAATTTTAGGAGTATATCAAAGAGTTCTACCGAGTTCTCATCAAAACAAACCATGTAGAAGCTGATAAGGAGAAAGTTTCATGTTATCTTAATGGATTAAGGCCAAGTATTTAGGACAAGCTAAGTTTGATTCAAAGGAACAACATTAAGAAAGCATACTAGTTTTCCCTAAGGGTTGATGAGAAACTAAACAAGAAGTTTGACAACAAAAATAGTGGAAGAGGTCATGGTAGAAGATCTAGGGGATGATCTTATGCTAGCCATAATGATGACTAGAAGAATAAGGATGAGGCTAGAAATAGTAATTATAACTAGAGGGGAAATAATTCCAATTATTTCCATGATTAGAATAATAGAGATCAGAGTGGAAGAGGCAAAGGACAAGGATCTGGAAGAGGAGGCTTCCATTGGAAATGTTTTCATTGTAGAGAAGAAGGGAATAAAGCATTTGAATATACCATATTTCTTGAGTGCAAGATGACCACAAGGTCATGGTCAATGAGTAGTGCTCAAAGAAGTTCAAGATTGGAAGCTACCAAGATGAGGTACTTTGTGATATCACACCTATGGACATATGTCATATATTTTTGGGTAGGCCATGGTAGTTTGATAGTCATGTTGTACACAATGGGCAAGCAAATACCTACACTCTAACCAGGGATGAAGTGAAACATAAGTTGAAGTCATTGAAGGAGAAAGAGGAAAAGGTATGTAATGTTGGTAGAATATGTTTTGTTGATGGAAAATAGTTTCTTAAAGGTATGAAGCATGGGCATATGTGTTCTTCTATAATCCCAAAAGATAGTAAACAAGAAGTAGATGAGGTACCTACATAAGTTGCAAATATGTTGGGAGAGTTTGTTGATATTGTATCAAATAATGTACCTTATGGATTGCCACCAGTGAGGAAGATTAGTCACTAGATGGATTTTGTTCTAGGAGCCAATTTGCCAAACAAGGTAGAGCATAGAATGAAACTAGTAGAAAGTGAAGTGTTGAATAGACAAGTTCATGAGTTATTGCAAAAGGGGTTGATTTGAGAGGGTCTTAGTCCATGTATTGTACTAGCAGTATTAGCACCAAAGTAGAATGGAGGATAGAAGATGTGCAAAAATGATCATGCTATCAACAAGATCAAAATCAAGTATAGATTTACATTGCCAAGGATGGATGATATTATGCACTATGTGAGTGGAGCTAAGTATTTCACAAAGATAGATCTGAAGAGTGGGTACCATCAAATTCATATTAGAGAAGGTGATGAATTGAAGACTACTTTCAAGACCAAAGAAGGATTGTACGAGTGTTTAGTCATGCCTTTTGGGCTAACTAATGCACCAAGCACTTTCATGCAGCTCATGACTGAGGTACTGAAGGAGTTTCTAGGTAAGTTTTTCATTGTTTACCTAGATGATATATTGATGTTTAGTAAGACATTAGAGGATCATTTAGTTCATATTTGAAATTTCTTTGATAAGTTGAGGGAAGAAAAGTTATTGATAAACCTAAATAACTACAATTTTTTAAAGGAGTTGGTGTACATAGGAAGGTTTGAAAATGGACCCAGAGAAAGTGAAGGCTATCCTCTAATGGCCTACTCCAAGGAGTGTGACAAAGGTAAGATATTTTCATGGATTGGCTATTTTTTACAGAAACTTCATAAGAGGTGTTAACAGTATTTGTGGACCCTTGACTAAAAAAATGAGGGGATAGGAAAGAGTTTAAGTGGACTATAGGAGTAGATAAGAGTTTTTAATCTATTGAAATAAAAGTTATTGAGCAACCTATTTTAGCACTTCCAAATTTTAACAAGGTGTTTCAAGTATACTATGATGCCAGTGGTACCACAATAGGAGCTATTATGAGCCAAGAAGGTAGACCTATTGATTATTTTAGTAAGAAGTTGAATGATGCAAAAAGAAAATATTTTGTTGTATGAGTAGGAATTTTAGGTTATAGTTAAAGAATTAAAGAAGTGGAGACACTATCTTCTTCCTAAGGAGTTTGTTTTGTATACTGATCATCAAGGTTTGCAATATTTGAATAGTCAAGGAAAATTGAATCAAAGGGATTTGAAGTGAGTTGCATTTTGTAGAGTTATACAATTGTTTTGAAAAAAAGGAGCGGGAAGTCTAATAGAGTTACAAATTCTTTTAGTACAAGACAAATTTTTTTGATAGAAATGTAGATAGAGGTGGTTAGGTTCAAGGAACTCGATACTTTGTATCAAGATGATCCTAATTTTGGTGAAGCATGGAAAGCTTGTACAAAACCTATTACACTTAATAGGACAAATTGGTTGGATTTCATGATCCAAGATAGCATGTTGCTCAAAGGAAGCCAGTTTTACATTGCAAAAAGTTCAAGGAGAGAGAATCTCATTAAGGAGAATCATAGTGGAGGATTGGTTGGACATTTTGGTATAGATAAAACCATAGCTTTGGTTGCTAAGATATATTACTAGCCACAGTTGCAACAAGATGTGAAGAAGTTTGTATAGAGTTGCAAAGTATGTTAGATTGCGAAAGGAGTGAAGAAGAATATAGGGTTGTATCATCAATTATCTATACCATAGAAAACATGGTAGGATTCTATTTTTGTCGTGGTTGATAGGTTTTTAAAGATGGCACATTTTATTCCTTGTAAGAAGACTAGTGGCATTGTTCATGTTGTAGAGTTATTTTTTAGGGAAGTCATGAAACTACATGGTCTACCCAAGAGTATAGTTTCAGATTGAGATACCAATTTTTTTGGTATTTATGGCATATATTATGGAAGAAATTGAAGATAGAGTTGAAGTTTAGTTCATCACATCATTTATAGACTGATGGATAAACATAAGTTGTGAATCACAGTTTGGGAAACTTGCTGAGATGCTTGGTTGGGGACAAACCAAAAGGATGGGATATGATTTTATCATAGGAAGAATTTACATATAATAATTCTGTTAATAGGAGTATTGGTAAATCACCATTCTAGATTGTATATGGGAGTAGTCCCAGAAATGCTTCTGAATTGAGGTTGTTGGATAAAGGAGAGATAAGTAGTGTTGGAGTAGAAGAATTTGATAAACATTTGAAGAACATCCATGAGGAGGTGGGGAAGCACATCATAAAGATGAATACATAGTATAAGGTTAAGGAAGAAGTGAAAAGGAGGTATAAGGAATTTTAGATTAGAGATGAATTCATGGTTCATTTGAGAAAGGATCATTTTCAAGTGGGTACATATAATAAGTTAAAGATGAAGAAGTTTGGAGAGTGCAAGATAGTGAAATGGCATGATTCTAAAAATGCATATGAAGTGGAGTTTCCTAATCAATTGAATATTTCACTAGTATTCAACATTTCAAATTTGACAAAGTATTATGAAGGAGTTGATGAAGATGAAGTTGCAAAAGTGCAATGGAGTAATCCATTATCTAGTTCAGCTACAAAGGAGATTGAGGAGACACTTGATAGTTGTGTTGGAAAAATTACTAGGAACAAAACTTATGAGGAATATCTGGACAAATGGAAAGGGAAGCTAGTTGAGGATTCATCATGGCTAGCAAAGGAGGAGGTTAACCATTTGGTTTTCCTATAAACATCTGAGACATGAAAGGGTCACTTCTCAAATTACCACAGGTGTCTGATGTAGGAGCATCCTTGGTGTAAGAGCAATCTTGCATCACCGAAAAATATTTTATTTTCAGTCTTTTCTATTCTAATAATGACTAGTAGACATGGTGATTACTATTAATGGGAACTTACTATTTTTAGTAAGATTTTCATATGAGCTCATAATTTTCTCATTTTCTATAGGAAGGTTCATTTTGGAATTATAAGCCTGCCATAAAAATCTCATTGCTCCACCTTACGTATTAGAGAAGTTATTGCAGATTTTTAGTGGAAAATTTTGTAAAAAAATCTGTAGGCTCACTCTTGGAGGCCTTAAAGTGCTCAAATGAGGTCTAAAAATTCAATGGAAGGGCACTTGCACCATTTTGAGCCTGTAGATCAAGAGTTGGCATTTCTTAAAAGTGGTTATAATAGAAAATCAGAGCAATTGTTCAAGAGTTATGGAATTCCAAAATTGTGCTACTGAAATATCTAAAATAATTTGTGAAAAATGTATTTAGCCAACACTATATGGATTTTTAGGGTTTGTTGGTCCTAGGTATTAAGTTTGAGCATCTAGAACCTTCTCGGATGACATAAAATTGCCTATTTAAGAAAGGCCCGAACATTTTCTAAGACAATTCTGGGTGATAGTTCATAGCTTGTCTTGCAAATTATTGTAATCAAGGCAGCCATGTGGGTTAGCATATTGTACTTGTGAATTCTATAATTTTTCATTTATAGCACAAATAAGAAGTCCATATTTTGTTCTCACATTTGTTGTTGTTTCTTTATTTTCTATTATGGTTTATGTTATCAAGGGGATCACCCCTCATCAATAAGATTATTTAAAATCTAAGTGAAGGGTCAATGATCATTTTTTATGTATTTTTCATTTGGATCAAACAATAATAATATCACAAACTTGTTAGTAGTCACCTTACAAGCCTAGAATCTACATGTTAATGGAATAACCTAGGAATTTTAATAGCATATTTAGATAGAATTGCTTATCTAGTTTCATTGTGTGTGATTAGATTTTTGAATTCATTATTTTGATAGGTGTTTTGTTAATCATTTCGTAGCATCTCATTCACTGTCCTGTATAGACTAAGTAGTCAAATAATTGCTCTATCTTGATTTTTACTAGTTGAATCAATGCATTGAAGTAGTGAAATGTATATATAGTTTAGATATGCAATTTAAATTCATTTTGAGATAGTCTTCTATTTTTAAGGTAAAGCCCTAGGGAAGTATTGATACACCTAACTAGAGGCTTGGAAGCTTAGGGAGCTTAAATGGAGGAGATAATGGATTGGTTTCTGCCAGTCATGAGTGGGACTATGCAGAGAAATGTGTGAAAGCCATGGTTCCTAAAGGTAGAACATCAAGAAGAATAACTATGAGTAACTAGATACATATGTGGAAATTTAGATGTAATGAGATCAACTCAAAGTGAAAACACAAACAACACTCCACATGAGGGAGAAGCTTCATTGTGACCATCCTTCCATATTTCACAACTTGTGTTAGTGTGTACATGTCTTCTATGCCTATGCTACATGCCTAGCAAGACACGCAAATGCTCATAGCAAAGGAATAAGAGTGGTGAGTGCCAAGTGTGAAATAGAGTAGACTACATGCAAATTGCTTTATGAAATGCCTAACATTTTAATCCCTCTCAAATAAATGGTTAAACCTAGCCTAAGTAGGAGGTCACACTAGATATGAAGTATGATTGGACTTCAATGCTACATGTAGCTTGAAAGGGAATTGATGGTCAAACATGCACCTTGAGTTAGATCTTTCTTTTTGCATTCATAAAATCATTTTTTTCAAATGCATACATGTCTCTCCCATCTTGAGGCTCTCCAAAATCAAATGCATATCACACTAGATGTATGGATCGATAGTCAATAGCACAAAAGATGAGGAACTTAGGCATGTGAATGTCTATTGCAAGCATCTACAAAATGACATGAGTAAATCCTACAAATGAATACAAATGGAAACTTATGAAATTTTTTTGACTGAATGCCTAGTGATTGAGTCCTCAAAATGTAGTAGTAGTGCATGATACATATAATGGACAAGCTTAGGTATGGAACCATCAAGATTCAAATTGACAATGTTGCCTTATCCCATTCATATTATAAAAGGATGCAAAGAATTGAAGGTCTTAGAGGTAATGGATGATATCGAAGGCACATTGGAGCATCCTAGATATAGTAGTTGGGAAATGCTAGGCATTGGCTCTTTCTACATCAAAGAATCTCCTAAAACAAAGCCTATGCACACCTAACTCCCTTAACATCCCTAAAATGTGCCACCTATGTGATTAAAATCCATATGTATCTTTGGGATAAAAAGATAACCTCGTAATTATGGCAATGATTTTTATTGAAAGTAAAAAGGAGGAAAAATATCATGCACACCCATCTATTAAATGTGCTCCTATACTTCAAAGATTGTTCCCCTAATGTGTAAAAAAATAAAACATTAGAAGATAGGGGAAATTTTCATATAATTATTTAGGAATTAGTTATTGGATTATATGAGCCAACCCATGCCTAAAGGAGATTTAGTATTTTTCAAAGATTTAGTTAGGAAGCTGAATGGGCAACTCAGAAATCTATTTATTCCAATTTTCTAAAAAGGAGACAGTTCTTCATTTGGTAGTGGAGAGTCTTGAGGCTATCAAGGGAAGAGGACACACTTTCTGAGTGTTTCTAAAATAGATAGGGGAAGTCTTAATGGGTTTTTGTAAAACTAATTGTGGGTGGGGGGGCAAAGATGAAATTATTTCTTGGTTATTTTGTCAAATGTTTAAGAACAAAGAGGATTTATCATGTTTGAATTTGTATGTTTTGGCATTTAGTTTTCTTATTGAAATACATTCATAGGTGATTTCAATCATTCTTAAATATTGTTCTATCCTGTATCTTCAAGGTTATGTGTGCATTAAAAGTTTGTAGGCTTGATGTTTGTACATTTATAAATGAACATCAAGATCTCCTTTGCCTTTGTATTTTAGGAAGATTAGATAAGTGATCTGTAGTTCACTTATTTGTTTCTTTCTTATCCTTCAAATCTTATAATCATATTCATTTAACATTTGTGAATGGATGTTAGAAAACCCTTCATATCTTTAGGTTAAAGATACGCTATGCAATTTAATTCATTGAAAATATTTTATGAGGGAGTTGTACCTCTCAATTCAAAGGAGAGTTATCAATCAATGATAACTCATTCAACTATTGGTACACTTTGTTCTTCTTTATAGGCATATTTAGTCATTATTCACTTTTATTTTTGAAGGAAAAATCTATTCACTAACATGTACAATGAGTTATACTTCTCACAGGTGGTAAAGAATCAGGTACATTATAAAAAAATATGTCTTGAATCCTCACTACCAAGGATTCAATCTCACATGCATGTTCTAACTCATCTTATTTCTAAGTCTTTCTAGGAATCAAAGAAAAAAAAACATTATGTTCTTTCATATCTCCAACAAAGTGATTACCTTCAACCAAACATAATCTAACTATGGTACAAATATTCTCCTCATGTTTCTCTATAAAAGGTAACAATGTAAAAGCACAAACATGTGTCACCCTTTTACAAAGGAAAAGGCTAACAATAGTATAACTGTTCACCTTCAATGACATAAAACTAGTATTTTTATTTCAAATTTGAAAATGAAGTAAACCAATGAAATGTGTAGAAATGGAAAAAGTTTAGGATTATATTTTTTAATAATTATTTTGAATAATAATTGATAATTTTTCCTATTTTTAAAGATAACTTTTTAGTTGTTGAAAAATGCTGAAAATTGGGGATCTAGTTTCCACCACAAAACTATATGGAAATAAATTTATTTCCCTTTAATCTCAAATTATGTTATAGATAACATATTTATATAGAACAATAAAAAATAAAATTTATCTTTAAACCTATATTTTCTCTTTTATAACAATTCAAATTTCAATTCACCTAAAATTGATAGTTTTCATCTCCTACCACATTTTTCAAAATAAATCAATTCCAACCAAAAGAAAAATTATAAATTCTTGAAGAGGACTCTCTCCTCTAGAATGCCACATAATTTGTAATTTTTTTTGATATGATATAATATTTTTTTCATTCTCAAAATTGACAACTTCTTGAATGTTAAAATGTGTACTTATAGAATTTTTTTAATACAATATACTTTATTTAATTAAAATCCTATGAACTCTATATTATAGTATTATTGAATTTGAGCTCTATAAATGGTGTTTATATGTTATTAAAAAAAATCATAAAAAATAGTAAGAGTTATTGAAACATTATTTTTCTGAAATAATTTTATTTCTTTAGAAATTGGATACAAACTAGTATAAAACATACTCTTAATAGACATTTCCAATTGGAAAAGTGTGAGACCATATATTTCTTAGCTAGAATAGTTTTTTCAAGATCATATGTTTGAATAAAATTGATTTTTAGATGGAAATACATAAATTTAGTCATTCTGATAAGTCAGCCTTAAAGGTGACACAACTTTGTAATTTTACATAATTATAATTATAATTATAATTTGTTTCTTTCTATCTGATCATTGTGGTTACATTTTGTAGCTTCACAACTTAAAGAAAACCATGTGAATGATAAGTTGAGACCTCATGATTTGAAACTCTTCTCTACTTTTCAACTTTAACTTAACTACTAGCCTTTCTATATGAGATGTAGCATAAACCTCATGATTGACTGCCTTACAACATTGCTACCCTCTAAATAGTTAGAAAACATAAAGCACAGATTCAATGATTAAAAGGCTTTCACATTTCACAACTTAAAACACTTAGGAATACAACCTTATACCACATGAATTTAAAAATTAACTTAGGTATGAAGACATTTCTACACATAACCAAAGTTTTATCATTTACCCCTTTTAATTTCAAACTAAAAACTTAATGACTTTCGAAAAGACCTAAGTTGTGAGAAAAGAAATTAGGGCTTTTTTTCTTACAAAATGATGACACATTATGAAACCGTAATCATGAAAACATACTTCTTCCTAATTTTCACAAGAGATCAAAACTTTAAGTTTTAGTGAAAATTTGGGCCATCAATTGCTTCAATCTCATCAAGATCATTATCAGAGTCATCATTGTCACTATTTACACATTTTCCTTTTCCTTTCTTACTAATAACCAATTGATATTTGAAAGCATATTCAATAGTAGTAGGAGTGAAATTATCAAAGTTTGAGAATTCAAAAGTAGTAAAGCTACCAACCAAACCTTCCAAATTGAGATTTTTACTAGGTGTACATCTTAGTTCTTGTATTGCAAAAACTCTAATAACATAGAGAGGAAGTAGGGTTCTCAATAACTTTTTGATCATAGTTTTATCGTCAATATTTCCATTTGATCCTCTTATAGCATTTACCATTTCTTTGACTCATGCATGATATTGAGGAATGATCTCACCTTCTATCATTCTCATCTCATCAAATTTTTCTCTCTAACTTTCTAATTTTTTTGTCTCCTCCATAGATAGTCTATAAATATCCCACATTTTCTTAGTAGTAATGTATTCTTTTATGTCATCAAACTCAGTGTGGCTTAGGACTAATGCAATATCCAATGGATCTTAATTGTCTTGTTTCTTATCTTTTATCTATTGAGCCATCAGAGGACTTGGTATCAAAATATATGCATGTTCCACATAGCGTATTACACCATCTTGAATTCTTTCTATATTCAACTTCATCAAACTCTGCCATGCAGGGAACTTCTCATTACTTAATCTTGGCACCGCCTTTTTTCTAAATCTTGATCTTTAGCATTGAGTACCTTCAAAATTTTCTCTACAAACACTAATGCTTTGATACAAATTGTTAGAATGATTTAGAATACCTGAGAGTGGGGATGAATTAGTTATCCTTAGGTGCATATGTACCAATTGAACTTTGAATTACTCCAAACACTTCATATCTAAACATTTACTAGTTCAGTCTCTATAGAAAATAATCAGTAACACAAACTTGTAGTCTACTTTTCTAATAGTAACAAACTTGCATAATGTAAAATAGTAATAGTAAAAATCTCAAATAACATCCACAAAAGTATGACACTAAGATTTAATGTGGAAACCCAAATTGGGAAAAACTACTAGTAACATGTAACAAATTGTTCACTCTTCTAAAGTGATCTCTATTAAGAGCCAACTCTATTAAAGGTTACAAAACACACTTTAAATGTGACCTTATTAAAGGATTTAATCACCATGTTAGGAGTAGCCTTGTTAAAAGGATTAATAACATTCCATAAGAATTTCACCTTGATTAAAAGATTTTAATACTAAAACAATTGTTAGAAAGTAACAATAGGTTGATCTGAAAAATATAACTCACTTTAAAAATATAGATCACAATACAATCCAATAGTTGACTCGTTGACTATCCTCCATTGACATCTCCATCACTGATTCACTCTGCATCTCTTCAGGCTATCACTCTTCTTCACAATACTTCAATATTCAGCCTTCTACTAAGGTTTTCCAATCAACAAAATCTACAACTACTTCAACCTTGTTAAGGTCTCCACTAGCTCTACTAAATTCTATATGTCTAGCCCTTGTACCTCCTTAAAAAGGTAACTTTTATTTTTTTTTCTTAATCTTCATCGTAGATCTTATGGTTTCGATCAAATTCAAGTCATACAATGAATTTTTCCACATTTCCACATTATTTTTCTCTTGTAGAAACTTCTCCAAACTTCTAGTTGAGCTCTTGCATAGAAATCCTCAAACATAGTTTCCCTTGACTTAAATACTATAGGTAATTTATCCTTATCTTCAACACACTTTATATATTCCAATAAATCAACTACGTTGGATGGAAATCAAAATTTCTGCATAATCAGTCAAATATTATCCCTCACCCAACATTGGATTCTCACACTTGGTCATTAGTAAATTACTCATTTGCTACTAACTATTATATTCAACACATTTACTAATACACAATCAATTGAAACTATATTTTTCCTAGTTTAAACTATCACTTGGTCAACTCTAGCATCACTTGGCATAAAGTTCAAGTTCCTTAATCTTCAACAATTTTGCTAGATCAAGCCTATGCATTTGGTGTTTCTTTTATCACCTTTTCTAGTATTAGTACAACTATTTTCTTCACTTGTATTATGATTAAATAATCACTTTAACTTATAAAAGTCCAATTAATCAAGTGCCCATTGTATTTTTTCATAACTCAACCTTTCCTCTAGGTCCTTTTGTTATGTCCTCAAATTCTCTTCATCAATCATCTTGATATCGCAGTCTACTCAAATAGACACTTTCTTAACAATAACATTTGACATCAATGACAAGATACAAATTGTCTCAATTGTAGTCTACAATAACTTGTTTAAAAGCTACAAATCATGACAAAGGATGCATATTATGTTTTTTGAAGATTTTATTTTATAAAAGATAAAATAAAACAACATAGAGGGTGTCTTGGTATCTCTAACTAATGTTTTCTATTAGTGTTAAACACTTAGTCATATACTAGGTAGAGTTAGATGGTCATCACTACAACTAAGCTACTCTAGATAGGCCGAGTTATGTAGAAACTTATATATAAATATGTATATATTGAGCTCTATAAGAGTCAAGAAAGTATTTGGTCGCCAATTATTTTTAATGTCAGATGAGTCTAATGTTAACTAAGAAGCTCAAACCTATTGATGTCAAATTATACAAAAGGTGTCATGCATAGTAAAGACTGAAAGTTAGTAGTATATATAGTGAGTGTTGAGTATTAGAAATAGTAAGTTCTGAGAAATACAAAATTTACAATCAAGTTAGGAATGATACAAATTCTAAGGTAAACTATTTTAGGCTAACATAGATAAGATATTTAATACTTGTAGATTTTTGTACAAAGATCATTATGCATTTTATGACATGGATCACAGATCCCTATGTTATGTGATGAATGAATTAGATGGAGAGACAAAATAAGGATGGATCTAGAAAACTCTTTAAGAAATATTTAAATAGGGCAGCAATTGACCTAGTTTTTTTATGGTGAAATATATGGTGATAAAAAGGAGACAAAAAGCTATTCATATGATTCATGTATGAATGTATGAATATTGTAGAAGAGGCAAAGAGTTATGTTATTACAGAACAAGAGAAAGTGACTTAGTCAAAGCAATAAATAGTAGAAAAGCTATATTATCTATCAAAGATCAAAGTAGATTGGAAAGAGAAGATCCAAGAAAAAACTTATCGGAGAAGACTAAGTATTGTGTACTAAATCATTTTTAAGATATTGATATAAGGTAAGTCTCTTAACAAATCTTTTGTAAATCGCCAAATAGATTTCTTACTTTGTTGTAAGTGTGAAATCCTTTAAAAGAGTGAGATCTAATAGTCTCAAAATATTTTAATAGGAAGGATCTGTCACAGGGTAGATCATTGGATATGGTTAGACATTATAACCCTGACAAGATAACATTATTACTATAGTAGTGAAGATTTGTGGGTTCTATCCCCACCCTAGTTTTACCTTCACCTTGGAGGGTTTCTGGGTAATCAAATATTTGTGTCATGTGATAACTTTTCATGCATATGATTGATAGAATATATCTATATGATAATATAGTTTGATAAGTTATGCATGCATAATCAATTGGATATGAGATGGTAAATTTGGTGAATGCACTAGTATTGTGAAAAAGGTTAACATGTGTTACAGATCCTAATTCATCCCCCCTCCCCTCAGTATCTTGGTTTCCAATTAAGACTTCCAACAATTTGTATTAGAACTAAGTACTCTTGAAAAATTTAATGACTTGGAGTTCTGATCTTGGAGATAGAGGCTTTTAAATTGAACAAAGTTATTGACATGTAGGTGATTGACATCCAGCTCATACTGCAGAAACTTGAGATAGCAAGACAAGAACTAAAGAAATCCTGGAAAAGGAGAAAGTAATTAGCTATTTAGGAAAAACAATTTCATTATGAAGAAGTTGAAAGATAAGGACTATTTGAAAAAATAAATTTAAGTGACATGGCATTTGTAGATCTACTCAAAAAGAATAGATTCCTAAGGGAAGAAATCAAAGGATTAAAAAGGAAACATGAGATTCAATCAATAAGACTATGTGAAGTAACTGAGAAAAAGAAGAAAGATGAGAAAGACAATTATTTCACTAAGGAAGAAAAGATACTAATGGGAACTAGACTTGAAGAAATGATATATAATGTACAAAAGCTCAAAAAAACTCAACTAGACATGATGAATCAACTAATTCTTGCAAATCAAGTGTTTAAAAGAAAGGATGTGGAAATATAAAATATGAGATCATAGAAGGATCTACTAAAGAATGAACCAAAAAATAATAATCATAATAATAATATGTGGAAATATTCAACAAGCCAAATGAAGCAATCAAATACTTTGAAGAAATAATGGGTCATCTGGCATGGACTATTGGATTAGGACATTCATCTACTAAGAAAGGAGAATCATCCAGAAGTGGCAAACCGAGAAATGAAAAATCAAAGGGTGAAAAAACATGCTATCATTATGGAAAACTTGTTTAGACTGCAAACATTTGCAGAAGAAAAAATGGTATGCAAAATCCTAAACTTAAGTTTACTAATTATTGTTTTTATTACAATATGCAAGGACATCAAATACATGAGTGTAGATCAAGAATGAGGAATTCATCTACTACACCTCAATTTGAAGGATATTGTTATAAGTACCAAAAGTATAGACATAGAACAAATGAATTTAGATCAAAGGAAAAACCCTATTGGACTAACCAAAGGCAAAACCATGCACCTAACAATGTATGTTCCAAATATTGCAAGTTTGGACAGTCAAGAAAATATTGCAGGACACAAGTACCAACAACATACCACAATAACACCAAGGGTAAACATAAAGTGGACATTGACCAAAAAAGAAAAGAGATGAATCAACATGGAAGAAAAAGGTAGAACATGGAAGAAGTGGAATAAATGGAGTTGAGATCACCCAATCAAATGGAGAAGGTGATCACATCACTTCAAAATAAGAAATAAAGGTATGTATGGAACTATATATTTATATGATAAAACTTACATTAATTTCTAACATAAAGTGTGCCAAACTTCATATTTTCATAATATGCATAAGAAAAAACCTATGAAAGGACTAGTACAAAAATAATCATTTATACATAGTGTCAAACATTAGTAAAATTATCTATATTGACTGAGCTTTGCAATATGGATTGATTACTTTAGAAGAAAAATTGGTGTAGAGGTCGAGTTAGATGGAAAAGACCAAGATATAAAGACATCATTCAAAGGAAAAATGTTGACTAAGATAGCTATCTTCCACCTACCTTAGTACACAACATTAATGGAGACCCTAAATCAAGGAAAAGGAAGTACATATCAGAATTTGAAGGCATTACTTCATACCTTGCATATATAATTTGATAGCATATATAAATTAAAGTGATAGGAGATCCTAAAGAAATTTAGACACAAAATATGAGATAGAAGATTGATCAAGTGAAGATATGAGTAGTGCCAAGTGATCTACAGTAAATAAATTTTACAAACTATAGTTTAGAGAAAGATGGCAGCTTCATCATTCATAAGAAAGAATCATGGTGTAGAGGTTAGTAAGATTTAGTTGGTAAGGAGTGATGCTTGTCCTCCATCTAAATTTCATATTGTTCCTGAGATTGCAATGAAAGGTGACTTGATTGGTGCATTATAATCAATACTACCCAGGGTAATCATGATAGATGATGTACAAAGTTGCTATATGTATAAGATTGGAGGAACAGGTGATTACAAAATTCGAGAAGATTATGATAAATTGTGTGACGAAGGAGTTTTGAAGGAGGACTTCAAAATTGATGAGAGGAAAGGGTTAGAATTCCCAATAAATTTAAAAATTGAATGGATCAAGGTTGTTCTAAGTAGGATTCATCATATGAATTTTTGGCTACACCATGGACTAGTTGAGATAACCAAGAAAATGATTCACAAGGTTACTAGCTATCCTACACTAGATAAGAAGATAATGATAAGTCTAAGTCATGAGGAA
Source organism: Cupressus sempervirens (assembly GCA_028749045.1). Classification (NCBI taxonomy): domain Eukaryota; kingdom Viridiplantae; phylum Streptophyta; class Pinopsida; order Cupressales; family Cupressaceae; genus Cupressus; species Cupressus sempervirens. The sequence continues at coordinate 179,819,187 of CM053786.1, read as the reverse complement.
GTTAAAGCCAACATAGGAGTTGAGTGGAATGGATGAGGCTTGTCCATCATAAAAATTACCAATCCATTGATTAAATTTTTAGTGAGACTTATTGCTCACAAATTCTATCAATCTAGCAAATTAAACAGTGTGCCATGTATGGAAATGGATCAAGCATAGAAGATAGTCATGAAATATCATGAATATGATCTTGTCAAGTTAAAGAGACTGCAATCAGCAAAAAACCATATATCCATCAGGAAGGCAAAGAAATCAATGTGTAAGTTTGGATCACTTGTTATGTATATTTTATTTTATATTCAGAATTTTTTTCCTAGTATTGGTGATATTGTTTAGGAAAGAGGAAAACTAGTGACAAGGAAAATCAATGAATACATAATTCAACTAGAAGAGAATTTTGAAAATGTCATGGATACATATTTTGAAGAATTCAAACAAAGAATGAAGATGAGGATGAGGATACTAGAAGAATCGGTATTAAAACATTATAATGATGCATGTTTCTTAGTAGACATAGATAACACATAGGTGTGGGCACTAAAGCTGATAAGAAATGGATAATAATATTTGATTATGACTTTGATAGTGATATAGTGAATGCAAATAATGTTGCATTATTGAAAGAAGACATTGATATTGAAGCTGAACCATTAGGGAAGTATGAAGAAGCTAAGGCAAGAAGCATGATAGATATGCTTCCAAAGAAAAGAAAAGGAAGAAAATTATTGAAGACCTAGAGGAAAAGCTAGGCACCCAAACCAAGAGCAAGGAACCTCTACAAATTACTAAAGGTATTTTCAAAGATGCATAAAAACCTAGTGGTGATGAGGAAGAGGAAGGAGTCAAGGGTAAAGCCCCCATTTTTGTTACACCACCCAACAAGAAGACTAAAAGAACTACAAAGAAGCTAGTGGTGAAATCCCTCTCTCCTCCACCACCTACCAAATTAAGAACCAAAGAGACACCTTGTTCCAAGAAATTTGCAAAGAAAAAAAGTAGTGGAGACTATTGAGTCTAGTGGATCAAAACCAAAATGAGTAAGATCGGTTAAGGGACCAGCCAAAAGGAGAAAAGAAGCTATAGATGAGCTATGTATTGACATATGAGGCTCTATTGGTTTATCTATTTTTTGATATATAAAATATGATACATTGAATGGTGAGGAAAGATCCAATATTAGAGAAGCCATGGTAGATATGATGGCAATTGATAGATTTGCTACTTTAGAATTAGTGAAAAAAATTCCGATGGGTTTGTATAATAGACTTGACAGGAAGTGGCAATAGGTGGTAGAAGAAGAGAAAAACATTAGATGTAGAGCATTAGCCAAAATTATGCTTGATTTGTCACATCAACAAAAAGAAACATTTTTGGAGAAGTATAGGAACTGATTTGTTCCTAAGTTTATAATTTTTATAAAATTTAAAAATAAGACTAATGTTCTAATTCAACAAAATGAGTTACTTTGGAAAAGTATTTTTGGCCTACTACTAAAGAAAAGGATATTGAGATAGTTATTATTTAAGATGATGAGAGTGACTATATGAATTCAACTTTGTCAAGTCCACAAGGATCATGTCACTAGTTCATGTTGACACCCCTATCTGGCCCTCTGATGCAAACAAGTAGGAGCAAGAGGCAAAAGAAATTGATAACACACAAGTGTAGACATTTCTACCAAAGGTCAAGAAGAACCAAATGTGTCAAAACTTCATATTAAGGAAAATAAAGAGGAAAATAATACTATATCAAGTACTACTATTTTTGTATCTAGCATTGATGTACAAACAAGGTTGAGTGGTGATACTCCCTCACCATCTCCCAAAGTAGTGTCAAGAAACAACACTTCTACACCGAGTAGGAGGAAATAAATAAAAGAGATCTCACCAAATATTGAAGTTAGTATGGATAAAGTTATTGAGACACCACAATTGGATTTGGAAAATCTCACTCTTCAGAAAATAATTTTGTTGCAAGAGATTTCAGCGAAGAAGGAGAAGCAAGAAGAGCTAAGAAGAGAACATCAATAGAAGTAGGTATTGCATGATGTTAAAGACATTTTTTTTGAAGCATTTGATATAAAAAAATTTGATGGGAAATCCTCAATTATTTCCTATCTTGTAAATATTTTTGAAAAAACAAATGTGGAGATATAGAAACCAATAAAATTTTAATGGACAAGTTAGTGAAGAGATTTGAGAATAACGTTGTGAACAAAGTCTCAACAACCATTGCTAAGATAAAAGTTCTATTGCAAGACTATGTCTAAAGCACAATAGAACTTATGCAAAAAATTTAACATTTGTTCAACATTTTGTGCAATGTGTCAATATTCACTAGTGATCTTTAGGAAAACATCTAGTAGATTTAGGGTGATATGCAGACATTAGGCAACACTATTTTGTAGGCAGTCAAATCTTGGTACCAACACTATAATAAGTTATTAAACACTCAAGGTAAATTGTCTTAGCTTTAGTAAGGTAATAGGAGCATGAGATCAAAGTAGATCTCCACTTAATCATAGTTTATACCTAATTTGGAGGTTATGTAGAGAGAAATCAAATCAAGATAAGATCTTATCAATGAAGATCATATTGTTTCACTGGCTAATAGTTTGATTAATTTTGAAGTTAGGTCATAGTTGAAAAATTACACTTTGGAATCAATGAGAACAACTTGGGATCATGCACTTTCTATGATCACCCAAGTTCATGGACCTTTTATTGACAAATATGGTTCGATTCCACCCACTCAACCCCAACAACAAACATATGAGACAAAAAAAAGGGGGGAAGATGGAAAGTTTAAGGAGAAAGAAGAAATATTCAATGGAGATTGAATTTTAATAATGATCAAAAGGGTTTAGAGTCAAAAGAAAATAAAAGTTTAGAAAGAAATCAAAATGTAGAAGGAAAATAGGGTATGACACTGAAACAATTAGACTACTTAGAGTTATGTGGTTATATTGGTCATTACTTGTTTATTCAACATAAGTCAAAGTTTTGTAGTTCTATCTTGAACTAAGTTATAGTCTTAGGGGAGTACTCATATTAGCATTATAATTGTAATCCTGACAAAGTGTAGTGTCAAACACTTAGTCATATACTAGGCAAAGTCAAATGATATCACCACGACTGAGCTACTCTTTATAGGTTGAGTCATGTAAAAACTTATACATAAACATGTATATACCAAGCTCTATAGGATCAGAGAAAGTCTTTGGTTGCTGAGTATTTTCAATGTAAGTTGAGTCTAATGTTCACTAAGTAGTTCAAGAATATTGATGTCAAGTTACATAGAAGGTGTCAAGCATAGTAAAGAATGAACATTAGTAGTATATATAGTAAGTGTTGAATATCAAAAATAGTAAGTGTCAAGCAATGTAGAGTTTTTATTCAAGTCAAGAATGATACAAAATATAAGGTGAACCATTTAGGGCCAATATAGACAATATATTTAATAGTTGTAGAGTATTTTACACAGATCATTACACATTTTATAACATGGATCATAGATTCCTATGTTTTATGATGAACGAATAAGATGGAGGGGAAAAATAAGGAAGCATCTAGAAAAGTCTTTATGAAATCTTTAAATAGGATAGAACTTGACATAGTTTTGTGTGGTGAAGTGTATGGTGATGCAAAGGAGTGAACACGATATTAATATGATTCATGTGTGAATGTGAAAATATTGTACAAGACGAAAAGAGCTATGTTATTGCAGAATAAGACGAAGTGACCTAGTCAAAGAAGTGAAGGGAAGAAAACCTATATTAGATCAAAGAGGATATCTAAGAATATCTTATCAAAGAAGACTAAATACTAGGTACTAAATCAATCTTAATAGATTGATATAGGGTAAATCTCTTAACGGATTGGTCTTAACAAATCTTTTGTAAATCTCCTAACAAATTCCTTACTTTTTTGTAAGTGTGAAATCCTCTAATACGGTGAGATCTAATGTTCTTAAAAGATTTTAATAGGGAAAATCACTCACAAGGTAGATCATTTGACATGGTTAAATATTGTAACCCTAATAGGTTAACTTTCTTACTACAGTAGTGAAGATTGGTGGGTGTCATCCCTAGCCGAGTTTTACCTTCACCTTGGAGGGTTTCTAGGTAACCAAATATTTATGTCATGTGATTAATTTTCATACATGTGAGTGATAGATTATATCTATATGATATTATAGTTTGATAAGTTATAAATTCATAAGCAATTGGATATGAGATGGTAAATGTGGTGAATGCACTAGTATTGTGAAAATGGTTATAAAGTGATTCATGCTCATATTTTTCATATTGCAAAAATTTTAGTTGATTGTAGAGCACTTTGTAGCATAGATCTTTCATCAGGTATTATATAGATACTATGGTTCCTTCTCATTTATATATACTATAATATTTCATATGGTGTCCTTTTGTGTTGTGTTTAACCTTCATTCAAGCTATATTCCCTATTTTATATATGAGTACCAATTCATGTAATTGAAGGTCTATGTTTGTGTCCTTCATATTTTTGTAAAAAATTAATTAGGGGGCTTTGTTGAATTCTATAGAAGAAAAGACATGAGTATCTTTATATCAAAAAAGAAGGAAATTGATTTGGATGAGTAAAGAGAGAGGAGTGACAGACATGAGTATAGAAGGTAGAGGGAAATGCAGGAAAAATTAATTAGGATATTTTTGTATCTCTTGATGAATTATATGTTTCTTCCCAAAGATAAATCCTCATTATTGTCTAAGGGGGAGGTTTCATGTCAGATATTAGGTACCCCTTTTTCATTTAGTTTTGAATAGTTCCTAACTTGAAAATAAATGTAAAGTTATTTCCTAAAAAGTTATGGTCTTTACAAACACTTGTAAAGTTTTTTTATGTTAGACAACTTATTGCAACTTCTCAATTTAAGAAATTGACAGTAAAATATAATTCATTAATGATGCTCTTTTAAATCTTAAGTTAATAAACAATGTTTGCAATAGTTTAGTAAAGTGAAAAGTCTATCTAAGAGTAAAATTTCTAAGGTTATGACTACTACTAGGTAAAATTTAAGTTTTCTCATTTTTCTCCTTGCATGGGACAACAAATTTTAGTCTCATAATGACTTACATAAAGTTTTTCTAAAATAATTGTACATGTTACACTAGAATATTATGAGACTATAAATGTCAAGCACTCTAAAAAATCCACACTCATGTAGGAAGGTGTTGTTGGAACTACAACTATGGAACATTTGTTTTTTGGTAATTGATGTGAAACCTTACTACAAAGACAATTAATAACAGTTTAGAGTTCCATATCATTTGATTAATGGAGAGGATTTGAAAAGAAAAAATAGCAAGGTGAGCTACTCATGTTGATGAGTGATAAGAATTTAAGTATCATGGAACTACAATTGGCACTTGATAAGTTAATCATTGACAAGATAATGTATTGCTCAATAAGTACATGAAGTGTAGAAGATAGTTAGAATTGAAGAATGGGAGAAATGACAAGAGTTGAGTTAAACTCTAATATTGACCAAGCATTAGTATTGGTGTGAAAATGAAGCAAGTGAAGCATAATATTAAGGAACTTAAGTTGAATTTGAGTTATACTTATTGATGAGCAAGTTGATGAAGAAATGATAGTAGCAATCGAGTATAGTAATGGATGAGTAAGTGAGTTGATGCCAACTGAGACACTATAGTATAGTATATATCGAGCTACACGATGATGACCAAGTAGAAGAACATAGCGATTGTCGAGTGATAGAAAGAGTTATAGTTTATGAAAGAATAGAGATTAAGGCTAGCCCAGTTGAAAACTTGAATTACCTAAAGCATGTGGAAGATAAGGATTGATGAGATGAAATATTTAATGAATGAAGAGAGTTTTTTTTATTTCATCAAAGGGCTAGATTTGATCAAAAAAATCTAGAAGAAGGAAAATTAAATTATGGAAGCATTTGATGAATCTGACCTAACCCTAAGATTAGGGGTGATGTTTAAGTGGAAAAAGATAAAAATTACCTATTTAATCAGAAATAAGAGACGTTTTGTAAGGTTTTTCATTGTTGATTGGTGATCTTTAGGAGAAATTATAAGAGTAAAGCAATAGTGGAGAAGTTTGAAAAAATTGGTGAAGAGTGATTGCTTGAAGAGATGCCAATTAGAGCAGTGATCGAGATGTGAATAGAGGCCAGTCAATCAACTAGAAAATCAGTGAATGGAGATATGAATTTGTAAAGTGAGTATTATTTTTTCAAATAAAACCTACTATTACATTCTAACCATTATGGCAATCAAAATCCTTTGATCAAGGATTCTAATAGAATGATCCAAAGTCCTTTAACAATTCCACTCCTAATAGGGTGATTAAATCCTTTAATAGGTTCACATTTAATAGTGTGTTGCATAACCTTTAATAGGGTTGTCTATTAATCAGACTCACTTTAGAATAGTGAAAATTTTGTAGCATTTTACTTGATGATTTTTTCCAAATTGGGTTTTCACATCAAATCCTCCTGTCAAAGTGGTATTTACATGTGTGGATTATATTTTATACATCTTATTTTTATAATTATTTATTTAACTAGAAGTCAACACTTATAGGAAATAGAGATTTGTGTAATTATGTGAAAAGTTGATTTTCTTATGATATGTTGTATTGACAAAGTTATTTTATGTGATTAATGAAGTTTTTTGAAGTTACTAAAAGTTTAATTGGTACATCGAGACTTGAGGATAAATAATTCATGTGCCCTCTTAGTTATTATAAATCATTAAAAAAATATACACATAAATGAATAGGCTAGGATTTATGATAGATTTGTAGAGAAATAGGGTATATGGTAGAAATTTTATTATGTATATAGAAAAATGATAAAAGATATGGAAAAGAGTCATAATAGATAAAAGAGATAACTTTTTGCAAGCAACACATGTTTCCAAGTTCTCACCACTTGATTCTCTTACACTTTTTATGTTTATTTGATTTTTTTTTATATTCACAATTGTCAATTATTTTGTACTTTTCTCTTTTTTTTGTATGTTTCTCATTTTTTTTCCCCCTTAAATTGGAATATTTTTATAGGTTCATCCAACAACTTGCCTTCTAATGTAAAAAAACTAATAATTCCTAGATCTATTTGTTGTAGTTATCACAAAAGGACCTAACTAATTTAGTTCAAACTTCCTTCTATTCTCATGATATTCTTGATTCTTTGGATTGTATTTGAGGAAAATATCTCCCATTTGAAACACTTTATGATTAACTTTCTTGTTGTGATAATAGGGCATTATCTTATGATAGATCTTGAAATGATCAAATTCTCTTTATCTCATCTCATGTAATAATTCTAGTTCTTCCAAACTTGATATTATTTACTCCTTATTTTAAATTAGACTTTGAAATGAAACTTTGAATAAGGGTAACTAATCCTTGAGGAGAAATTAAGATTTAGAAGTATATGTTAGTATAATAAGGAAATGAAAGGTGGTATGAATTACTGAAGCCACTCATTTTCAAATTATTTTAATCAAATTCAAAATTAACCAAAATAAAAATGAAGTTATAATAGAAAAGTAAATGAAATGAAATCTCCACAACATGGAACAGAAGAACACCAAGATTTTTATCATGGAAACCCTTGGTTAGAGGGAAATGCCATAGTAGAAATTAGCACCTAGAATGTCTTACTACTATAGATATAATATTTTATCTATTAAATTGATTGCATCACCCTACTAGGGGATTACCTAATTAAGATTATCTATATCCATGTTAGAATTTATTGTAAAAGATTTATAAGGAGTAACCTAGTTGAGGGATTCAGAAAGTTCTTCTGATAGTCACTTGGTTGGAGGATTTAATATGCATACCTATTAAGATACTTCTCACCCTATAAGGAGTAATTTTATTAAGGGATTTTCTTGGAGAACTTGTTTAGATTCAATAAGTAATGCTAATCTTAGTGTAGTACTCACTCCTTAATAGATCTACTATTATTATGTTTAATGTACTACCATAAAATGATTCTAAAAAAATATCAAACTTCTAACCAGACTTTCCAAATCTCATTCATGCATCACAAATCATCACATTATAATTTACACTTCCTTTTATGGATGTTTTTCCATGTTGGTAGAAAACCTAAAACATGTTACCAAAGTCGTCTTCCAAATGAGTTAAAAAATATGATCAAGAATATTAATTCATCATTTTTAGTTCCTTTTTATCAAACCTAAATGAATCAATAGAATATGTTTTAATCCTTTGAATTTTACTCCACTATTTTATCTATGAAATCAAATTTACTCTTTTAGTACCCTATTCTAGCCAATAACATCATCTTTATCCATCAAAGCTCATCTTGTACTATGAATTAATTGATGTGATTATAACCATAGATTGATATGAATTTAAAAATGATTCCATATTAATTGTATAACCTAAAACTACAAAAACCTTCACCACTCATCACTTATTCTATAACTTTTTATCATTTCAGTATTGGTACAATAAATACTTAGTTTATTTGTCTTTTTAGTCAAAACCACTATCAATATAGTTGATCTATGACTTCTAGTATTATCTTTTTTAGAAATGAGAACACCACTTAAAACATTTCATTCATTCTAATTCAACCATGTTCATCATCATTCCATCAATCTCCTTATTTTTTATTGATGATAATACTTAGCGAAAAATATTACCAAGTGTCAACACTTCAAAATTATATCTATGATCATCAAAAAAAAGATTAAGTCAATTAGATCTCATGAAAATTTGTACATGACTCCATGAATCCCCCTTAGATATGCATATTTTTAAAACAATACATTGATCAAATAAACCTTTGACAATAATGACAAAAGTATGCAAAAAGATACCAAAAAAAATGTATTACCAATAAAGTATATGCACTTGAATTATGTGGAATGCATTTTCCAAATTGGTCTTTATGACGTAAAGATCATTCTCCCATTTCTTATAAATATTTTCCATTAGCACTATCTAACCTCATAATAGATAGGCTATCTCTTCCAATACATCAACATTGCTAATATTTGATAAATCTAGTTCAACTTCAACCTCATTCATTCCTTTTCTAATAGTCTCTAATTGTTGGATACAATTGATTAATTGTGTATTGTCTTTGATGTTACACAAATGTCATATCAGTCTCAATCAGTGTATGTAAAGCTCACTCGGGTAGTAAAGATAGTTTTCTATGTCTATTGAGCATTCCTATGTCTGTCAAGTTTAGAAGGTAGTATCTACCAAGTTCACTCGGGCATTAAAGGAAAGTTTGCTAAAGATGGGTGTTAACTGAGCTCACTTGGTTAATTAGATGGAATAAATGCTAACCAAGCTCACTTAGTCGCCAAGGATTTTTGTGAGATTGTAATGTTAACTAAGCTTTTGTTGGTTAACAAAGGAAATTGTTTCTAAGTTAGTATTGACCGAGCTCTGTAGTATGAATCAAGTTTCATATTATTTTTCGAGTCACCAATATAGAAAAAGTTCAAGACTACTTGAAAGTGATCAGTATGGACTGAGCCTCTACGTCTACTGAGTGCATGACAATGTTGAGTATTGACAGTGGATGTCAAGTATCAAAACCTCACCAAGCTAGTCTTCATAACCCAAGCGTCTACACTTTGGCCAACTTTGTAATTTTGTGTAAACTTATATTCTAGCCGACTAAGGTAATGAATGTTGATTATTCTAAGTTGTATTTGAGCTGACTTGACAAAGTGCATGATATAAGTATAAGATCAATTTGTGATTTCAAAGTGTGTAATTTCATGATGATATGATTAAAGAGCTAGTGATGAGAAAAGGAAGTGAATTTGAAGGATAAGAAGAATATCCTTATGGAGAAGCAAAGTCATATTCAATCAAGAAGGATCTAGTACAAGACTGAAAAAAGATCTGTAATTAGAAAATCAGTTGCATTCTAATTAGATCATCTCATTATTACTCTCTAACCATTGTAGTAGTGATCTAAATCTCTTAATAGAGTTGGCTTAACAACTATTTTCAAATCCTATAACAAGGTGACAATTCTATTGAATTGTCTCAAGACCTTTGACAAGGCCACTCCTAACAAGGTGATTAAATCATATAAAAGGGTCACACCTAACAATGTTTTTTGTAACCTTTAATAGGGTTAGCTCCTAACAAGGCTCACTTTAGAAGAGTGAAAAAAAGTAACTAGTTGCAATTGGTGTTTTTTCCCAAATTGGGTTTCCACGTTAAATCTTGGTGTCACATGTGTTTATGCTATATATTTTATGTGTCATGCAAATAAGTTAAAGTAATGGTAATCATAGATAATCTATAAAGTTATTCATGTTATAGTTTACCAAGCTATCCTAGTGTTTGCTAAGTATAGTATTTTCTTTGTTTGCCAAGCACCAACAATTTTTCAATTTTTAAAGTTTTGTTTTGTACTAAGATTTAAGGGATCTAGGATTTATTTTAGTGCTAACTAATTCACCCCTCCCCTCTCAGTTACTCCTCTTATATCTCCAACAATTGGTATCAAATATTTTGGTGCTTGCAGAGAAGGTTTCAAGGACCTAAGCTAAAGATTAGGATATCTTACAAAAGAGAGATTCCCAAGCTAAACAGAGACAACTTTACAACATGGCAAGGACTTATGAGATTGCATCTAGTGATTTAGGTTGCAAATATCTTTATACTAAATACAAAATTTCAACTGGAACTTTGTCTCTTAAAGATATTGCTAAAAAGAAGAATTGTAATATCATGATGATTGATATTGCATTTTCTCTTAGTTATGTTGAATTTGATGAGGTAAAAGATTGCAAAACTACTTTTGAAATGTGGAACAAACTAAAAGATATCTATGGAGGAGATGATAATGTAAGGAGAGCCAAAGAAAAAAGCCTTAGAGGACAATGTGATCAAATGAGAATGAGGGAAGATGAAAACATTGTAAAATATGTGGAAAGAATTAAGGCTAGTGTAAGTGAAATCAAAGCATCTAGAGGAGACATTAGGGAGGAAACTATTGTAACTAAAGTGATTAGAACTCTTCTTTCTATTTATGTAATTGTAGAATCTATTATTCCAAAAATGAGATGTGATCCAAATAGCAAGCCAGGTTTGGATGCTCTAGTTGGAAGATTGATAGTTTTTGAATTAGACAACTTTGATAACTATGTTCCTACTTCAAAGAATATTGAATTTACATTTAAAGCTAAAATCTCACTCAAAAAAAAGGGAAAGAAATCAAGAAGTGAAGAAGATGAAACATTAGAAGAAAGCTCAGATAGTGATCTTGAAGTTGTTGAAGCCCTACTTGCAAGAAAATATTCCAAAGGTAGAGGAAAGTATAAAGGTAAAGTTCCTCTAATCTGCTTTTCTTGTGAAGAAGTTGGTCACATTGCTGCTAGGTGTCCAAATAGAGAAAAAAAAGATGAAAAGAAAAGAAATAAACAAAAAGGAAAGAAGGATTTCAAAAACTATAAGAACCACAAGGAAAAAGGTAAAATAACTTGTTTTATGGCTAAAGATTTTGATAATGGTGAAGATGAAATGGTATACATTGTTGTGAAAGGTGAATCTAAGATGAAGGATATAAAATGGTACATATCTCTCATGTTAGAAAAAATTATACATGGATTATTTACAGTGGCTGCTCACATCATATGATTGGAGATAAAACAAAATTTGAGAATATGGAACCTTACGATGGATGTAATGTAAGATTTGGAAATAATGAACCTAGTAACATAAAAGGAAAAGGATGTATCTTGTTGACCAAAGAACTTATATTGGACAATACTTATTGGGTTGGAGGACTAAAGCATAATCTACTAAGTGTGGTACAGTTAAACAACATTGGATTCAAGGTAGAATTCATGAAGAGTAAGGCTAAACTACTGGATGGAAAAGGAAATCTGGTTGGATCTAGCAAGCAAACAAAAGGTAATCTATTTTATCTTGATCTCAGTGAAAGTTCATGTTTTATTGATCAAGTAGAAGAAATTTGGTTATGGCACAAAAGGTTATGTCATGTAAACTTTGATAATCTTGTTAAGATAAGAAAACATAAAAGAGTAAGAGGTCTTCCTAGTTTGAAGAAGCTTAATATAGGTCTATGCAAGAATCACCAAATTGGTAAGATGGGAAAGACTAGTTTCAAAAGCAAAGACTATTAGTCAAAAGAAGTCTTAGAAATTATGAATATAGATTTATGTGGACCTATTCGAATAGAAAGCTATAGTGGAGAAAAGTTTTTCATTCTATTTGTTGATGATTATTCTAGAATGATGACTTTAATGTACTTAAAAGAAAAATATGAAGCCTTTCAAAAATTCAAGTGGTATCTGGAAAGAGTAGAAAAAGAAACTAGAAAAAGTTTAAAATGTTTAAGATCAAACAAAGGTGGTGAATTCATCTCCAATGAATTCAATAATTTGTGCATTGAAAGAGGAATCAAAAGACAAGTATCAGCTCTTGGTACACCACAAGAAAATGGCATAGCTAAAAGAAGAAAAAGTTCTCTCATGGATTGTGCAAGAACACTGATGATTGAAAAGAATGTTGCTCTAAAATACTAGAAGGAAGATATCAGCACTATGCTGTCCATACTTTGAACATAGCATAGTTAAAAAAAGACACAATCTAAACACCTTATGAGCTATGATATGGCTACAAACCTAATATAAGTTATTTGAAGGTATTTGGTAGAAAATGTTATATCTTGAAAGAATCTAGAAAAGGAAAATTTGATGTAAAAGGTGATGAAGGCTTATTTTTAGGATACTCTTGAAAAAGTAAAGCATATAGATATTTGAATCTATCCACTCATAAAATCATAGAAATTATACATGTGAAAATTGATGAGTTTGCAAAAAAGAGTGAAGAAGAAAGCATCAAAGAGCTAGAGGATTATAGAAGATTTTTTTTCAGTGAACCTGATGCTTTACCAATCACATTTGAAGGAAATAAGACTTCACCTCTCAAGTCCCAAAAATCTCCATCATCTACCAAGTTGCATACAATGCAAAATGAGTCACAATTTGAAGGACCCAAGTTGTAGTCAGAGGCTACTGAGCTAGTTCAAACCGAGTCTAATTGACTTGAGTCATAGATATGTTATCCAAAGTACCTCTATTAGCAAGATATGTTAGAAGGCATTATGCACTTGAACAAATCATTGGAGACAAATCTGATGGAACAATGACAAGAAGTAAATTGGAATTTATATGTTTACTTGCTAAACTTGAACCTAGAAATGCTAAAGATGCATTAGAGAATGAAAGTTGGGTTAAGGAAATGAATGAAAAAATTGAATAGATTGAGAAGAATAAAAATTGGACTCTTGTTCCTAGACCCAAGGATAAAAATGTAATTGGCACAAATTGGGTGTTTAGAAATAACTTGAATGAAGATGGAGAAGTTTATAGAAACAAAGAGAGATTGGTATGTAAAGGCTATTCCCAAGAAGAAGGTATTGATTATGGTGAGACATTTCCTCTTATTGTGAGATTAGAAGGTGTTAGAACTTTACTAGCATATGCAACACATAGAGGTTTTAAAGTGTATCAAATGGATGTTAAATCTGCATTCTTGATGAGGAAGTCTACATTGAAGAACTAGAAGGTTTTGTAGATCCTAGCACAAGAGATATGGTATACAAATTACACAAAGCATTATATGGTCTCAGGCAAGCTCCTAGAGCTTGGTATGAAAGACTACATAACTATTTGGTACATATTTTCTTTTTAAAGAAAAAATGACAATAATAGCCTATATACAAAGAAGGACCAGACAAGAATATTGTATTGGCAAAAATATTTGTAGATGATACCTTATTCATAGGAAATGATGACTTATGTAAGGTATTTTTAGAAGAAATGAGTAAAAAATTTGAAATGTCTATGTTTGGAGAGATAAAATTCTTTTTTGGGTTGCAAATACAATAGAACAAAGATGGCATCTACATCACTCAATCCAAATACATCAAGGAGATACTGAAGAAATTTGGAATAGAGGATTCAAAACCTATTGGAACCCCTATGTCTACTAGACACAATCTTTCAAAAAACAATGATTCTGAGGCAATAGATCAAACCACATATAGATCAATGATTGGAAAACTGTAATATGTAGTGCAAACAAGGCATAATATTGCATTAGCAGTTGGTATGGTGACAAGATTCTCAGCTAATCCTAGAGAAAATCACATAATGGAAATGAAGAGAATCAAGAGATATTTGAAAGGTACTAAAGATTATGGCTTATGGTATAAACTTTGAGGCAATTTAAACTTGAAAGTATTTACTGATGCTAATTGGGCAGGAAGTATTGATGATAGAAAAAGCACTAGTGGTGGAGCATTATTTCTTGGTAAAAGACTAGTGTCTTGGACAAGCAAGAAATAAAATTGTACATCTCAATCCACAGCTGAGGAAGAATATGTGGTAGCAGCAATTAATTGTTCAAACATTGTTTGGTTCAAACAACTATTGGTAGGTATGAAGATAGAGATCAAGGATCTAGTTGTCATATACTGAGATAACACCAATGCAATCAATATATAAAAAAACCTAGTAATGCATTCTAGGACAAAGCACATTGCTATAAAATATCACTTCTTAAGAGAATTGGTGCAAGATAAAGAAGTCAGATTGGAATATGTTGATATAAAAGAATAGATTGTAGACATATATACCAAGCCATTACCTAACGGTTCATGTTTGTATCTAAGAGGTAAGCTAGGGGTCATTCCCCTATCTGAAGATCACTAAATAAAGTTTAGTGATGCATCAATCAGAGCATATTGAAGATCAATCAGTTGTTGCAAAATTGACAAGGGCATATTGCAAATGAATTAGTACATGAGGTACATTGATAATAATAAAATTATTGTCTTTGGCATGTGTTTTCAAAGAGGGAGAAGTTATATTGTTATATCTCATAAGAAATTTCTCTAAGAGGAAGAAGTTTGCAGTAAGAGGGAGAAGTGTATAGTAGTTTTTTTATAGAGGGGGAAATCTAAAGACATGAAAGAGTTCACACTGATAGGGGGAGTTTTAATGGATGAGAATCAGAATGAAACTTAGGATATGTTTCTTATTTCTAAAAATTTCATTATGCTATGACATGTTGTATTGCCATCAATGCCAAAGAGGGAGATTGTTAGATACAATTGGTTAATTTTGTGTTGTCTTTGATGTTACAAAAATGTCATATTAGTTTTAGTCAGTGTATACCAAGCTCACTCAAGTGGTAAAGAGCTTTTTCTATGTCTACTAAGTCTTCCTATGTTTGCCAAGTTTAGAAGGTAGTTTCTACTAAGTTCACTTGGGTGTTAAAGGAAAGTCTATTGAAGATGGGTGTTAACCAAGCTCATTCTATTAATTGGATGGAATCAATGCTAACCAAGCTCACTCGGTTGCCAAAGGATTTTTGTGAGTTTAAAATCTTAACTAAGCTTCTATTGGTTAACAAAGGACATTATTTTTAAGTCAATATTGACTGAGCTATGTAGCATGAATCAATTTTCATAGTATTCACCAAGTCAACAATATAGATAGAGTTGAAGACTACTTGGAAGTGATCAATATGGAATGAGCCTCTATTTCTACCAAGTGCATGATGATGTTGAGTATTGATAGTGGATGTTAAGTATCAGAACCTCACCAGGCTAGTCTCCAAAATCCAAGTGTCTACACTTTGGCTGACTTTGTAATTTTTTGTCAACTTGTATTCTAGCTGACTAAAGTAATGAATGTTGATTATTCTATGTTGTATTTGACCCAACTTAAAAAAGTGGATGATATAATTATAAGGTCAATTTTTGATTTCAAAGTGTGTAATTTCATGATGATATGGTTGAAGAGCTAGTGACGAGAATAGGAAGCAAATTTGAAAGATAAGAAGAATATTCTTATGGAGAAGCAAAATCATATTCAATCAAGAAGGATCAAGTACAAGCTTAAACAAACATCTATAACGAAAAAATTAGTTTCCTTCAAATTAGGTCATCTCATTGTTACTCTCTAACCATTGTCGCAATAATCTAAATATCTTAATAGAGTTGGCTTAATAGCTATTTGTAAATCCTCTAACAAGGTGGTAGTTCTATTGAATTGTCTCAAGAAATATAACAAGGCCACTCCTAATAATATTGTTTTTTTTATCCTTTAACAAGGTTGGCTCCTAATAGGGCTCACTTCAGAAGAGTGCAAAACAATAACTAGTTACAGTTAGTGGTTTTTCCCGAATTGGGTTTCCAAGTTAAATCTTGGTGTCAAATGTGTTTATGTTGTTTATTGTATGTGTCTTGCAATTAAGTTAAAGTAATGGTAATCAAAGATAATCTCTAAAGTTCTACATGTTAAAGTTTACTAAGCAATCCTAGTGTTTATCGCATACAATATTTTCTATATTTGTTGAGCACCAACAGTTTTAAGTTTTTAAAGTTTTTTTTTGTACTAACATCTAAGGGATCTGGGATTTATTTTAGTGATAACTTATTCACCCCTCCCCTCTCAGTTGCTCCTCTTATATTTCCAACTCTAATAATGTATCTACCATTTTCTCCTCTTAATTACTAATTTTTTTAAAATTACCATTGATTTTTCTTACTAAAGCTCCAAAACTTGTTGTAGAGTGGTTTTGCAAATCAAAAATAGGAATAAATATATTTAACTCTTGAGTTTCATCTATATTCTTTACAACATCTTTTATAAACTTTGAAAAACCATATATTGTGGAAAGTATCTTACAACCTTCCTTCAGTAATTCATTCACTTGGTTCACATCTATTCTAAATGAAGCTCCATTCAATATAATTGAGTGAATATTAAATCATCAACAATAAAAATTTCAAAAAAGAGGGTACTAAAGATATTAATTATAATTAATGAATATTGAATCAAATGAATTGTGTACATTGATTAATATAATTGATTCTTGATTTTCAAATCTAAATGGTTGAGTTAATTGGATTAATTAAAAGAATAATTAATAAATAAATTTATAAAAAATAATAAGTGTGCATGAAGAAAAAATTGATTATCTAAAATATAGTTATTTAATTTTAAAGTGAGTTTTCCTTTTTAGGATTTGGAGGCTAGAAACCCTATACGGTTGAGTTTTCTTTATTGTGATTATTTTAGTCTTTTAGAGGTGGTGTAGGGTCCCAAGTCCTAAACAAGGTGGTCGAACACCAATTTTGAATAGATTAGGAAGTTAATGAGTGTCCAAGATGACATAGAGCATTAAGTCAATCTCAAGCATCCTAGAATGCATTTAAGGCAAATTTTATGCATGTTTCAATAAGGTCTATGGACAAGTCAGAGGTCAGTCAATGTTGCTCAATGCTATGAGTTGACAAAAAATCTTCAATTTCATGTTTTTTAGTATTCTTACATGATTTATTAAGTTTTGATAGGCATTTGAAGTCATTTCATTGGGAATATTGAAAAGTTGCAAAAATTGTCAAAGTCATGCAACTTTTCTTACAACTTTTATTGCAAATATGGAATGTCAATAGTTAGATTGTTGTTTTGATTGAACAAATAAGGGTGAATGTGTAAGGTCAAGAGGCTTGATCTATAAAATGAATGTCTTCAACCTAGGAAAGTGTTAGAATTGTATTTTATGGAATTTGAATCGATAAAGAAAGTTTTTGCTAAGAAATTATGTATAGACAGTGAGTACAAACTTGAGATCTCCTTGCAGAGTGATATTAAGTACATGTTGTAATTATGAAAAGTTGTGTTTTGGTTTACTTGTGAATGTGTTAATCTGGTTTGGTTGTGTGGAATTATCTTGAAAGACTTTAGGTTTTATTTGTGCCTACTAGTTAACCTAACCTATGTTTAGGGTTTAAATTGAAATGGGTTATACCTCCTAATCCCCACTGTAGAAAACCCTAGTTTTTGGGGTAGAAAAGGGGTACATGATGCATATTAAGGTTTTAGTTGTTTTTTTACCACCACCTACATGCCTGGGGTATTCTAACAGTATTTGAGCTAAGCATTTGATGTGATTCGCATGCAAAGACTCGGAGTTAACATTGTAGAAGACCTAAGGATGGTCATGGGAGCTTGATATTGGGAAGATGGTAATGTGGGAGGATGAACTAAGTGTTGGTGGAGGTGTTTCTAGTGTGTGTTTTAGTCTTGAAGATATATTGGCACAAATAGTGGTATTAACCTTATTCTATCCTAAACTAGGGCTCAAGAGTTAAGGGGCAAGGAGAGTCGACCTAGAACCAATCTTGTGCAATTTTTGGATTTTCTTATGTAATTAGAGATTATATAACTATTTTGGATTGTTCTTTGGAATTTTTTTGATTTTTGTGAGTATTTTGGTTGGACAGAGCTACTAGAAAAGAGCCCCAACTAGGCCTCCTAGAGAATCTTGCAATTTTGGCTTAGAATGAAGATCAAAACCTATTAGATGTTTGTGAAATGTGTAGGAATGATGGAAAAGAGTATGATTGGATGTAGTATATTTTGAGACCTTGGAGGTTGTGGGGGAGTTATGTGTGTTGAATTTTCAGTTTCCTTTTTGAAGGTTTAAGGCTATTTTGAAGATAGGGATGGTATTGTGAGGTGAAATTGGTGTGTTGAGGGAACCAAACACCAACACCATAGTTTTGAGTAGGTCCTAAGGAAAGACATTATGATATTCTAGTGATTGACACGCATTACTTACTTCATAAGTGGTATCAGAGCTCGTCTTGGAGCTTGTGGATTAGATTTTTTCCCTTCATTAGTGTTCTACTTTAGGGATATACAAGATGGTGAAAAATGTAAAACTAGCCAAGGAACTTAAAGAATAGAAAGATGATAATAACCAATTGAAAGAGAGGTTAGATCAGTTGGAAAACAAGATGTGAATAGTTGAGAAAACTAGTGAGAAGATTGAGGAAGACCTCAACAAATGAGAAGGAGAGATGGATTAGAAGGAAGAGTAGTATGTGGATGATGAGTATGACAACATGCCTATAGACCAAGAAACATTCATAAAAGAATTAGAAACTTTTGGGAGTAAATGCATTAACACTCTTATTTTTGGAGGGAAGATGGATCCTGATACCATAATAGATTGGATGGAGGCTCTTGAGAGTCATTTTGAATTCCATGGAATAACATGGGGAAAGAAAGTGAGGCTAGCCCAATCAAGAATGAAAGGAGCAGCCCTCACATGGTGGAATTTCATCTAGGAGGAGAGATTCAGAGAAGGTAAGGACAAAATTACTTCATGGAAGGTAATGCCTAACATAATAAGGGATACTTATATTCTATACGACTATGAATTCTTACACATGAGAAGGAAAAATCTAAGGTAGAAGGAGTTGAATGTGAGCACATATATAGAGGAGTTTCATAGTCTTTACATAAGATCAAGGATGGTGGAGCTAGAGAGTGTGAAGCTAGTTAGATACTTAACTCATCTAAGATACAATATGAAATAAGAAGTCACCATCTTATGCCTTAATATAGTGTTGAAATGCTTTCAATTAGTAGTGGAGATATAAGATAAGATAAAATATAGATAAGAGAACTCAAATAGGGGCATAGGAAGAAGGACTAATCAACAAAGGGGAAGATTAAATTTTCCAAGGAGGCTAGAAGACCATTAGCAAAATGAGCAGAGAAATGAAGGTGCTAAGAGGGGTGAGAACTCTCATAGAGGAAATCAAGGATTTAGAGGACAAAGGAGGCCATTTAACAGAGGCAAAGGATATGAAGGTGGACAAGGAAGGGGACATTGGACACTAAAGTGTTATGAAGCCAAGGCATACAATGGCTCAATATCCACTCAAAAACACAAATCCTCCTAACCTGAACATAGACAAAAGGAATTATTTAGCCTTAAATGACGAGTCTTGCTCTAGTAGTAGTACCACAAAAGTTTTAAGTGTAGCACCAGTATTTGACGGGGAGAAAATGATGTTGAGGAGGACTATGTTGAATATGCCTTTGAAGATAGAGCCACCAAATGAAATCCCTATTTAGAACTCAAGGTAAGGTATATGGTAAATTGTAAAAAATTATATTTGACTCTGGATCCACAAAGAATGTTGTATCTCTAGAGATGGCAGAGAAGTGTAATCTTAAGAGGTTACCCTATTTATCACCCCATAATATTTCATCATTAAACAAGAGTCATATTTTTATAGTACAAGAGAAAGCATAGGTAGAATTTGAGCTTGGTAAGTACAAGGATAAGGTTCTATATGAAATCATTCACTTGGATTCTTACCATTTGATCCTAAAAAGGTCATGGCAGTAGGATGTGAAAGTCCAACATAATGGTGTTCAAAGAATGCCTACTATATATAAAAGAATGGAAGATGGTTTAAGATGGATCCTTTAACCAATCATATGGTGAAAGACAAAGATGATAGTGTAGTTAGACTAATCAGAGGTAAGGAATTCATACAATTAACTAAGGAAGATGATTTTCAAGGGTATTCTCTAATTGCTAAGCCAAAGGAGGAAATCAAGAATAGAGAACTACTACCTATAGAGGTTGCATGTTTATTAAAATAGTACCCTTCACTAGGTGCAGAGGGGAAAC
This sequence comes from Cupressus sempervirens, assembly GCA_028749045.1. Lineage (NCBI taxonomy): Eukaryota > Viridiplantae > Streptophyta > Pinopsida > Cupressales > Cupressaceae > Cupressus > Cupressus sempervirens. The sequence continues at coordinate 179,798,617 of CM053786.1, read as the reverse complement.
TAGAAGCATTACCACCTTTTAAGAGAATTAACCATCAGATTAACTTAGTGCCTAGTGTAGTATTGTCCAATAAACCTACCTACAAGCTCACACCATAGAAAAATGAAGAGGTAAGTTAAAAAGTTGTGGAATTACTAAATAAATGATTGGTGAGGAAATGTTTGATTCCATGTGCATGTCCATCGGTTTTAGCACCCAAGGATGGTAAATGGAGGCTTTGTTTTGATTCAAGAGAAATCAATAAAATTAGAATTAGGTATAAATTTTACATGCTTATAATTGAAGACCTGATGGATTATCTAGGATAATCATGTGTTTATTCTAAATTGGATTTGAAATCAGGAAATCACAAAATTAGGATCAAATAAGGGGATGAATGGAAAACAACTTTCAATACTAATGAGGGACTATATGAGTGATTGGTGATGCCATTTGGCTTGAGAAATGCACCTAGTAGATTTATGAGATTAATGAATGAGGTATTGGTACAATTCATTGGAAATTTTATAATAGTCTATTTAGATGACATTCTAATTTTCAGTAGGAACAAAGAAGAACACTTGGGGCATCTTAAAATGGTGATGAGGAAATTTCATGAGGAGAAGTTGCACATCAACTTGGAAAAATGTGAGTTATTTAAGTCTGAATTTGTTTACCTTGGTTTTGTGATTTCTAAAGGATGTCTAAAGAAGGATCCTAGTAAGGTAGAAGCTATTTTGAATTGGTCTAGTCCTAAGGTAGTGTGATATGTTAGGATATTTTATGGCTTAGCTACCTTTTATAGGAAGTACATTGGAGGATTTAGTGGGATAGTAGCTCCCATACTTGATACCATCAAAGAGGGAATCAAATGTAAGTTTAGGTGGACTGAAATAGCAAAGAGAAGTTTTCAATGTTTGAAGAAAAAAGTGGAAAACTTACCCACCCAAATGCTACCTAGTTTTAATAAAGTGTTTATTGTGGAGTGTGATGCTAGAAAGTATGCTACAGGAGCAGTCCTTAGTTAGGAGAATCATCCCATTGTATTTTTTTAGAAAACTTTAATGAAGCTAAATAGAAGTATTCCACCTATGACTTTGAATTGTACTCCATGGTTCATGCCCTAAAGAAATGGAAGCACTACCTCATGCCAAAGGAGTTTATAGTGTATACTGATAATCATTCCCCTAGTTTCTTGAATAGTCAAGATAAAATTAACCATAGACATGTTAAATGGGTGAAGTAGATTCAAGCATTTACCTTCTCAGTAAAACACAAAAGGGGTCTCCCGACAAAGTGGATGATGCTTTAAGTAGGACAATACTTGCAATCCAAGAAGTCAAACTACAAAGTGTGGGATGGGAGTAGATCAAGGATCTATATAAGGATGATCCTAATTTTAGATAGACATACAAAACTTGTTTGGACTATGCTAACACTTTTCATTGTAATTTTTATGACTATGTATTGCATGATGACTTATTATTCAAAGGCATCATGTTATGTATCCCTAAGTCATCAATGAGGGAAAATATTATCAAATAAAAGTACAATGGAGCTATTTGAGGTCATTTTGGGGCAAATAAGACACTAAAACAAGTAGCAAGGTTCTATTATTTGCCTACATTATAGAATGAGGTCAGGAGATATGTAGAATATTGTCTAATTTGTCAAGGGCCAAATGAACATCATCTAATGCAGGGTTATATCAACCCTTTCCAATAGCTACTAAACCTTGGGATGGAATAAACATGGACTTTATGCCTCAGTTACCTAAAACTGCTAGGGTAGTAGACAAGGTCTTTGCAATAGTTGATAGGTTCACAAAAATGGCTCATTTTATTCCCTGTAGGAGAAACTATGATACATCTCTAATTGCAAACCTTTTCTTCAAAGAAGTAAGGATTCATGGACTCCCTATGAAAATAGTGATTGATAGACACACAAAATTCATTGGGAATTTTTGGATGACCTTAAGGAAGAAACATGGCACATATTTGGCTTATTCATCAGCTTAACCTTCCTCAAAGTGTTGAAATAAATGATGTAGTGAATAGATCATTAGGAAATCTACTTAGGTGCCTAACAAAACAACATGGGATCAAGTAATCAATCAAAAAGAATATGCATATAATGACTATTAATAGTTCAATAGGAAGGACACCCTTTGAGGCAATGTAAGGGTTTCATCCAAGGGGACCTATGGAACTAAGGGATTTACAAGACATGAAATCATGAAGTTCCATAGGGGAGAAACTTGTAGAACTAATGAAGATAGTGCATGATCAAGTTAAGTATCACTTAGAAAAGTTAGTAACAAAGTATAAAGACATGGTAGATCAGAGGAAGAAAGAGATTCATTTCAAAGTTGGTGACCTAGTGATGGAATTTTTCAACAAAGATGGGTTACCTAAAGGACTAGGCAGCAAACTACAAATGAAAAATATCGGTCCTTACAAAATTTTGCATAAACATGGAAATAATGAATATGAGTTGGAACTACCATAGGGGATAGGTATATCACCTATTTTTAATGTAGAATACCTCACATTGTATAAAGGAGATAACAATAGCATGAGTCCTAGTAGCAACAATAGGGTAGATTCTAAAGTGGAGTGGGTGAAGGACTTACCACCTAACAAACAATTGCAATTAGAGTGTATGCTTGACACCAAGATAGTAAAGAAGACATGAAACAAAACATACAAGGATTAATAGGAAAAATGGCAAGGCTTACCTGAGGTGGAAGAAATCTTGATGATAGAGGAAGATATCATAAAGCATGTCACCACTCTTCAACACTTAGCAACTCAAGGAACTTGAGTTTTTCAAACTATGGGAGTATGGTGCAGGGGCCCATGGTCCTAAACAAGGTGGTCAAATACAAATTTTAGATAGATTAGGAGGTTAATAAGTGTCCAAGATGACACAAGGAGTTAAGTCAATCTCAAGCATCCTAGAATGCATTTAAGGCAAATTTCATGCATGTTGCAATAAGGTCTATCGATAAGTTAGAGGTCAATCAACATTGGTCAACATTGTGAGTTGACCAAAAATATTCAGTTTCATTTTTTTTAGTATTCTTGCATGATTCATTAAGCTTTAATAGGCATATGAAGTCATTTATTTAGAAATATGGAAAAGTTGCAAAAACTGTCAAAAAAGTTGTTGTACAACTTTTCTTGTAACTTTTATTGAAAATATGGAATGTCAATAGTTAGATTTTTTTTTTATTGAACATCTAAGGGTGAATGTTTAAGGTAAATATGAATTAATAAAGAAAGTTTTTAGTGGGAAACTATGCACAGACAATGAGTACAAACCTGAGATCTTTTCATAGAGTGATAGTAAGTACATGTTGTAATTATGGAAAGTTGTGTTTTAGTTTACTTGTGAATGCCTTAATTTGTTTTGGTTATGTGCAATAAACTTGAAACACTTTTGGTTTTATTTCTGCCTATTGGTCAATGTAACTTGTGTTTAGGGTTTAAATTGAAATGGCTTCTCCCTCCTAATCCCCACAATAGAAAACCCAAGTTTTTGGGGTACATAAGGGGTATAATATGGAGATGATGGTTTTTTTTTTTTTACCACCACCCACCTACTTGGGATATTCTGACAGCATTTGAGCTAAGCATCTGATATGCTAAGTGTGCAAATAGTAAGAGTTAACATTGCAACATGCCTAAGTGTGAGCTTGAGATTGGGTAGATGTTAATGTGTTAGGATCCCCTAAGTCTTGGTGGAGGTATTTTTGGTGTGGGTTTGACTCTTGAAGTTATATTGGCATAATTAGTCGTATTAACCTTATTCAATCCTAAATTAGGGCTCAAGAGTTAACGGGTAAGGATAGTCAACCCATAAGAAATCTAGTGGAATTTGTTGGATTTTCTAATGTAGTTAGAGATTATGCAATTGGTTTGGATTGTTATTTATAATTTTTTGGATTTTGGTGAGTATTTTGGTTGGATAGAGCTACTAGGAAAGAGCCCCAATTAGGCCTTCTAGAGCAACTTGGAGTTTGGCTTAGAAGGAAGCCCAAAACCTATTAGATGGTTGTGAAATGTGTATGAATGATGGAAAAGAGTATGAATGGGTGTAGTAGAGTTTGAGATCCTAGAGAGTGTAAGAAACTGAGGTGTGGAGAAGTTTTGGCTTCCATTTTGATAGCTTAAGGCTACTTTGAAGATAGGAATGTTATTGTGATGTGAAGTTGGTGTGTTGAAGAAATCAATCACCACCACCCTAGTCTTAAGTAGCTCCTAAGGAAGGATATTAGGATATCCTAGTGATTGAAACCCATTACTTTCATCACAAGGTTAGACAGTGATGGCTTGAATTTTCATTGAAACCTAAATTTATAATCTCTTGTGAAAATTAGGAAGAAGTATGTTTTCATGATAAGGGTTTCTTAAGCTGTCCTCATTTTCCAAAAAAAGGGCCCAAAGTTCTTTTTCTCTCACCTTAGTTTTTTTTGAAAGTCTTTAGTATTTTGGATTGAAATTAAAAAAGGGATACAATAAAACTTTGGTTTTGCATATAAATATTTTATCCCTTAAAATTTTTTAATTTCATGTAGTATAAAGTTATAGCCCTAAGTGTTTTAAGTCATGAAGTAGCGAAATCCTTTTAATCATTGAATCTATGCTCTATGTTTTTTGACCAGTTCAAGGGTAGTGATGTTGTAGAGAAGATAGTCACGAGGTTCATGCTACATCTTGGATATCAAGGTTGGCAATTAAGTTAAAGCTACAAAGTGGAGAAGGGCTTTGAATCATGAGATCTCAGCTTATAATTGCAAGGTTATTTTTAAGTTGCAAAGTTGAGAAGTGTAACTATAGTTATTAGAAGCTATTTTATTAATACATCTCCTATATTCAAAGGTGAAGTAATTTAAGAGTGGAGAAGTAGAGATAACTAGTGGTCGCAACATCACAATATTAAGTTGTGAGTTAAAGGAATATGGATGTGAAGCCTCAAAGAAATTAATGGTCATTTCCAAAGTAGTCTTCACATCATTGCACATCTTATAGATGACAGGTTGTTGTCTATTGTGAAGCAACAAAGCAACTAAGTTAAAGGTTTCATGATGTCATGAGTATGAGAGATGTTGATTTCCACACTGTACAGACCTAGAGATTTGTGTAAAATGGAATTTTGTTGCTTTGCAAGGATAAAATGTTAACAAAGATAACAAGTTATGATGAAAAGATAAGTGGTCTTTACACCTTCATGAATTTCAAGCATCTTAAGGTTTGAAGAAGTGAGATGTGAAGATAAAGGATAGGTATCTATTAAAAATAACAAATCATTAGGTTGCTAAGGTTAATGAGATGCTTATTTGAGTGTTTGCAAAGCTATGCAATGGTTATGATGACTAGGTGCACTACTTCATAGGTTATTTGCAAAGAACATAGATTTAAGTTACAATGGAACAATAAAGTTTATTATAACCATTAACATCACATCTCCACGATGGTAAATGATAAAATCCTAATTGGTGTTGTAGACACCTAAAAACCTTTAGAAAATAAAGTATTTTTATTTTCTAAAAAATTCCTGATGACATCATCATTTATAAATTAATTAATTATTTAATTAATTTATTTATTTTTATGCCATTAAATCCCTTTATCTTAATTAAAAATATTTAATTAAGGAATCCCTCCCAAAAATGTTTAAATCTTATTTAAACATTATTTCCTTATTTATTAATTATTTAATTAATAAATTGACCAAAAAACCCAAAATAAATAAAAAATTTATTTTTTGCCCAAAACTTGGCCAATTTCGTTAAGACCACTAACCTCTTCCAAAATCTTCTAATCCTTCTTTAATTTTGATTAAAGGCTAATCCCATCATTTCCTACCCCTAATCCCAACTCAAAATATTTAATTAAGATTAAATATTAATCCTCATGTTTATTAAAAAAATTTTAATAAATATCTCCTCAACACAAACCCTTGAAATAAATAAAACTTTATTTATTTCCTAAAAATCTAATTTATCCTCATCCTAAGAAGTTCTAGACTCTTCTAGAAAGTCTTCATCCTCATCCTAGGAAATTCTAGACTATTCTAGAAAGTCTTTATCCTCATCCAAAGTCTAGACTCTTCTAGAAGATGTCTTTAAACCTAATCTTAATCCCCTCCTAACCTTGTCACATTCTCTAAACATGGGTTAAGACTTACTAACCCAAGCCAAAGTTAACAAATATCTCCTCCTTCACCCACCCTCATTAAATGCCATCCACTTGCCTATCCCTAAGCTAATCCTAAACCATCCTAATCCATCCTCTAATCATTTGCACAATCCTAAGCAAGATTAAAACCCTCCTAATCAAGCACAAGTCAAAATTGCTCTCATCTCCTTCAAAATATCCCAACCATAAAACTTTATGAAGCCCACTAGGCCATAAATGACTCTTCCAAGCCCTTTTATGGCTCTTACAAGCCATTATGAGGGTCTTTATGAAGATTTTATCCCTTGATCCTCTTTTGTTGACTCATCCTTCCCCTTTCCTCCATCCTCTCACCCTGTGACATGTGTCGCTCCATGATTGGCTATAAGGAAGCACAATCCATGTGCTCTCCTCTCATGCAATCTGAGCCTTCCATAAGCTTTTTCCCATCCTTGCATCCTAGCCCTTGATCCTTCAAGCCCTTTGCCTATTTAAGGAATCCTCTCCCAAGCCATTTTAACACAATCCATGAAGTAAATTCATAATGCCATTTTAGGAAGCCATTTTACATCAAAACCATACACTTACACCCAAATTCCAACTCCATTTGAAGCCCTTTTTGAAGCATAAAACTTGAGCATACATCCTATCTATTTAGACAAAGCTACTCAACAAGAGAGCATCTCATTGAGAGAGCCCATTAATGGCTCATATTCTAAATTGAGAGTTCATCTTAGTCTATCTTGAAGTTTATGAATTTTTTTTAGTTTGTAGAAGCTTTATTTAAATTTGGTTTCTATTAGCATACTAACATTGCTCATATACATTTTGGCATGCCCGATGGGACTCCACATGGGTCATCTTCATTAGCTTTTTTAGTCAAGTTTTGTATGTCATTTGCTAATTTTGGCTAATTTTGCTTGTTTTTGTGATTGGTAGGATTGTATAAATTGGTTTTGTAGGTCCACATGAGCATGAAGAAGACAAAGGAACTCATAGTCTATCTCATAGTGTTTGCAGATTTTTCAAGCTTATAGGTGGACAAAGCACTTGGAATTCTTCTTCCTCTTCTTGTCTATATTCTTCTTATTCCATCTATTTCTTCTTCTTCTTCTTGTGGGAGATCTTGGCCATTTTTATTTTTTTAAGGAAGCAAAATAATACACACTTCTTTTTAGTGCTTAAAATGAACCCCTAAATCATACTTAAATCCATTAAAAACTAAAAATTTGCAAAAAAAAAAAAGCCTTTTAACAAGTGAAACTAAACCAATCCAATCATTTGCATCCTTGCAACATCAAGGTTTTAGATGCATTCATGCAAAGTTAGGAACACTTCATTTTTGGAAATTTAAAAAGAACTTCAAGTCTCCATTTCAAAAGGTTCAAAATCAACACTAAGTGCACACTAAAATCTAAATCAAACTCAAATCATCAATCAAGGATAAAATGAACCTCATTTGCAAATATTTTAAAGTTCTTTTAAAAATTTCATGAAAACTAAGAGTCCTAAACGGTTGCCAAAAATTGTCCTAAAAGCTTTGTTATTTGTTCCAAACAAATGTCTTGTTGCAAAATCTTCAATGTTTCTTAGGTTTTTCATGCATCAAAACAATCTAGGAATATCATTTTTGGGCTTAAAATATGCAAACTAGAACACAAAATCTTGAATGAAAACCAAAGTCCAAAGAGTCATTTTCACTTTTGAGTCCAAAACAATCTTGAATGATCTATGGTTAAAACACAACACTTCAAAGTTCTTAAAATAACACACAAAATCTCAATCTTGAATGCTCAAAGGAAAAAACTTGAATGTTTAATCACTTGTCTTTGAATGCATGTTGCTAAAATCACTCTTGAGTGGCATGGATTAAAATTAAGTTTTTTTTTTTTTTATGAATGCATGATTAAAACAACAAATCCAATCTTGAATGTCATAGATCAAATAATCATCTTTTGGGGCATAAAAAGAATCTACATTCTAGGAACTTTCTAAATTATAAAAACCAAATAAAGACGCTTTAAGTGAGTTTGTAGTTGGATTCACCCTCTTTAATCACCCATCAATTTAACCATTGGTTGCAATCTCAATGCCATCTATGGGGATGGGTCCACCTAAGAGGGTGTTAAGTGCTCCACAAAGATCAAACTTCACTTACTTGTGTTTTTATTTGTTTTTCTAACTTAAAAAATTCCTTGAATGCGCATTAATCTCGCTCACACTTCATTTGGGCATAAAAATTGGACAAATCTTGACATGGAGGGCCTCAGGGCACGTGCTTGGCAATCGAGTTTCACACATCTTTGTTTTGGGCTTAAAACAAACTCACACTCAATCTTGAATGTCTAACAATCAATGAACATTGCATGGTTTGGACGCATTTTCAATGATGCTCGCATTTCTTATGTTGATGATCTCTCGACTTTCATTTTGTTGATGATGCTGTCAAATTGGAATGAATAGTGTATGCCATAATCACAAGTGTCTTCAATCATAGCTTACAAAATCTAAATCATCAATTGGAATAAACGCATGTCTTTTAGAGCCCAAGATCATGTATGTGGTCTTGTTTTACACTTTTTAGGAGGCCTGCTTGGGGATTTCATCACCCCTTGGGACAACCTCAACTCTAGCATTCCAGCGGAGTATAAAAATTGGGAGGTGAATCCAAAGACACCTCTCTTGGAATCAAGATTTTGTCACTTGGGCTAAGCCTCAAGGAACTTTATACCCTTGAGAAGTGAAAGAGGAGAAGTGGGTTACCGCTCCTCTTGGCTATGTGACATCTTTTTGGTTTCATCTACAGATTTGGGCCTCACGTACCTTGCATATATTGAGGACTCCCTAGCTATAACAAATTTCATCCTTGTAGAAAGCTTCCTAGGATGTTGGTGTTTTTGACGTGCTTGCTCCAAAATTTTGTCTGCTTGTTTGTTCATAGCTTTTGAATGAATGTTTACCAACTTTGGTGAAAATCCCAAAAAAGAAAAAATGTCCCAGCTCAAGGAATACTTAGCGTAGTCACTGCCTCATCAGAAAATCATCCAAGCTCCCCTGCTACAATTGAATCTATCTAGTTCCTTTCTTTAGAACAATCCCAAATCCAAAGTCTCTCCAAATCATCCCCCCCAGCCAGCTAGCAACCCAATCCAAAATCACACCCAAGCCTTTAGAGAGTTGTTGTCATTCTGCTAGAATTTGCTATCCAATCAATCTGACCAATCCACCAGCCTCACCAAGGTTATCCCTTTGACAGAGCTTTGTCTAGGGTAATCTATCTTTTTCACTTGTTATCCTTCATCACCTTGAGCTAAAGGTTGGGATCCACAAGTGGTTAATCTCGTGTCATGCCCATAGGATCATTAGTCTATCCTTAAGTTGACACAATCTCCACCAATCCAGCGCATAGGAAAGAAAAACTCTCACTTTTTGATAGCATTCCCTTGAAGTCTTCCATCCACAGGAAAACCAAAAATCTCCAGTCAATCCTCCTTAGGTCTGTCATACAGCTTTGACTCTCCCTAGGAAATCCTTCATCAGCTAATCCAAAATCTGTGCTTAATCCAAATCCAACCATGAGCTTCCATGTTCATCCATATGCAAGACCCCATCCCCATCCGACTCATCATCAAAACATGAAATCCCAAACCTATCATGATGTGTTCGGTCGTATTGTCCTTGCTCCCGCCACCTCCTATTCCAATGATGATGAAAATATTGTTGACTATGATGGGTATATTGAAAGCCTTAGAAACATTCCACCAACCATCCCCCAAAATCCAAGAGTTATTCCAAACTATCTAGTCATGCCATCTGTTATCCCAGCTTCTCCTCCATCACCCAATCAACCAAGCTTCCAATCTTCCACCCTCATCACACCAGCTATTCCTATCAATCCACGACCTCCACCTCTAACACACGAGTCTCCAAGGAATCTCCTAGAGGAAATACAAGAAAAGTCGCCTCCAATAGTCGATAAGCCATGTCATCTAATCCAACCATGTGAAGTAGTCAGTGATGAAGCTTCCCCATCTATAATATCACCCCCATCTCCCATAGCTATCATCCCCATACCATCCATCAAATTTCTTAAAATCCTTCCACTTCCCGCAAGAATCAAATTCCCACCACCCATCAAATTGCTCCAAATCCCATCCACATCTCCTCCTCCAAGCATTATCCAAATCCCATATAATGAACCTCATGCATCCACTCCCATCCATTCCTATCAAGATCTTGTCCAAAAGCATGTTGAAATATCCTCCGACAGAACAATAGATCCCGCCATCCCACTTATTCCCCTACATGATCCACTTTTACCATCCCCTCCATATCTAAATCCTACCATCTTACTTACTCCATCTCAAGATCCCTTTCCCTCAGCCCACCCAACTCAAGATCCTATCCTCCCATCTCCTTGCCTTCATGATCATACATCTCCCATAATCCATGATGATAGATCCATCGAAAAAAAACTAATTATCATATCTGAAGCTCCAACTCCTTCAACTAGTAATGGACTCACATCTTGTGTTCCAAATAATGAACATCATATTGAAAAAAGAAATGAAAATGTGTTTCTAGATGTTGGTATCCCCGCTATTCTTGCATGGTCCCAAGTCCTTCCATCTCCACCCCAAAGTTCCCATCCATCTTATTCCGCATCTATTTTGGGCCCTCATCCTACTCCTTATCTCCAACCCTCCATTTTGGGTCCATATATCCCTTATCTAAATCCCACACCCTTTCCATCCATTTTGGGTCCTTACATACCTAATATGAATCCTTTATCCCTTCCATCTATTTTGGGACCTACACCTTCCCCGTTTCCATCTATTTTGGGCCCATATCCTTCCTTCCCTCCATCAATTTTGGGTAATTATATCCATCCATATCCTATGTTCCAATCTATCCTTCCATCCCCTCAAATCCACCAGCTAGATCATCAAAGGTACTCACGCTTGAATTCCTTCCAACCTTTAAACCCTATCACTCCATCAATTATCCCTCCATCTCCTCCATGCTCTTGTTCCCATCCCATGGCTAATAGACGCATATTTGATGCCAAAATAGAAAAGCATAAATCCAAAAATCCACAAAAATCCAAGTCTCAGCATGTCCCTTCTAAAATACATGTTCAAAACAAGAAACATTTAATCCCAATCAAAGAAAAAGTCAAGAGGCCACAAAAGCCCAAGCTAAAAAAGTCAAAAATCATGTGGATACCCAGGATGCTCATAAAAGAAATGCATCTCAAAGAAAAATCTCAATTGGCATCCATTCATGCTACTGAAAAAGCCTCATCCATCGATCCTTCATCCAAATCCCCATATAAGCATCCTTCATCCCCCCAATCCACTTTTAGTCCATATGCTTCTTATCCTAAATTTCCCATCTTCCATCTTCCAACTCTACTTTTAGTCCTTATCTTTCTCTTCCTCCATTTTCTCCTCAACCTTGCTCAAAACCATCTTTCCCACTACTTTATCACCTCTCAAGGTGTGTGCCAATGATGATCTTTCTATTTTCCTCATCCATTTACCCACAAGCCTTATGTCTTCGCATCCATTATCCATCAAACTCCCACCCACCATTCCACTTGTTCAATCCAATCCTTTTTCATCCATCGTACCAACATCTATGAGCCAAAAATAGCTGAAGAAAGCCAAAATCATTCCAGCTAAGTCCAAAGTCAAAAAGTCAAAAAGTCAAAAAAAAGTAAAGAAAAATAAAGCATCCACTAGTGAAAACTTGGCAATTCAAGTGCCTTGGACAAGTACCATGATGAAAACTTGGAAAACAAGCATCATGTGTAATCAAGCCATCCCTAGCTTAGCATATCATCCTTATGCTTTTGGTCACATCTTGCCATCCAACTCCATCTTCCAATTTATCCACCTATCTTTCATCCTCCAACTTTTATCTATCGCTATCTACTTATCTTCTACAACCTCACCCCATCATTCCAATTATCATCCATCTCCCTAGCGCCTTCATCTTTTCCATCCTAGCTTCAATCCTATCACATCCATCGTAAGACCTCCTTTCACATGTCATCTTCTAACTGGGGGCACTATATTCCTTGGAGATCTTGTCTTGTCCATCCTCCCTTGTCATTGGTATCTTGCTCTAGGCTATCCTCATGCAAATCCAATGTCATCCTCTCATTAGCCATTCACTCTAGTGCCATCTATCAGCTCAGCTACCACCAACCCTAACATTATCCCCATTCTTGGTTGCAGATCTATCATCATCATTGGATGCATCCTTGCACATCCATATCTTACGCTATCAACTCATCCTTAGTTCTGCATCTTGCACCAACATCGAACCATCCCGCTATCCTATCATCCTAAGGTTTTTCCTACTTATAACTATCTTGGTTAGCTTTAGCTTGTAAATAACTTGGTTTGTTAGCTTGTACATTCTCTTTAGCTTAGTACCATTGTATATATCTAGCTTTTGTGTTAGTTCCTCCTTGATCAGCATCTTGCACATATTGCACATCTTGGTTAGCTATTCCAATGCATCCTTTAGCTAGATCTCCTGTCACCAAAGTGTTATCCTTCTTAGTTCAGCTTGCCAGATGCATCACTCATCTAGATCCACTAGCTTAGGTGTTCTCCGATAGATCCTTGCAGGATACAGCTTTCCTCATATCCGATATTGGTCTGTTAGTACCTCATCCTACCCATCTCATTGGCAAATGGTTCTCTTTTGGATTTTTGCTTCCTTTTGATTTGGAATCTTCCCTTTTGGGTCTTGAAGTATCTTTTCCAAGCAATATTTTTTTTACCTCCTCAAGGTTGCCACAATCTTCCATATCATGGTATGCTATGAATGGGGCACTCTGAGCATATGATTTTGATCAAGTCTTTTGTTTGTTTCTTTCTTGCTTGTGGGTTACCTAGTATCGGTTCCACACTGTTTCCTCTAGGTTTCATGTGTGATACTGGGGCAATCCTTGTGTGTTTGTTTTGAGTCAGTCTGTCAGTCCTCTGGATAGTTTGTGAAAAGGCCTTGATGTTCTTGGTAACCTTGGCAACTAACCAATGGTCCTATAGAAAATCTAGTGCTCAACTACATGGTCGTACTTCTCTTTGAAGTATCCCCCCGCTCAAAAAGCTTCAATGGTTTTCCTTCATCTCCATTATCCCCCATCCATATCCAGCATCCGTCTCTCCTACCCCAGCTTATGCATCAGTATCTCTTTGAATCACTCCTCACCTTTAGCTTTAGGGATCCACAATCCTAGTCTTAGGGATCCACCAATCCAAATCAATCCACCAAGCCTCATCTTTCGAGATCCACAATCCTAGTCCTAGGGATCTCCAAAACCCATCTTTTGCCAATATGACTCTTTGAAATCCTATTGCATCAGCTTTATAATCCCCTCATCCATCTCCCTATCCTGGATTTCTTTTTATAGCACTCCTCTCCTTCACCCTCCACCTTCCCTAAAGTCTTAAGCTTGCTTCCTCTTGTGCATCTGATTCTCCTTTATCATTCTCCCATAGTGAGCGTTTGAGCTAATTCAGCCCCTTCTCTTTGCCAATCTGAGTTTCTTTGCTCATCTAAGATTCTTGTACTTTTCAAGAAGCAATTGAGCCTCACTTTCTCTCCCTACCGCCTTCTTGAGGGGGCATCTCACAGTCCATTCTCTCCTCTTCTACTCTAGCCTTGGGCATCTTATTTTCTTATCTTTGATGCCATGCAACTTGTGGCATCACATCAAAGAGGGGCAAAATGTAGACACCTAAAAACCTTTAAAAAATAAAGTATTTTTATTTTTTGAAAAATTCCTGATGACATCATCATTTATTAATTAATTAATTATTTAATTTATTTATTTATTTTTATGCCATTAAATCCCTTTATCTTAATTAAAAATATTTAATTAAGGAATCCCTCCCAAAAATGTTTAAATCTTATTTAAACATTATTTCCTTATTTATTAATTATTTAATTAATAAATTGACCAATAAAACCAAAATAAATAAAAATTTTATTTTTTGCCCAAAACTTGGCCAATTTTCTTAAGACCACTAACCTCTTCCAAAATATTCTAATCCTTCTTTAATTTTGATTAAAGGCTAATCCCATCATTTCCTACCCCTAATCCCAACTCAAAATATTTAATTAAGATTAAATATTAATCCTCATGTTTATTAAAAAAGTTTTAATAAATATCTTCTCAACCCAAACCCTTGAAATAAATAAAACTTTATTTATTTCCTAAAAATCTAATTTATCCTCATCCTAAGAAGTTCTAGACTCTTCTAGAAAGTCTTCATCCCCATCCTAGGAAATTCTAGACTATTCTAGAAAGTCTTTATCCTCATCCAAAGTCTAGACTCTTCTAGAAGATGTCTTTAAACCTAATCCTAATCCCCTCCTAACCTTGTCACATTCTCTAAACATGGGTTAAGACTTACTAACCCAAGCCAAAGTTAAGAAATATCTCCTCCTTCACCCACCCTCATTAAATGCCATCCACTTGCCTATCCCTAAGCTAATCCTAAACCATCCTAATTCATCCTCTAATCATTTTCACAATCCTAAGCAAGCTTAAAACCCTCCTAATCAAGCCCAAGTCAAAATTTCTCTCATCTCCTTCAAAATATCCCAACCATAAAACTTTATGAAGCCCACTAGGCCATAAAGGACTCTTCCAAGCCCTTTTATTGCTCTTACAAGCCATTATGAGGGTCTTTATGAAGATTTTATCCCTTGAGCCTCCTTTGTTGACTCATCCTTCCCCTTTCCTCCATCCTCTCACCCTGTGACATGTGTCACTCCCTAATTGGCTGTAAGGAAGCACAATCCATGTGCTCTCCTCTCATGCAATTTGAGCCTTCCATAAGCTTTCTCCCATCCTTGCATCCTAGGCCTTGATCCCTCAAGCCCTTTTCCTATTTAAGGAATCCTATCCCAAGCCATTTTAACACAATCCATGAAGTAAACTCATAATGCCATTTTAAGAAGCCATTTTACATCAAAACCATACACTCACACCCAAATTCCAAGTCCATTTGAAGCCCTTTTTGAAGCATAAAGCTTGAGCATACATCCTATCTATTTAGACAAAGCTACTCAACAAGAGAGCATCTCATTGAGAGAGCCCATTAATGGCTCATATTCTCAATTGAGAGTTCATCTTAATCTATCTTGAAGTTTATGAATTTTGTTTAGTTTGTAGAAGCTTTAATTAAATTTGGTTTCTATTAGCATACTAACATTGCTCATATACAGGTGCAATGTCATGAAGAAGGCTATGAATTATTTTTTGCTACTTTGAAGGTCTTTGTTATAAACTAAATTATATGGTGTCAAAGTAGAGATGAATAAGTAACATGGCATCTTAGGGAGAGGTCAGTGGTTTAATAGAAAAGTAGTGAAGCAACAAGGAGGTTATAGTAATTGTGTTCACATTATCATGGACAAGATTAATGAAGGTTACAGAGACATCAACAAGTGGAGAAAAGGGTAAATCACCACATCACTACCTTAAGTTTTGAAGGCAAAAAATAGAAGACAAAGTGTTTTTCCAAGCTAGCACTGAATGATGAGTTGGAAGTACAAGTGACATAAAATTTGAATGCAGGGCAGGTTCTAAAGTACTAAAAGAATTTTGTGTATGCTATTTTAATATCATTAATGCTATACTCTAATTTGTAGAAAGAAAATAAAAGTTAAAAAGGATGATAATTTATAATTACAAAGTAGAATTCAGTTGTAGAGAAAATCTTATTGAGTAAATTTTTGTAATATTGAAGTAAATTGAAACAATGGTGCAAAAGGAGCGAGAATTGATTGCACAAGTTCAACTTGAAGGAGCTCTATCAAGTTCTACAAACGCAAAAGGTCCTTGCCATTTTGTTGATGAATGGTTACACTTTTTCCCAAGTTCATCAAATCTTCAATCTATAAATATTCATGCTTTTAGAGATTTGTATAGTTTCTGTAGAGATGCAAAGATGTCGAACAAAAATGGAAATGATTTTTTTTAGCTCTTCTATAAAAATAGATTAAGTAAGGTCCTCGTATCAAACCCTTGGAATAGAAATTTGGGTAAATTGATTATTCCCAAAATCTTTGTTGATGTTGATTTGTTGAAGGCACTAATCAAAGCATACAATTTTTTTAGTCATGTATTCCACAAAAGGGACAAAAGTATACTTTGTGCATTGGATAAGGATACTTTTATTGAGGCTTTTTGACTTAGGGGGACTTGTGTGATTCCCTATTGACTTAGAAAATTTTGATGATGATTTCCAAAAGCGCAATAATTTTTACACAAAGAAGGCCATGTTGAGGCATATACCAAAATTGAAGAAGGAACATGGAGACATACCAAAGAATGTCGGATATTTCATGGCTCAAGGGTATTTTCAGAGATATCTTCATAATATAGTCTTTGGATTGAAAAAGGTCTTAGGTTTGGATGGAACTATGGATACTTTTGGTGGACTTTACATCATGGCATTAAATATTCAAGACCCACACAAAAACATTAGGTATGACTTTGTCACCTATATAGAAAATCACATTCATAATGTGATTGTTTCCACTCAGGAAGCAGAGTTGGGAAATTTCAAATTTTATTTTTATTCTCTACTGATGCATTTAATTTTGTACAAGAATGTGGCATAAATTGACCGAAGTTTCATTGAAAGCATAGAAGAATTTGGAGAAAATTTTCCTATACAACATTGGAGTAGGGTATGGAAAAGAGTCTACCCTTCCTAAAATTATATTTCCTATTACAATTATTTTGTTTACACTATTTTAAATATGTTGGGGGCTATAGTAGAAAGGATTCTTAGAAATGTTTGGAAATTTCTTAAACCCTCTAAGTACTTTGATGAAGGAAAACAATTAGGGCATGATTAAGGAATTATTTTTTTGTTAGAAAATTATACAATCATTATAGTTTTTGGGTTCCCTTAGCCACCACATGTCCTCCCTATATTTGTTCTAGAAAGGTTAGGAATTGTTGAATTCTTCTAGCAACTGATATCCATAAATAGGGAGTATTTAGGCCCTAACGTCAGTAAGGGAACTTTTTGTGTAGATGTTCCAAGTGTGGGGATTTTGAAATTGGTAAGAATGAAATTAAAGAGGCTAATGCATTCCTTAAGAATTATAAATTTCCAACTACTCCTACAAGAATATACAGTTCTTTTGATTTTGTTAGGGATGCTTTAAGGAAAATGAGGGGATATAACCTGTCATTGAGAAAAAACATAAATTGGGAAGAGGATGTCATTACAAATTTTTTGAATGATGATATATGTAGAGATAGGGCTGTAAAGTGGAGAGAGATAATGTTATTTGAAGAATAAATGAAGAGAATTGACCCATCTTTTAAGGGATTCTATCATGAAGAAGGATACTGACCTAGCTTTGATAAATGTATTGAAATTTTTGATTAAATTATAGCCCAAGTCCCTTAGGAATTAAAGAACAAAGTGAATCCTAAATCTATTGAGCCTGATATTATATTAGAAGTAGACGGTGATGAGGAACAACTTAGAATCTCAAGATGGGATCAAGAATGAAGGAAGAAATAGAAAATTATTGAAATTCCTAAGAAGGAAAGGGAGAAAGCCTTACAGGTTATGCAATGGGTAATCAGTATTTCAATGATACCAGGCAAAGATTTTTGATTGCATAGGCAAATGAGGATGAGCAGAAGGCAAGGAAATTGGAGCTAGCAGCTAGGATGATAGATGATAGGATCATTGAAGCTAGATAATTTATGAAAGATGATAATTTCATAAAAATAAAAGAACTTTAGAGCTTCCTTTTCAAAGTAAAATAAAATGAATTATTATTGCAATTAAAGCCAAGTAAAACCAATGAAAAGGTAGCAAAGATTTCCAAAAGGCTACAGAAGTATGATCTTGAGAGTGAAACCTTAATTGTAGAGGAAGCAAGAGAGTTGATAAAAAGAACTGGCATGATCATTTTTCTAGGATGGAAAATCAGCTCTTCATTTTTTCTTGACTAAATAAGGAGATACAAAAAAATAATTTCTTTTGAGGATGTAAATCAAAATGAAGAATTAAGAGGGTCTAGTTACAATATTGATGCACAGACCATGGAAATATGGAGCTTAGTTCTAGAAACTAAAATACCATCCCTTATGGAAGTTAGAGATTCCCCTAGTGGGAATATAATTTTCTAGAATTTTCGCTCTACATCCCGTGATCAAATTTATAGGTTGATGACTTCAACATCATTGTTGAGAAAGAATAAAGTTGATGTATTACAAGAGAAACTAAATACAACTTTTGAGAAGTATGTGGATACAAGGAAGTATTATGAGGAAGAGATGAAAAAGACATGTGTTTTAGAGAAGAGAAATCTCTAGTTGGAAGATGAAGTAAAAATATGGAAACATATTTCTAGGCCTATTGTTGACGTTGAAGAAAAAGGTGTACAAATAGATGATTATGCATCAAGTCTGGGTGGTGTAGCAAGCCAACCTATAGTCATTGATGAGGAAGAGATGGAGTCAAGAAAAGAGATAGAAATTAGAACAATGCATAATTTTTTGATTCATAAGATAAGCTCAATGAGACATTCCTCATAAAATATATACAGTAGCTACATTATTTTGCAAGTTATTGAATATTATTTTTTCAAAAGCAATTTGATTGTTACCACCTTTATTTAGAACATTAGGCCCATATACACAATTTTTTAAAAATATTATACTGATGATGACTCAAAAGGAGCTAACCAAGGGAGTAATTATCCTTATTAGAAAATCAATTTATAAATTTAAATAATTAAATGGTTTTTTTCCTTGAAAAGTTACAATTGATCCACAATAAATTATGCCTAGCATCATTGATGAAAAGGAAGTTTAAAGGAGTGACAAGAATGGTCATCCTCTTTTGATGATATTCTAAAACATGTGAGATTTATTGCATATTTTAACCATGAGGTAGATGTTACAAGAGATTATGATATGATTGACTTGTTGTATAAGATAGAATCAAAGATAGGAAAGGTCACTGGAGAAGTGAAGGCCATAATAGACATGAAATGAAGTAAGTTCCTTAATGCATTGAATGCAATTAGAGATGTCACCAACCCTAACATGGACACTAATATTTTTATTTAGGAGTTCATAACTTGTATAAAAGCCTTACCATTATGAGATAGTGACTAAGTAGTTAGGGAAGAAGCGAAGTTACTCATGGGAAGCAGTTAAAAATTATAGCTAAATGGCATAAAAGACAAAATAAAGAGAGTACAATGATTTTAATGGTTTGTTAAGTTGTACACGAGTTCATCTTGGAAGCACATGTAGAAATAAACCCAGACTATACCTAAAGATCAATTGCCACTTGTCAGTTTTGGAACTATTTCCTATCTTCTATCCAAATACAAAGAATGTTTTGCAAAAGGAAAATTTCTTATCTTTGTACTTTTTTTAAACTAAATTTTGACAAGTGTCCTCCCATTTATAGCTTGTATGCAATCCTTGCCTTATAAAATGATTTCCAAGATGTGGTGTGAGGGTCTAAATTTTGTTTTTCTCTTAGTGATGGTACTATTTTGCAATCTATCAAAATTTTGTGTTAACTGTATGATGTTTAAAATTTTAATTTAAAGAACAAGGTGATGAATGAAAGACCTTGAATGAAAGGCTTATCATATCCTAAGTTATTATTGACTCTTATATCTTATAAATATATCATTCTCAAGAAAATTACTACAAAGAAGGGAATTACTAAATATCTGTGTCCTAATTTTCTATCTCCTTTTTCATATACTTTTCATTTTGAGATTAAATGAGAAAAGTTCATTTCATTTAATGTAGCTAGGATAGGTTGTATGTCAATTCATTTTTTTCTTTTCATTCAAGAAATTAAGTAAATGCTTCTATGAATTGATAGAGTTTCTAAGTATATGTGAATGATATCATGAGAATGGGATTTAGGGTTAACAACTGAATAGTTTAATTGTAAGTCAATTAAATGGATCAAAATTCACTAATATGACTTTGTGTAACAATGGATAAGGTAGTAATCATTGTATATGAGCAATGTTAGTATGCTAATAGAAACCAAATTTAAATAAAGCTTCTACAAACTAAACAAAATTCATAAACTTCAAGATAGACTAAGATGAACACTCAATTGAGAATATGAGCCATTAATGGACTCTCTCAATGAGAAGCTCTCTTGTTGAGTGGCTTTGTCTAAATAGATGGGATGTATGCTCAAGCTTATTCTTCAAAAAGGGCTTCAAATGGAGTTGGAATTTGGGTGTGAGTGTATGGTTTTGATGTAAAATGACTTCTTAAAATGGCATTATGACTTTACTTCATGGATTGTGTTATTTTGCAAAGGGGAAGGATCCAATTTCTAGGAAAGAGGCTTAAGGGATTGAGGGCTAAGATGCAAGGATGATAAAAAGCTCATGGAGGACTCAAATTGCATGAGAGGAGAGCACATGGATTGTGCTTCCTTACAGCCAATCAAGGAGTGACACATGTCATAGGGTGAGAGGATGGAGGAAAGGGGAAGGATGAGTCAAGAAAGGAGGCTCAAGGGATAAAATCTTCATAAAGACCCTCATAATGACTTGTAAGAGCAATAACAAGGCTTGGAAGAGTCATTTATGGCCTAGTGGGCTTCATAAAGTTTTATGGTTGGGATATTTTGAAGGAGATGAGAGGAATTTCGACTTGGGCTTGATTAGGAAGGTTTTAAGCTTTCTTAGGCTTGTGCAAATGATTAGAGGATGGATTACAATGGTTTAGGATTAGCTTAGGGATAAGCAAGTGGATGACATTTAATGAGGGTGGGTAAAGGAGGAGATATTTGTTAACTTTGGCTTGGGTTAGTAAGTCTTAACCCATGTTTAGAGAATGTGACAAAGTTAGGAGGGGATTAGGATTAGGTTTAAAGACATCTTCTAGAAGAGTCTAGACTTTGGATGAGGATAAAGACTTTCTAGAATAGTCTAGAACTTCCTAGGATGAGGATGAAGACTTTCTAGAAGAGTCTAGAACTTCTTAGGATGACGATAAATTAGATTTTAGGAAATAAATAAAGTTTTATTTATTTCAAGGGTTTGGGTTGAGGAGATATTTATTAAAACTTTTTTAATAAACATGAGGATTAATATTTAATCTTAATTAAATATTTTGAGTTGGGATTAGGGGTAGGAAATGATGGGATTAGCCTTTAATCAAAATTAAAGAAGGATTAGAAGATTTTGGAAGAGTTTAGTGGTCTTAAGGAAATTGGCCAAGTTTTGGGCAAAAAATAAATTTTTTATTTATTTTGGGTTTTTTGGTCAATTTATTAATTAAATAATTAATAAATAAGGAAATAATGTTTAAATAAGATTTAAACATTTTTGGGAGGGATTCCTTAAATATTTTTAATTAAGATAAAGGGATTTAATGGCATAAAAATAAATAAATTAATTAATTAATGATGATGTCATCAGGAATTTTTCAGAAAATAAAAATACTTTATTTTCTAAAGGTTTTTAGGTGTCTACAATCATCAGTTAGGATGTGAATTGAAGTATCCTTTTAGTATGAAAATTCTTTTTAAATCAATTCAATATCTAAAGTTTGTAACTGAGAATCATACATTGTACATACACTTATTGTAATAACTTTTCGAATCTGTAGTTGGCTTCTATAATTCAATAAGTATTTTCAATTCGAAGAATATTGAGAGACAAAATCTACTTGAAGGGATGTGTAGTGTGAAAATATGTTGAAATTATGAAATCCCTAGGTAACCCTACCTTGGTTGAGTAGAGCCTAAAGTGTAGGATGCACTATTGCTTCGTTAGTTGGTATGGGTTTTTGCTGAAAATGAGAAATTGCTAATCCTTAGGTATACCCCTTATTCTCTATTCTTGTATTGTTTTAGATCTATAGTTTTAAAACACCATCAGATAGTTTGGATAGGCATGATGGAGTATCAAAATTAATAGATTTACACAAAGGTTTTAAAATTCTTCTTAGAGATTGAATAATCACAAGTTTAAGGTATTCAACATTGAGGTTAAAGAGTAAATTTAAAGTTTGAGAGTAATTTGGATAGCTTGTTTTGTGCTTATATTATCTTGGAAATTTTGGCGGTAGATTTGTAATAGGATTTAAGAACCTTACAAATTTTTCCTTTAAAAAGATAGTATTCTTCATGTCTGTTAGGCTATGTTGTAGTGATTGTTAAAATTTATGAATGGTTTTGTTTGTGTAATTTAAAAGAGAAATTAATTATTAGGTTATTTTATTTTTAAGAAATTGGAAGAAGAGATATATTGTGTTCTTGTGCAAAAAATTCAAATGAAAACTTAAATCTAGAAACCCTTGTATTAAAATTAGCAAAAATTATGTTGTGTGAAGCTAGTCAAAACTTTAGATTCTTCTTGAGAAGAACTTACAGGAAAAAAAATTAGAAAATATGAATACTAATCTGATTTGGGCTTTGATTAAGTTAGTTTGTAAATATAAAGAAAATGGCATGCGAGAGTTTGGTCTATGTTAGGGCCAACATGTCCTAGCTTGACCTATGATAGACGTTTGTGCTCTTGGAAGAGCCTCTTTGCTTCTCTTGAGGCTTGTTAATCCATTATCTTGGGTGAGCACTGGTTGATCGGGAGGCCTAGCCTTTTTCCAACCCTATAATGGGCATTTGTAGATTGTTCACCATAGTTGGTGCATCCTCAATGGGGGGCCTATAGCGGTCCATGACTCTAGGGCTCTTGCCCCATTTTTCTATCTCTCTTGCTAAGTCCTAGTTTTTTGGGAAATGGGGGATTGGGGTATAGCCTCTTCTCTACTTTTCGCTAGAGATATGGAGATGGTTGAGTCATCTTCTTTGCTACATGCCAATGATAAGGAATTGAATGGTAAACCCCAATTAGGGGAAGGTGATTCCTCTCTGAAAGGGATGTTTCAATTAAGAAAAGTAAAATAATGTTGTAGAGATTTGAGGATTGGCTAGTTTTGATTATCCAACTTGAGAAAGTTCTAGAGGATCTTGAATGCTAGAGAAATCATGCTATTTTTTACAAATTTTTGGGCCTTCACCTTTCTTTTCTTGTGTTTGAATCCTCGGCACGCCAGATCTGGAACCCAGAAGGCAATATGGAGATTCTGTTAGTAGCTAATAACTACTTTATGGTTATTTTTTCAAGGATGACATATGGGAATAAGGCATTTTAAGGAGGCACTTATTTATTTTACTAGGTGGGGCTCTTCGTCAAGCCTTAAAACATGGGCTTGAGCTCTACTAAGGAGATTCCCTCATGAGCTCTGATATGGGTTTGCTTGTCGATACTTCCTTTGGAATTTTGGAGGGAAGATATTCTTCACTCAATCTCTTTGCTTCTTAGAAAACCTGTGGGTTTGGCTACATAGACTCAAGATTAGAAGGTAATTTCTTTTTCCCATATTTTTGTAGAAGTTGATCTAAATAATCCATTGCCAAATTCTATGGATATTTGCATGGGATCATCTTCCTGGATCCAATAGCTGGAATACGAGACCCTTCCATTTAGATGTAGAATTTTCCATTAATATGGGCATTTACATCGTAGATGTCCCAAGAATAAGTCCCCCTCTTGGGTGCTCCTAGACCCTCTAAGGAGGACAAGGGGAAGGCTCCTTTATCAAATGGACCTATTGATAGTGATGGATTTACTTAGGTTAAGTCTCATAACAAAGGCAAAGGTAAGAAGATGCCCTGGATGGAAAAATAGACTGAGGGCACCTTTAATAAGTTTGATTGTCTTGGTGAATTGGTCCAAGGGGAATTTATTCTAGTTGAGCTCTCTTCTAGGGCTATAGGTCAAGATGAGGCACATGTTAAAGATGCATAGAAGGAGGATCAAATATTATCTTTAGGGGACCAATAGGCTGGACAGTTAGATATTGATTTTTCTCATCAAGTTCTAGATTTTGGAGATCTTTGGGGGTCACAAGGTCTGAAGGGCTCAAATTTGGTGGTTCATAATCCCATTACTCCAAGGGTGACTTCATATTTTGTAAATGGTATTAAAGCACCTCCTATTTTGGGCATTTAGCAGAAATCCTTCAAAAAGGGGACTGTAGATAAACTAGCAAAGTGTGGTAAGAAGATTAATCAAAAGAAGGTGAAGATCATGGGTGATACTTTGGTTGAGTCTGGGTCAATGAAACCCATTGATTCCCACTTCTCCCACCCCCATAAATGATTAATTTGTCATGGAATGTAAGGGTATTGAACAACATCCCTAGAGAAAAGGTTGTTCATAGTTTAATTGAATCTTAGGCTTCTAATGTGGTCTTTATTTAGGAAAATAAGCTTATAATGGATGGTTTAGCAAATTGTTCTTTTCATATCTAGCCCTAGGGATCTTGGTAGTAGGTGGGTTCTTCAAACAGTTTGGGGGGGGTGGCTTGCTTCTAGAATCTGAGGAAAGTTTCTCCCTTATGGTGGATTTCTAGTCAATCCTCCATTTCTTTGGTTGCCTCTAGTTTTGAGACTAGAGAAAGGTACCTTTTATCCAATATTTATGCTCCTACTAATTTTTTGGGAAAGTCCCATTTATAGGCCCATATCAAATTCATCCAGATCCTAGACCCATTTATCCCATGGATTATGGCTAGAGATTTTAATGTTGTTACTAGCCTAGATGAAAAATGAGGGGGGATAGCCAGGTTGGACACATCTTCAAATCATCTTAGGGATATGATTGGTTCCTTGAACCTCATTGATGTGTAGCCAACCAATGGTGTCTACAAATTGAATAATTAGAGATGTGGGGTTGAGGCTATCTCAAAGAGGCTTGATAGATTTTTGGTGTCCTGCTATTGGATGAACAATAGGTGGATCACCAGTTTTGAGATTCTTGACTATAGAGGCTCTAACCACTAGCCTATTAAGCTCTTCATCACCTCTTATAGGGTCACCAAAAATCCCTCTTTCAAATTTCAGTTGATGTGGTTAAGAGACCTATCTCTTCCAAACCTTATGTTGCATTAGTGGTGTGAGGGGATCCTTGCCCATGGGAGGACCATGTTTTCCTTTAGCAAGAGGCTTCAACATGTGAAGTATAGGCTTAAGAGATGGAATAAATAAAATTTTAGGAACCTACATGCTTAGAAGAAAGCTAGCTAGACCAAGTTGGATAATATTACTCATCAGATTTGGGACTAGGGGTTGACTTATGATTTGACTAAAGATGAAGCCTCAGCCCTTAAGGGTCTTGAAGAGTGGGGGCTTCATGAGGAGATCTTCTAGAGGTAGAAATCTCATGTTGATTTGCTTTAGGAGGGGGATAGGAACACTACTTTCTTTCATAACTCAGTTGAGGCTCGAAGGTAGGGGAATTCTTTCTCCTATCTTGTCTCAACTGATGGAACTTGGATCTTTTCTTGTGAAGAAATTTCTAGGGAAGCTATCAATTAATTTTCTAATCTCTTTACTAGGGAGGATCTTACTGTTGGGACTAAGGAGTAGGCCATCTTGGATCGTATCCCCCCACCTTGTCTCTATTGAGATGAATGGGGCTCTCTTGAGTCCTATCTTGTTACCTAAATTGGAGAAAGTTGTGTTCAATATGAAGAAAGGTAAGGCCCCTGGCCCAAACAGATTCTTGATTGAGTTTTTTCAATAATTCTAGGAGATAATAAAGTTTGATCACCTATATGTGGTCCAAGAATCACATAGAAATAAATAGATGCTAAAATCTTTGAATTATACCTTCTTGGCTCTCATACCTAAGAAGGATGGGGCTAATTGGTTGGATAAATTTAGGCCTATAGCATTATGTAATGTTTTCTACAAGATCATCACCAAATTGATTTCCAAGAGAGTCAAGCCATTCTTGGGTTCTTTGATCTCTATTGAATAGGGTGACTTTATTGAAGGAAGGCAAATTTTGGATGGGGTTGTGATTACAATGGAGGAAGTTCACTCTATGGCTACTTCTAAGGAGGAAACTATGTTCATTAAAATTGACATGGCTAAAGCTTATGATTGGGTGAGTTGGGAATTCTTACAAAAAATTCTTTTGACTTTTGGGTTTGATGATGAGTGCGTGAATTGGGTTCTTAGTTGTGGGACCTTTCTCTCCTTCTCAATTCTTATTAATGGAGAACCTTTAGATTTTTTTGGTGCCTCTTGGGGACTTCGGTAAGGGGACCCTTTATCTCCCTACTTATTCATTATCATGGTGGAGGGTCTTGGCAGATTTCTAAAATCTCAAGTGAGGCAAGGTCTTATCCAAGGTTGGACCTAGAAGAATGATCACCCTTCCTACTCTCATCTTTAGTTTGTGAATGACATTGGGTTGATGGGCATGGCTATAATTAGTGAGATAGTGAATATTAGGAAAGCTTTGGATACCTATTTGAAAGCCTCAGGTCAAAGAATTAGTGATGATAAGTCTTCTATTTATTTCTTTAATACTTTTCAACTTATTCAAAGGGGGATTGCTATAATTCTTAGATTTCAAATTGGCTCCCTTCCTTTGATGTACCTTGGGGTCCCTTTGTACTTAGGATTTTAGTAGAGGGTCTATTGGTAGGGGATTTTGGATAAATTCTAGACTAGGGTTAGTCACTAGACTTACAAATGGTTACCTTCTGTTGGGGGAGTGGTTCTTCTAAAGACTATGGTGTAGTCTCTCCCTATTTATAGGTGTTGTGTCCAAGCCCCTGCCTCTAATTTTGTTAGGGACTTTGATGCTTTATCTTGGTAGTTTCTTTGGTTTGGAAACCTTCTATCCATAAAGTGGAGCTTGGTCAAGTGGGGTCCTATGTGTAGGTTGAAGCATGCTAGAGGCCTTGGTCTTAGATCGATGGCTCTATTTATCAGAAATTTGGCTACCAAGCTTTGCTAGCGATGGTGCAACAATTACAATCAAGAGTGGGCCAAGATTCTTGCCCATAAGTGCTTTCCTAGTGTTGATTGCTTTGATGTACCATGACTTGCTTTGGTGGGTAAAGGATTTTGTATTTGGGACACTCTTAAGAAGGGATCCCAACTTGTTAAGTTGAGTCACTTCTAGATTTGTAACAGAGGCTCAGATGCTCTATTTTGGCATAGCTCTTGGGATGGCCACCCTACCATTCTCTCTACATTTCCCTAGCTTCATCCTCTTTTCCATACTTTTACTAATGCTAGATGGTTTAACATGGAGCATTTTAAGACTATCAAGTGTTTGGGTCAGGTTGAGGTGACTTCCTAGAAGGATCCTCAGGAGTGGCCTATGTGTGGCTCTGATGAGGATAGTTCCCTTCTTTATAAAGCTTTGGAAAATAGGTTTTGTATCTCCCTTAATGGAAGGGACATTCTGGCTTGGATTCCTAGCCCAAAAGGTAAATTTACTGTGGCTCAAGGCTATGTTACAATTGATAGGAACTTACATGGTCCAACTAAAGTGAAGTAGTGGAAGAAGGTTTGGAGCAATTTTTATTAGCCCAAATGTAATTTTTTCTTATGGTTGTTGGCTCAGAAGAAATTCCTCACTTGGGAGAATCTTCACAAATAAGGTTATTAGGGACCTTTTTTTTTCTTCCTTTGTTTGCACAATGAGGAGTGTACCTCCCACTTGTCTTTTTTTTGCCCTTTTTCAAGAGAGATATGGTATAGATGGTGGAAGGCTTTGTGTCATGGTTGTATTCATGCTACCTCTCTAATTGATTTTTGGGAAAGCTTGGGCAAACCTCTAGCAAAGAATTCTTTCTTGCTAGTTGCCTGGATGGTTGGGCCAATTTTCATTCTCTGGATCCTTTGGCTAGACAAGAATCAAAAAAAAATTTGTGACTCCAAATTAGGAAGCTCTCAATTGTGAAAGATGATTCTTAGTAGGCTTTAGGAGACTATTTTTGCAAAGTGTGATATGTCTAAAACTATAGATCCTAGTGATCATGTTTTTGTGGAAATGTGAACCTAGGGGATAATAGTTAGGGATGTACTCTTGGAAAAAGACCTCACTATGGTAAGCAACAAGTTTGTTAGGATGGAAGGTGGACTCCTCCCCTGGCTAGGATCTTGAAGATTAATATGGATGGTTCTTCTTAGGGGAACCCTAGCCATGCTGGTATTAGGGCTATAGCTAGAGGTAATGATGGTGGTGTGATTTTTCTCTTCTCTATTTACAAGGTTCAACATTCTAATAATTTAATGGAGGCCCCTGCTATTATGACTATTGTTGAGTGAGGATGCTCTTTAAGATGGAAGCTAATCATCTATGAGTATGATTCTCAGGTTGTTGTGGATATGTTGAATAACCAGAGTTAGGAGGATCTTAGTTGGCAACTTGTCTCTTTTGGCTAGAAAAATTCTAAGTCTTTGTAGTTCCTTGGAATCTATCTCCTTTTGTCATATCCCTCATGAATGGAATAGGGTGGTGGATCGTTTGGCAAAGGGGACTTTAGAGAATGTGGTTAGGTGGGATATTAGTGGTCGGGGTGAGTTACCTTCTAATTATTGTGAGATCGTTGAGCAACTGATATTGGAAGACATGAATATGTAGTGGTGTTGTGGGCCTTTGGCCTTTGCTCTATATTTTGATTTTGATTGAATAAATTTTTACCCCACTTTTTTGAAAAAAGTTACTTTGTAAATAATTTATAAACTTAGACCAAATTGAAAGTCATAGGCTAATTGGACATTACAATAAAAATTAAAAGTTGAACTCCATACCTAAGAAAAGAAAAGAAAATTATTATATGTCACATTAAGTTTATATATTCTATAAATATTTATATATTCTATAAATAAATAAATATTATAGTGAGAAACAAGTCACTTTCTTCTAGAAAATACTAGTATATATAAATATGAATGTAAATCAATGTAGATGTCCATGTAAAAGAATATATATGTATGTAAATACATATTTTTTATGCATGTGGAAATAAATACACTCACATTAGAACCTTCCATGTTTTAAAATAACATAAGAGAGTAAAAATAATATTTACAAGCTTATTTTTAATTTATTTTTAAATGTATTAATTTTTTAAGTAATAAAAATTACTTAATTTTTAATTTAGAAATAAGAAATAATATATATACATTTGTTTAATCAGTAAATAGTCAAAGCCTTGTATTATATTGAATGAATTAAATTAAATTTATAGAATTCTCTGTTCAAGTGGGCACTAGTAGGAAAGAACGAAGCAAGAAAACCTCTAGTCTTGCCCAAGACCAAAGTCTTATATTATATAGTATAAAAGGGGCATACCCCAGTTTATATGAAGCTTCATACAGGTTGATACAAAATTTGATGAAGCAAGTAATAACATATAGACATCTTTTGAAAAGGGGACATAAAATTGGAGAGAGGGAAGGTTCCAAACAAAATTTAGTAAGGATCCTACCATGAAGAATTAATCCATCTACCATTTTCATGACAAAATACAACTATCTTCCAATATGGGATTAGTGCCAATTCAATATGATGATTAAAAATGGGAGGATTAAAGAGACCAATCAACATATTGAGAGACTCTCCATACAATAAGAATCCTATATTGTACCAATAGAGTTAATAAGAATATTTTATAATATGCTTTATGTGAATCTTTATCTAGAATCCCATCCCATTACCTAATCAGTTTACAGTTTATACTTAGAGTGGATTAGATATTTAGGGTCCTTATCTAGTTCAAATAAATAGATTAATCAAAATTATATTAAGTAAATTCAATAATTTTAGATGTTCATTGATTCTTCTTATTCTTATTGTATACTTATGAGTTTAAGAGGAGAATAATTAACCAACCTCTCCCCAATTTCTCGAGAGATTACAAACCTAGAAACATCATCTAACGGGTTAAGGATCCTATTCCACCTCTCCTATTTGATAGCCCCTCTGAATGTCATTGTCCTCACTTCCTAAGCATGTAAGAGGGAAATATTAGGCTCCATGATCATAGAGAAACATTGGCATTTGATAAGAAAGAAGAGCCATAAAAAGATTTAGCATTCTAAACCTTAAATAAAAAATGGTGACTCATGGGTTGTTAAGCATTGATTGATCCCTACTCATATATGTGTGGAACTATTGAGATACACTAAAAGAGACTATACTTAATGTTTCATGATTGTTTCTCAGATGTCTTATAAATGTAAGTAGTTTTTCTTGCTATGAATGTTTGTCTAGTAATTACATCTAATAAAGCTATGTCATATTTCTACAAAATTTTCCTTTTCTCTAATCTTAGTATTCTTCTTAACTTAATTGTCCTACTATATATATAAAGCCTTCTCCCTCCACTCCTTGATTTGTCAATTTATCAGCTTCTAGATTCCCTTCATGATAAATATGTTGTATTCTAATATCCTTAAAGTGATCTGTAAGATTAAGTACACTTTCTAGTTTAGCATTTAATATCTAATTTGGTGTTTGTCTCTTTCTAATTACATTTAGAATAATTTGTGAATCACCTTCAATAATTGACTTTTCAATATATATTTTTATTCTTAATTTTAATCCTTCTTTTAATTCTTCCAATTCAACTATATTATTAGTTACATTACCTAATGGTTTAGCTCATTTTAATATCAAATCTCCATTTTTTGATCTAACTATATATCCCAAACCCACTTTCCTAGGATTCCCTCTAGAAGCTCCATAAAAGTTTATTTTCTTCCATCCTATTGGAGTGCTACCCATTTACATCATTTTCTAGCTATATTATCCTTTTTCTGATAAACTAATGGAGGATTAATCAAATGAAGTCAATTTTTCCTCATATTCTCATTCCAAGCTGAGAATGTACCTTCTGCCTTGGGTGTGTTCTTAAGATGACAATTCATCACTTCAGTGATGGCTACCTAGATTTTATTGAAAAAATTTATCATACTAAGTTCTAAATTTTGAAATATTCTTCTATTTCTTTCCTTCCATATTTCCCACATAATGATTGTAGGTGTAATATTCCATAATTTCTCATAGATTCTTATCCTATTCTTAATTGACCAACCCCTAAGAAATCCCTCAATATCTTGAGGTAAAGGGGAAGTCCAATTCAATTTATTCTTAACCCAATACAAATAGTCTTGCACAAAGGGGCACTTAAAAAAAATATGCTCCATATCTTTAAGATCATTTTTGCATAGACTACATATGGATGGTCCTTCAAATCCCATTTTAAAGAATATATCAATTGTAAGAATCCAATTTTGAATTGTCACCCAAAGAAAGATACCAGCCTTATGTATGCATGCTAAATCCTAGCATAGATCCAAGGGTATAACAATAATATACCATCTCTATGAGTAAATTATAAGATCGTATCCTAGCTTAAATTTGTATATTTTGTCATTAGATGCTCCTTATATGAATTTATCTACTCGATTATTATGAGTCATAGATCTATCCTTAAGGATTTTTTCAAGGATAATTTTATCTATACTTGAAATCTTAATATTATCGAAAGATTTCCATACCTAAGTCTTAGTCTCATCAATCCCAATAAGTGTTTTGGCATCAAAAACATTAGGTCCCCAAATATCAATAATGAAATTGATGTTATTTTTGGACATCCTAGAATTAATAATCGGGGGTTGACCATGCCAATAATCCTCCCACAATAATTCCTCATCACGTCTACCTAAATCTCGAGTAAGATATTTTCTTATTAGAGGCTTACATTTCATCATAAAGTTCCAATTTCCTAAACCTCTTGGTGGATTTATGATTCTAAAGAGAGAGGAAGGATCTAATGGACTAAGATATTTATTATAAAGTATTTATGCCAATTTTTTATTTTTCCCTTATATAAGCATCATACTAGCTTTGCTCCTAATGCCTCATTTTGCCAACTGAGATTTTTTATGCCCAATCCTCCTTTATTATTAGGCCTACATATCTTATCCCATTTTATTAGTGCGTGTTTCTTTTTCTCTTCTATTCCACTTAAGAAAAAATTTCTAAGTTTTCCTTCCATTTTTTATTAACATTATTTGGTAGTGAAAGGAAAGATAGGGGATAAGTAGGAGTAATTGACAAAACAGATTTAATTTTTGTTACTCTCATGGCTTTAGTTATCCATTTTCCTTTCCGTGATTCTGTTTGTTTTCTACTCTTTCTAATATATTGTCCCAACCTTTTTTACTCCTAACTCATTTTTCTAAGTATATCTCTAAATATTTACATGGAAAGTTACTCTTTTTGTATCCCATATAATTGCATATATATTCCTCTATGTTCCTTGGTGTGTTTAAAAAGAAAAAAATTTATTTTTCTTCATTAACCTTTTGTCCCAACATTGCTAAATAATCCAATATAATTTTTTTAAAAGCTTTTATTTCTTCCTTTGTAATACTTCCAGCAAGAATGGTATCATCAGCAAACTGTTGATGGGTGATGTTTGGAACATTCTCAATGATAGTACAATTCCTTTAATTAATCCTACACCTTGTGCCTTTCAAATAGCTCTACCAAATGCCTCTGCCATAATTATAAAAAGAAAAGGTGACATGGAGTCTCCTTTTCGGATAACCCTTGAAATCTTGAAGAAGCCTTCAGGAGTACCATTAATAAGTATTGATATTTTTGGAGTAGATATATAGTTAAAATTTATATTTATCCATTGTTTCAAAAATCCAAACTTTTTTAGGCATTTACATAAAAACCTCCAATCTACTACTTCATATGTTTTTTGCGTATCTAATTGTAATACACCAAAATTGGTACATTGCCTAATCAAAACACAATCTAAGAAGATGTAGAAGATGTTGGCATGAGAAAAAATGAGAAAATACTGAAATCTATTTTTTCAATATTTTCTATGTTTTAGTATTTTGCATTTCTAGAGGCCTCTAGGGCATTTCTGGGCTTCATTTGGGCCAAGAAGCCATAGTGCTATGCTTAAGACATCAGACACAAAATGGATAACTTTAGAAGATCTTTCCAAAAATTCTAATGGTTTGTGTTTTCGAGCTACAGGTAGAAAGTTATGACTTCTACAAGTAGATGTAATTTTTAATATAGATTTTTGTAGTTTTTTATAGTTGTTTGGATTTATTTTGTAATTAATTATCTTGTGGACTCTTCATTGTCATTTCCAAGGGATAGCGATGACCCTTGGGATCCATCATACTTGTATAAACTCTATTTTCAAATGGAATGGATTACTTTTGGTTGGAAACTCATCTATTGTGGCATTTTAATGGTTTTTCAATTAATTCACAATACCACAAGTTCTACACCAAGTATTGTGATCTGAATTCTTAATTCAAATCATTGCCATATTAACAACCTTTAGTTTATTCAATTATTCTTAAGTCCTATTTTACTAGGACATTCTAATTATGATAACTGCTAATTGACCTAGGTGTCAAATGTAGAAAACCCTAATTTTTATTAACCATATTATTTATTTAATTTCTAAAGTATCAACTCAAATTAGCTATATAAACCTATTAATTTAATATTAATTTAGTTATGAGTGTTCTACTTTAATTAAATTAAAATTACCTCTTTAGCTAACATACAAAGGAATTAAATATGTTTAATTTAATAAGATATCTCCCCATTTTAATTATTGAATTTAATTATTCAATTAATTAAAGTTGTTTAGTGAGGTCATATTTTATTTTATTAAATTAAATATTCTTGAAAAGGTATTAACTGAAATTATCACTCAAAAAGGAACCAGTTAACTCCTTTTATCACTCAAAAAGGAATTAGTTAACTTCTTTATCACTCACAAAGGACTTAGTTAACTCCTTTTATCAATAAAAAGGAATCAATTAAATCCTTTTATCACTCAAAATGGGGTCAATTAACTCCTTTTATCACTCAAAATGTAGTCAGTTAACTCCTTTTATCACTCCAAAGGCAGTCAACTAACTCCCTTTATCACTCAAAGACAACCAGTTAACTCCCTTTTCAAAGGAAGTTTCCTTTATGACTAGCTCTTCTCTTCAATCTTGATCATCCTTTATGATTAATCTTGACCGTCAATCACCTCTTGGATTCTATAAAAAAAGCTCTTCATTACTCATTACAGAGGTTGAAAATTGGAATTTGCATCAAACTTATGCTGAAATATCTACTCAATTTTCTCTTATATTCTTAGCTTAAATTCTTACATTGCAATCTCATATTAGCTTAAAATGCATCCATTTAGCATAATATGTTTCTTATGTCTTAGTTTAACAATGATTTCTCATCTAGATTAATCTTGAATTTCTCATTTAAGCTCAAAATCCTTTGTTCTAGAGGTCAGGTTGCCTGCTTCTCATTCTGAGAGCAAAGGCATAATCCTTCTAGTTAGAAGGTACCAAGTTGAACTATTGGATTTACTTGGATGAATAATCTCATATTTATTCTAAGATGATCTTTTAGATAATGACCATGTTGAAGTGTATGTGAGGATTTGAGGCCCACATTCCACACACACACTAACTTCATAAACATACAAGCTTCTTCTTTTTTAACTACTAAATGTATAGTTTCCTAAATGATGGAAGCACAATTTTTCTCCTATTTTCTATTGCTTTAGAATAAATTTTATATATTGTATTACATAATGCTATGGGGTGAAAATTTGTTGGTGACTCTGTTATATCTTTTTTTGGTATTAATGCTAAAAAGGTATGATTATTCTTAGTTAAGATTGATCCCGCATTTCTAGTTGCCTCTATTGCTTTCCATAATTCTTCCCCTAATATTTCCTAGCATTTTTGGAAGAAAAAGGCTTGGAAACCATCAGGACCTGGAGATTTATCTAGGCTAAGCTTAAAAAGAGCTAGTTTGATTTCTTCTTTTGTATAAGGTTTATTAAGCTCCTTGTTGTCAAATTCTGTGATAACTTTAGGTTTATTATTTAGCATAATTTTTTTGTTTAGTTAAATTGGATGAGTCATAATTGTTTAGAAGATTCCAATAATATGTGATAACTATTTGAGCAATTTCTGTTGGATTATCAATAGTACTACCATTATTATCTTTAATTTGAGTAATAGTTTTAAAAGCTCTATTGTGTATTGTACTCTTGTGAAAGAATTTTGTGTTTCTATCTCCTTCTGCTAACTATTTTTCCCTCAACTTTTGTCTCCAAAAGACTTCTTCTTTTCCTAAAATATCTTCTTGTATGATTAACAGTTCTCTTTCTTTAATGCATTTTTTATTATCCGTACCATTTTTAATGATTTCATTATTTAAATTTTTAACATCTTCTTCATTATTTAATTTTTCTTGGAATATATTATTGAAATGTATTTTATTCCATTTTTGTATCTCTTCTTTGACGATTTTATGTTTTGATACAAAATAATACATCTTTGATCCTATAAACTTGTCTTCATCCCACCATTTTTTAATATTCTCCATTAATGTTTTATCTAAGAACCACATCTTTTCACATTTGAAAGGATTCCTATTAGGTTTCATAGGTTTTGTTAATTCAATTTTAATAGGCTAATGTTTTGATCCTATAATAGGCTGAATTGAGGCAGTGATTGTGATATCCACTTCTGGTAGTTCTCCTTTAAAAAAGAATCTTTCCATTTTTTCTACAATATAAATAAAGTCTTTTCTTTTATTATTCCAAGTGAATACTTCCTTACTAGTCAAGGTATTCCTATCAATTTATTAACTCTAGCGCATTCTCTAAATTCTACTATGTTTCTTGTTAAAATCTGAGAACCTCCAAATTTTTCTTTAAGGTCAACTATGGCATTGAAGTCACCACCTTTAATCATATTTGTTGTAGGATATAGCTCCATAAAGGCAGACATATCATTCCAAACTTTCTACTTGTCTAAAGTTTGTATTGGGCCATAAACATTGATTAGAATGAATTAGAGATGATGTTTAATGCTTGAAATCATACTCCCCATCCAGTTTCTTTTTGATATTATATTATTAATGTTTGTTGTACTGGTATTCCAAATGATTTCCATTCCACCTAATGCTCTTTTTGATTCCTTCATTTCTGTATTCCATCTACCTAGTCCTTTTCTTTTTTTTTTCCTTTCTTCTTTGTTAAGCTTGGTTTTATATCATAAGTATATCGGATTCAATGAGTGTTAGGTTATGTTTTAACACTCTTTGTTTACTAGGAGAATTTAGGCTCCTAGTGTTCCATGTTATGATACTCATTTCTCTTCGAGAAGGCACTTCCCCTTCCCAAAGTTAAGAACCTCAAATATCTTTTTTTGTTCCTTGGCTTGACCATCTACTTCTCTTAATTCCTTAAGTGATTTTCATCCTCTTTTTAGTTTTGATTTACCACATTTTGGAGTTCTAAATCCTTCCTGGTTGATTGAGATACCCAAATTATCTATGATTATATTGTTTATATAGTTATTTAATGTGCATGATGAATTTTTTTACACTTATATACTATATGTATTCATACACATCATTGAATGGATACCCTTATAGTCAAATTGAACTTCAAAACATAGCTTGATTTCATTGCAAAAATAAGCTTGTGTTATTTATTGTATTCCTTGTAAGTGGTTATGTTTTATTATGTAGATAGTTAATTTAGGGTTTTTAGGTTTACCATTGAATTATGATCCATATGAGATTTTATTTTCTATGTGAAATTATATAAAAAAAAGTGTCTCAATTAGTTCATGTATAGTTTGGTGTGTATCTATTAGTAATGTTACATTTGCTAATCATTGTATCTTTAACCAAAAGGGGTGATGAGATTATTTTGTTAATTCAAATTTATTGGGTCCCATTGTGTTACCATTTATGTTGTTCTATATTCTAGAGGGTTGTATTTATTGGAAACTACAATTGGAACAATTGTTATATTGTCATTGATGTCAAACCTTATTGGTGAGATAGTTTCTTCCTGAGTAGAGTATCATATCAAGATGATTGATGAAGAGGATTTGAGAAGAAGAGATAGCAAGAGGACCTAGTGGAAAGGTTGAGTTATGAGGAATTATAATGAGCACTTGATTAGTTGGACTTTGAAAAGATAATGTGTTGTTTAATCATAACACTAAGTGAAGAAGATAGTTATGTTAAAGCCTAGAAGAGATGATCACTAAAAGAACAAATTTACAAGCTTAACTGGGCTTCAAAGCTAAAGATCAAGGAACTTATAGTTGAAGCTAAGCTATGCTAGTGTCAACCTAGTAAATAGTAGAAGTTGAGAAAATTTAGTATTGACCAAGTGTTAGTAAAAGAAAAAGTAATAGAAAAGTTGAACCAAGCACCAGTAAAATGGACTAAGTGAAAATAGTGTAAGTCAAGAAAGGAAAGATAAAGATGATCAGGTTATCTAGTGATCATCGAGACTAAGGAACATAGTGTTGGCTGAGTGACAACATTTTACAATTTGTGAAGGAATTGAGATTCCTGGCTGACATAGTTGAATTCTTGGAATATGTAAAGCATATTGAAGATAAGGATTAATAAGCTAGAACATTTAATGTGCAAGGGAAAACATGTTTGAACATTTATATGAATGGGTTCAAAGAAAAGTTTTGAGAAGTTTATAGAAGAGGAAGGAGGAAACAAAAAGATGGAAGGATTCAATGTATCTAACCTAACCCTAAGATCAACGGTGGTGTTTTAGAGGAAAAATATTTAAAATGTCTATTTAAGGAAGCATAAGGGCTAATCTAAAAAGGTCAGTAGAGGTTAGCAAGCCTAAAAAGGTTGGAGAAGTTGTTGATTTTGTTGGTTGTTGAATTTGAGCAGAAGGTTGAATAGTGAACTATTGAAGTGAAGAGTGACTGCTTGAAGGGTTTCTAATAGAATCAT
Organism: Cupressus sempervirens; assembly: GCA_028749045.1. Classification (NCBI taxonomy): domain Eukaryota; kingdom Viridiplantae; phylum Streptophyta; class Pinopsida; order Cupressales; family Cupressaceae; genus Cupressus; species Cupressus sempervirens. Next base: position 179,760,725 of record CM053786.1, on the reverse strand, counting down.
TGATGGAGATGATAATGGAGATCAGTCAATGAATTAGCTATTGAACTGAATTATGATCTATATTTGCAAAGTGAGTAGTATTTATTCATATCAGCCTATTGTTACTTTCTAACCATTGTATTGGTTAAAATCCTTTAATCAAGATTAACCTAATAGTCATTTGTAAATCCTTTAATCAAGGTGACATTATAATAGAATTTTTTGATCTTTAAGCCTAAGTCTCCTATTACTATTTAACACTTATAATTTCCAAGGTAGTGTTAGACAATCATCACTACAACCAAGCAATCCATATAAGGTTGAGCTACAAAGGACTTGTTTATTTGTCAAAACATACTGAGCAAGGAAAAGTTTGCTAAGCACCTCAATTGAGACCAAGAAAAAATATAAGATGAGTAACACAGTTGAGACTAAGAAAGTATCAAGTCAGTTATTGCTGAGTGAGAAAACTATGTTGAGTGAGTAGAAGTCGAGTATAATTATAAATGTTAGTTATGACCAAGTGTTAGAATATTCAAGTGCCAAGTAAACCAATATCGACATATGAGTTTTTAATTTCACAAACACTTATGTAAATCATTTTAACCAACTTCTACACACCATTTAAATATTGTAGAGATAATTAAGGAGGATATAACACATTTTTTTAGATGGCATTAATCCCTACACAAGAAGATTAACAAATTAGAAAATCAAAAGGGAAAATGAAAAAATGATGAAATATGGATCATTGATGCTAATCTAGAACTTTCTATGATTATCTACTTTAGAAGGGTTCCTACCCTATGATCATAATAATGAGCATGTATGAGACAATGTAAGCAACATGGAGTGAACAAGCTAAAGTATAGAGTGGAGGAAGGCTATGTTTGAAAGGAGCTCAAACAGTACAACCATAACAGTGAAGGACAAAACAAAGATATCAGATAATCAGATTAGATTGAGATTTTGAAGAAAGGAGATCCATAATAAGCTTTAAAAGAAAACCAAAGGATCACATACTAAATCAATTTTAACAGAGTTAGTTAAGAAAAATATCTTAATAGAGTGGTTCTAAAAGACATATTTCAAATCTCCTAATAGGGTCCTTACTTTATTGTAGGTGTAAAATCTTTTAACAGGGTAAGACCTAATATTCATAAACTCTTTTAACAAAGTAGACTCCTCATAGGGTAGATCATCTAATATAATCAAAATTATAACCCCAATAGGTTAACTTTATTGTCACAATAGTGAAGATTTGTGGGTTTTAATCCCACCCCAGTTTTACCTTCATATTAAAATAATTTAAGGTAACCTAAATTGTTGTGTAATATGTTGATAATTTTCATGGATGTCATGCTTAGATAGATTTTATTTCAGCATTACATGTTTATGTTTAAATAACATTGATTAGGTGTGAATTTTTTATCTATTAAAAGTATTATAGATCCTGATTCACCCCCCCTCCCCCCCCCCCCAACTCTCAGTATCTCATTTCCCATTAATATTTCCAAAAAAAAATTATAAGAGTTTAGTTCTCTTAAAGAAATCTAACAACTTGAGAGGATTAGATATTGGAGATGGAGGAATAAAATATGTGGAAAATTATTGAGAACTAGACGATTGAAATTCATATCATATTGCAACAACTTGAAGGAGAAAAATAAGACTTAAGGAAATATTTAAAGAAAAATAAAGAAATGGCCATTTAGATAAATGATAGACTATACAAGGATTTCTTAACAGTGGGAATATTAATGATAGTGATGCATCAATAGCATATCTACTAGAGAAGAACAACATTTTAAACAAATAAGTCAAATATCCCAAGAGGGAACACGAAATTCAATCAGTAAGACTATACGAAGTGACTAAACAAAAGAAGAAAGTTGAAGAAGTCAAAATCATGGTTGAAGAAGACAAAATTTAAATGGTTTCCAAACTTGAAGAAAGATCATTTGAATTCCAAAATGTCACAAACAAATAATTGGACATGATGAACCAATTGTTAATTGATAGTTAGGAGTTGAATATAAAGGACATGGAAATCAAAAACATGATACTACAAAGTGACCAACTAAGAAATGAGTTAAGATCTGAGAAATAACTACTACAAAGAATGAACAAACCATGTAAAGCTTTTAGATACTTTGAAGAAGTGATGAGATCACCAAGGTCATCTAGTGATACTTCTAGTCTAGGACATGAGAAGCACTCTTCATCTATTAAGGATGGGGAGTGATGAAATAATGGAGAGAAAAGAAATGAAAAATCAAAATTCAAACCTACTTGTCATCATTGTGGAGAAATTAGACACACTACTAACATATGCAAGAGAAAAAATATTATACAAAACCCTAAACCTCAGTTTGTTGGTAACTATTTTAGGTGCAAGAAGAAAGGACTCTAGCACACAAATGCTGATCTAAGAATGATGATGAACCTACTACACCTATTTAAGTATATTTTTATAATTGTCAAAAATATGAACATAGAGCTCATGAATGAAGATCCAAGGACAAATCTAATTGAACATATGAAAAGAAAACACATGCACCTAACCAAGGTAACTCTTCTAATTGGTATTACAACACATGGTATAATTATTAGTACTATGGAGAGTATGGGCACATTGTAGAGAATTCCATAAAGACATATTTTAGAGGTAACTATAAGAAATGGTTGAATGGAAATCTAGTTATTTAAAGTTGTCTTAAGGTTCGACATGTCAGTAAGAACTGTAAGACCCAAGCACCAACACAAAATAATGGAAAATAAAGAGCAACGAAAAGTTGAGATGAAGAAAACATGGAAAGAGATAATGGAAGCTGGAAGTAGTAAATCAGGCAAAGTTGAGATCACCCAATCTAATGGACCAAGTGACCATTCCACATCCAACTAAGAATATAAGTAAGGAAGGTACTATATACTTAATGTTATATCATACAATAGTTCCTAATAAGTAAATGGTTAAAATTCCATATTAGTAAGAATCAAGATGCATTAGGAAAAGAATAAGAGCAGTATATGTTTCACTATCAAGTGTCAAGAATCAATATTAGAGTTTGTATTTATAGAGCATTGCAATATAGACTAAGAACTTACATCAACTAAACTGATGTGTTGGCTAAGTGAATTAGCATTGATAGAGTGAGGTGATAGAGACCAAGTATTTTAATAGAGGTGTGAAAGGCTGAGATAGTTGTTGTGCACCTAGTAAAGTAAAAATTTATATATTATAGACCTAATTGGAGAAATTGAAGGTATATATCAAATTTAGCAATTCATTTTTACTTTACCAAGCCAATTCAAAATGTATAATAAATTTAGAGGTGATTAAGAAAACTTTAACAACAAAGCGAGCGAATCACAATGTGTCATTGACAATTTGATAGGATTAAGTAAGAAAAACTTTTAGTACCAAGCTAGTTGTTTTCTAAGGTTTCCAAAGAAATTTTTTTCTTCAATCCTTAGTTTGAAATGGAATCATTTGCATCTACAATTTCAAGTGAAACACCAAAGAAGAGAAACATAAATATTGTAAGGAATGATCAGTGTGCCCACCTAATTTTAGGGATTGTTCAAATTTTGAAGTAACAAAAGATGAATTTGGAACCCTATCATCAGTTCTACCAAAGGTTCTATCAAATTAGGATGTAAAAATTTGTTATATGAGAAAATTCAAAGAAGTCATGGATTTTGAGCTGAGAGAAGTGAATGAGAAGGTGTGTGACAATGAAGTATTAAAGGATGAGCATAGGATTGTTGTCAAGAAATGGCTTACTTGTGCCCTAGGTTTTCCTTCAAGCTAGAATGGATAAAGATTGTGTGGAGCCATATTCATGATATGATGGGATGGTTAGAAGGTAGGCTAATTATGATCAACAATACCATCATATGTTAAGTTATATGATACCATACCCTACATATATCGAAGATAATGAGATGGGCAACAAGAAACAATGTTGTGTAATCAAGAAAAGCTAAATGGAACATTCAAGGAATGCCAATTGATGGGATTGATGACCCTATTTTCAAATTTTCAATATGAGTGATTTCACATAAGCTTTATCAGTCACGACGAGCTGATCGAACTACATTTACAACAATTGACAGAGAATCTTGGAGCTATAAGGAAAGCAAAGAATACATTGTGTAAGTTTGGATCCACTTTAATTTAAATTTTTTCTATGTACAAAATTCATTTCCTACCATTGGCATAGTAGCATGAGATAGACACAGGCCATCTATGTAGCAAATAAATGACTTCATAAGCCAACTACAATTTTTTTTTGAGGTGACTATGGATAACTACTTTGAGAAATTTAAGAATAAAATGAGAAACCAAATGAGGATTCCTAATTCCATTATAGATAAGTATTTTGATGATATAAGTTTCATGGTAGATACAGATTTTTCTTATGGCTAGGATTTACTACCTAGACTTGCATGGTTCTTACAAGGTAAATATTGATGAAGTCACAACAACAATGACTATACTTTTGTCAAGGGATATTGATGTGAATGTTGAGCCATTTAAAATATATGAAAAAATAAAGGATCAAATAAATATAGAGACAAGTGAACCAAGGATAGATAAGAATAGAAAAAAGATAATCAAAGGTCTTGAGGGAAAAGAACATGAAGGGGAAGGATCTAAACAAGAAGTTGAAGCCAAGGAATCAAAAGGAAAAGAGATAGCTATTGCTGAGCTGAATGAAACAAAGTATAAGAAAATAATAATTGTGGATCCAAAGGTTAAAGAATGTCTCAAGCAAGGTGTGTAGAAAGTTGTCACACACCAAGAGCCAAAAAGTAGAATACTATCAAGATCAATGGTAGCTTAGCCTTTGGTTGTGAAACCAAAGAAAGTCTAGTAAAGCCAAAATTAGCTAGTTCATTGAAGAAAAACCTACCTAAGAGGCCAAGGATAAAATTGGTGGTAACATAGGAGAAAGAACATGATAAGGAAATAGATTATGACAATATGAGAAAACTTTTGATTGTGTCATGACCACCTCCAAAAATTTTGAATAATATATGTCAAGAGATTAGTGGATTAGCAAGTTTGATAGGATTCAAAAGACATTAATTTTGATTCTTTAAGTAAAGAAGATGAAGGGAAGCTTGAAAAATCTATGATAGATATGATGATATAATTCAAATCTACACCTATAGATTTAGGTCAAGGCATTCCTAAAAATTTGTATTATAAATTTGATACTAAGTGGAAGTGGGCATTATCCACTAAAAGATAGATCAAGGAGACCATGCTAGCACAAATAATGTCAAATTTAGGGAAGACACATATCTCTATAGCCCTAAAAGATTTTGTGAAGAAATTTATGCCTAAGGAGAGGGATTATAAAATTATGATCAATAAATCTCATGAAGTTGAGAAAACAAGCATAAATATATGGAAGGAAGAATTTGAGTTGGTTATTCTATTAGTTGATAAACAAGATGAGGAAGGAGAAGAAACTAGTGGAGAAGTCAGGGAAGAAGAGGATGATGTAGACAAAATTGCAAAACTTGGAGAGTAAATTAGGCAATAAGTAGAAGGGTGTAAATAATAAGATGTTGTCATAGTCAAGGATATTCCTAATTCATCCCCACATGATCAGACTCTATTGATCGAGGAATATATGAAAGTTGTTGAATTAGATACATCTCTACCATGCACCAATCCAATATTACTACAAATTAAGGATTATTCAAGGATTGAAAGTGCAAAAATTGATAGTTTTCATGTTACATCAATTATTGTTGATACAAGTGTTGAGAAACAAGGTAAGGATGTAATTTTGTTTCCATAATTCACTTGTATTCCAATAGGCCATACAATTGACAAGGTTAAAGAAGAGAAAGAAAAAGAAATAAAAGAAGAAGGTGGGAAACCCAAAGAACACAAGGCTACATAAGCTCTTATACAACTGTTGAGTGCCAACTCAACTGAGATACTAACTATTAAACCTAAACATTAGGTTGTGTCTACTCAATAGGAGCATAAAAATATATTTAGGTTAATTGAAAAGGGTAAACAATTACAAATATTGCTATTTAGTGATACAACCCCTCGATCTCAAATATTGGCACAACCAGCTGAGATGATAGAATAGTTTATAAGTCTAGATGAGGCAATCACTTTACCCATGTATGGCTTAAATAATTTGACATTGGAACAAATGCAATAGTTAAAAAATTTGCTAAGTCATAAGGCAAAGCAAGAACTGCTACAAAAAGAGCACAAAAATAAATAGATATTACATAACATTACGTACATATTTGTTGATACATTTGGAATCACTAAAGTTAATAATCAACATTCAATTTTGAATCAATTAGTAAAACTAATTGATAGAGTGAAAATTGATGATATTGAGAAAAATGATAAATTGAAGCAATGCTCTGAGAAGAATTTGTAACAAAAAGTTTTGGACAGAGTCTAGGGAATTTGCAAATATGCAAGCAGAGCTTTCTAATCTAGTTAAACAATAGGAGGAAAATTTGAAGACTATTCATTCTTTATATATGAAGATTTTTTATGTTGAGTTATTCACATTAGAGAATCAATGATCAATTGATATGATTCAAGCAGCTATGAAGTCATGTTCACATTCATTGGGAAAGATTGCAAGTTCAAGCTCACCTTCATATAATAAGTTGACATTTGATCAATAGAGATTAGCCAAGTTACTAGCTAGAGATAGTGGCATAAGGAATAAATTGATTTCTATTCAATTCCTACTACTACCATATTTGGAGACAATTCAAATGGAATTATCTATAGCTTAGAGTCTATTAAAGAAAGGTACACATTTTTCAAGCTTTGAGAGCTTAATTGATCTAGCTATTGAGCTAGAGATTCATATTCAAGTAATGGAATCTACAAGAGATAGATGGAATAAAGGACTTGAAGAAATTTTGGCTACTCACCAAACATTTTTTGATAAGTAAAAGATAACCCTAGCAAACCCTAAGCCATAAGTGACAAAAACAAGGAGTAAATATCAAAGATGACAAAAATCAAAGATGATATTATCAGTCAAAATTGCATCAAAGATTACAGACATGTATATAATGTATATATAGAAGAAATCAAGTTATAGTCTTAGTGGGAGTATTATTTTTTTGTGGAAAGATAAGTCATCACAAAGTTTGTTTTCCACAAATGTCAAAGGGGGATATTGTTGATCTCTAAGCCTAAGATTCCTATTAGTGTCTAACACTTAGTCATTTCCAAGACAATATTGGATGTTCATCACTATGACTGAGCCATCCACAAAAGGTTTAGCTACAAAGTGTTCGCATGAATATTGATGATACTACAGTGGAGGAGTATCCTAAGAATTAGAGAGAATTGACATGTTGCATCCATGACTATATTTGTCATTGATTTCAACATAATAGTAAGTTTATGAAGATGACCAATGTAGCAGAGAGAGATCTTGGTTGTATAGAAAATGATTTGATTGTCTGATGATGTGTGGCTAAGGATATGTTCTACATTATGTCCTGATGACATGGTTAAGTGTGCAAAGTCTAAGTCAAAGATGTATGGAACTTGTACATAATTTATGAAGAGAAATACAAAACAAAAGTGCATGAGAACAATTTTCTATTGTTTGTTTGATTTCTTTCATCTGAGATGAAATGATAAAATGCATAGTTAGATAATGATAGGATATAGTCATATGGTGATGTCAACAAGTACTCAAGTCCTAGTATTGCACATGTAAGAAGTTGTATAGACTATAATCTGACAGTACTATTGTAATTGTAATTTAATTAATTATCATATTATAATTAATTGGAAAAGCCTCAATGCTGAGTCAAGAAATTATTTTGAAGATATGGTATAAAGGAAAGATGTTTTCCTTGTTTATAAAATGAATTATGTACGAATCAAGTACAAAAAGGAGTAGAGTGTTTGGTGAATGTGAGTAAGAAATCAAAGGGATTATTTAATCTTAATATGTGATTTGGTTACAAGATCTGAAGGAGCAAAAGTCTAGTTGATAGGATAGAGATAGAGGAAGTAAATGAAATTCATTTCTATTATTTTGCAAGGAAAATTACAGAGGTCATTTGGATGGCGAGTTCATTGATCTTAACCTTGAAGTTATTTGGGCAGTGGGTCCAACTATCTTCTAACACTCCTAATAGGGTTGGTACAACTCATAACAGGGTTGGAACAACTCGTAACAGGGTTGGCGCAACTCCTAATAGGATTGGCACAACTCCTAACAAGATTGGCACAACTGATAACAAGGTTGGAATCACCTAACATGGATTCAATGTCTCCTAATAGGGACTAATACTTACTGAATGTTGTTATAGACTCCTACCAGGGTCCATCCTCTAACAAGGAATATTTATATTAGTACATCATCTTGTGGGTACCATCCTCTTCAAAGTTTTCCCTCTATTCAAGGGTTTCCCTATATCTGGTGTTAATTGTGCATGAGTATATTATTATGCTTTCTAATTATATTGCTCATATGGTTAATTTCTATCAAAGAATTAGGTCCTTAATGGATAATCTTACCAAGAGATAGATGGTGGATCTTTTCAAAAAGGATAGTCCTAGATTTTACAGAGCTAACTATGATATTTGGAAGGGCAAGATGAAGACTCATCTATTGTGCATGGGTCTAAGGTATTAGATTTTTACAAAGAATGAGAAAACTATTATCAATGAAGAAAAGCTTGAAGAATGCAGTGAAGCAGAGAGATATTTATTCATGTGCAACATGAGAGCCAGAGAAGCTCTACTATCAACTCTTTCTAAGAATGGGTCTAATCAGGTAGAGTTACTTCAAACATCTCATGATATTTGGAAGGCATTAGAATCTATTTTTGAAGGCGATACACTTACAAAGAGAGTAAGATTGCAGAATTGGATATTTGTATTTCAAGATGGTAGAAAGATGGAAGATGAATTTGTAAGAATCTATATTAATAGGATATCAGAGATTGTTTCAGGAATAAAGTCACATGGTAGAGACAAGGAAGAAGATGAGGTTGTATGGAAGATCTTGAAGACTCTAACACTACCATTTAAGTAAGAAACTCATATGATTCAGTTACTTATACCCTGCACTAAGGAATTCACTAGAGAAATGTTTCTTGGAAGATAGAAAGTAGCAAAAGTGGATCTGAGACAAACTAGAGAATCAACAAGAGTAGAAATAGCCTTGAGTTCCCTTAATATTTGGTCATGGTTGTTTCAAAGTGCAAGTACACATGGAGATTTTTTTGGTAGTAGTAGAACTAGATTTGATGAAGACAAGAATATTGAAGAAGGTATAGACCTTCTTGTGAGAAGAGAAAAAGATGGTAAGAATATCTTTAAATATTAGACATGTAATGATCTTGCTCATTATGCTTCTAAATGTCCTAAAAGAGATAAAAGGTATAAGGAAAATTTTAAGCCTAGGAGAGATAGAAATTGTTTGTATGCTAATGATGATGAGGAATTTGATGAAAGAGATCAAAGTGAAAGTGATGATGAATTAGGGCTTGTGGCTATTAAGGAAGATGATCTTGATACAGAAATTAGAGAAGAAAATGATCTAGTTTCCCAAGTTGAAAAGAAGTCATATTGGATAATTGAAAGTGGTTGTTCACATCACATGACTTGTGATATGAATTAGTTTGTTAAATTCAGCAACTATGGCTGAGGAATTGTTAGGGTTGGTAACAATGTAGCTTGTCATATTACACAGATTGGATCCATTGCTTTAGATGGAAAAACTAACACTAACAATGTCTAGTCTATTGATGGATTGAAGCATAATTTTTTTAGTGTTGGACAGCTGGTAGACAAGGGATATCAATTGCATACCATAGAAAATACTTGCATTATTAAGGATAAGGATGATTAGATGATTGAAACTAGAACTAGGTCTAGAGGTAATGTATTTCAATTGAATCCTATTGAATCCTATAGAATATTTCTTCATATAAACTTTGATATATATTGTGAAATTTAGTAGCACATTTTTAGTTAGAGACTTTCCTAAGATAAAAAATCCTACTAATGTTGTTTGCAAAGAGTGCATTTTTCCTAAGCAAAAGAAAGTATGTTTTCCTAGCAAGAAGTTCACTATGACAAAGAAGCTAGAAATTGTTCACATAGATTAGAGTGGTCCTACAAGATCCATAGGATTCTGTGGTGAAAGGTATTTTATGATTTTTGTTGATGATTTCAATAGGATGATGTGGGTAGCATTTCTTAAAGAGAAGTTTGAATCTTTTGATAACTTTAAGATATTTAAGAATAGAGTTAAAATTAAATTTGGTGTTAAGATTAAATGTTTTTTGGTGAAGAGAATGGAATAGATAAAGGAGGAGAATTCACCTTTAGAGAGTAACATGTTTTGTGAAGAGAATGCAATCAAAAGACAACTATCTTTCACCCAAGACTCTTAAGAAAAATGGGATTACAGAGAGAAGGAACAAATCAGGTTCAGAGATAGCAAGAGTGATGTTGTTTGAAAATAATGTATCCAAGACATTTTGGAGAGAAAAAATAAATACAATAGTGTACACTATGAATAGAGTACAAATTAGAAAAGGTATGACAAAGATCCCTTATGAATTATGGTTTGGTCATTCACCATCAGTTAGATATTTTAGAATATTTGGAAGCAAGTGTTACATTAAGAGAGATAATGATGTTGGTAAATTTGATCCAACAAGTGATGAAGGTATGTGTTGGCTCCTGATTTAATAATTTTGAAAATAACCAAGAAACCAAACCAATGCATCTAAGGCTAGAAAATTTCTATGACAAATACATATGATTGCAGTCTTGGGCCAACTATAAGGCTAGACCCTTCTTCTACTCCAGGCTCTACAAGACCTAGGATGGTGGACCTTAGATTCAATTGATACTATACTAGTACAAAAACATATCCCTGAATCTATTAAGTAGATGAAAACCCCTTATATCTCCTAATAAATCATGCAATAATAGAGATATACATTAGCTAAATACAAATTTGTGAATCACATAAGTTGAGTGAGGGTTAATTCTTTAAGTCCATCAACATGAAAGGGTAAAACACATTTGATTAATAATGTTGAATTTAGAAAAACCTTAGATATGCAGCAATAAGACCTAGTGATCCTGTAAACTGATCAGTGCCTTAACCATTGGGAAAATCTATGAATCAAAAACACACATATGGATATCTGATACCTATTTGTATCTTCAGATATCTGATCTATCTATTCAACTTGTAAATAGACATTAGTGTCTAGCTTAAACCTCATTCTTACATGATATCCCCATCAGTAACCTCACAACCCTGTTGATTTCCCTGAAGCATTTATGTAACCATTTGAGTCACAAGCAACAATGAAATAACATACAACCTTAAGGGACTGCAACTACAACCTAAGTTCTATGTCAAAGATTGTAAAACATTGAAAATTAGCTAATAAAGGAGACACGATTCAACTAAAACTCAATCATCTACTACTCTTTGCATTTATTTCCTTGTATTTATTAAGGCATATCCATGAAAATGAAAACATGGAAATACCTAAAAAATCTGAACTATCTGTATTAACCTTCCTAATGTTGTTCATACAAGAGAGAATGTGCTGAAAGAATGTTTTGATAGTAAAACAATAGAACCCTACTGGTATTACCTAGAGAAAACTACCAACAACTATAATGAAAGAAAAACAAAAAGATATAGAAGAAGATGAATTCCTAGATCTTATCTTTTCTTGACATGTCTCCACTTAAAATTAAATCTTCTGTAACTAAAAATCCTCTCTCCTCTTTTCACACATTGATCTGATTTGGCTTCATCATTACCTTGCAACAAACTTCTAAATATCTCAGCTAAATGATGAAACCTTTATGCAACCAAAAATCTAAACTGCATCATGAAATGCTGAAGGGATTAAAATTTAATTGATTTGAATGTAACCGAACTCAACCCCCATTTGCATTTTTACCATGTTTTATCAACATTTAGCTCATTACCATGTTAGAAAATAGTTTTGAACTTTGTCATCTAAATGCAATTGCAAATTGGGAACCTGAGAGAAAACCTCTTTTTACTTGAATAGATGGCTTCCTATGTAAAAATGAACTCCAGAATTAGAAAGTTCATTTTCTCCTAATTCTGGCAATATATAATACTACTATGTTCGCATACTAGGAACCTCCATAAAGCCATTTCAAAAAATACTCCCCTATTCCAAAGCTTAGATCTACACTTTGAAATTTAAAAAAAATAAAAAAATAAATTTAATCTAATGTTTAGACTTTATATTAACCCTTTTTTGAATTTAGAAAAAATTCTGAACGTGCCCTTCTAAAAGGATTTTTTTTTAAAAAAAATCATTTTTTAACAAATTTTTAAAATTGTCCACATCCTTTAGATTCGAGGTCAACACAAGTTTGATCGAGCCTCTTCTACCACGTGGCACTTTGTGATTCATCCACCTTTGAAATGCGATGCCATGTTATCACTAGGCAGGCTCGGTGCCACATGTCACACGCCTGCATACCCACTTTGCTTAACTCCCGGGCATCTTGATTTTGTGCGCATGCACCCACTGTTGAATCATGATACGTGTCACAATCTAGTTGATTCCCACCTGAACTTGCTCTACAATTACACCTCACCACACGCAAGACCTGCTGCCATGTGGCAATGTCCTGTATTCCTACATTTTCTAAACCTCATGCAACCCTATTTTGTAGGCATGTGCCAGCCACACAATCTGGCCACGTGGTGGAATCCTAGTGCATCTTGCCACATCAACATCTTTGAACTTTCATTTAAAATTTCTCCATGCTTAGATCTAACTGGCATCACTAGTGGGGCCCCTGTGCATAGCATATGGCTTCCAAAAGTTGTGAGTGCTTAACACATCTAAGTGAGTGTAAGGTATTGCATTTAAACACTCTAAAATTCTTCACATAGAGAATGTGGGACAAAATGCTTCAAAGTTTCTTTCAAACTACTGTTGACTATTCCATTTTTTATGAGATCCTATGCTTGGTTATGGTTTCGTGCCTACCTTTGAATATGCCCTGCACTCCCCCCATCTTATTATATTGTGGCTTGGAAAGTTTGGTTTTTCTTTTAGTGTGTGGGCTTCTTTATTTATATGCTAGTTGATATATATCCCGTTGTTGGTGGCTATTCTACAGTCTGCACACGTGCTCCCCTCCCTTTAAAATGTTTTCTACCTTCCACATGCTACCTTTGGGCATTCTTGTATTGTTTTTTTTTTTTTTTTAAAAAAAAAATTTATTTATAACATGGGCTAAGTAAAGATCCGTCCCCTTTTCTTTTTCTTATCCCCTTTTATGCCCATGCCATGGGCTTCCCTTTCAAACATGGGACTCCTTCTATGTGTGGAGTCTTCATGGAGCTTCTCTATGTGACACCTCCCTTGGAACTATTCTATCCATGGTTGACCCTCTTCTCCAAATGCCTCCTCCTTTTTACAATCAGTAGCTTCATTCTAAATTGTGGTGGTTTTTGTTCTTCAATTGGCATGAGCTGACTTCACATGAGACACCCCTATTTTAAAGCCATGATCCTTTAGCCATTTGCTAGCTTCATGATGGATTCCCCTTTTTGACTTTTGGCAGCTTCTAAATTACAAATTGAAGGTGCAAATTTCCACATGATAGATGGCTCTTCAAGGGTTTTGTACCATTTTTAATAGTAGCTTAAAGGAAAACAAATATTTTGATGAGGCGATTCTATCCTTCTTGAAGGAAATTGTATTTCTCTCGTCCAGTCTTGTAACCACAAGAAGTTTCTTTATTCCCCTAGCCTCCATTATTTCCTTAGCTATTCCTTAGACAGAATCATCAACAATGCCTTGCACATCTCTTTGAAGATCTCCAAACATCATAATGTCCTCTAGATGTATATTACCAAGCACATCCTGTATAGAAACATTTTCTTTTGCAATGCAATTTTGACCACTATCATTGTCTTTGCAACATGCACAACTTTCCTTGCTTTGGAATTTAGATCTAAGGCCCCCTTGGCTAGAGCCAACCATTTCAAGTTTCCCATCTCCTAGAGAAGATTGAACGATTATGTCATCTAGTGAGCATTGGTTTGTCTGAGCTGAAAAATATAATGAATCTTGATTTTTAGGCTTCTCCCTAAATATGTATTTTACTTGATTCTTCAACTTTGTCTTTTTATTTCTTCAACCTTTACCTTCATAGTGTTTCTTTCAAACTAAGGGAATCAGTTGGTCCCCAAGTGGGTCTAGCTAAATTTTTTTTTAATTTCTGAACGACTGAATCTCCAAACTGATTTACTAAATGCATGATATTGATTTGACAAAAAATCAATCAATTTGCATCACTTTTTAACATTTTAAAACTTATTTCACCTCTTTCTGCAACTGTGAATTTGGTGTCAAGAGGTCTCTTGACTAGCCTTAAAAATTGATCTAAACACCTGGTCGGGCTCTGAAAACTAGCACACTAAATCTCTATTCTGCATACTTGTACCATGTCAAATCTCATCTCATGAAAAATTCTCAGTCAAAAGATATTCATTGTCAAAGTTGACCTTTCAGAACTTCCTACAAGAAAACATGTTAGAAAACCATAAATTGGGTTCAAAATTGGCTTTGAAAACTAGGTAAATGAGAACATGGGAAAATGAAAACTAGTGCATTGGTTCTCTGTCACAAGGAAATTATGAATCTACAATTTGGGCTCATGACAAATAATAGGACACAAATAGAAGGTAGCCAAAGTAGGCTACTTGGAATTTGCAAATCAAAAATCCTGACAGAAAAATGTTTTTTGCAAATGGAATGGACCTAGGAAAGTGTGCAAATAGATTCATCAAAAGTTGAGACTTGGCACACTTAAAGTATTTTCATAGGAAAACATAGTGGTACAATCCATTTGACATCACCTCTCACAGATTTCAAGATATGATGTCATCAACAGTGGTACCAAACAAATCTGCAAATGCTAACACTAGTGAAAAGATAGAATTTGTGTTTGGAATCGTGTTTGAAAACTGATCAAATGGCTTCATCATAAGCTGAAACTTGAAACATAACAAGTTTTTGATGTCTACAATGCAACATAAAAGGAATTTTAGCATTTTGGTCAACTGGTCAAAATCTATAGCACGTCAAATAGGGCTTCCTAGAATTCTAAACTAATTGCATCAGCATGACAATATTAAATGACCAACTTTGAGGGATTCGAAACCTAATCAAACAAAATCAAAACGACTCAAAATTTGAAATATAGGTTCTTGGATATGGACACTAGAAACTCCCAAAGTGCTGAGTCTTGAAAGATTTTTGGGTGCAAAATATTCAATTGGAAACATGGCCTCCTATCACTGTTTGACACTTAGGCTAAAATGCAGATTTGGCAAATGCTTAAAACAGGACTTCACGAAATGACTCGGAATGACAATTTACCTTCATAGAACACTTAGACACATTGAATGTAGGGTGTTAGAAACATTAAACACCTTAGGGGCCTCAAAGGTACAGCCAGGTACAATCTCATTTTAAAACATTCAAAGGGCTTGATTTCTCAAAATTTTCAATATGGAACTCAAAATTAACCATGCAATTTTTGGTCCCAATGGTATGTTTCTAGGTTATTCATTGAAAATTAAGGCATATCAATATTTTAATCATAGAAACAAGACTATAGTTGATTGTGCAAACGTAAATATTGATGAAAAGATTGGTACTAAGGAAAAGATGGTAGATTATAATACTAGTGAAGAAGAAGATAATTCTCAAATTGTTAGGAAGGATGTTGAAGTTTTCTTTGAGACTAAAAATAATCTATAGAATGATGTGTTATCTGTTGATAAAAGAAGATGATAAAATAAAGGTTTGAATGAAGAGATGAGATAAGAAGTGAGTTGGAAACTCCTACCTCTAATAGGAACATGACACAAAACCACCCTCTAGAGAATATAATTGGAAGTAAAGACAAAGGTGTGATGACAACGAACCTAAGAGTGTAGATGAAGCATGTAAAGATGATCATTGGATTCAAGAAATGAAGAATTGGATCATATTGTGAAGAATGAGACATGGAAGTTAATTCCTAGACCTAAAGATAATAATTTGATAGGAACTAGATGGGTATTTAGAAACAAGATAAATAAATAGGGAGAAGTTGTGAGAAATAAAGCTAGACATGTGTGCAAAGGTTATTCATAGCAAGAAGGAATAGATTATGAGGATACATATGCTCCTGTAGCCAAAATGGAAGCAATAAGAATTATCTTGGCTTATGTAGCAAATAAGAAGTTCAAGGTATATCAGATGGATATTAAATCATCTTTTCTGAATGGAGAACTTGAAGAAGAGGTTTACATTGAGCAACTTGAAAGACTCCCTCTAATAGAAGAAAGAGATGGGGTATGCAGATTGAATAAGGGTTTATATGGTCTGAAGCAAGCACCTAGAACTTAGTATGCAAGGTTGGATAAATATTGGACAAAGCTTGGATTTGTAGATGGTAATTTATTTTTGAGAGAAGTTGATAATGGTTTATTTATCATAGTAATATTTATTGATGACATAATATTTGGAGGTAATTGTTGTCACTAAAATTTGCACCCCTTTTCAAAGTATTTACTTAAGGAAAACCTTGTGAAACATGGAAACAACCTCCAAGTTATGGGACTTGAACTATGAGATTAAGTCTCTAGAGAAGGTCGACTTCTTTTACTATCAGGATGCACCTAACTACTCTTAGAGAGGAAAAGGGAGGAGGAATGCATAGAAGAAAACTACCTAACCTATTATAAGGAGGTGATGCACCAAAATAGAGTGTGTAAACCAATTATAACCTTAAAGAATATAGATTCAAACTTTTATTTATCCAACAACCACATGTAGATCAAACAAAAAAAGAATGTTATAGGAAGAAAATTTGCTTAATATCATTCAAATGCAAAAACTAGATACAATCATGCAAATTGTAGAATATAGGCAAGACATTTAACCAAAGGCAAAGAAGTCATGCATAGTGTGTAAATGGATGAAAGAGATACAATAGAACATTGTAATGGCTCAGAGGCACAAGAAATTATAGTAATATGCATGGAAAGAAATACTAGAGAACCAAAGAAAGATCAACCCTTCAACAGGGTATAAAAATTTCTTTTATAGTTGAAGCATAACTGAGAAACTTCTCTTGGGAATCAAAGCACAACTACCACCATTAAGATTATAGAGAATAATCATAAGATCAAGAAAATTTGATCTTGGAACAAACCTAGATGCGAGAAAATCCCATATTTTTCTAAAAGAACAACCTTAAGAGGAAAAAATGATGGACATTAATGTAGATCTAGTTAGATAGATAACCAAGTAATTAGTGACTACTACTTTTGCATTTAATAGGCATGTAGGGAAATTGAAATGATCAATTAATTGATTGACCAGATTGAATTTTCTATTACACCACTATTATTTTCTATATTAGCATGGCAAGTTAGATAGAACATGGGTTAGCCATTCAATGTTCCTTCTGTACCCTTTGTGTGATTTTATTGGTTGAAGACCCCTTCATTTTCTATCCTAGACATGAGAAAAATATCCTTATAGTCAACTTAAAGTCCTACAATCCTATGATCATCAAACAAGGTCAAAAAACCCTCGTATCATCTTTAGCCTAGAAGCTGACCTCTATGATCTTACAATCATCAAATTATATTAACATAAGACCCTCCTTTTACCTTCTTTACAATCCCTTGACACACCATACTTTGTAACATCAAGCATCTACCTTGCTTTGTGATTCCCTAACTGGACAGCCTAATGACAACACCATGGCGTAGGGTTGTAGATCAATCAATTTTCCTTTACAATGTTATGATAGTTAGATATTGTAACATTGATAGCTTAATGCTTCCTACAATCTTATGAAAAATTGTGTATCATAACATCTAAACCTAAACATGAGTCACCTCCTTGCTTTGTCGCCATAGATAAGGACCTTGAAATTTCCATTAATGATAAAGTGACAATTGTAGATCTACCAAAGATCTACGGTGGACAACATCATTGAATCTTCCTTGCGCCCCTCAAAATATTTGGCCAATAGGGATGCATCTATATGCCTACCTTTCCTAACTCCACTTTCATCATATTGTGACACACCATTTGAAGTTACCCCCCGTATATCCATGTGGCAAGTGCTCGATATGGTACTTTGGATATACTTCATACAACTTTCACTAGTGACAAGATGACAACCACATGATTATAATCCATCTAATAGTCCCAAAAAATGCACTGATTCTTGTCAGAACCTGACCAATGAGAATGCTTATTTTTCCTCATTGTCTAACATGGATCCACCTGGTCTGATTCATCTTTTCTTTTGTAGCCTACCAAGGGAATGATGTCACAGGGTCCACACATCACAATGTCTCTTTGTTGACTTCCATAAAACCCTTGTAACTTCATAAGGTGACAAAGACATGGCTGTAGATCTAGGAAGATCTTACAGTAGGGAAAGTTGAGGCCCCATAGAAATAAACATAGATTCATATGGAAATACAATAAGGTTTTTTTTTCAGTTATTTCATATTTCCATTAGTATTTAATATTCAAATGTGGAAGAGACCCTTGGGTGGGGCTTTGGCATTTAAATTCAAATTTTTTGGTGGGAAGGTATTTTTGATTAACAATTCTAGCGACTTAGAGAGGATGCAAGTCTATTATGCATACAAATAGTGACCTAAAGCATCCATTGCTCTATAGAGTCAAAAAACATAAAAATACATCTTGCTAGAAACCATAATATTGAAAACTGTGACTCTTTGTAATCTCAAAATTTGGGAAACCTACCTTAGCAACAAAACATGTTCTTGACACTTCTTGGAAAAAAGGAACAAATGGGAAGCAAACTACTCTAACTATGTACATGAAACATCATTTTTTCTTAGAAATAGGGTTTGAGATATGCTCCATTTACTAGAATAGGAAAAATTTCACCATCAAGCTTGCTTAACTAGAAAGCATTGGCCTACTTACAACTGATAACCACATAGGGACCACTCCATAATGTATCAATTTTAAGTGCCTCCCTAGATTTTCCTTATCTACATCCCATTTTAATACAAGATCACCTTCTCTAAATATTATGAGCTTATCCTTCCTATCAAAGGACTTCTTGATTATTGTTGATGTGCTTCTAGGGTTTGTCTGGCCTAATTTCTTTTCTCTTCTAGCTCCATCAGTTCTGCCATTCTTATAGACATAGCATCATTTTCAATTAGCTCCAATTGATGAGCAAGCTCAAAAGAAGGAGACGCCAATGAAATAGGAAGTCTAGGTTCTCTTCCATACACCAACATGAAAGGAGAATTTCCTATGGCTCTCTTAGGTGTTATTATGTTAGACCACAATGTTGTTTTCAACTTTTGATGCCAACACCTTTAGTTATCCTCTATAGTTTTTTTCATAATCTTGATTAGGTTCTTATTAGATGACTCAACCAATCCATTTCCCTGAGGATAGTATTTTGAGGATGTGCTCAAGAAGATATTATGATCAACCACCCATACACAAATCTAAGCTTCTACAAAAGATTTTGCATTATCTGAAATAATGGTTAAAGGGGCACCAAACCTAGTTATAATTCCATGAAGTAATTCAACAACTAAAGATTTGGTGGCATCCTTCAATGTAATTACCTTTGTCTATTTAGTAAAGTAACCTGTAGCACCTAGAATGCATTTGTGACTAGAACTAGAAGGTGGATTGACAGGGCCTATGAAATCCAATCCCCATTGAGAAAAATGTTGATCCACTTGAATGGGATGAAGAGGAAGAGTCACAAGTCTTTTCTTATCAGAAATGAAAGCACATATTTGACACTTTCTTACATTTCTATGACAACCATGGAATAGGGATGGATAGTAGTAACCGTCTCTCATAATCTTCATTGTAGGTATCCTTTCCAAAAAGTGGCCACCATCTGGACCATCATGAAGCTCCTTGATCACTTTATCAACTTGATTTGCATTAATACATCTTACCAAGGCTCCATTGAAGTCTCTCCTAAATAGGGTACTAGCAACTATAGCATAAGGGATTAAATACAATCTGAACTATCTCTATATATCCTTATCCAACCCTTGAGGATATACATTCCCTACTAAGAAGGCCTTCATGCCATCTATCCAACTCCTTGGATTATCATTTCTTTTTTCTTTTTTTTTCTATCAATACTGTAACAACTTCCTCATCTGATTCCAGAGATGAGATCATCTATTCGCACAATTCTTTTCCCTTACCAACTTAGTAATTTGAATGTCCATATCATATTCCATCACCTTAGTGATTCATCCAATTCTCTTCCCACTAATATCTTTTCTCAAAAGAAAGTCCTTCACATTGGCATGGGGTACTAACTAATGGATCTTGTTATGAGACAAAAGGTGTCTAAATTTCTTCAAAGCTCTTATGACTGCAAGGGCTTTCTTTTCTATATAATTGTACTTGTCTTCATATTCCTTAAGTCCTTTACTAAAGAAGGCAATAGGTTCTTCTTTATTCTTATCATTTTTTGAGTCAAGACAATAGAAATTCTTGATTCACCACCTAAGGTATAAAGAATGAAATCCTTCTCAAAATCCAAATTGGTGAGAGTAGGGGCTAAGGCTATGGCTTCTTTGATCTCTCCAAAAATTATCCATCCTTCCTTGGTCCATGAAAATACCATATTCTTCTTAAGCATAGTTGTAAGAGGTTTAACCATGGTAGCTAAATTAGGGATAAATCTCCTCACAAAATTTATCCTACCAAGTAAACTTTGCAACCCTTTCTTGTGGCTAGGAAGGGAGAGAGAAAGTATTACCTTTATCCTTTCTAGGTCAATGGTTAAACCATCTTTAGATAAAATGTGTCCTAACAATTTCCCTTGATTAGTAGAAAAGACACACTTTCTTGTCTTCAGTAACACTCCATACTCTCTACATCTTATGAATACTTTCCTAAGATGGCCTAAATGATCTACTACATTCTTTCAATATGCTCTAATATCATCAAGGTAGACTAACACAAACCTTTCAATCATGTTTTTAAAGGCCATCTTCATCACTTTTTGAAATATGGAACCTACATTTTTTAGTCCAAAAGGCATTTTACTATAAGCATAGGTGCCCCATTTCATTGTGAATGCAATCTTATATCTATCGACCTCTTTGACTAGTACTTGGTTATAACTTGAGAATTCATCCAAGAAAGAGAATCTCTCTGAACCACTAACTTTAGATAGTATTTGTTCCATGGAAGGGAGAGGATGGTGGTCTTTAAGAGAGGCCTAGTTAAGGTCCCTAAAGTCTACACATAATTGGATTTCTTCCTAACAGGACAAGGTTTTCTACCAATGATGAGTGCTTGATAGGGAAAATTATATTAGCCTCAATCATCTTGGATAGATTTCTTCTCATTAATGGCTCAATCTTGGGATTCACTAGTCTCTATTTCTACTTTATAGGTTTGACATTATTAGTTAAATCTATGGTATGCTAAAACAAACTAGTGTCAAAACCCTTTAAACAATCACATGTCCAATGAAATAATTCATTAAAATCTTGAAATAGATGAATGAAATTATCTTTCTTAGTTTCAAAACATACCTTTCCCATATTTAAGGACTTTCCATCAGCAACCATGACTGGTATATGATTATCTCTATCAGCAGCTAGGTTCATGCTTTTGTTTCTTGCTTGGTCATTAGGAATATAGACACATTCTAAGGTAATGAGACCCTTAGGAAGCTTATTGGAACTAAGATTGATGATCCGATCCCCATACTAGTCATGTAACTTTGACTAATTTCTGTCTAAGAACTCTACTTCATTCTTCAACAAACTTACAATTTGTGCATCAAATTCAAACACTTGCCAATTGTTGTTGTTGTCAAAAATAAAAAATAGTAGGCCTAACTACCACTTTAATTTATTTCTTCCTTTTAGCCTCAAGGCTCTTTGGCACATCATAAGATGCACCCACTGTTGCAAGTCTATCAACATGTCTATTCTGTGTTATAGGGATGCTTTGAATATTAAATCCATTGAAACTTTAAAGCAAATCCCATACTCTATGTTCATAAGACTTGAGAAAACTATTCTTGATAACATCATGATTCCTCGCTTGATTAACTACAAACTCACTATCTCCATATACACCTAATTCTTGGATTCATCTTTTTTGAGCAAGTAGGAGACTGTGAATCAAGGATTCATACTTGACCACATTATTGGCACAACTAAATTGGAACCCAAAGGAGAAGTAGTACCTTACTAGTGTAGGAGAAATGAACATCACACTAGCCCTTAATCCATTCTTATTTCTTGATCCATCAAAGTATGTACTTCATATCCCACTCATATCTTCTTTGGTCTTCATAAGGTTAGGGACAAGAGCATCCTTTTTTGATATACAGTATGTACCAAGGCCTATCTCAAGGGTTTCTGATATAGGATCAAACTAAAATGCATGAGCCCATTAATCTAAGAGGAAATTAACTATCTCTACTAGATAACTGGCATGGTCATTTTCTATCATTCTCATCTATCTCTAAGATAGTGTAGTTCATTTTGATAAGATTAGGGGTGTAGGGCTCAATATGATCAAGGGCTAGAGATTCTACTCTAATTGAAGCCTTGGTCCCATTTCTTGTTCTAATATATATATATATATATATATATATGACCAATTAGAAGATATGTAACCACCTATTTGGGTAGAGAAGTCTCTTAAAAGATAAATCAAAAAGTGTGGCTTGACCTCAGCAACTAATGTATCTTGAGTCATAGTACAACCACGACATGCATGTAGGGTCATTTAAACATTCCTAAGGATCCCTAAAATCTTGAAAGTAATACCTGTTACCTCTGGTTTTACCACCAAGAATTTAAATTTTGAAAGTAGGGCTCGTGCAACGGTTAGTCCCGAATTAGTATTTTAATGTTTCGACCTGCAATTTTTTGGCCGTCAAATCTAAGCAAAATCGACGGTTGGCGCCATCGCGCTATAAGGGAAACAAGTGATATTTATTATAGTATGATGATGCCCTAACAACATGTTGCAGGGGTGGGTCTGGCATTTTGTGGGTCAAAAAAGGCTCTTGACACCCTTGGCGCTATGTCGCTATCACATATCGGCCAAAAAATCTCCATAGCGACATAGCGCTCGGTGGAAATACTCACGACAGCGAGTTTCAACGACTGGAAGAATCAAGTGTTGTGGAAACAAATTAGAAGGAACCACGTGTGCCAGGTTAGAGCTCCTGTCGGCACGGCTAACATAGTCGGGGCTTAGGTTCATCACCGTTGGATCAGCTCGGATCAACGGTAAGCGCCATCGCACTATGGAGGAGTTGCGCGAGGGTTATGACAGTGACATCGCACCTTGGTGATGCGTGTCAAGTGGGGGCCGTGTCTCAAGGTGATGTCAGGTGTATCGACATGGAGGGCGGGAGCATGAGGTACGACGAGTCCTCACGATCGTCAGATTGGGTCACATCAACGGACGACACCATCTCGCTATGGCAAAGATGCACAAATTTTATCATGGCAACATAGCGACCATCCACCACGTGGATCGACAGGACCAAGTCTCACCAAGGATTGCCAAGTGTCATCTAGAGTGTGGTGCAGTTACAGATATGGCACCGAGTAGGATGGGTCCGGTTGCAGATCGCAGAGTACGGCAGGTTAGAAGTTTCATGGCGGCGGGCAAACAACTTTCATGGCCTGGAGGTTTCAAAAAATGGCGAGGCGCCATGGCACCAACAGAAAACCCATCTGATTTCTGATGGCAACATAGCACCCAAACGGAAAGTTCACCGTGGCAAGGAATGATCAGATGGATAGGTCCCAGTGGGTGCCGTGCAAGCACAGTCGACGTGGTGAATCGGATGGGGACAAATGTAAATCTTAGGGCATGTTGTCAGTGGGCGCTATGGCGCTATGGGAATTTGGTCTAAATTTTTGCATAGCGACATGGCGCCTAGCTGACACATGGTCGCTCTGCTTATCAAGTCTTGGGTTTCCAGCTAGTTTTTTGTCGAACCAAATAGGGAGGTGACATGTGTATGAGTCAGTGCATAGCATACAGTGGACCCAGTAGTCTCAACATGAATGGCGAGTCTTCATGATCGTTGGATCTGCAGGGATCTATGACTGGCATTGTCTCGCTATCGAGAACTGCCCAGGAGTTAACATCGATGACATAGCGCTCGTGCGCCATGTGGCCTGGCAGGACCACATTTCATGTTGCTGGTGCAGTTTTGTGATTGTCAGATCTACGGAGATCAGCGGCGGGCACTATCTCGCCATGGAGAAGCCGTGCAAGTTTTATGATAGCAGGTTAGCACTCGTGCGCTACGTGTCCTTGTGGGCCTAGATTTGGAATCTCAGTAAGTAGAATGGTTGGCGGTTGGTGGTTGGCAGTCATTGCAATCATCGCAGTCGACGTGATGGTTAACATAAGGTTACGGCAAGATGATGAAAGGTGGTGCAGTCAGGATGAAACCCTTAGGCGCTATGGCGCTATCGAGATCTTCAAAGACTTTTCTGATAGTGACATAGTGCCCAGTTGCACAGAAAAGGTGGTAAGTGCCCAGTCAAACATAAGAGACTACGAGGGTGGCGAGATCGAAGGTGTGATTGGCCTGCATGGCCTAGTTGGCTCATCGAGCCTGTTTGACTGATCGATTTTGATGGGTACACAAATCATGAGTGATGAGAAAATCTGAGTTTTGCCACAATCTGATAGTGGGATTAATTGCTACCAACTTGGAATGAATGCCAAGCATAGGAAGACACTCCATCCATCCGGGTGATCCATATACCATGTCAGAGAATGTTGCGGCACCGTTCCTGTCTTCTCTAGGCTCTTTCTCAGAGGGATATCAAATTTCTTGGTATATGGGCCATGTTCAATCAGATCTTTGATTGGATTCTTAGGATAGAAAGTTAATGCCAGTAGGTGAGAAGTGAATGTAATTTAGAAATCTTCAGTTATGCCTAATCTATAAAGGCAATTTGGTGATCTGTTCTTAAGGTTGACTCTTCCTAATTTTCTCTGCTACTGCTTGCAGACTTGCAGTGTAAAAATCCCTTTGTCTCTGAGCTAGATAAAACATCCTATATCATCTCTCTCATCCATCAACATTTATGTGTAGTGTTTTGCCTCTCATTGATGTATTGTTGAGATCAGTGGTCTGCATACTGTATCTATCTTTGGCCTATGGAATAATATACAAGCAAAATCTTCTATTCCTGGTGTCATTCAATTGGTCTCCTAATCTGTATGTGGCTATTGGTCGATATAAGTCTGAATGAATGTATGACCTTGAATGTTACCCTAGTTCCGTAGTGCATATATGGGCAGAAATGAGCCTGAACACTTTGTTTTGGTGCATCACCGCCCTAGATTAGACTAGGTAGATTTGCTTTAGTGCTCTCTTTCTCCCTTTCCCTTCTGAGAATAGATAGGTGCACCCTGACAGTAAGAGGAAGCCGACCTTGTCTGGAGACTCAACCTCGCAGTTCAAGTCCCACAGCTTGGAGGTTGTTTCCATGTTTTATTAGGTTTTCCTTGCACATAGGCCTTGGACAAGGGTGCAAACCTATGTGACAATAGTTTTTGGCATGCCTGGTGGGACTCATATCAAAAGATTTTAGGTCTACTGGTGTCAATAAGAAAGAATTCTAGAGATAAATGCTGAAGAAGTAGTGTTGGCTTCAATTTTCAAGCCTTCAAGAGGTTGATTCTTCAAGTACTTGGCGACTCTAAACATCAAAAAGTCTTGTTCCAGACCAAGTTTGCAGTGATTCATGCCCAGGACTGAAACAACGGTGTCCTCTAGAGGTAAATTTCAATATCAAGAGCTTTCTCTTTTAAATCATAGGAGAAGAAGGACTAGAACTTCATTATCACCAGTTAGGGGCAGAATAACAGTAAATGTACCTGTAAGATCTATCTCTACTCCCCCTACTATTCGAACTCAGCCTAGATTAACATCAACACTGATCAATAGAACACTTGTTTATATGGCACAGCCAAGAGTTCATGCTTTTGCCACCTTTAATGGTGGAAGTCCTCTATTGTTAGCCCAAAGACATGATATACTAGTATCTGCACTAAAAAGTATACCTGATTTTACTGGTGAAACTTCTATTTCCCCTTTAGAGCATATCCAAGAGGTAGCAAATGTCTGCAATATTCATGGTATTACAGAAGATGATGTTGTCATCAGACTTCTAGCCTCATCTTTAAAAGGAAAAGCATTACAGTCGAATAGAGGCTTAGCTCATGGTTCCATAACTGATTGGGATGGACTAGGAGTAGGATTATGCAAACATTTTGAGGATAAGAGTGACCATTTGTCACTACTAGAGCAGCTGACTACAATAAAAAGAGCCCCCCATGAATGTATGACTAATTTTAATTACAGATTCCAAAAGACATGGGATAGAATACCTACTATAGTGAAACCTACCCTTGGTAATGCCTTCTTGCATTACCTTAGAGCTTTCAACAGTGACATTGCCACTATAATCCAAACTATGGGAGGGGATACATTACCGAATGCTTATGAGACAGCTATAAAAGCTGAGAACATCCTAATACAAGGAGGAGAGTTGGCTCCAAGGCCTCCTATGCCTTTTTTTCCTGATGTTCCCAACCACCAACCAACAATAGCCCCCCTTCCTATGATTTATACGTCACAAGCCCTTACTCCAGTTCCCCAATCTTCCACATCCTCAAACAGAATAGATGAACTCAAGGAAATGCTCCAAGGTCTAGTGCTGAATACAGATAAAAGAGAGAGGACTCTGGATAAAAAATTGCAAGAGCAAGGGAAGGAGTTGAAGGACCAAGGGAAGAGATTAGAGGATAGTTTTTCTCTAATACAAAAAATGAGTAACAAGGTGGTGGCCTTAGAAAGGTAGCAAGCCCAAAGTGGCAAGCCCCCCCATTTAAAACATCAGGCCCCAAGTGGTGGTAGGCCTCCTAATCATTGGAATAGCTCTTTTGAAAAGAATAGGCAAAATAGTCATGCTACTGCTTCAAGCTCAAATCAGAATAGAGCTTTAGTTCCTCAAAATAACTTAGCCCAAGATCAAGACTTATGTCCTTCATGTAACTATTCTTATGCCTACTGCCTATGTCAGAAGGCAGAATCTTATTTGGCCCTAACTGTCTAGGAGTCTGTGGTAAAGCAATCATACAAGGAAGATCATCCCAAGGAGGCCTCATATGTTCAGAGGCAGGGTGATTGCTCTTTTATGAATCACCAAATGGAGGAGCATTGTAATGTAAACCAGGATTTCGTTGCTCATAACACAAGAAGCAAGAAGAGAACTATGGAACATACTGCCCCCCTTTCTCCTAAGCAGGCCTCAACTTCGAGTGTTATACCTCATACACAAAAAGAAAATGAGTAGACAAACACTTCACAACACCAAACGCAAGGTCCAAGAAAGGAGGATGCAAGTGATCCCTATGTTGCTCCATTTCAACCTCTCATGGGTACAGCTCCCAAAGTTTCTGCCAAAATTCCTAATGCCCCCTTGAGTATGGTAGAGCAAATGAAGAAAACCAATGTAAGAATCTCCATGTGGGATGTAGTTGCCACCATACCAATGCAAAAAAGGATGTTGTAGCAATAATTGGAAAAGATCGAACCCAAAGATCAGACACCCACCATGGAGAGGGACACTAGTTTAGTACAACCATCAGGTGATGTGGAGACAAATAAAAAGGTTAGACCTCCTCCATTCTATGTTTCTCTAATTATAGGGGCCAAGTTAGTCCATAATTGCATGATAGATTCGGGGGCTAGTAGCTCAGTAATGCCTAGGTGTGTTGATGATGCTTTAGGAATGAAATATGAGCCCATTATTAGGGATGTGTTACAACTAGATGGGAGTACTGTCAAAACCGTAGGCATCCTTAGGAATGTGGAAATGGCCCTACATGCATGCCCTGGTTGTACTATGATTCAAGACATATCTGTTGTTGAAGTCAAGCCCTATTTTGCCATCTGTCTTTCAAGAGACTTCACTACCCAAATAGGTGGATTCATATCTGTTTATTGGTCTTATATGTCATTTAAGACTAGATATGGGGCTAATGCTTCAATTAGAGCAAAACCTCAAGCCCTTCATCACACTAAACCCTACACCCCCAACTTCATTAATATGAATTGCCCTATTTTGGAGATGGATGAAAATGACATAGTAAATGAGCCTGCCACCTCCATAATAGAGATTCCTGATTTTTTCTTAGATGAGTGGGCAAATACATGTTAGTTTGAACCTATGTCAGAAACTCTTGAGATAGGCCTTAGTACATATTGCATAATAGAGAAGGAGGCTCAAGTTCCTAATCTTGTTGGAGCTAATGATGACATAAGTGGAATATGGAGTATGTACTTTGATGGCTCAAGGAATAGAAATGGATTAGGGGCTGGTGCTATGTTGATCTCTCCTACACAAATAAGATACTACTTCTCTTTTAGGCTCCAATTCAGTTGTACCAATAATGTGGCCGAGTATGAATCTTTGATCCAAGGTCTCCTACTTGCACAAAAGAGGGGAATTCAAGCCTTGAAAGTATATGGAGACAGTGAGTTGGTAGTGAACCAAGTGAGAAATCAGAATATCACCAAAAATGGCCTACTCAAGTCTTACAAACACAGAGTCTGGGATTTGCTTGAGGGTTTCCAAGCATTTAATATCCAGAGCATTCCTAGGAAAGAAAACAAATATGCTGATAGACTTGCAGTAGTGGGTGCATCTTATGATGTGCCAAGGAATCTTGAGGAAGGGAAGAAGCAACAAATAAGGGTGGTAGTAAGGCCTTCTGTTCCTGATAATAATACTCATTGGCAAGTGTTTGAGTCTGATGAGCAGATTGTGAGTTTCTTGCAGAATGAAGTAGAATTTTCAGAAAGAAATCAGTCAAGACTACAAGATCAGTATGGTGATTAGATCATTCACCTCAGTTCCAACAAGTTTCCCAAGGGTCTCATTACCCTGGAGAGTGTCTTTAATCCTGATGATCAGTCAAGAGGCAAAGGAATGAATCTAGCTGCAGAAAAAGATGATCATGCCCCAGTTACAATTGCTGATGGAAAATCTCTTAACATGGGGAAGGTATGTTCTGAGGCTGAGCAAGAAAATTTCATTCATCTATGTCAAGAATTTAATGATGTGTTTTCTTGGACATATGATGACTTAAAGGGGTTTGACCCTAGTTTGTTTCAGCATACCGTAGATTTAGTTGATAGGGTCAAACCAGTAAGGCAAAAACAAAGGCCAGTGAATCCCAAGATTGAACCCTTACTGAGGAAGGAACTATCCAAGTTGATTGAAGCTAACATAATTTTTCCTATCAAACACTCATCATGGGTGGCTAACCTTGTCCCTATAAGGAAGAAGAATGGAAAAATCAGATTGTGTTTGGACTTTAGGGATCTTAATCAGGCTTCCCTTAAGGATCACCATCCTCTCCCTTCTATGGAGCAAATTCTGTCCAAGGTCAGTGGGTCAAGGAGGTTCTCTTTTCTTGATGGATTTTCTAGTTATAACCAAGTGTTGGTTAAAGAATTTGACAGATATAAGACAACATTTACTACTAAATGGGGCACCTATGCTTATTGCAAGATGCCATTTGGACTAAAAAATGTAGGTGCCATGTTCCAAAAGGCAATGGAGGTGGATTTCAAAAGATTAATTGACAAGTTTGTCTTAGTATACCTTGATGATATAATTGTATATTCCAAGAATGTAAAAGATCATCTTGATCATTTGAGATAGGTATTTCTAAGATGTAGAGAGTTTGGGGTTTCCCTCAACCCAGCCAAGTGTGTCTTTGCTATAAGCCAAGGAAAATTACTGGGACACATTGTATCTAAGGATAGGTTGACCATTGATCCAGAAAGAACAAAAGCAATACTTGCCCTTCCTCTCCCTAAACACAAGAAAGGGCTGCAAAGTTTCCTTGGTAGGATAAATTTTGTAAGAAGGTTTATTCCTAATCTTTCCATCATGGTGAAACCCCTCATAGCCATGCTTAAGAAAGATATGGTCTTCTCATGGACCAAGGAGGGGAAGGAGAGTTTTGAAGAAATCAAGGCAGCCATAGCCTCAGCCCCCACTCTCATGAACCCAAATTTTGAGAAAGATTTCATCCTCTACACTTTAGGTGGTGAGTCAAGTGTTTCTACTGTCTTGACTCAGACAAATGACAAGAATGAGGAGTAGCCCATAGCCTTCTTTAGTGAAGGACTCAAGGAATATGAAGATAAGTATAGCTTTGTTGAGAATCAAGCCCTTGCAGTCATTAGAGCCTTGAAGAAATTTAGACACCTCTTATCCCACAATAGGATCCATTTGTTAGTGCCCCATGCGAGTGTAAAAGACTTCTTGTTAAGCAAGGACATCAATGAAAAGAGAGTTGCATGGATCACTAGGGTAATGGAATATGATGTTTATATTCAGATTACCAAATTGGTAAGAGGGAGAGGATTATGCAAAGAAATGTTATCAGGTCAGGATTCAGATGAAGGGACTGCTATGGTAATTGCAGAGCATCAGGAGGAAAGAAATGTTAATGCCCCAAGGAGCTGGGTGGATGACATGAGGAACTTTTTATTAGGGAATGGATACCCTCAGGGATTGGACAGAGCTAAAAGAAGACAATATAGACTGTAGTCCATTCCCTATGTTGTGATTGATGATATCCTATTCAGGAGGGATAATAATGGGACCCTGTTGAGATGTATTGAAGAGGATCAGGTTGAGAGGATGATTAAAGAACTTCATGATGGCCCTAATGGTGGCCACTTCTCTGCAAGAACAACCGCCATGAAGACCATGAGGGCTGGATATTATTGGCCATCTCTGTTCCATGATTGTTATAGGTATGTGAGAAAATGTGAGAAATGTTCTTTTTTCTCAGGCAAACAGAGACTTGCAGCTCTTCCTCTTCATCCTATTCAGGTGGATCAGCCCTTCACTTAGTGGGGGTTGGATTTTATAGGCCCCATTATTCCCCCATCTAGTGCAGGTCATAAATGGATCTTGGCTGCTACCAATTATTTCACCAGGTGGACAGAGGCAGTTGCCTTGAAGGATGCTACAGAGCCATCAGTTGTCGAATTCCTTGATGGAATTGTATCTAGGTTTGGAGCTCCTTCTACTATCATCTCAGATAATGCCAAATCTTTTGTTGGAACCCAGATTTGTGCATGGGCAATGAGTCACAATATCTATCTGAGCACATCATCAAATTACTACCCCCAGGATAATGGTTTAGCTGAATCTTCCAACAAAAATCTGATCAGAATCATAAGGAGAATGATAGAAGACAATCAGAGGGTCTTGCAAAAAAAAGTAATGACTGCTCTGTGGGCTCATAGGATAACACCCAAGAGATCTATCGGGAATTCACCTTTTGTGCTGGTATATGGTAGGGAGGCCAGACTTCCAATCTCATTGGAATTCCCATCCTTGGAGTTGGCTCATCAGCTGGAATTGGTTGAAAATAGTTCCATGTCAATAAGAATGGAAGAGTTGATTGAATTGGAAGAAAAGAGAAACAAAGCTATGCAAACCCTGGAGATACACCAGCAGCAGATGAAGAAGAGTTTTGATAGAAAGGCGAGGGCCAGAATCTTCAGAGAGGGAGATTTAGTTCTCAAGTGGGACTCAGACAGAGCAAAACCAGGAAGGAACTCCAAATTTGACTCACTATGGAGTGGCCCTTATCTTATCTCCAGTTGCAAATAGGCCAATGCGTTCCAGCTAAGCAGGCCAAATGGTGAAATTCTGCCTGTTCCAGTCAATGGGATCCATCTGAAACCCTATTTCTGAAAAAGTTGTGAATCCATGTACATAGTTAGTTTAGTTGCTTCATGTTTGTTCTTGTTTTGCAATAAGTGCACGTGCATATGGCTCACTTCTTGAGTCACCAATTCTTGAAGTTTTGACAAGTCTCGGGTTGCTGAGGAGGTCCTATTTTGTTTCCAAGTCGCAGAGACAGAGCCAGAGTTCAAGGGTTTTTTAATGTTTTGATTTCCTCATTAGGGGTGAGGGTTTCTTGCAACTCTCGGTTTTGTACCTTCCAGGCCCTATTTTCTGACTCCATGGCCCAATGGATCATTCTCAGGCACTGGTCATGCATTGAGCAGGCTCATGGCCCCTGCGAGTAGCCAGAAGTGTTACCGCTAGTTTTACCACCAAGAATTTAAATTTTGAAAGCGGGGCTTGTGCAACAGTTAGTCTCAAATTAGTATTTTAATGTTTTGACCTGCAAGTTTCTGGTCGTCAAATCTAAGCGGTACCGACGGTTGGTGCCATCATGCTATAAGGGAAATGCACGATATTTATTATAGCGCAATGACACCCTGACGACACATTGCAGGGGTGGGTCTAGCATTCTGCGGCTCGGAAAAGGTTCTTGATGCCCTTGGTGCTATGTCACTATCGCATATTAGTCAGAAAATCTCCATAGCGACATAGCGCCCGGTGGAAATAGTCACGACGACGAGTTTCAATGATCAGCAGAATCAGGTGTTGCAATGAAAAATTAGAAGGAACCACATGTGCCAAGTCAGAGTTCCTGTCAGCATGGCTAACACAGTCGAGGCTTACGTTCATCACCGTCAGATCAACTCGGATCAACGGTAAGTGCCATGGCACTATGGAGGAGTTGTGCGAGGCTTATGATAGTGAGATCGTGCCCTGGTGATGCGTGTCAGGTGGGGGCCGTGTCTCAAGGTGATGCCAAGTGTATCGACATGGAGGGCAGGAGCACGAGGTGTGACGAGTCCTCACGATCATCAGATTGGGTCACATCAACAGACGGTGCCATCTCGCTATGGCAGAGATGCATGAATTTTATCATGGCAACATAGCGACCATCCACCACATGCATCGACAGGACCAAGTCTCACCAAGGATTGCCAGGTGTCATCCAGAGTGTGGTGCAGTTACAGATATGGCACCGAGTGGGATGGGTCCGATCTTAGATCGCAGAGAACGACAGGTCAAAAGTTTCATGGCGTTGGGCAAACAAGTTTCACGGCCCATAGGTTTCAAAAAATGGTGAGGCGCCATGGAACCAATGAAAAACCCATGCATTTTCCGATGGCAACATAGCGCCCAAACAGAAAGTTCACCGTGGCAAGGAATGATCAGACGGATAGGTCCCAGCGGGTGCCATGCAAGCGCACTTGACATGGCGAATTGGATGGGGACACGTGTAAATCTTAGGGCACACTGTCAGTGGGCGCTATGGTGCTATGGGAATTTGGTCTCGATTTCCACATAGTGACATGGCATTTAGCTAACACGTGGTCGCTCTGCAGATCAATTCTTGGGTTGCCAGCTAGTGTTTCGTCAAACCAAATAGGGAGGTGCCATGTGTATTAGTCAGTGCATAGCGTACAGTGGGCCCAGTAGTCTTAGCATGAATGGTGAGTCTTTACGATCGTTGGATCCGCAGGGATATACGACTGGCATTGTCTCGCTATCGAGAACTGCTCGAGAGTTAACGTCGGTGACATAGCGCCCGTGCGCCATGTGTCCTAGTGGGGCCACATTTCTTGCCACCGGTGCAGTCAGATTTAGGTGACCAATAGACCAACAAGGAGACGCCACGTACCATCGGGCCTGGCGAATCAATAGAGAAGGAGGGTTGCGGGAGGTCAAGTTTTGTGACCGTCAGATCTACGGAGATCAGCAGCGGGCGCTATCTCGCCATGGAGAAGATGTGTGAGTTTTATGATAGCAGGTTAGCACCCGTGCACTGCGTGTCCTCGTGGGCCCGAATTTGGAAGCTCAATAAGTAGAACGGTTGGCGGTTGGCGGTTGGTAGCCATTGCAATCGTCGCAGTCGACATGACGATTAATGTAAGGTTACGGCAAGATGATGAAAGGTGGCGCAGTCAGGATGAAACCCTTAGGTGCTATGGCACTATCGAGATCTTTGAAGACTTTTCCGATAGCGAAATAGCACCCAGTTGCACGAAAAAGGTGGTAAGCACCCAGTCAAACATAAGAGACTGCCAGGGTGGCGAGATCAAAGGTGTGATTGGCCTGCATGGCCCAGTTGGCTCGTCGAGCCTATTTGACTGATCGATTCTAATGGGTACACAAATCATGAGTGATGAGAAATCTAAGTTTTGCCACAATTTGGTAGTGGGATTAATTGCTACCAACTCGGAATGAATGCCAAGTGCAGGAAGACACTCCATCCATCCAAGCGATCCATCTACCATGTCAGAGAATGTTGCAGCACCGTTTCTGTCTTCTCCAGGCTCTTTCACAGAGGGATATTAGATTTTTGGGTATGCAGGCCATGTTCAATCAGATCTTTGATTGGATTCTCAGGATAGAAAGTTAATGCCAGTAGGCAAAAAGTGAATGTAATGCAGAAATCTTTAGTTATGCCTAATCTATAAAGGCAATTTGGTGATCTGTTCTTAAGGTCGACTCTTCCTGATTTTCTCTGCTGCTGCTTGCAGACTTGCAGTGTAAAAATCCCTTTGTCTCTGAGCTAGATAAAACATCTTGTATCATCTCTTTCAACCATCAACATTTATGTGTAGTGTTTTGCCTCTCATTAATGTATTGTCGAGATCAGTGGTCTACATATTTTATATATCTTTGGCCTATGGAATAATATACAAGAAAAATCTTCTGTTCCTGGTGTTATTTAATTGGTCTCCTGATCTGTATGTGGCTGTTGGTCGATATAAGTCTAAATGAATGTATGACCTTGAATGTTAGCCTAGTTTCGTAGTGCATATATGGGCAGAAATGAGCTTGAACACTCTATTTTGGTGCATCACCGCCTTAGATTAGACTAGGTAGATTTGCTTTAGTGCTCTCTTTCTCCCTTTCCCTTCTGATAATAGATAGGTGCGCCCTGACAGTAAGAGGAAGCCAGCCTTCTCCGAAGACTCAACCTCACAGTTCAAGTCCCACAGCTTGGAGGTTGTTTCCATGTTTCACTAGGTTGTCCTCACGCATAGGCCGTGGACAAGGGTGTAAACCTATGTGACAACAATACCATCCAACTATAATACATCCCTAACTATGGGATCATATTTTATTTTGAAAGCATCAACAACACACTTAGGCATGAATAAAATACCAACCCTTGAATCAATCATGTAATTGTGGACTAGTTTATCCCCTATAATTAGAGAAACATAAAATGGAGAAGGTCTAACCTTTTTACTTGTTTCTGTATATGAGCAATGTTAGTATGCTAATAGAAACCAAATTTAAATAAAGCTTCTACAAACTAAACAAAATTCATAAACTTCAAGATAGATTAAGATGAGCTCTCAATTGAGAATATGAGCCATTAATGGGCTCTCTCAATAATAAGCTCTCTTGTTGAGTGGCTTTGTCTAAATAGATAGAATGTATGCTCACGCTTATGCTTCAAAAAGGGCTTCAAATGAAGTTGGAATTTGGGTGTGAGTGTATGGTTTTGATGTAAAATGGCTTCTTAAAATGGCATTATGAATTTACTTCATGGATTGTGTTGTTTTACAAAGGGGAAGGATCCAATTTATAGGCAAGAGGCTTGAGGGTTTGAGGGCTAAGATGCAAGGATGGGAAAAAGCTCATGGAGGGCTCATATTGCATGAGAGGAGAGCACATGGATTGTGCTTCCTTATAGCCAATCAAGGAGTGACACATGTTATAGGGTGAGAGGATTGAGGAAAGGGGAAGGATGAGTCAAAAAAGGAGGCTCAAAGGATAAAATCTTCATAAATCCCCTCACAATGGCTTGTAAGAGCAATAAAAGGGCTTGGAAGAGTCATTTATGGCATAGTGGGCTTCATAAAGTTTTATGGTTGGGATATTTTGAAGGAGATGAGAGGAATTTCGACTTGGGCTTGATTAGGAAGGTTTTAAGCTTACTTAGGATTGTGCAAATGATTAGATGATGGATTAGGATGGTTTAGGATTAGCTTAGGGATAGGCAAGTGGATGGCATTTAATGAGGGTGGGTGAAGGAGGAGATATTTGTTAACTTTGGCTTGGGTTAGTAAGTCTTAACCCATGTTTAGAGTATGTGACAAGGTTAGGAGGGGATTAGGATTAGGTTTAAAGACATCTTCTAGAAGAGTCTAGACTTTGGATGAGGATAAAGACTTTCTAGAATAGTCTAGAACTTCCTAGGATGAGGATGAAGACTTTCTAGAAGAGTCTAGAACTTCTTAAGATGAGGATAAATTAGATTTTTAGGAAATAAATAAAGTTTTATTTATTTCAAGGGTTTGGGTTGAGGAGATATTTATTAAAACTTTTTTAATACACATGAGGATTAATATTTAATCTTAATTAAATATTTTGAGTTGGGATTAGGGGTAGGAAATGATGGGATTAGCCTTTAATCAAAATTAAAGAAGGATTAGAAGATTTTGGAAGAGGTTAGTGGTTTTAAGGAAATTGGCCAAGTTTTGGGCAAAAAATAATTTTTTATTTATTTTGGATTTTTTGGTCAATTAATTAATTAAATAATTAATAAATAAGAAAATAATGTTTAAATAAGATTTAAACATTTTTGGGAGGGATTCCTTAATTAAATATTTTTAATTAAGATAAAGGGATTTAATGGCATAAAAATAAATAAATAAATTAAATAAATAAATAATCAATAAATGATGATGTCATCAAGAATTTTTAAGAAAATAAAAATGCCTTATTTTCTAAAGGTTTTTAGGTGTCTACATTTTGCCCATCTTTGATGTGATGCCGCAAGTGTCATGGCATCAAAGATAAGAAAATAAGATGCCCAAGGCTAGAGCAGAAGAGGAGAGAATGGACTGCAAGATGCCCCCTCAAGAAGGCGGTAGGGAGAGAAAGTGAGGCTCAATAACTTCTTGAAAACTACAAGAATTCGGGATGAGCAAGAAGACTCAGATTGGCTTAAGAGAACAGGTTTAGTTAGCTCAAACTCTCACTATGGGAGAATGATAAAGGGAGAATTAGAGGCACAAGAGGAAGCAAGCTTAATATCTCAGGGATTTTAGAGGATGAAGGAGCGGAGAACTATAAAAGGAATCCAGGATGGGGAGGATGGGGGGATTAAAAAGTTGATGCAACAAGATTTCAAAGAGTTAGATTGGCGGAAGATGGGTTTCGGAGATCCCTAGGACTAGGATTATGGATCTCGAAAGATGAGGCTTGGTGGATTGATTTGGATTGGTGGATCCCTAAGACTAGGATTATGGATCCCTAAAGCTAAAGGTGAGGAGTGATTCAAAGAGATACTGATGCATAAGCTGGGGTAGGAGAGATGGATGTCGGATATGGATGGGGGATAATGGAGATGAAGGAAAGCCATTGAAGCTTTTTGAGTGGGGGGATACTTCAAAGAGAAGTACCACCATGTAGTTGAGCACTAGATTTGCTATAGGACTGTTGGTTAATTGCCAAGGTTACCAAGAACATCAAGGCCTTTTCACAAACTGTCCAGAGGACTGACAAACTAACTCAAAACAAACACACAAGGATTGCCCCAACATCACACATGATTCCTAAAGGAAGCAGTGTGGAATCGATACTGAGTAACCCACAAGCAAAAAAAAGAAACAAATGAAAGACTTGATCAAAACCATACACTCAGAGTGCCCCATTCGCAGCATACCATGATATGGAAGATCATGGCAACCTTAAGGAGGGAACAAAAATATTGCTTGGAAAAGATACCTCACGACCCAAAAGGGAAGATTCCAAATCAAAAGGAAGTGAAAATCCAAAAGAGAACCATTTGCCAATGAGATGGGTAGGATGAGGTACTAACAGACCAAGATCGGACATGAGGAAAGATATATATTGCAAGGATCTTTCAGAGAGCACCTAAGCTAGTGGATCTGGATGAGTGATGCATCTGGCAAGCTGAACTAAGAAGGATAACACTTTTGTGACAGGAGATCAAGCTAAAGGATGCTTTGGAATAGCTAACCAAGGGTTGTGCGATGTGTGCAAGATGTTGATCAAGGAGGAACTGACATGAAAGCTAGATAGATACAATGGTACTAAGCTAAAGAGGATGTACAAGCTGATGAACCAAGATATTTACAAGCATGCTAATCAAGATATGGTACAAGCTAATAGACCAATGATAGGTATGATACAGATGGATAAAAAGCTCAGGATGAGAGGACAGTGGGATGGCTTAATTTGGTGCAAGAGGCAGAAGCTAAGGATGAGGTGATAATGAAAGATATGGATTTGACAAGATGCATCCAATGATGATGATGGGGAAAATGCTAAGGTTGGTGGTAGTTGAATGAATAGATGGTGCTAGAGTGAATGGCTAATGAGAGGATGACATTGGATTTGCATGAGGATAGCCTAGAGTGGGATACTAATGACAAGGGAGGATTAACAAGACAAGATCTCCAAGGAATACAGTGCCCCCAGTTAGAAGATGACATGTGGAAGGAGGTCTTATGATGGATGTGATAGGATTCAAGCTAGGATGGAAAAGTGAAAGGCACTAGGGAGATGGATGATAGCTAGGATGATTGGCTGAAGCTACAAAAGATTAGTGGATGGTGTGAGATGGAAGCTGGAGGATGGAGGATAGATGTATAGATTGGAAGATGGAGATGGATGCCAAGATGTGAACAAAAGCATGAGGATGATAAGCTAAGCTGGGGATGGTTGGATTATGCATGATGCTTGTTTGTCAAGTTTTCATCATGCTACTTGTCCAAGGCGCTTGAATTGCCAAGTTTTCACCAATGGACACTTTATTTTTCTTTATTTATTTTTTTGACTTTTTGACTTTGGACTTAGCTGGAATGATTTTGGCTTTCTTCAGCTATTTTTGGCTTTTTTGGAATTTTTCACTGGCTGTTGGAATGTTTAATTTTGTTGCTAGCTATTGGTACACCGAATGTGTGATTTATGCAATAGATCAGATTAGATGGGATTGATGGTAGGAGATGGAGGGATGAAAAGGCTGGAAAGGAGCATGAGATGGAGATGCTTGTAGGATCAACATTGGCACATGTTGGGACGGGTGTGAAAAGAGTAGATGGGGAATAGATGGTAGACAAGAGCTTGATGGAAGACTTGTGGAAGCGTGCTTGGGGATATAGGCACCCAAGATGGAGTTAGGAGATGGAGGACATGAGTCACTGGATGGGGGATTAGCAATGGTGGATGCCATGATGCAATGGGTTTCAACTTTTTTCTTTGGGATCCACATGGTTTTGGATTTTCTTTTCATAGGCTTTTGCATTTTTTTGCATTTTTTGATTGGATTTTGCCTTTTTGGAGTATGTTTTTTAGCATAAACATATGATTGCCTAGGATGTGGATTTTTAGCTTTATGCATTTTGAAGTTGGCATTCACATTGTTGTGGTAAGCTTTGGGAAGATGGTTATGAGAAGCTTTGAGAGATGGAGAGGATATGTAGGAGCTTATAGTGGGACAATGATGATGGATGATGTGCCTCGATATGTGCCTTTGCTGATCTTGCATAGGAATGGAGGGAATAGGATTTGAATGATGGTTGATAGGAGGATGGAGGATGGTAGATTTTGGGACATAGGGACCCAAAATGGATTTAGCAGATGAAGGGGGGATATGGTAGGTTGTTTTAGGTTGCAAAGATGGTGGAGGGGGGACAATATAAGATTTCTTGAAGGAGTGATGGGAGGCTGGCATGGGGGGTTTGGAGATAGGCTTGGTTTGGGGGTGTGGTGTACCAACACCTTTAGATGGTAAGCCTTTGGATACATATCCAAGACCATGAAATCCTAGATTTTTTTGTGTAATAATAGGCTTTCTAATTCCTTGCTCTTGTGGTCCTAAACCTTGACCTAGATAATGCCATCGATTGACCATTTGAACTAGTTGAGGATACTTTTTGCTTGCAAAAAATGGTGGAAGTGCTTTATCAGCTGTACTGCAATATGGAGATACTATTCTTAATTCTTCTACTGAGAGGAGGCTACTATGGATGAAGGTAACTGAACTAAGAGGGTATATTATAGATGGTGAAATAGCTTGGATAGGTGGTAAGATGGAAGCATGGAGTGGAGGAGATGGTAGGATAGGATCTTGATTTAGCTGATGGGATGAAAAGATATCCTGCAGTAGAAGAGGTATGGCTTGAGGTTTTGGAGATGGAGGGGATAGTGGCTGCACTATGGACGGAAGACATGGTATGATGATATCTTCGTTTATGCTTTGGGGGATGTCAACATGCTTTTGGGTAGGATCTTGATAGGATTGGTTTGGAGTGGATGGTGCGATAGGAAGTGAAGGGATGGACTCTTCAAAGGTAGCGAATGGATAGATGGGAGATTCAGTAGTGGAGATGGGTGAGTAGAAGATGGATGCATAAAGGTCATTATGGGAGATTTGGGAAATGCTTGGAGGTGATGTGGATAGGGTTTGGAGGGTTTTGACAAATGGTGGGATTTTCATGCTTGTGGGAAGTGGAAGGATTTTAAGCAATTTGATGGAAGTTATGGGGATGATAGCTATGGGAGATGGAGGTAATATTATAGATGGGGAAGATTCATTACTGACTACTTCACATGGTTGGATTAGATGACATGGTTTATCGACTGCTGGAGGTGACTTTTCTTGTATTTCCTCTAGGAGATTCCTTGGAGACTCGTGTGTCAGAGGTGAGGTGGATTGACAGGAATAGCTAGTGTGATGGGGTAGAAGATTGGAAGCTTGGTTGATTGGGTGATGGAGGAGAAGCTGGGATATCAGATGGCATGACTAGATAGTTTGGAAGAATGCATGGATTTTGTGGGATGCTTGGGGGAATGTTTCTAAGGCTTTCAATATACCCATCATAGTCAACAAGATTTTCATCATCATTGGAATAGGAGGTGGCGGGAGCAAGGACAATATGACCGAACACATCATGATAGGTTTCAGATTTCATGTTTTGATGATGAGTCAGATGGGGATGGGGTCTTGCATATGGATGAACATGGAAGCTCATGGTTGGATTTGGATTAAGCGCAGATTTTGGATTGGCTGATGAAGGATTTCCTAGGGAGAGTCAAAGCTGTATCATAGACCTAAGGAGGATTGGCTGGAGATTTTTGGCTTTCCTGTGGATGGAAGACTTCAAGGGCATGCTGTCAAAAAGTGAGTTTTTCTTTCCTATGCACTAGATTGGTGGAGATTGTGTCAACTTAAGGATAGACAAAGCTCTTTCAAAGGGATAACCTTGGTGAGGCTAGTGGATTGGTCGGATTGATTGGATAGAAAATTCTAGCAGAATGACAACAACTCTCTAAAGGCTTGGGTGTGATTTTGGATTGGGTTGCTAGTTGGCTGGGGGGGGATGATTTGGAGAGAATTTGGATTTGGGATTGTTCTAAAGCAAGGAACTAGATAGATTCAGTTGCAGCGGGGGAGCTTGGATGATTTTCTAATGATGTAGTGACTACGCTAAGTATGCCTTGAGCTGGGACATTTTTTCTTTTTTGGGATTTTGACCAAAGTTGGAAAACATTCATTCAAAAGCTATGAACAAACAAGCAGACAAAATTTTGGAACAAGCACATCAAACACACCAACATCCTAGGAAGCTTTCTACAAGGATGAAATTTTTTATAGCTAGGGAGTCCTTGATATATGCAAGGTACGTGAGGTCCAAATCCATAGATGAAACCAAAAAGATGTCACACAGCCGAGAGGAGCGGTAACCCACTTCTCCTCTTTCACATCTCAAGGGTATAAAGTTCCTTGAGGCTTAGCCCAAGTGAAAAAATTTTGATTCCAAGAGAGGTGTCTTTGGATTCACCTCCTGATTTTTATACTCTGTCGGAACGCTGGAGTTGAGGTCATCCCAAGGGGTGATGAAATCCCCAAGAAGGCCTCCTAAAAAGTGTAAAACAAGACCACATACATGATCTTGGGCTTTAAAAGACACGCATTTATTCCAATTGATTATTTAGATTTTGTAAGCTATGATTGAAGACACTTGTGATTATGGCATACAATGTTCATTCCAATTTGACAACATCGTCAACATAATGAAAGTCGAGAGATCGTCAACATAAGAAATGCAAGCGTCATTGAAAATGCATCCAAGCCATGCAATGTTCATTGATTGTTAGGCATTCAAGATTGAGTGTGAGTTTTTTTTAGGCCCAAAACAAAGATGTGTGAAACTTGATTGCCAAGCATGCGCTCGGAGACCCTCCATGTCAAGATTTGTCCAATTTTTATGCCCAAATGAAGTGTGAGTGAGATTAATGCACATTCAAAGAATTTTTAACTTAGAAAAACCACTAAAGACCCAAGTGAGTGGAGTTTGATCTTTGTGGAGCACTTAACACCCTCTTAGGTAGATCCATCCCCATAGATGGCACTGAGATTGCAACCAATGGTTAAATTGATGGGTTATTAAA
Organism: Cupressus sempervirens; assembly: GCA_028749045.1. NCBI lineage: Eukaryota > Viridiplantae > Streptophyta > Pinopsida > Cupressales > Cupressaceae > Cupressus > Cupressus sempervirens. The sequence goes on along the minus strand of CM053786.1, from coordinate 179,718,276 downwards.
GAGGGTGAGTCCAACTACAAACTTACTCAAAGTGTCTTTATTAGTTTTTATAACTTAGAAGATTCCAAAAATGTGGATTCTTTTTATGCCCCAAAAGATGATTATTTGATCTATGGCATTCAAGATTGGATTTGTTGTTTTAATCATGCATTCATAAAAAATAAAAATAAAAACTTGATTTTAATCCATGGCACTCAAGAGTGATTTTAGCAATATGCATTCAAAGACAAGTGATTAAACATTCAAGTTTTTTCCTTTGAGCATTCAAGATTGAGATTTTGTGTGTTGTTTTAAGAACTTTGAAGTTCTTTGTTTTAACCTTAGATCATTCAAGATTGTTTTGGACTCAAAAGTAAAAATGACTCTTTGGACTTTGGTTTTCATTCAAGATTTTGTGTTCTAGTTTGCATATTTTAAGCCCAAAAATAATATTCCTAGATTTTTTTGATGCATGAAAAACTTAAGAAACATTCAAGATTTTGCAACAAGACATTCGTTTGGAACAAATAACAAAGCTTTTAGGACAATTTTTGGCAACCATTTAGGACTCTTAGTTTTCATGAGATTTTTAAAAGAACTTTAAAATATTTGCAAATGAGGTTCATTTTATCCTTGATTGATGCTTTAAGTTTGATTTAGATTTTGGTGTGCACTTAGTGTTGATTTTGAGCCTTTTGAAATGGAAACTTGAAGTTCTTTTTAAATTCCCAAAAATGAAGTGTTCCTAACTTTGCATGAATGCATCTAAAACCTTGATGTTGCAAGGATGAAAATGATTGGATTGGTTTAGTTTCACTTGTTAAAAGATTTTTTCTTTTTTTGCAAATTTTTTATTTTTTAATGGATTTAAGTATGATTTGGGGGTTCATTTTAACCACTAAAAAGAAGTGTGTATGATTTTGCTTCCTTAAAAAAAAATGGCCAAGATCTCCCACAAGAAGAAGAAGAAGAAGAAGTCGATAGAATAAGAAGAATATAGACAAGAAGAGGAAGAAGAATTCCAAGTTCTTTGTCCACCTATAAGCTTCAAAAATATGCAAACACTATGAGATAGATTATGAGTTCCTTTTTCTTTTTCATGCTCATGTGGACCTACAAAACCAATTTATACAATCCTACCAATCACAAAAACAAGAAAAATTAGCCAAAATTAGCAAATGACATACAAAACTTGACTAAAAAAGCTAATGAAGATGACCCATGTGGGGTCCCACTGGGCATGCCAAAATGTATATGAGCAATGTTAGTATGCTAATAGAAACCAAATTTAAATAAAGCTTCTACAAACTTAAAAAAATTATAAACTTCAAGATAGACTAAGATGAGCTCTCAATTGAGAATATGAGCCATTAATGGGCTCTCTCAATAAGAAGCTCTCTTGTTGAGTGGCTTTGTCTAAATAGATAGGATGTATGCTCAAGCTTATGCTTCAAAAAGGGCTTCAAATGGAGTTAGAATTTGGGTGTGAGTGTATGGTTTTGATGTAAAATGGCTTCTTAAAATGGCATTATGACTTTATTTCATGGATTGTGTTGTTTTGAAAAGGGGAAGGATCCAATTTATAGGCAAGAGGCTTGAGGGTTTGAGGGCTAAGATGCAAGGATGGGAAAAAGCTCATGGAGGGCTCATATTGCATGAGAGGAGAGCACATGGATTGTGCTTCCTTACAGCCAATCAGGGAGTGGCACATGTCATAGGGTGAGAGGATGGAGGAAAGGGGAAGGATGAGTCAACAAAGGAGGCTCAAGGGATAAAATCTTCATAAAGACCCTCACAATGGCTTGTAAGAGCAATAAAAGGGCTTGGAAGAGTCATTTATGGCCTAGTGGGCTTCATAAAGTTTTATGGTTGGGATATTTTTAAGATGAGAGGAATTTCAACTTGGGCTTGATTAGGAAGGTTTTAAGCTTGCTTAGGATTGTGAAAATGATTAGAGGATGGATTAGGATGGTTTAGGATTAGCTTAGGGATAGGCAAGTGGATGGCATTTAATGAGGTTGGGTGAAGGAGGAGATATTTGTTAACTTTGGCTTGGGTTAGTAAGTATTAACCCATGTTTAGAGAATGTGACAAGGTTAGGAGGGGATAAGGATTAGGTTTAAAGACATCTTCTAGAAGAGTCTAGACTTTGGATGAGGATAAAGACTTTCTAGAATAGTCTAGAACTTCCTAGGATGAGGATGAAGACTTTCTAGAAGAGTCTAGAACTTCTTAAGATGAGGATAAATTAGATTTTTAAGAAATAAATAAAGTTTTATTTATTTAAAGGGTTTGGGTTGAGGAGATATTTTTTAAAACTTTTTTAATAAACATGAGGATTAATATTTAATCTTAATTAAATATTTTCAGTTGGGATAAGGGGTAGGAAATGATGGGATTAGCCTTTAATCAAAAGTAAAGAAGGATTAGAAGATTTTGGAAGAGGTTAGTCGTCTTAAGGAAATTGGCCAAGTTTTGGGCAAAAAATAATTTTTTTATTTATTTTGATTTTTTTGGTCAATTTATTAATTAAATAATAAATAAATAAGGAAATAATGTTTAAATAAGATTTAAATTTTTTTTTGAGGGATTCCTTAATTAAATATTTTTAATTAAGATCAAGGGATTTAATGGCATAAAAATAAATAAATTAATTAATTAAATAATTAATTAATAAATATGATGTCATCAAGAATTTTTCAGAAAATAAAAATACTTTATTTTCTAAAGGTTTTTAGGTGTCTACAGTTTCTACCTCCCTTTATGGTTGTACTAGGCTTGTGGCATTCTCCATGCTAGCTGGCTAATCCTTTGGTTCAATGCTCTCTAATTCTTGCTATAACAACCTCTTCTGCATAGGCATAGTAGCAACAATATCCCACATGCAAATATTCAAATTTTTCTTCTTCATCTTCTCTACCACATGGAATGAGGCATTATGTGTTCTAGTGGAAGCCTTGGGAGTTGTATGTGTAGGAGGTTGAGATGGAATATCTTGGAGGTCATTCACATCTCCTCTACTATTATTCTGTCTTTGTGTTTGAGGATCATTGGATTGATCATTTGTTGCTTGTATATAAGGTATTGAATTTGATGTTGAAGCTTGATTAGGAGGAGGAGGGGTAGCATCTTCAAAAGCTCTTCTTTTGCTCCTAGTATTGTGAGAAATGGAGTCTTGGTTTACTTTACAATGTTCCTCCACCTGATGATTCATGAAGGAGCAATCACCCTATCTTTGTTAGAAATAGTATATCACCAATATAACTTATATATTAATCTTGAACAATTTTTTAATATTCAACCAAGTAAGAAACACTCATAAAGGTATGCACATACACAATAACACCAAATATATTGACTAGGGAAACCCTTGATCAAAGAGAAAACCCTGGTGGGAATGATGCTCACAAGATAATGTACTAATCTTAATATTCTTGGTTAGAGAATGGACCCTGTTAAGAGTTTGTTACAATATTTATTACAATAAGTCCCTATTAGGAGACATTGAAACCCTATTATGATATTCCAACCCTATTAGGAGTTATAGAAGGTAGCTAAACTCACTATATAAAGAACTTCAAGATCAATTCAATGAACCCATTGTCCAATTGATCTTTGTACTATTCCTTTTCGAATAATACATGTGAAATAATATTTAGCATCTTCCTTTGTCCAATATGTTGGACTTCTTCACCTTTAGATCATGCAATTAGATCTAGAACTCTATATCCATAACCAATAACTCTTAAGGTCACTTACACACATTAACAAATTACTTTTCTCCTCTACTTCACAATTCACAAGTCTTCTTTGCTTCATGATCTCCTATGATAATTTCTAAAACTCAGAAACCATCTTTCTTGTATTCCATACTCAATATTAATTCCTAGAGTCAGCTCCATACTTTATCATAAGTTGATTCAATGAAATACATATTTACTTAATGTTGTTAGCTAACAGTTATACACAATCTTTCACACATGAAAATTTTGTACCTACACACTCACTGATTTCATCAGTGGTCAGTGTACTACCTTTGGTTAACTATGCAACCCTTAATTCCAAATACAATGTTCTATATCAACCATACAATAGAAACTATTTTCCCAGTGCTTTGTTTCCCTATAATTCTCTATAAATCATTTATGACTTTCGTACATTATCGATTCAAGTTTTGTACAGTTATCCATATGTCATATACATGCTATAGTATATGTTGGTAACTATGCATTAAAAGATATGCAATGTATTGTCCTCAATACAAAAATCACAGTCTATTGCTCTATTAGTCTTTCATAAACTTATTACTATGTTGTCATCAATGACAAATACAGTTATAAATACATCATAACAATGTTTTGCAATACTCCCCCATAGCATCAGTATACATGCAAACAATCTCCCCCTTTGGTATTGATGGCAACATAGATGAAAAATATCTAGTTCCAAGAATACCAATAAGTTTCTTCATCACTCAAGTTTCCTCATGCAAATCTTTCATCTCCCCGATAGTACAAACTTTCTCTAATGTTTTTCATGTCACTCTCTCCCCATTGACATCAATGTCAAATATTATACAAAAATTGAACATACAACAATTTATCAGCATGACCACATGCTAGTCTGTTGCTTTACAACTTTTGCATATATTTCTATAAACAACACAAGTGACTAAAGACATTGTTGCACACTAATTATCTATTTCCAAGATTCCTTGACTGACTTTTTTCATCACAGATACTCCCCCATTGAGGAAGAATCAACATACAATCCAGTCTAACAATGGTGTTATATACCTTAGACTGATGCACTTTTTGCATCTTCCATTCTGAGCTAGGTAGGGGCATAACACCAAGCATACCTCTCAGGTACTCAAATGTATCTTTTGGCAAGGCCTTTGTGAAAATGTCTATAATTTTCTCCTTAGTATTAATGTACTCTAGTTTGATTTCTTTCTCAACAACTTTCTCTCTCAACACGTGATATTTTATGGCAATGTGTTTAGTCTTAGAATGCAAAAAAGGATTCTTAGACATGTTGGCAGTACTTGTGTTATCACAATAAATGATAATAGGTTCTATGAATGTAATTCCAATGTCCTTCATCATTTTCTTCATCCATATTACTTGATTACAATTGTTTGTTGCTGCAACATATTCTACCTCTGTAGTACTTTGTGAGGTACAATTTTGATTCTTACTTAGCCAAGAAACTATTCTTCCTCCCAGGAAAATTTCTCCTCCACTAGTGCTTTTTCTATCATCCCTATCTCCAGCCCAATCAACATCTCTATAAGTAAAAAGAGTAAATTCATTGCTTCTATCATACCAAATGACATAATCTGATGTTCCTTTTAGATATTTGAATATCCTTTTTATTGCTGCATTGTGATATTCTTTGGGATCAGCTTGAAATCTGGCCACAATTTTGACTACATTGGCTATATCTGGTTTTCTCTAAGTTAGATGTTGCAATCCTCCAATCATAGATCTATACTTATTTTGTTCAATAGTATGTGTCTCATCCTTGCTTGATAATTTGTGTCTAGTTACCATAGGAGTTCCAATAGGTTTGCAATTTTCTAGACCAAATCTTTTTAGAAAATCTTTTAAGTACTTGGCCTAAGAGATAAAGATACCTTCCTTGTTCTAAACAATATGCAATCCTAAGAATAATTTCACTTTTCCTATCATGCTCATCTCAAGCTCATTCTTCATGTCTTCTATTAATTTTTTACTAGCTTCATCATTTCCACTAAAAATGATGTCATCAACAAATATAATGATTATTGGCAAATCATCTCCTATTTTCTTCAAGTACAAGTTACTATATGTTGTTCCTTTATCAAATCCAAGCTTTGCTAAGTATTTTTTCAACTTTGCATACCAAGTTCTTGGTGCTTGCTTTAATCCATACAATGCTTTCTTTAGTCTATAAACCATATCCTTCTCTTATATTAAGGAAAACCCTTAGTTGTTCAATGTAAACTTCTTCTTCAAGTTCTCCATTCAAGAATACTGATTTAACATCCATTTGATATACTTCAAAAAAAAATTTTGTTGCATATGCCAAGAACATTCTAACTACTTCCATCCTTGCTACAGGTGCATATGGTTCCTCATAATCAATTCCTCCTTCTTGAGAATAGCCTTTGCATACAAGTCTCACTTTATTCCTTATTACTTATCCTTATTCATTCATTTTATTTTTGAATACCCATTTTGTGCCAATCACATTTTTTTCCTTAGGTCTACGAACTAACTCCCATGTGTCATTTTCAATTATCTACTAGAGTTCTTCCTCCATTGCTCTTATCCAATGATCATCTTTGATTGCTTTATTTGTGTTTCTTGATTCTACTTGAGATATTAGACATAGTTCTTCATTAATTTTGCTCCTAGTCATTACTCCCTTTTCCTTACTTTCTATTATCTGGTTAGTAGGATGATGTCTTATCATGTTCTTATTTGGAGTAGGAGTTGCTGCTTCAATTCTTATTTTAGGAACTGTGCTCTATTCTTCTCTTACATCTTGAATTTGCACATTATTCTACAAGTTGTTGTTAGTCTTGAGAAATAATTCATTAATTTGTTAGTCATTCCAAAATAATCATCTCCATTAGTTTTATAATCCATTATCCTTTCCTTGGTGCCAAATTTTTCATCAATTTTAACATTTGCACTTTCTACTATAGTTTTTGTTCTATAGTTGAAGCATTTGTAACCTTCACTTTTTAATGAATAGCCAATAAAAATACCTTCATCACTCCTTAGATCAAACTTATTGATATTATCATCTCTTTTGATGTAACATTTGTGTCCAAATATCTTAAATTACTATACTGATGGTGAGTGACTAAACCATAGTTCATGAGGTGTTTTGTCCATACCTTTCCTAGTCTATACTCTATTCAGTATATATACTACAATATTGACTACTTCTCTCCAGAAGGTCTTTGGTACATCATTCTCAAACAACATAGCCCTTACTGCTTTAGAAAATGATTTTTTTCTTCTTTCAAAAATCCCATTCTACTTGAGTTTATGGGGTGAAGATAGTTGTCTCCTAATACCATGCTCTTCATAATTAATATTGAATTCTTTAAAGGTGAATTCTCGTCCTCTATCGAACCTTAAGCTCTTTATTCAGACTCTAGATTCATTCTCAACTTTGTTCTTAAATATCATGAATTTCTCAAATCCTTCTGATTTTTCTTTAAGAAAAGCTACCCACATCATTCTAGCAAAATCATCAACAAAAATCATAAAGTACCTTTCTCCTAAGTATCCTCTTGTTCTTGTAGGTGTAGACACCTAAAATTGTCCAAATCCTATTTCCTAGCCAATTAAATAGATATATTTATTATTTATTTAATTCCCCTATCTTTAATTAAATAAATTTTACATTTATTTAATTATGTTCATCCTTTCTTGATTTAAATAAACTAAGGTTTATTTAAATCCTAACCTATTCCCCTTCCATGCTAAACCCATTCACTTTAATTAAGTACTTTGTTTACTTAATTAATCCCTTTCCTAATCCCACTTGGAATTAAATATTAAATTTAATCCTATTTGAGCACATGGCTCTTAAATTTAACCCTCACCTAACCTCACTTTCCTAACCTAACCCATCCTTCTAACCTAGGTCAATTCACTTATCCACTAATTAATCCTAGTTTCCCATCTAATCACATTACTAATCATTTGCACAATCCTAATCAAAGGATTATCAAACCCTAGTCACATGTGACATGTGACTCTTACACACTTACACCTTTGTCCCCCTTCACATGTGAACCAAGATGTCTCACACATGTGTGAGAAACCTTGAGCCTCCAACCCTCTTACACATGTCATTGACCCATCACTTTCAAAGGTGTCTCACACATGTGTGAGAAACTTTGAGCCTCCAACCTTCTTACATCTATCATAGACATGTCACATCAAAAGTTTCCCACACATGTGTGAGCATATTGCCCCCTTTCAATGGTCAAAACCCTAATCCACTTGGAGTCTACTTGGCCTCTGCCTCATGGACACCTCATTGATCTTGAGAGATCCTAGCCTTCCATCTTGTATTCAATCTCAACCATCCATTTCATCTCTTTTCCTATAAAAGGATATCTCTCTCCTCATTCTCAACAAGCACTATCTAGCCTATTGTTATGCTGTAGGATTTGTGAGCAACCACATCCCAAAACAATGAAATCATCTACACTTGATGATTTCATGAGGTTTTCATATCTGCTATTTTGAATAGTTTATACTCTTTTGATTTCATGTTATGTTTTTTGCATGTTTATCTTGCATATTTTGAGGTTTGCATAATCATGTAGGAATAGATGTTAGTTGCTTAATGTTTATTCCTCTTATTGCATTTTTATGCAATACGTTTTGGCACGCCCGGTGGGTTAGGTTAGGAAAGTGAGGTTAGGTGAGGGTTAAAGTTAGGAGCCATGTGCTCAAATAGGATGACATTTAATATTTAATTCCAAGTGGGATTAGGAAAGGGATCAATTAAGTAAATGAAGTACTTAATTAAAGTGAATGGGTTAGCATGCAAGGGGAATAGGTTAGGATTTAAATAAACCTTAGTTTATTTAAATCAATAAAGGATGAACATAATTAAATAAATGTAAAATTTATTTAATTAAAGGTATGGGAATTAAATAAATAATAAATATCTATTTAATTGGCTAGGAAACCAGACTTGGACAATTTTAGGTGTCTACAGTAGGACCACCTAGATCTGTGTGAATCAATTCCATCTTTTGTGTAGTACAAAACTACTTGCTAGGAAATGAGACTCTCTTCTACTTAGCCAAAATAAATTCCTTAAAAATAGTATTAGTGGGCTTAGTAATCTTAGGTAAATCTCTTACAACAAGTGAAATACTAGCCTTCACAATGTTATCAAAGTTAATGTGACAAAATATTATATGCCATAGACAATTGTTATCAATCTTAGCTACCAAACATGTTATTATAGTGGATTTTAACTAAAATACATTAACTTTGGTTCTTGTGCTAGTACCAAGAAGTTTTCCTTCCTTGTTTTGATAATGCATGTGTTATTACCAAACTATAGTTGGTAACCTTTATCCATAAGTTGTTCAACATTCAACAGGTTATGCTTTAGTCCATAAACAAAGTAAATATCATTAGTGTATGTTTTTCCATCAAGTTTGATAGATCCAATACCTATAATATGATAGGCTACATTGTTCCCTACTCTAACAATTCCTCCATCATGGCTTCTAAATTTGACAAACTTGTTCATGTCACTAGTCATGTGATTTGCACAACCACTATTAGTGATCCAATCTTTCTTTTGAACGTGTGAGATCAGCACACCTTCTTCTTTGATTTCTCTATCAAGACCATCCTCCTTTATAGCTAAAAATCCTAATTCATCTTCACTTGTGTTTTGATCAGATTCCTATTCTTCTTCTTCTTCATTAACATATAAACAATTTATAGGTCTTCTAGACTTGAATCTTCCTTTATACTTTCTTTCTCTTTTATGACGCTTAGATGCATAATGACCATATTCATTACATGTCCAACATTTGAAGATATTCTTATCATCTTTGTCTCTTTTCACAAGAAGAGCTACTCCCTCCTAGATCTTTTTTTCAATGATCTTGGTGCTACTAGTAATGTTTCCTTGTACTTTTGTGCTCCTTGCTAGACTAGATTTGATGTTTAGTGCACTAAATGTTGTCCCAATTTTTACCAATTCTCCAAACATTTTTAGATCAAACTCTATAACTTTCAATCTACCAAGCAATGTCTCTTTCATGAAATTAGTAGTATAGGTTATCATTAGCTGAATCATTTGTGCTACTATCTCGAAAGGTGGTATAAAATTTTTCAAAATCTTCTATATTACTTCATGATGAAATTTCTTTCCATCAAGAGATGTGATTCTTGCAACAATCTTAGATATTCTCCTAACATAGCTTCTTATAGATTCATCTTCCATCATTCTAGCATATTGGAAAGAGCAATAGAAATTTTGCAATCTAACCCTTTTGGAATGTGTATCACCCTCATAATTAACCTCTAAATTTTTCCAAATTTCATGAGATGTATTAAGTAATTTTACCTTACTGTACTCACTTTCAAGTAATGCTAACAGTATTTCTTCTCTTGCCCTTATGTTGCACATAAAAACTTCTCTTTGTTCCTCGATACAAGTTTCAAGATTATCTTCTTCTATAATATTTTTTGATGTCTTGGTTACAAGACAATATCCTGGACCCTTGCACAAGAGATGAGTCTTTATTTTATCCTTCCAACTATCATAGTTTGTGCCATCGAATGTAGGACTTTCCATTCTAAACAAATTGGCCATGGATCTCCCAAAGTTGTTAAACTTCCCTTCAAGGACTTGAAGCTCTAATACCAATTGTTAGAAATAATATATCACCAATATAATTGAGAGGGGGTGTGAATCAGTTATATATTAATCTTGAAAAAATCTTTAATATTCAACCAAGTAAAAAACAATCATAAATGGATGCACATACATAATAACACTAGATATGTTGACTAGGGAGACCCTTGATCAAAGGGAAAACCCTGGTGGGAATGATGCCCACAAGATAATGTACTAATATGAATATTCTTGGTTAGAGGATGGACCTTGTTAGGAGTCTATTACAATACATAGTACAATGAGTCCATATTAGGAGACTTTGAATCCTAGGCTAGAGATTCCAACACTTGTAGGAGTTATGGAAGGCAGTTGAACTCACTATCCAAGCAGCTTTAGGATTAGATCAATGAACCCACTGTCCAATTGATCTTGGTACTATTCCTTTTAGAACAATAGATGTGAAATAATCTTTAGCTTGTTCCTCTATCTAGTACGTTGGACTTCTTCACCTTCAGATCATGCAATCAGATCTAGAACTTTGTGTCCATCAATAGTAACCCTGAAGGTCACTTAAACACATTAGCAATTTACTCTGCTCCTCTACTTCCCAATTTTCAAGTCTTCTCCACTTCTTGATCTCCCATGATAATGTCTAAAACTTGTAAAACATCTTTCATTTATACCATACTCAATATTAATTCCTTGAGTCAACTCCATACTTTATTGTATGTTAATTAAATCAAATACATCTTTACTTAATACTATCAGCTCATGGTTATACACAATATTTCACACGTGTGACTTCTATACCAGTACACTCATTGACATCATCATTGATCAATGTACTACCTTTGATTAACTGTGCAACCCTTAATTCCAAATACAATGTGTTGTATTGATCATATAATAGAAACCATTTTCCCAATTCTCTATTTCCCTATGGTTCCCTATAAATCATTAATAACTTTCCTATGCTATTGATTCAAGTTATGCTCACTTGTCCATATGCCACATACATGCTATAGTATGTGCTAGTAAATGTGCATGAGCAAATACGCAATGTATTGTCCTCAATACAAAAATCATAGTCCATTGCTCTATTAGTCTTTCACAAACTTATTACTATGTTGTCATCAATGAAAAAAACAATTATAAATACATCATAACAATGTTCTGCAATACTCACCTATAGCATCAACATACATGCTAGTAGTATTTACATATATGAGGCATCTTTGTGTTGGTTCTCATTATATGATTGTCTTGCTAGAGGATCTTGAGTGGTTAGAACCAAATAAGATTCAGCCTTTTGACACATACAATAGGTATACGAGTAATTGTGGGAAGTGCAAAAATCTTGATCTTGAGCCATATTGGTTTGAGGAACTATGGTCCCATTGTGATTTTCACTTGAAGTATAGGTATGATTGTTCTACCTACTCTGATCAAAACAAGTATTCCCATGATTATGATTTGGAGGCCTACCATTATTTGGAGTTTGATATTGCAGTTGAGGGGCCTTATTACCCTAAGCTTGTTTTGTTTCCAAAGTCACCACTTTTTTTCTCTTTTTCTGCATCATAGAGAAGCTATCTTCCAACTTCTTCTCTTGACCTTGCAATCTTTTATCTATATTCAACATCATAGAATGCATCATCTCCTTGATTTCATCCATTCCATTAAAAGATGTGAATATACTAGACTCTTTATCCCGAGGTGGGTGGGAGGCCCTTAACCCACCACCCCCACCCCCCCACCCCCCAAAGAATAGTATTCTACCTCTAGACTTGAAGGAGGGGTCATTATGCTACCTAGGGGTCATTATGCTACCTGCACCATCATAGTTTCCTTAGAAATAGTAGGCACTAAGATTCCACCTACAAGGAATCCCAACCCAACTATCTCAGCTACCTTAGAATAGTGGGGGCCACCCAACCTAGGATCTCAACTAAATTATAGTTGAATGGGACCTACAATAATATGAAGGGGGAGATCCCCTACCCTACCCTATATTTAGTGGGAAGTGTAGATAGGGAATCGAGCCCTATTCAAATATTATTGGATAATCCCTACTACGGTAGCTACTATCAGAAGAGTTTTTGTTTATTTAAGAGAATTGTTCAAGTAAGGAGTGACACCTTGTAGTTGTCTCTCGTCTGGCCATCTTGCATGTAGGGGGCCTTATTTCAACCTAGCTTCTTGTTAATACTAGTCTAGCATCACCCTCGACTAGCCAATTCCCTTGCATAACCCCTATGGGCTATGGGTAGGAAAAGGCAACCTACAAATGAGCAACCTCTCCCAACTTTTAGGGGAACAATGGAAAACTCCACCCAACGATTAGCTACCCCTAACCCATCCCTTCAATTCCTCTTTACATTCCAATATATCCCTCCTTCAATGAATAGAGAAGGAAAGCATTCAAAAGTGTCTAGAACCCACCCTACCTGATGTCAATTATATCATTTTTTATAGCTGAAGTATTTTGGCTCATGCTAATTAGAAATATTTTATCAGCAAGTTTTGTGCTCATCACTTGCACTCCACTAGCATGAATCCACTTTGAACTAGTCAATGTTGGGTAGATAATGTTGTTATTTATTGACCTGGCCCCACCACCCCACTATAAAAAGGGGGTTGTCAATCACTACCAAAAATTTCCAATAGATATGAATCTTTTGCATGGAGAAGTTTGCATTTTCATCATAGGTGTTATTTTCTCCAACATGAGAAAGATATAGTTTACTTAATGATTGCCTTTGGGTTCCAAACACCATATGGGGAAGGAGCGTTGTTGCACACAGGGTCTTGATTCTCTACATGGGCCTACTTTTCATCCCATTTGTGGGAATTTGATGGTCCATAAATCGGGTCCACTCTCATGATTATGTATGAATGGGAATGATGAATCACTTGATACCATAATGAATATGTTTCTGCCTACTATCAACTATAGCCCCACTCTATCTTAGCAATGGCAGGGAGGATGGGCTAGTGAGGCCCTGCCAAATAGTAGGGGCCTCCTACCTAGAGAAGGAGGGATGGAAGCTTTAGGGGCTAGAGCAAGGGCTTGTGATGTAGAAATTGTGAGAATAGGGGCCATTGTTAGTTGTTGATTTAGTGCATTAGAGAAGAAAGGCATAGGAGGCCTTGGACCTAACTTTCCTCCTTGTATTATCAATATGTTTTTTGCCCTTATTTCCATTTCATAAGCATCACGTAAGGTACCTCCTCCCAAGGTTTGGATTGTAGTGGCAATATCAATATTAAAATCTCTAAGGTAATGTAAGAAGGCATTACTAAGGGTAGGCTTCACTGAATTAGGTATTCTATCCTGTCTTCTAAAATCTATAGTTGAAATCAGTCATACATTCATGGGAGGCTCTTTTTATAGTAGTTAGCTATTCTAAAAGTGATAAATAGTCACTTTTTTCCTCAAAATGTTTACATAGTCCTACTCCTAATCCATCCCATTCCATTATAGAACCATGTGACAGACCCCTATACCATTGTAGGGCTTTCCTTTTTCAAGATGAACCTAGGAGTCTAATGGTCACATCATCTTCTACAATACCATGGATATTGTAGACATTTGCAACCTCCTAGATGTGTTCTAAGGGGGAGATGGAAGTTTCACTAGTGAATTCAGGTATACTTTTAAGTGCACCTATTGGTATGTCATGTCTTTGGGATAAAAAAAGAGGACTTACACCATTAAAGGTGGCAAAAGCATGAGTTCTAGCCATATAAGCATGTGGTCTATTGACATGAGTAGACAATATTCTAGGTTGAGATCTCATAATAGGAGGAGTAGAAATAGATCTTGCAGGGGGATGTATTTCCCTTGTACTACTAACTAGTGATAAAGATACTCTAGTATTTCTTCTTCTAGGATTTGAAAATGAAGGCCTTGGTACTAAAATTTACCACTAGAAGATGCCCTTGTTTCATCTTTGTGCATGAATCATAGCAACTATGGTCTGAAACTAGATACAAAGGTTGTATATTCACCAAGTGTTTTGTGGAAATGAGCCTCTTGAAGGCATGGAATGTTAAGAGCACACTATCTTCTTAGAATCATCTTGAAGTTCTCTTTTAAATCCAGTAGGCTTTGAAATCTTTTGAATATTAGTCCCAACAGGTGTACCAAACATTTTTTTCAAAAAATGTTACACCCTTGTCCAATGTTTTTATCTAAGGAAAACCTTGTGAAACATGGAAACAACCTCCAAGCTATCGAGATTCAACTATAAGGTTGATTCTCTAGAGAAGCTTGGCTTTCTTTACTAGTAGGATTCACCTAACTACCCTTAGAGAGGAAAAGGGAGAAATAATGCATAGAAGCAAAGTACCTAACCTATTCTAAGGAGGTGATGCACCAAAATAAAGTGTTTGATTTTATCTCTACCCATAAATGTGTAGTTAACTAGTTATAACCTCAAAGAATATAGGTTTGGACTTTTCTTAATCTAACAACCACATGTAGATCAGAAAATAAAAGAATATTATAGGAATAAACTTCACTTAATATCATTTAAATGCCAAAAGTAGATACAATCATGCAAATTATAGAATATAGGAAAGAACATTAACTAGAGGAAAATAATTCTTGCACGGTGTGTTAATGGCTAAAATAGATATAGTAGAGAATTACAATGGCTCAAAGGCACAAGAAATTATAATAGTATGTATGGAAAGAAATACTAGATAATCAAAGAAAGATCAACCCTTTGAAAGGGTACAAAAATTTCTTTTATAGTTGAAGCATAAATGATAAACTTCTACTAGGAAGAAAAGCACAACTACCACCATTAAGATTATAGAGAATAATCATGAGATTGAGAAAATATGATTTTGGAACAAACCCAGATGTAAGAAAATCCATTATTTTACTAAAGGAACAACCTTGAGAGGATAGAAATGGTGTCCATTAATGCACAACAGGGTAGATAAATAATTGAGAAATGAGTAGGTGCTAGTTTTGCATTTAATAGGCATGGGGGACAATTGAAATAATTAGTTAATCAATTGACCAAGTCAAATTTTCTACTACACCACTATTATCTTTCTATATCAGCATGCCAAGTCAGATAGAATATGGGTCAGTCATTCAATGTTCCTTTTGTACCCTTTGTGTGATTTTATTAGTTGAAAAACCCTTCATTTTCTAGCCTAGACAAGTGAAAATATCCTTATGGTAAACTTAAAGTCCTATAATCCTAAGGTTGTCAAACAAGTTTAAAAAAACCCTCATATCATCTTTAGCCCAAAAGCTAACCTCTACGATCTTATAATTGTCAACTCATCTTAACATCAAACCCTCCTTTTACATTCTTTACAATCCTTTGACACACCATACTTCATATTATCAGGCATCTACCCTGCTTTGTGATTCTTTGACTACATGACCTCGTGAAAAAACCATGGCATAAGGTCATAGATCAATCAATTTTCCTTTACGATGTTATGATAGCCAATAATCATAACATCAACAACTTAATCCTTCCTTCCTATGATTTTATGAAAAACTATGTATCCTAACATCAAAACTTGGTCATTCATCACCTCCTTGCTTTGTTGCCATAGATAATGACCTTTCAATTTTTGTTGGTGATAAAATGATAATTGTAGATCTGCTAGAGATCTATAGAAGACAACATCATTGAATCTTCCCTATGCCCCTTGAATTCTCCAGCCAACAGGAATGCATCTATATGCCAACCTATATTGACATCGCCTTTGTCATATTGCGACGCACCATCTAATGTTTCCCCCCATATATCCATGTGGCAAGTGCTCACTATATCACTTTGGATATACTTCAAGCAACTTCCAATAGCAACAAAATGATAACCACATGATTATAATCCATCTAATGGTCCCAAAAAATGCATTAATTCGTGTCAAAACCTAACCAATCAGAATGCTTCTTTTTGTCAATTGTCTAACATGGATCCACCTAGTCTGACAAGTCTTTGCTTTTGTAGCCTGCTAAGGGATGACATCACTAGGTCCATGTGTCACAATGTCTCTTTATCACCTTCCATAAAACATCTATAACTTCTTAACATGAAAAAGAACCGATTGTAGATGTATGAAGATCTAAAGTTAGGGAAAGTTGCAGCCCCAAAAAAATAAACTTAGATTCATATGGAAATACAATAAGTTTTTTTTTTTTTTTTTTGTTATATTGTATTTCCATTGGCATTTAATAATCGAATGTCAAAGTGACTGTTGGGTGGGGTTTTGACATTTAAATTCAATTTTTTTGGCAAGAAGGCATTTTTGGTTAAGAGTAATGATGAAGAAAGTGATAAGTTTTCTAAAGAAATGAATAATGAATTTAAAATGAGTATGCTAGGAGAAATGAAGTTTTCCCTAGGATTGCAGATTGTGCAAAATAGTGATGGTATTTTCATTTCACAAGATAAGTATTTAAAAGACTTGTTGAAGAGATTTGTATTAGAAAGTTGAAAGCCTTTGCATACACCTTATATGATACTTGGTCACAAGTTATCTAGCAAGGATGTGACAACTATAGTTGAGAAGATAAAATATAGATCAATGATTGGAGGATTGCACTATCTGACTCACACCAAACTAGATATACCAAATATAGTTGGGATTATAGCTAGATTTCAAGCTAATCCTAAAGAGTATCATTATGTAGCAGTAAAGAGGATATTCATATGTTTGAAGGGAACATCTGATTGTGGAATACAATATGATAGATCAAGTGATTTCACTTTATGTGCATACTACTATGTGGATTGGTTAGGTAGTATGGATGATAGAAAAAACACCAACAGTGGAGCATTCTTTCTTGGAGGAAGATTGGTTTCTTGGCTAAGCAAGAAACATGATTGCATTTCATAGAGTATAGTAGAGGTAGAGTATGTACCAACAACAAATAACTATAATCAAGTTATGTGGATGAAGAAGATGCTGAAGGATATTGGGATTGAGTTTATGGAACTTGTTATCATATATTGTGATAACACAAGTATAGTAAGTAGTATATCTAAGAATCTTATATTGCATTCTAATACTAAGCATATATACATTAAGTATCATGTCTTGAGAGAGAAGGTAGTAGAAAAAAAGATTAGGTTAGAGTATGTGAGAACTAAAGAATGGATTGTAGATATATTTACAAAGCCCCTACCTAAAGATACATTTGATTACTTGAGAGATATACTTGCGTTTATGCCCCTACCTAATTTAGAGTAGATGATGCAGTAAGTGCATCTATCTAGTGGTATAGAGCACTATTATTAGACTGGACTGAATGTTGATGCTTCATTTATGGGGAAGTATTTATTGAGAGATAAATCATTGAGAACTCTTGGTATTTCATATTTGGTATTGAGCAATGTCTTTGGACAGTACTTGAGCTAGTTGAAGAGTTTATTAGGAAGATTTAGAAAGATTCATGTGAGAAGGAGGAATATCTCTATTAGGGAGATATGTATGAATAGTTGTTTATTGTGAAAAATTGTTTCCCATCCTAAGAAGATAATGAATAGAGTAGTGTTCTAGAGGATTTCAGATTTTATTAATGAAGAGTATTTGAGAAGATGACAACAATAGTAACAAAGTACTAGTTTGGTATTCTTGGAACTTTGGTGTTTTTAATATATGTTTAAATAAATTCCAAAGGTGGATGTTCTTAGCATGAATGTTGATGATACTACATTCAGGGAGTATCCTAAGAATTGGAGAGAATTTTCATGTTGCATTCATGATTCTATTTGTCATTGATGTCAACATAGCAGTAATTCTATGAAGATTGCCAGAGTAGCAGACAAAGATCTTAGTGGTATGAAAATTGGTTTGATTGTCTAGTAATATGAGGCTAAGGATATGGTCTACACTCTATCCAGATGACATGATTAATTGTATTGATCCTAAGTCAAAGGCATATGAAATTTTTAGCTAATTTATTGAGAGTAGTATAGAAACAAAGTGCTTGAGAATAGTGTTATGTTGTTTGTTTGGCACCTTTTGTCTGAGATGTAATGAGAAGATGTGTAGTCGACCAGTGACAAAAGATAGTCATATAGTGATGTTAGCAAGTATGCAAGCCCTAATATATCATGTATATGAAGTTGTATAGATTGTGAGCTAACATAGCTATTGTAACTATAATTTAATTAATTATCTTATTATAATTAATTGGGAAAGCCTCTAGGCCAACTCAAGGAATTATTTTAAAGATGTGGTATAAAGGAAAGATGTTTTCCTTGTTTCTAAAATGAGTTGTATTCAAATCAAGTTCAATAAGGAGAAGAGTGTTTGGTGAATGTGAATAAGAGATGCAAGGGATTATTAGATGTGAATTGTGTGATCTAGTTAAAAGATCTAAAGGAGCAGAAGTCCAGTTGATAGGATCAAGATAGAGGAAGGAAGGACAATTCATCTCTATTATTTTGCAAGGAATAATATGAATATCATTTGGATAGTGAGTTCATTTATCTTAACCTATAAGTTTCTTGGGTAGTGAGTCTAGTTGTCTTCCACAACTCCTAACAATGTTGGCACAACTCCTAATAGGGTTCAAATCTCCTAACAAGGATTCAAAGTCTCCTAACAAGGACTGGTATGTACTAAAAGTTGTTATAGACTCTTAACAAGATTTTTCGTCTAACAAGAATTATTTATATTAGTACATCATCTTATGGGTACCATCCCCACTGGGGTTTTCCCTCTGATCAAGTGTTTCCCTAGTTAGCATATATGGTGTTAATTGTACATGAGTATCTTGTTATGGTTTTTTATTCTATTGTCCATATGGTTAAAGTTTAATAAGGTTGATAATTATGATATTAGTTGAATTATTGATTTACCCCGACCCCCCCTCTCAATTATATTGGTGGACTATATATTTTAACATAAAGGAATAGTTTATTTGTCAACACATGTTAGGAAATTCATAGGTTGCCGAGCACCCTAGTTGAGATAGAGAAATCATATAAATCTAGTAACATAGTGGAGATTGAGCAAGTGAAAATTCATTTATTGCTGAGTGAATAGAATATGTTGAGTGAGTAGAAGGTGAGTGATAGAATGAATGTTAGTTATGACCAAGGATTGGAACATTTGAGTGTCAAGTAAACCAGTATTAACATCTGAGTTTTTAATTGCAAAAATACTTATGTAAATCATTTTAGTTGACTTCTACATGACATTTAAAGATTTTAGAGACAATTTAGGAGGAGATTACATAGTTTTTCAGATTGCATTAATCCCTAGAAAATCATATTAACCAATCAGAATATCATAAGGGAAAATGAAAAAATGATGAAATATGGATCGTTGAACCTAATCTAGAACTTTCTATGATTTTTTATTTAAGAAGGGTTCCTACCCTAGGATCATAATGATGAGTGTGTATGTGATAATGGAAGCAAAGTGAAGGAAAAAACAAGATAAAGTATAGAGTGAAGGAAGGCTAATTCTAAAAGGAGTTCAAACATTGCAACCAAAGTAGTAAAGGATAGAACAGATATATCAGATTAGGAGATTAGATTGAGATTTTGAAGGGAGAAGATCTATAATAAGATTTCAAAGAAAACTAAAGGATTGGGTACCAAATCCATTTTAATAGGTTGAGTTATGGAAAATCACTTAACAGAGTGGTTCTAATAGAGCAATTTCAAATATCCTAACAAAGTCCTTACTTTAATGTAAGTGTAAAATCCTTTAATAGGGTAAAAATTTTAAAATATTTTTAAAAAGTAGACCCCTCATAGGTTAGATAATCTAATATGATAAAATTTTAACCTTAACAAGTTTCCTTTGTTATTTCAAAAGTGAATATTATTGGGTTTCATCCCCACCCCAGTTTTACCTTCATATTGAAGTGATTTTTGGTAACCAAAATCATTGTGTTATGTGTTGATGATTTCCATGGATGTCATGCTTATATAGATTTCATTTCAACATTACATGTTTAGGTTTATATGAGATGGATTAGGTATGAATTATTTTGTTAGTAAAAAGTATTATAGATCCCGATTCACCCCCTACCTCCCTCCGTATATCTTGTTTCCCATTAAGATTTCCAAAAAAGTATTCTTAAGTCCTCTAGTAAGGCCACTCCTAACTGGGTGATTAAATCCTTTAACAAGGTCACACATAATAGTATGTATTGTAACCTTTAATACGGTTAGCTTCTAATAGAGCTCACTTCAAAAGAGTGAAAATTGGTGACATGCTACTAGTATTTTTTGCCCAAATTGGGTGTCCACATTAAATCCAATTGTCATGCTTGTGTGCATGTTATATGAGATGTTTTATTATTAAATTTTTACATTCTCCAAGTTTTTGATTATTGGGATAGTGGACTGCAAGTTTATGTTACCGATAAGTTGTTATAGAGACTAAGCTACTTAATGATTAGATTTAAGTTGTTTGAAGTGTTGAAAAATTTAATTGGTACATTCATTCTATAATCTAGATGGTTATCTTTTTGAGTTATGTACCCTATGTTGGAGATGGATGGTATTGATGTTGGATTAAAATTGTTCTCATGGATATAAACTCAATCAATTGTCACATTTTTATAAAGGAAAGGGCTAACACAAATAAAACCATTCAATTGGAATAACATAAAAGGTGACATTTTTATTTGAATTTTGAAAATAAAGGAAATTATTGAAATGTGTTAAAATATATGAATTTTATGATTTTTTTTTTTTAAATGAGCAATAATTGATTTTTTTTAAAATTTTAAAGATGATTTTTCAATTATTGAAAAATCTTGAAAATCAAGGGTCTAGTTCTTACCAATAAATTGCATGTAAATAAAAATTTTACCCAAAATTTCAAAATATATTATAGATGGAATATGTACCTATTACATGAAGAAAAGAATATTAACCTGTATTTTTTTATAATAGTCCAAAGATATTAACCTTGTATGTATATTTACATTCTTGAAAAGGGTTGGCTCCTCTAGTGAACCATGTATATTTTTAATCTTTTTAATATGATTCACTTTTTTTCTTTCTCTAGATTAACATCTTCTTGGACATTCCTTTCTTCTCATTTCTCCTAGGTGGAACTAGGATAAGACCTAATTGATCCTCTTTAAGGTTCCTACTATTATGTTGTAAAGCTCAAAGAAAAATCGAACCACCTATGTCCTCCATTTCCCTCGTCTAATAAGTTAGATTCTATTTTCCATACTACCACCATAATATCTCACAAACTATACCTAATTTCTAGGATATGGGATCTATTTTGGGACCTCGAAGGAGTCCCTAGGTTTTTCAACCCTAGTTGGTTTGGATGTAGTGTGTCCCCTTCCTATCAAGGATATAGTTCAGCTTTGATAGGCCCATCAGAGATGTAGTACATCCTTGTCTAAACCCTACCTTTGGTCCCCTTCTCAAATCCTAGGTTTGGGTTTACCTATGGGGTATAATTTGAGGTAAGTTTTCCTATAGGATAAATTTGATTTTGGCCCCTTTATAAACCCATCCATTTCCTCCAATTTTTATATCATGTGTCCATACTACACACACAAGAACTCATGTGCTCAAGTACTCAACTTCTCGAGTATTCTTTTGGAAAATTCCTCCATTGAAGATAAAGGATTCAAGCATTTAAGAAATTGAAGGATTTTTTGTCAAGATCTCCCTCAATCCATTCAAGGTCCTTTTTTGCATCTTCTACATCCATTCATTTCCATTCTTGATCCAATTGAATTGGTAAAGATAGTTCATTAAATTTAATTCAAGAGAGCCTACTATTGTAAGGTGAATTTGTACATTTACTTTACATTTTTGCAATTCAATTATTTCAAGTCAAGGTTAATTTTCCTAAATTGGAGTTTTACTAAAGAAAACCTCCTATCAACCAAAATAAAAACCTCTTTTATTGTAGGTTTTAGATCTTGGATTGGGAAACAAATTGTAAATTCAAATATCCTTTTTATCATTTATTAAAACTAGGAAATCAGATTTCAAATTGGACACAAATAATCAAGGTTATAGTGCTCCCTTTCTTTATGAGAAATTTGACATTGCATGTAAATGTTGACCTTGCTAGATTTTCATATGATTTTTGGGTTTTGTACATTCAGTGTTTTTTTGTTTGGATCTAGCATTGTTTTTCCCCCTTGAGGAGCATAGCAAGTAGAAAAATAGATCTAAAGATAGGTCTTCTAATCTTCTTTATTATTTCAATAATATCCTCTCATTATATTTACATATCCTATCCTAGAACTCATTAAAACTAGGGTTTTCAAGGACTTTTGAATCTGTTCCCTAATTCTACTCACTAGATCCTAACTTTGCATTAGTGCTAGTTTATCACCTAGATAACACTAATATTTCTAGATCTAGTTTTTTATAATTGGAAATGAAAGGATCAATTTACTTGACTCCCTCTTTGAGTTGTGTAAGTGTGCATATGTGATGAACTTAGGTTTACTTTCCTTATTTAACATTTCCTCCTTAACAATACTAAATGGGCATTAAGGAAAAAGATTAATGAACAAGGTGAATTAGTAAGAAATAAAGCAAGATTGGTTTGAGAAGGATACTCACAAGAATAAAGATTTTATTTTAAAGAAACTTTTTCCCATGTTGTAAGTTTGGAAGGAGTAAGAATTTGATTAGCATATGTATCTAACTAAAACTTCAAGTTATATATTATATAGATGTTAGGTTAATTATTTTGAATGTTGAACCTGAGAAAGGAGTCTACATTAAACACCATAGTGGTTTTTGCCTCAGTGAAGAAAAATAAGTTGTTTGTATATTGAAGAAGGCATTATATGGACTAAAATGGGCTCCTAGAGCATGGTATGCTAGATTAGACAAGAATATGGTAAGCTTTAGATTTAAGAAAGATAATATAGACACTAACACATACTTAAGAAAGAATTCTAATAGTTTACTCATCATATTACTATTTTTTGATGATATTATCTATAGAGGAAATGATAATTCTAGTGAGAATTTTTTTTAGAAAATGAAGGATGAATTTGAAATATCTATGATTGGTTAAAAAAATGTTTCTTAGGATTGCAAGTAAACTAGAGTAAGGATGGAATATTCAGACCATAGATCAAGTATCTAAAAGAACAATTTCTTAATTTGGATTAGAAACTTGTTAGCTAGTTGGTACACTCATGGTTACATGATACAAATTGTAAATTAAAGATGAGTCTCCTAGTGAAATACAAATAAGCTACATATCAATGATAGAAGGATTTCAATATTTAACTCATATAAGGCTAGACATAGAATATGCAATTGGTATTGTTGTAAGATTTCAGGAAGACCCTAAAGAGACACTTTTAGCAGAAGTGAAAAGGATATTCAAATATTTAAAGGGAATATTAGATTTTGGGTTATGCTATGATGGATCAAATTATTTCACTCTTTGTGCATACACTAATGCAACTTGGGTAAATAATATGGATGATAGGAAGAGAACTAGTCTAGTGGTTCATTCTTCTTGGGAGGTAGATTGGTTTCTTAGCTAAGAAAGAAACAAGATTGTATTTCACAATCTACAACTGAACTAGAGTATGTGGCAGAAGCAAATAATTGTAATGAGATAATTTAGATGAAGAACATTTTAAGCATAACACAAGGATATATTCATTATGATAACACAAGCATAGTAAGCATGTCAAAGAATTTATATTTACATTCAAAGAAAAACATGTTGCTATTAAGTATCATTTTCTCAGAGAGAAGGTTTTAGAAAAAGAAATTAGATTGGAGTATGTGATTACAAAGGAACAAATAGCGGATATCTTTAGTAGAAATTTTGCTAGGGATACTTTTGATTACTTTAGAGGTATGCTTAGGGCAATTTCCCCACCTTATTTAGAGTAATTTATGTGAGATTGCATCAGTCCAATACAATGAGAACTTTATTCATTTTGGACTAGATGCTTGATGCTTCTCCTATGGGAAAGTAGTTGTTTTGGGTAGAGTTAATGAAAAACTCTTATGAATTTTTTTCATACAAGAATATTTTTTTGCACTTGGTATTCGCAGATTGGTTTGACAAGTAAATAATGAGAGCACTTCATATTCATAGAGTGACATAATGACACTTTTTTCATTAATGGCAATGGGGGAGAGTAGCACAAGAAAAACTTATATAAGAATGAGAGAATATCACATGTATATATTGGGCAGATTAATATTCATGAGGGAGAGAATGTATGTTCCTTTATATGTTAAGGATATTTAGAAAATAGTATTTTGATGTTGATTTTTTAGGGAAATTGTTCTAAGAGAAAACAATTATTTTTTGGGTTGTTGATTTTGTAGCATATGTTGCCATCAATGCCAAAGGGGGATATTGTTAAGAATATATCAAAAAGTGGATATTTTTATCACTTTGATATTTTTTGAATTTTTTATTAATGAAATATTGATCACTGATGCCAGTATATATGTGATTGGGTATGTGATAGATAGAGATTATGTACATCACAAATCTTGGATTGATGAGTGAGGTCAAGTTTTAGAAAGATAAGTTATGTGAGAATATAAAAATGTTTAGGTATGTTTCCAGATAGTACATCTATGTTTATAAATTTTTATTTGAAGAATCAAATGAGTTATAGATGCTCTAGTGAAGATTAGTTACATGATAGTGTGTAGGAAATACTCTATTGGTAGTTCAATTGTATCTATAAAGGTAAGATATTTTAAATCATGGTTGAAGACATATTTGTGATGATATTTTCATGTTAGAAGATTCTGAAGATTATTAAAGGTAGGTCATTGAAATTTAATGTATGATATGTTTCCTAAAAGCCAATAGTCGAGTTGGAATTTATTTTGGAAGTTGCAAAGTGTAATGTAGCATGTGGAACTTTATTGTAATATCATATTTTGGTCCTATGTAATTATTTGTGCATTGACAAAGCTAAAAAGGTTGACTCAATTTAGTTATTAGGATAAGGTATAAAGAAAAAATTATTTTGTTGAGTTGTAGTGTGGTTTTTTTATGATTGTGTAATTGATGTTAGGATGATAAGTATGAAAATTTGATCAGAGTGGAGAAGAGGATTATGTTGATGTTGATTTGAAAAATTCAAAGGACATTTATTGGAAAAGAGGTTAATGTATTGGTTAGTTTATTACTAGGATATGTTATCCTAAATATTTATTTCTAAAATAGTGATTGAGGCAATTTGGACAGTGGGTTGAGTTGACTTTTGTATTGCTCCTAACAGGGCTATAATCTTCTGACACAGATTCAAAGTCTCCTAACAAGGACTCATATGTATTTATTGTATTGAATTAACTCCTTGAAGGGTCACATCCTCTTACAAGGAATTGTATCTCCATTGGAGTTTTCCCTAGTTCACAAATTATTATCATTGTGTATGTTATATATCTTGGCATTGTATACTTTATTGATTTTTGATATTGGATTTGATAAGTTGATTGATGATACAACTAATTAAATACCCCCCCACCTCTCCCACTCTTAATGGTATTGGTGGAATTTACTTTCTAAAAGAATTTTGGTTTGGTGTACATGATCACAAGATTAAATTTCTTATAGAGTTGAATTAGATGACATATTTAGGGTTTTTCCACTAACTTAAAAATGTATATAAGTGGAAGTTGTAAATCAAATTGTATGATGTTGTGAATTTTGATGCACGAAGTTATTAACGTAGAAGTATTGAAGTCATGTGGAAGCAATTTAGAGAAGAGAAATTGAGTAGAAGGACACTGAATCTATGAAAAAAAAGTGCAAATATTAGTTTAATTACTTGTTGAATCCTAACAAGTTAGAAAGCTAAATCCCTTAACTATATCACTTGTAATAGGGTGAGAAGGATTCTATTAGGTCTATAGATTATATCCTCTAACAAGGTGACTCTTAAAATGATTTTTCAAAACCCTTAACTAGGTAGATACTAATGACTCTTTCATAATAGATTTGAACTGTGCTATAGATACTCTCTATCAGATATACCCCTAATAGTGTGATGTAATTTTATTAATAGTGTGATCTTAATTACTATAGTAGTGATATTTTTGGGTGCTAAATCTCACCATGGTTTTTCTCTCTGACCAAGGTTTCCATGTAAAAGTTATTGGTGTTATTAAGTCTCATGTGTAGATGCTTTATTTACTTTACTTCTATGTTTTAGATTTCATTACACATTGGTTATAGTGGAAGTTAACTATAAAAATATATAGGTCTATGGTTGCACCAATTCACCCCCATATTGCTTGGTGCCCTATATACTTAACATGTGTGCATAGGAACAATGTGCAAATAGTTCTATAAACACATAGAATAATGATTCAAAAAGTATAGTAATAACAATACATGTATAAGAACAATGTTTTCTCATAATTCACCCCCATATTTCTTGGTGCCCTATATACTTAACATGTGTGCATAGGAACAATGTGCAAATAGTTCTATAAACACATAGAATAATTATTCAAAAAGTATAGTAATAACAATACATGTATAAGAACAATGTTTTCTCATGATTTTGTAATTTTTTGGATTTCTCTTCTATAACCTAGAAATCTAGATTCATGGACCCCCTCTTAAACCATAGTTACTTCTTAGACACATGAGAATTTAATTATAAGATACATCACATTCCAAAGAAATATTATCTCTAGTAAGAATCATAAATATGTGAGGTGTCTTCATGGGCTTAGGTGACGCCTTGATCTAGTACATTCTAAGATTTTGGTTCCTAAAGTAAACTTATTTGGTTAAAATTTGAGGGACCTATATATTATGAGAATCCAATAGTCCGCATGAGAGTCTAACCAATCCAACTAGGGGTTTAATATATGAAAGGGACACCCACTTTTAAACTATCACTATATATTAAGTGCCAATATTGATTACACTTGTATTTGGCATTATCCTTGATTTATATGGAGGACCAAATAGAAAGAACCTCTTGAGGTTGTTCCCATGGGGTGAGTACCTCTTTTATCACCAAGGAAGGACTCTCTATAAGATATAACTATTTTTTCTCATGTATCCAAGATATGTGAATGAGAGGGGAGACGATATATTTTTTAATCTTGGATTACACAAGAGTACTAAGCATAAAACACATTGATCTAAATTTAAAGAAAATACATAAAAGCATGTCATTTTAAGCCCAAATGAGGTGTAATGGTTTAAAAAACAATGCTTTTTCCTTCCAAGAAACCTGTGAATAAACTATAGGTAATTTGAAGGGGCCTTTGTCAAACAAATCAAAAAAATAGCCTATATCTAAATGATATAAAATAAAAAAATGTTATTATAATGTTAGCTAAAACCATAAAATGAAAATAATAGTAGACTTAATGTTGTTGGAATTACAAGTAGGAAGAGTAAACTTCTGGGGGGGTGAATCAGTAGTTAAAACACGAACCCATAAAACTTTCACCACATATCCATCTCATGCATTCAATTGAGAAACTGAAATAACATGTAAACATATAAACAATCACACATTTGACACTAGATATGATTATGTAGAAACCATCTGAGTGAGAAGGTAAAAGTAGGGTGGGGATGACACCCACAAATCTTCACTACTACAATTGCAAAGTGTATCCAATTAAGGTTACAATGGTTTGACCATGAATCATGATCTTCCCTATGAAAGTCCTACCATGTTAAAGGCTTACAAAGATTGTTAAGTCCCACCTTGTTAGAGGATTTCAACACCCTATTAGAAATGTGCCTTGTTAGATGACTTCAACTCACAATTAAGTAAGCACCCTGTTAAATAATTTCATATAGCTTTCTAGGACTACTCTGTTAAGAGATTTGACTGAAATCAACTACAAAAATGTTTTAGCATAGATCCTATGGTTGCCACTTGTTTGCTTGATAATAGATCACCTCTAGACACTTATATTTTGATCCTTCTTGATCAGATGTCTCAATGTTGTATCCTTCTCTCTATCCTCTATTCTTCTCTAATTGATTCTACAATTCATTCCTTCTCAATAACTTCTAAGTCTCCATGAATTCTTAGTTTTTGCATTCAAACTTCTTCTTCAATCCCTTTCATGCTCATTAGAAGTTTAGGGTTTTGTCCTTCTTAAGAAGACTATAAGATTTAGGGTTAGGTATGAATCTATGGCTGAGATTCATTCATATCACCTCTCTAAAACTTCACTTTTCCTAATAGGTTACATGTAATTGCATAGGGAATCCTCATATAGATTCATCCTTATCTCCAAAGGATCAAAATCTATCCTTAGGTTGGCCTAAAAATGGTTTACATATGTGTTTGTGTCATTACAAACAAATATGTCAATTCTATGTAACTCGACACTTGAAGTTACTAATGCTTGACACATACTATAATTCTTCTTTTGGCTCAACACTTGAAATGCTTGGCATCCACTATGTCACTCGACACTTGAATCACTTGGCATGGTCTATCTACTTGGCACCTAAGCGACTCAACACATTATTGACTCAGCACATGAGTGACTCGGCACATGAATGACTCAGCACTAATTATGACTTGGCATGGTCTAACATTCGTATGATGTACTTGGCATGCATTACTAGTTCAGTGTGAACTAAGTAAATTTCTTAAGTGTGTTGATACTCACTTCTTAAAACCAATCCGAGATCAACAAATGTATGTCCTAAAGTAGATTATGGATAGTGAGAAACTATTGTGAAAGTTTAGGTATGTAGAGTACTAGCATAGAAACATGTTGATGATTGCATAACAAAAATAAATGAATACACTGACAGTTTCACTAAATGGGCAAGTATTTTCTATATATACAAAGATGTAGTATTTAATAGATAAATTAACTAGAATGGATGCACATGATGGCTATATGAATGTGCAAGTATATGCAACAAATGATTTGAAACATAAAAACTTAAAATAATTGCTAGAATGATTATAATATAGAATTAAAGCTCAAATATATTTATAGATTTTAATTATATATGCATAGGAATTTAGTATACATGTGAAGATGTGAAAATCATTAATGTCAAGGTATATTTAAAACTTAAAACTTACCAAATTTGGGGGTAGAACCCCATGGTGGGTATTAAAAATATCTACAAAATATATTTCTAACTATATAATTAAAATAATAACAGATTAATTAGCTTAAAATCTATTCAATATTCACACAATAATGAAAAATTAAATTTCTACCCTCACTTTCTGTTTGTGGCTTAGTTTCATTGTTCTTCTAGCTTTGAAATACTTATTATAAACTCTTGGAATTTTAGATATTTCTTTAAGTAGATGTCTTCAAAGTCTAGATGATACTTGTTTCTATTATCCAAAGTAGGTAAACTCCATAATTAAAAATTCCTAGAATGGATGGTACAAGATGGATGGTAAACCTAAGATTCTATAATGACATTATAATAATTATGGTTAAAATATGATAATTCTCACCAAACATTCTCAAAATTTCTCACAATGGTATCTATAATACTCAAGATCACAAAATGACAAGTTCTCTAAGATTTCTAATTATGTTGAAATGGTGGATATGGTGGAAATGGTCCAAATTTTATAGATTTTAGGATTCCATAATTGTTTAGGATTCTCCCTAGCCAAATGTTTTGAACAATTATTCCACATACTCAAGGACTAAGAAATGAAAATTCATTTACTATCTTCATTTAGGGGAGAGGACCTGGTACTTAAATGGGTTCCAATAGTTTTAATAAGAGTTGTTGACTTGATACCTATACTTAGTCGTGTAATGTCCATTTTTCTAAAAAAAAAACATGACACCAATACTTATGACTTTAACGTTTTTAGTATAATGATGATTACTCAAAATTAAATGAAATGTACACTTAGCTGTAAAAAGTAACCAATGATGTGATTCCAAATCAAATGTGCAAGTATGAGTACCCTTTTTGCACATCCATCAATCTCACTTTTTATTTGGGTTATTTTAGACAACTTGGAAAAAAACATGCTAATGTGTCACTATAATTGGTGATATGGACTTGAAACCTGAGTTATAAGTGGATAAGTCACCGAATAAGATATTGTTAAAAATTGGGATTGATTTGAAATTTCCACATAGGATTTTGATAAGCATGAAGTTAGGGTGTTCAACTATTGGGTCCTCTCTCTCACTTACAGTTCAAGAAAGAAAATCAAGTCATGAATCATCAAAATCTCAAGTTCCTTTTGAATTTATTTTGCAATTTTATTGCACAAGTTATCTTTAACTCCAAAAATTATTTCATCAATATAAACAAAATAATCAAAACCTAATCTGAATAAGTCTCATAGTATAAATATTTGGCTATTAATCCTTTCTTCCTTGACCAAATAATATCTTTGATAATCATTAATACCAAGCTTTTGGTGCTTTTTTATTTTGATCTCTAAGCCTAAGTTTCCTATTATTAACTAATACTTAGTTATTTCCAAGGCAATGTTGGATTCTCATCACTGTGACCAAGCCATCTAGAGAAGATTGAGCTACAAAGGACTTGTTTCTAAACGGGGTATAGAGATCGACCCTAAAAAGGTCAAGGCTATCTTAGACATGCCTCCTCCCCAGACACTGTGATAGCTTCGCTCTCTTCAAGGAAAACTTCAATTTGTTCGGCGCTTCATCTCCCAACTTGCAGATAAGTGTACACCATTTTCACACTTGCTAAAGAAGAATGAGAACTTCAAGTGGGATCTTTTATGTCAGCGCAGCTTCGATCAGCTCAAGCAGTATCTCACCAATCCCCATATCTTGGTTCCACCAGTTCCTGGTCGTCCCTTGATCTTGTATATATCAGCAACACCTACCGCTCTAGGGGCACTTCTAGCACAACATGATGATTATAGAAGAGAGAGAGCCATCTACTATATCAGTAGAACCCTAGTTGGTTATGAACTCAATTACACTCCTATGGAAAAAGCTTGTTTGGCAGTTGTTTTCTCAACTCAAAAGTTTCACCACTACATGCTAAGTCATACCATCCAACTAGTCTCCAAGATTGACCCTCTCAAGTATATGCTCTCCAGAACAGCACTTACAGGCCGTTTGGCCAAATGGGTTATGCTACTAAGTGAGTTTGACATCTAGTATGTGGACAGAAAGGCAATCAAAGGGCAAGCTATAGCAGATCACCTAGTTGATGCACCTCTAGTAGATGCATATCCTTTGCTCACAGAATTTCTAGATGAGCATATCTTCCTAATTGAAGAATAGCCCCCATGGAAGCTTTATTTTGATGTCTCATACACCTCTCATGGATCAGGGGTAGGAATATTATTAGTTACACCTCAAGGAGATTACATTCCAAAAGCCTTCAAGCTACAATTCCCTAGCACCAACAATATAGCAGAATATGAAGCTCTTGTAGCAGGATTAAAGATAGCTACAGAATGGAATATCACTGAGTTACAAGTCTTTGGTGATTCCCAACTCATCATCAAACAAGTCTTAAATGAATATCAAACCAAAGATGAAAAGCTATTACCCTAAAAAGAGCTAGTTGA
This sequence comes from Cupressus sempervirens, assembly GCA_028749045.1. Classification (NCBI taxonomy): domain Eukaryota; kingdom Viridiplantae; phylum Streptophyta; class Pinopsida; order Cupressales; family Cupressaceae; genus Cupressus; species Cupressus sempervirens. The sequence continues at coordinate 179,686,436 of CM053786.1, read as the reverse complement.
TCAACTGACCCAACATTTTACAAAGCTTCAATTTACACAAGTACCTCGAATGCAGAACAAGGCAGCAGATGCCATGGCCACTATCGGCTCGCTCTTGGAAATTCCCCAAGAAGCTACGCAGTATGATTTTTTAGTTGAGAAGCTCCTCACACCTGCCTATGCGAATGAGGATTCAAACCGTGTTTGTATCTTGGTTGGTCCCCAATCCCCTTGGTACCATGAAATTCATGCTTACCTTAACGATGGTATCATATCCCCTCACCTCACATGTACCCAATGTCAGAACCTCATCCGAAAATCATCCCGTTATGTTATCATAGCCAATACCCTATATCGTCGGGGTTATCACGATACTCTCTCTTGATGTTTAGATGAAAATGAGGCCGCGATGGCATTAAAAGAAGTACATTCCGGACTTTGCGGTGCCCACACGAGTGGTATTGTCCTAGCACAACAAATCCTTAGAGCAGGCTACTATTGGCCTACCATTGAAGAAGACTCTTGTGACTTTGTCAGAAAGTGTCTCCCATGTCAGCAGCATGCAAAACTTGTGCACACTCCAGCACAGGATCTACAGCCTATTGCACCACCTTGGCCTTTCGCTTGTTGGGGCCTTGATCTAGTTGGAACTATCACCCCTCTCTCATCTGATGGACATAAATGGATAATAACAGCTACAGACTATTTCACTAAGTGGGTGGAAGCAGTCCCCCTAGTCTCAGCTACAGGAGTTCAAGTCTCCAAGTTCATCTTGTACCACATTGTTTGCCGCTTCGGCATCCCATCCACCATCTTCAATGGCCATGGAGGTAACTTTGAAAATCTCAACATGGAAGAATTATGCACTTCCCTCCGCATCCATCACCGCTTTTCTAGCCCATATTTCCCATAAGGTAACGGCCAGGCAAAGGCAACTAATAAAACCCTCCTCAAAATCCTAAAGAAAGTTGTCAATGATTTCGGCCATGATTGGCACCTTCAAATAAATCTGGCTCTATGGGCCTATCGAACTTCCTTCCATACATCCACAGGCACAACTCCATACTCCCTAGTCTATGGTGCCAAAGAAATATTACCTATAGAAGTTGAACTTCCCTCACTACGCATATCTTTGTGAGGGAAAATCTCAGATGAAGAATACAGAGTAGCTCGACTCACCCAGCTAGATCTCTTAGACGAGAAGAGACAACAAGCCTATGACCATCTCACAGTCTATCAAACTCGTCTCAAAAGGAATTTCAACAAGAAGGTGCTCCCACGACACTTTCAGCCAGGTGACATGGTCCTCAAAGAAAATATGAAAGTCCAAGCAGATCGAGAGAAGAAAGGCAAGTTTGAACCTACATGGCTTGGTCCCTATGTGGTTACTGCCTCCTTTGGCTCCGGAGCCTATCAATTATCTACACCAGAAGGAGAACTCTTGAATGATCCCACTAACATCATTCATCTCAAGAAGTTCTATGCTTGAAGATCCTTGGTATACCCAGCTTTTAAAAAAATACAAAAAAAAAAAATAGTAAAGAGAAATAAGCGTCCAATGGTGAAAAATTGGCAATTCAAGCGCCTTGGATAGGTACCTTGGTGAAAACCTAGTAATTCTAGCGCCTTGTGTGCTAAAGACTAATCCATTATCTATCACTATCCTATCCCTCATCCATCCACCCACCATCTCATAAAACACCTGCTTGTTCCCTTGGTGTTCCAATCAAATATCCAAAATCTGATGGAGCTTGTCAATACCTCCTATACAACTTGTAAATCTTGTACCAAAGCTTGTATTATACCTTGTAAATCTTGTACCATACCTTGTATATATTTGAATCTTGTCCAAAGCTTGTACCATATTCCATCTTGTAAATGATCTTGTATCCTAGCTTGTATCCTATCACATGCACACACAGAATCCCATTTTCCTTAAGCTTTTCACAAACCATCTACCTATCCACCTTTCAACTATTATAGACACCCCATCCTTCACAAACATTTCCATCTCACAAAAAACCAAAACATGAAAAAACTTGTACATTTGTAACATATCTTGGTCTGTCAGCTTGTACATCCTCTTTAGCTTAGTATCATTGTATCTATCCGGCTTTCGTGTTAGTTCATCCTTGGTCAACATCTTGTACACATCGCACACCTTGGTTAGATATTCCAATGCATCCTTTAGCTAGATCTCCTATCACCAAAGTGTTATCCTTCTTAGTTCAGCTTGCCAGACACATCACTCATCCTGATCCATCAGCTTAGGTGCTCTCCGAAAGGTCCTTGCAGGATATAGCTTTCCTCATGTCTAATCTTGGTCCGTTAGTACCTCATCCTACCCATCTCGTTGGCAAACAGTTCTCTTTTGGATTTTCACTTTCTTTTGATTTAGGATCTTCCCTTTTGGGTCTTGAAATATCTTTTTCAAGCAATCTCCTTGTTCCCTCCTCAAGGTTGCCATGATCTTCCATATCATGGTATGTTGCGAATGGGGCAATTAGAGCGTAAGGTCTTGATCAGGTCTTTTTCTTGTTTTCTTTTTCTGCTTGTGGTTTACCTAGTGTCATTTCCACGTTGCTTCCTCTGGGATTCATGTGTGATACTGGGGCAATCCTTGTGTGTTTGTTTTGAGTCAGTTCGTCAATCCTCTGGATGGTTGGTAAAAAGGCCTTGATGTTCTTGGTAACCCTGGCAATTAACCAAAAGTCTTATAGAAAATCTAGTGCTCAACTACATGGTGGTACTTCTCTTTGAAGTATCCCCCCGCTCAAAAAGCTTCAATGGATTCCCTTCATCTCCATTATCCCCCCATCCATATCCTACATCTGTCGCTCCTACCCCAGCCTATGCATCAGTATCTCTTTGAATCACTCCTCACGCTTAGCTTTAGGGATCCACCAATCAAATCAATCCACCAAGCCTCATCTTTCGAGATCCACAATCCTAGTCCTAGGGATCCCTGAAACCCACCTTCTACCAATCTGACTCTTTGAAATCTTGTTGCATCAGCTTTATCATTCTATCATCCATCTCCCTACCATGGATTCCTTTTATAGCGCTCCACTCCTCCATCTCCCCCCCCCCAATCCTGGAAAGTCTTAAGCTTGTTTTACTATTGTGACTCTGATTTCCCTTTATCATTCTCCCGCAGTGAGAGTTTGAGCTAATTCAGCCCCTTCTCTTCGCCAACCTACATCTTAGCTCATCTCAATTTCTTGTACTTTTCAAGAAGTCGTCGAGCCTCATTTCTCTCCTCGCCGCCTTCTTGAGGGGGCATCATCTAAGTCTAGTCTCTCCTCTTCTTATCCGAGACTGGGGCAACCTTGTTGCTAAAACATCTTCCTCGTGTCATCTTCATTCGAACTTCTTTGAAATAGTGTTGTTTCAACACTATGTCAAAGAGGGGCAAAATGTAGACACCTAAATTTGATTACACTGCTTTGGTAATCTAATTTAGCCATCTCTAAAGGCATTATTAATTAAATTTCTATTTAATTAATCCTTTGTCATCCCCTAGTTGATTAATTTAATTAATCATCTATAGTCCTAATTGATAAATCAAATAATCTATTATTTATCAATTAAATCCTATTCTTCTATCTAATTCCAAAAATCTCCATTTATTAAATAAATCTATTTGATAAATGAAATCCTCAAATTCAAAAACCCCTAACCTATCTCTAATCCTCCATTTAGCCTAATCCACCCCATCCACCCATACTAACCAAGCTTAGCCACTAACTCACCCACCCTCATTAATGCCATCCACTTGCACATCTCTAACATCCCTAATCTAATCCTAAACCCAAGCCTAATCCACCCCCTAATGTTGTCACATTCCTTAAACAAGTTTAAGACTTTCCTAATCCAAACCAAAGTCTCCCCTCAAAATAACCCAACCACTAAGTCATGAGTGCTCTTACAAAACATAAAGACTCTTACAAGCCCACTAATGAATCTTACACCCATCTTCCACACTCTTCCCTCTTCCACACTCATTCCTCTTACATCCCTCTTACATACTCAACCCCACTCATCATGCCCTTAACCAACCCTTAACCCTACCCTCTCACACTCATCCTCCTTGTGACAAGTGTCACCTTCCCATTGGTGCTAAACAAGCACAATCCATGTGCTCTCCTTTGAGTGCATCCTAGCCCTCCTTAATCCTTCATCCACCCTTGCATCTAAGCCCTCCATCCCTCTACCCCTTAGCCTATAAATTGAATCCCATCCCAAGCCATTTCATCAAGAATATTTGAGCTAAAGTTGCCATGCTATTTTGAGAACCAAAGCCATCAACCATACCCTTATAATGCCAAATTGAGAGCTCACAAAGCTACCAATTTGCCATTACCCATCTCCATTCAAGCAGCTTTTGAGCATCCTGAGCATACATCTACAGCAAAAGGACACATCTACAGAATCAAGAAAGCATGGAGTGTTTTCTCTTGTGAGGTTTGCACTTCTTGTTCTCTTTCTTTTTCTAAGCATATATGTGAATTTAGTTTTTGGTTTGTGAATGTTTACTTTATTTGTTAATGTTCTTTGCATACTGATTCTGGTTCTACAGTAAAAGCCTTGTTCACAAAGTTGCAATGTGTTAAGGATAATCATGGATTTATGTGGCAAGGATGCGGAAGCTTGTATCACTTGATTGCAAGAGTTAATGACTACTTAAAATTTTAATTTGCAATAATGTAGTTATGGATGAAGAAATCAGTCAAATAGTTAATCACATGATCATAGGATTAAATGTTAAGAGCAAGAGCTAAGTTTCTAAAATGCTGAATTAGGACACTTATACCCAGTGCTCCCATCTTACATTTTTGAACATTTTAATCTATCTTTTTAGGAACTGTTAGATCTCAGAAGATATATGGTTAGTGTTTTCCCCACTTTTCTAAAGTGACCAAGGTTTAGCAAATGTGAGGATACACCCATGCAACATGTGTCTTGGTGGAGCCAAATTAAAGGTTTGAGCCACGCAGTAAGAAGTATGTCAGAGAAAACTTAATGATGTGGTAGTACCTAATTTTATGATGATACTAAATGAGCCAAAGAATGATTAACCTTGCATAGGTTGTTGATCAGATGAAGATCAATTGTCAATGTATCCTTGCATTTTCAAAGTGATCAAAGTTTAAGCAAGACCAGAATACAAGGCAGCTACACATGTCATGGTGGGCCAAATATATCAAAAATCCTTTGGTCAAAATGTTACAAGTGATCAAATTTAGAAAAAATCATGCATCAATGAGGGCTAATGATTTTAAATCAATATTTTCCATTGAAAAGATCTTTTCCTCCAAGTTGTGAAGGTATGATAAGGATTAGTTTCAAAGCTTCAATGTAGTCTCATAGGGAGTTAAGGAAAACCCATGGTTTAAGTAGCTACATGGTGAAAGCCTTCATTCACATGGTCGCTAGGGTTAAGGGTAATCACGAGTTAAGATTGCAAAGCTAGGAAAAAGCTTTGTTTGCATAGTCACAAGGAACTAAGCTTTAACTACAATTCTAGCTTTGATGATGTGTTTTCCTTGTCACATGGTTGAGGGGATTAAGGTCAAATTAAGCTATGAAGTTGTGAATTAGTGATCAGAGTTAAAGTATGCAATTGTCACTTGGTCACATTGAGTTAACATTAACCTGACATTCGAACTATGATAATGTGATTCCTCTTTGGTTGCATGGTCACACAATTAAATGCTTAACCCCTAGTTTTGATTGTGGAGTTGCAGGAGAGTAACACCTATCTATGAGCTTCCCTTTACTATTTCCAAAGTTAAAAGATAGATTCTTTTTCCTAGCTATCAGGTGATAAAGGATCTATAGTAGGTCATTTTCCCAGATTTTGAAGATGTGTACAATTTAATGAAAGTGTAGATGCGCCCTTTTGATTCATGTCCTAGAGGGCCCAGATGATGAAGCTAGACCAAGAAGCAATAAAATTAGATGATGACACGTGGCGTGCTCTAGATGGTTGGATATTCAATAAGAAAATGGTGGGCCAATTTTTGAATGAGCTTCATGTGCTTGATAAATAAAACATAATATATGTTCATCTAATGCACTCATTTGAAGAAATAGTTGATTTTCAATCTATTGCACCATTACAAGGGATTGAGATTAACCATGGGTTAATGGTGTAAAGTGGTGATTGCCTCATCACAAGGTCATTAGAGTTAATGGTTGAGTTTATATGTAAGTTGTGAACCATCGATGATAGTAAATAGTCAAATAGTTTTAGCTTGGCACAGTATCAAAACTTAGATCTAGCAGTCATGAGAAATGCTACGAGGTTGCAACATGGTTTGTGTTCCTTCCTATCACATGTTTGCAGTTAGAATTATTATTAAGTGCTATAACTATTGCAAAGGTGTGTCTGAAGTTTTTTCATAGCATTGGGGTTTTGTATGATCACATGGATTGTCAATTTTATATATCAAATGAATTATGATCGATAAAGCTAATGTTTTATTCATTCAATTTTCCATTCGATAGAGCAGTTCAATGATAAGTTATGATAGTACAACTTTCATATTTTGTTCATAGCATCATGTTTTTTTCAGGTCACAAGGTGTCCTAGCTTCAAGTTATCAAAGGAATATTGATCGAAGGAAGAAGAATGTGTTGACCTTAGGGTAAACTTTAAGAAAGCCACCTATAAAAAAAGATATAAAATATTGGTGAATATTTCATTATTTTGAAAAAACAAAATTATTTATATTGGCGAAACTCTCAAATTTTTTATTCTAATAATGATTAATTTTGGCAATTATTTTTTAATCATAATTTTATTTTGTATAAAATATTGACGAATCTCAATAATAGTAGGAAGTTCATTAATAACCATGGAATATTACAAATCAAAATTGAACATTTTTTAACCTTGTGGAATGTTATGAGAATCGTTACATATACTTTAAATCAATAGTGAATAATAAATATTGGTGATATATCCCTAAATTAACTAATAATTATGATAATTATTGGTTAGTTCAATTTAATTTCTCCAATAATATATTATATTAAGGTTACTTAAATCTATTCATGTAACGACTATTGTGGCAAATATTTGAGTTTAAATTTTTCAATAAAATAAATTATTGAGTGATTTTAAATATTCTAGAATTGAATTTTATAAAACTATGGCAATTTAGGTTGTATCAAATCTTAAATTATTAGCCAAAATACTAGCCAAAAAATTCTAAAATAAGCCAATTTAGGAATATTAGCCACTAAATTATACCCTAGTTGACCTGGTTTTTCACCCTTTATGATTTGTTATACCTTACAGTGAAAATCCCTAGGCTTATGTTTAAAAAATTATGATTTTTTGTTAAAACAATAAATCAAACCTTTCAAAACTTCATGAACCCTTGTTTATTGTGCCCTAACCCTTAAAATTAATCAAAAGTAATATTTAAATGAAATCACATGGGACATGCTTATCCTAAGTTTCCTTTTTCCAAAGTCATTTTATTAATTCCCACAAAAATAAACCTTTTCATTGTATTCAATTCCCTAACCATGGTTATTTTTATTTAGAATTTTTTGTGAAGCTTTTTAACTACAATGGTTTATTTTGAAGATTCGTTGATCTTTTTAGGATCGATAGTGAGTGCATGCCTGCAATGTGATGTTGCATGACATTTAAGTAATGCATGAAAGTGCTTTTTTTCCATGTAGCACTTGCTGACAATGGGTCTTAAATGCATCGCAAAGACTAGGTTTTGTCAGTACTTTGTTAGGTCTTTTCAAAGCTATCAATAAAAGTCAGTGCACATTTGATTTTCTAGCGATATCATTGGTTGAAGCCAAGTATTGGGGTTTCCCTTTTGCTATCATGTCATTGAGTCATTGATCTTTGGAGGATCAACATCGAGCATATTAATACTTCATAGAGATGCAAGGATTTTAACTAAAGTGGGACACCTCTTTGACATCTGGCATATGATGATGTCATGGACCCACTTCTTTGAAAAGTAATAATGCAGTCTGTACTCTTGGAAATTGTCAAACACATTGCCAAAAAAGTAAACATTTTTATTGGTTAGTTAGGCTGAATGGATTTTAAAAGGGCATGATTTCATAATATCGAGTATCTTGAGAAGATCAATGAGGGGCACTTACTTGCATTATCAAAATGAAGGAACTTTAAGTAATGTGGGGAAGCACCTACGTGCCATGTGGTAAGGTGGCACCTGTCATAAAGAAGACTATCGATTCACACCAAGGTGGAAGGTAAGATGAAACGGAAAATAGGAATTGGTAAAGCAATACATGTACTTGCTAGGATGGAGATGAATGTACCAATGGGGATAGATTTTTAAAGCCTTAGTTTTAAAATTATAATGATCTACCATGATCATTGATCTTTGTAAGATCGACAATCAGTGCTTCACTGCATCATGGAAATGGCTAAATTTTAAGTAAAGTGGGGAAGCACCTTCTTGACACGTGGTAGGTTTTCAAAAAATTTAAAAGTAGCTTTTCTATTTTCAAAATAGATCGTCTAATGTTGTATGATCAATAGAAGAAATTAAAATTCAAGGCATGACATGAAAATGAACTATTAGAAACATTACTGTTATTCAGTGTCACTTCGTATGACCTTAATGCTATAGTATAATTTGAAAATTCACCATTATTGAGCCACAAAATTGCAAAGATTATCAAAGTGCAAGTGTTTTAAAAACTAAGGCACAAAATTCTTCAGAGTTTTCAATGATTTTTAGAATAATTCACTGAGAAAATAAGCAAAAAAGAATGGGTAAGTTGTCTAAAACTTTTGAAAATTGAGAAAGTATAATTATGCTCAGGTAAATTAAAAATGCCTCCTTGTAAGGATTTTTCTGGTAAGGTGGATTACATAAAAATATTAGTCCATGATGATTTTTAGAACAAATGCATCCATCAATAAATGAATTGAATAAAGGTAGAGATTTCATTCCTAAGAACCCTAGGTTGGTGGTCAGTGAGGGTTTTTATGAGAAGGAAAATTATTTAAGGGATGCACAAGTCTCAGTCAGAAGTTTAGAACTATTTAAAAAATGGTTTGTAGATTGAAATTTGGATACTTCTATGAGAAATGTTTGAAAATTTGATATAGGGAAGTTGATTTTCCCTAGAGTCTTCTTTGACAATGACCTATTAGTAGACATGGCTAAAAAATATGATCCAATTACTAGAATTATGAAAAATCATGTAGGATATAATCTATTTAGGGTTTCTGCCAAATTAATCAGAGAAGACTTAAAGCTAAAGCCTAACCATTATATGCATGAGAAAATTGATATGGAAGAATTTCAATCTGGGCATGATGGATAGAGGGTATACCTAAGGGGAGGACCATTACAACAACATTTTGTCAAAATTGGGTCATTGCCCTTGGTCACACTAAATACCCCAGAGCCCTTAATGAAGAAATATTTTAATCTTAGTTCATAGGCATTATATTTTTCTCTCTACAAAATATTTGGAATGGATGAGCAAGATTATATTGAAGGCTCTATTGTTCTCATCATAGTTCAAACTTTGCAATTTGGAATGAGCTCAATTCTTGATTTTGCCACCTACTTGGCTAAGGAAATTTACAATGGTTTGATTGGAATAGCTCAAGCTAAGGTTAATAGGCCTTTCTTCTAGTATTATTTGTTGATGTATATATGTCTGTATATAAGAGTTGCTTTCTTCTCCAAAGAAATGAAATTGGAACTAGAGAGAGATAGAGAAAAACTTCTAGTCTAGTTGTGGAGTGCAGACATGACATGGGAGGTCATTGATGTTAGTTTTGTCAAGTTTGATAGATATTTTTCTTCAAGGCTCATACTACTATTGAGAGGGGATAGCCCTAGAATACTATAGCCATTGTTATAATTGATAAGACCTAAGGATCATGCCAAGGGACTGTTGGTAAGTCATAATTGGGGGGATACCATCTCGTATCCTATTTCTACTATTTTTAGAGTTTATGGTTTCTTGGGGAAACCCCATGTGTTACCCTACCAAGTGCCTTTAAAGGTAGGAATTGCAAAATTATTATTACTGATTGGTACAATTGATGAAAGGGATTTACTAGGGAAATCTAAAGGTACATTCTTCCCTAGTGTCACTATTGTGTATGAGTTTATTTTTTTTAAGAAGGGATGGAGGAGTTTGGGAAAATTTATAGATAAATATCAAATGGCCAACTCTCATGCTCATTATATTGATCTAGAAAGATTTTATGACCTCCTTAGGGAAAGAAGTAAGGCCAAGGATCACTCATAAACTGTATACTTCCTAGAGGATATAATCAGACATATGTTTTCATTACAAGAATAGGACATCAGGAAAGAAAAATGGATAGTTTATAGCAAGGTTTTGGATTTTGAGCCTAAGTATAACCCTTTGGTAGACAAGAAATATTGTGGAGACAAAATGGACATGTTGATGAATAACTTTGCTAGAATAATGCAAACTTTAAATGAGAAGAAGGGAATTTTGGCAAAGGCACACCCAAATAGATATACTAAAGTTGAAAGGAGAATAAATAACAAAATGGTTATGAATCTAGGATAGTATACATTGTAGAGAAGGGTTGGATATGTAGTGGCTTAGAATGTGTAGTATGTCCCTCCTTACAACAGGTCAAGACGAGAAAGCCCATCTAACACAAGTGCCCCCAAGAAATAGAGGTTAGAAAAAGGATCATCCTCTCAAGTAGGAGACTATTCACCATCCTAGACTCCACTTAGAAAAGATGATGAGGCATCTCTGAGAGAATAGGTAGGATAGATTGGAGGGGAGGGGGACATTGTGATCACAACTGTTGATTTTCAAGGAGTACCTAAAGAGCCTACAGTGCCATCTTTTCACCTTACTTTTTCTTACTACAGAGCTAGAGAGATAGACCCTATAATTGCACAAGCCTCTCAAAAATTTATTGATGATGAAAACTTTGTTAAGTCTAAGGCCTTTGCACAATTTTTGTGGAGAAAGAATATTGGACATTTTAAAACTAGGTGCAAGTCAATAAAGATAGAGCAACTAAGTAAGTTGGACTCTGAGATTGAGGAGGAGGTTAAGGCTAAATTCATGGAAGATTTTACATAATTGACCCTTGAGGGGGGAAGAAAATTATTAAAAGAGTCAGGTTTGTTGATATTGTCTGAGTGGGATATAGCTACTGCTATGATTTTTGACACTATTAGAAAAGAGAAGGATGTCCAATAAAAAATTGAAGACGAAATTTTGCAGGCACATTGGGGAGTGAAGTATAGCAATGACCACAAAGCATTGGTAATTTGGTATAAAACTAGAAGACAAGAAATCTCCATTGCACAACATATTGGTACTCGTATAGTATACAGAGTTGATGAAGTTGATAGCGAAGAGATAATTAAAATGACTAGATAAATCATAGATTTTGGGATAGTGGTGGTCGGAAAAGAAAAAATTAGATTCCTAAAACTCAATTCCATGTTTGAAGAAATACTAAAGGCATATGAGGAAAGAAGGAAGAGGATATACCTACTGGAGAATCAAGTATCCCAGATGGATAAGTACCTAGGAAAGAGGAAAGTGGGAGAATCTAGCAGACCTAGGATTGTTTACCCTCACCCCCCAGTCGAACTATTAATCTACTCTAATTGTAGAACTACTTGATACTTGACAAAGGCCATAATTCTATACTACATATGATTTTGAAGAAGAAAAGAATAATCTATGGGAATTGTAGGTTGAGTTGAATAATCAATATGAAGAAAAACTTAGAAAAATGATCTTATACTTAGTAGATAAGATTGACAGGCCAACATTCTATGACCAATTGGTGGGGATCCTAGATATGTGGAATGAGACAAGAAAATATGAAGACACCCTAAAGCCCATTGTGCAAAAATGGAGTGAAAGAGATAAAGATATTACTCTTATGTGTATCTCATTCATTAGTTTATCTTGTGAAAAAATAGAGAAAACTTTTGATATAACCAATAATCTGACAAAATTTGATGAAAAAAGGGTTATTATTCAAAAGAGAATAATGATTTTCCTTTGTAAATATATGGGAGATAAATTTGATATTTTTCCTAGGGCACTCAAAAGGATTGATAAAATAAAAGAAAATGAAGAGTGGGGGAAAGAATTGGATGATTTACTATGCCCCAGAATGAATAAAGTCATTAATGAAAAGGGACGTGTATTATGGGAAATGACCAATGAAGAATTTGTCAAAGTATAGTTGTTCTATAATACTATCATAAAAGAATTTTTTGAAATAATCAAAATATGGGGCTTTTTGATTAAAAAAACAATGTGAAATCTTAAATTTTGATTGGCTTGATGATATAATTTTCAAAAAATGGAGGGAAGACTTTGTGTCTTCAAATTAGATGGAAACAGAGGAAGAAAGTGTGGACTAGGATGAGAACCAAAGAGATGATACATCATTGCATGCAAAAGAAGACAAAGAAGAACAACCATCTCAAGTGGAAAGCATAGTGGTCCTAACTAATGATGTGGTAGAAGAGGACTCAGACATAACTGATGTTTTAATAGTACATGATAATGTAGGTGGAGATCATCAAGTTGTAGTGAACTTGCATGAATCAAAGCCAAACACATCATTAGAAAACTTGATGGCTACATACTCTGAGGAGTCATAATAGTAAAAAGAGCCAATCATGAAATTTGTAGCATTTGAAAGTGTAACAGAAAAAAGGCCCACCAAAAAGAATGTTACAATGTAAAGCTTTTCTGTTGCACAATTTTTTGTGCTTTATGTTAGTAAAAAATGTAAATATTTGTAATCTAAAGGACAACTATCAGTTCTCTATGCTTGAAGCTTGTTGCATCTCAGCCTATATAAGTGAGATCCCAAGGCTAGAGAAAAGGGGTCTGACTTATTACATAATTTTAGTTTTTACTAAGTTTTGTTCAGTCCATTTTATTGATGCAAACTTTCTGATGTGTTTTCTCTACCAATATCTAAGAATACATTGATATTATAGGATCTTAGTGTCTTTTCTTGAGATATTTTGAGTTTTATTACATTTGTTATCAATTTTCAAAGGAAATTAATGCAAAGATGAACTATCCCCATATCCTTTCTTGTTGAATCTTGTCTCCATTGTTATTACCTAGATATTTTGAGGTTGTATGAGAAAATATTTTTCAATTAAATCCAATTAAATCAAGTTGTATGTCAATTCACTATTGCCTTTAATTCAATAAATTAAGTAAATACTTTAGTGAAGCTGATAGGGTTTCCATGGTAATAGGAAGGATGTCTATAAGAATGATTTTAAGTGAGAATTATTTATAGTATTAATTTTAATGCAGTCAATTAGATCTGGAAATTGAATGGACTCTAAATCCCAATGGATGGTGCACTAATCTATTAATTTAGTCTGTAGATGAAAGATCATGAATAAGCATCAAGCTCAAAATCAAAATCAATTTTCCTTTATTATTTGAAGAATATCACAGTTGGTCAACACTTATTTGCATTTAATTTATGAGTCTTAAGTAGCTACTATTACCCAAAATTATCTATAAATCTAAGAACAATTGTGACCAATCTACTATAAGCGATGTCTATTATTGCAAAGTGTAATGGAGTGAATAAAATATGTATCTAGTATCATATTGAAAATCTTTCATCCCTTAGGTGCACTCACCTTGGTTTTGCAGAGCCTAAAGAGGAGAAAATCTTATATGATTTTGTTGAAGTTGGGTCCAGATTTGAAGAACAAATAACTATTTTTGGGAAGTAGTTAATCCTTAGGTTATTCTGATCTTTATTATCTTGATATTAAGTAAGTTGTCGCTTAATAGTTGAAAAACACCAATAGAATGCATTCATTCAATAATAGTCAGCTAAAAAGAAAAGGTTACGATCTTACAATGTCTTCTATGCCATAAGGTCATAAGATAAAAAGATCTAACTAGGTATGTTACAATCAAAACCTAGACCTCTGATGTTATGGGGATATGATGCCATGAAAAATTCTTTGATCATGTGATCAAGAAGCTTGAATGAAGGGGCTACAATGTCATGAGGATGTCATGTGACCATCAGGCTAAAAGATGAAGGCTATGATCTTATAGTGAGTCATAAGATTGTCAGTTCATGATATTAGGAGTATGGTTTAATTAAGCTAAGATGGATATCATAAGATGTGATGAGGCTGCAATGTTATGATAAAGACTAAAGACTTGAGATCTTCTAATGTTATGACTATGTTTTTCCATATGATCTTAGGGGCTAGTGATGTAGGTTTCAATCTTACAATTTTTGTTTACCATGAGATCATAAAGGTTAATGGTTAGACCACTGAAGCTACAAAGATGATTCATTAAGCTACCATCATGAGATTGTAGGGAAGATGCCCAACAAGGTAAGATGTTCTGCCAAGAATATTTGTTCATAGGATCGTAGCATTGCATCACCATAAGTCAACTTGGTTATAATAGAAATATTGTTGGGAGGATGCAAAAGATGGTGAACCCAACCTATGAAATAAAGATACATGGCTCCTACTAGGCAGTTAGTTAATTTTGACTAAGGTGGTAGAAATTGATCACATATCCAAAACTAGGAGATGAATCATCAGATATTTCTGATCAGTACCAAAAAAGAGTTTCATGATTAAGGGGAGTGGAAGAAACATAATTAGTTAAAGATTCCTTGCAACAAATATCACCTGGTGAATTTCATGATAACCTCCCTAGTTTTTACTAGAATACAGACTATGTAAAAATGTATTTTTCTAAAAATATTTGTATTCTTCCAATAATTTTTTCACATGTTTCCTTTCCATCTAAAGCTTGTTTCAATCCTTCTCTTTATAAGGATTTCCAAAATGTCGAAAAAGGGGCTATCTAGTTGAACTCTTGGAATTTTTATGCAAAATTGATGTTTTCATGATCTCTTCTAAGTCATTCATAGCCTTTTTTGCATTTTTTCTCTACACTCAGTCTAGAGGAATGTTGTGGGACTATTTTTGAAATCTAAATAAAGGAATAATTTAGAAGTCCTTATTGTGTCTTTGTTGCTTAAATTATTGATATGATATAACTTTTGTGATTCATTCTAAATCCCTGAGTCATTTGTCTCAGTTTTTATTTGCAAGTAGAGCTTTGAATGTGTTCATACATGTTATAAGTCATGAAGTTGTGCTTTATCTCAAATAGTTAACTATAAATGTCAACATTCCCCTTAACATCTTGTCTAAAATGTTTTCCTTCTTATGAAATACTTATGTATGAGTTTCTAGTGATCAATATTGTGCTTATTTCAACTATTTAGAAGTGTTTCATCATGTTAGTCTAGAAATAACCTCATATTAATGTTTGGTACATCACCCCTTTTATTATCAACATTTACTTTCAAGAAATCCTATTCTTTTTACCCTCAAGTTTATTTTTTGTCTGAAGAAGTAAATAGGTGAAACATCGTAAGGAACTAGCCTATAATCTAGAGATTCACTCCTAACCTTGGTACAATCACTACCTAGGAGTGTTTCCATGTTACTCGAAGTGATTGAATGTTAGAATTGCAATTTTCAGTCGAGGTGCAACTTCTAGAGATAATAGTTCTAATAGACTTATTTCAAATATCTTAATAGATTCCTTACATTATTATAAGTGCAAAATCTTTTAAAAGGGTAAGACCTAATAGTCTTAAACAATTTTCATAGAGTAGACCCCATACAGGGCATACCATCTGATATGATCAAAATTGTAACCTTAATAGTTAACTTTGTTGTTATAATAATGAAGATTTTTGGGTTTCATCCCCACCCCAATTTTACCTAGTATTTGAAGCATTTCTAGGTAACCAAAATCATTATGTTATGTGTTGATTATTTTCATGTATCTCATGCTTAGGTATATTTTGATTTAGCATTGCATGTTTATTTTTATAGTATAAGATCTAACGTGTAAGATAGATTAGGTGTAAATTGTTTTATCAGAGAAAAGTATTGTAGATCCTGATTCAACCCCCCCCACCCCCCACATTAAGATTTATAGCAATTGGTATCAGAGAAAAATTCTCTTGAAAAAGTGTAACACCTTGAGATGATCACATCTTCAAGACGTAGGAATACAAGATGGGAAAATTCATTGAGAACAACATGATTGAAATTTATATCATATTGCAATAACTTGAAGGAGCAAAAGAAGATTTAAGGAAATCCTTAAAGAAAAGAAAAGAAATGTTCATTTAGAAAAATGATAAACTATACCAGGAAGTTGATACATAAGGATTTCTTAACATTGGGAATAATGATGAAAGAAATGCAACAATAGTAGATCTACTAGAGAAGAAGAACATTCTGAACAAAGAAATCAACAAACTCAAACGAGAAAAATAAATTCAATCTGCAAGATTATTTGAAGTGACTAAACAAAAGAAGAAAGAAGAAGAAGATAGATTCATGGCTAAATAAGAAAAAAGATAAATGGTTTGTAGACTTGAAAATAGATCATTTGAGGTGCAGAAGCTCACAGAGAATTAGTTGGACATGATGAACTAGTTGTTAATTGTAAATCAGGAGGTTAACAGGAAGGACATGTAGATCAAAAATCTGAGACTACAAAGAGATCAAGTAAGAAATGAGTTAATATTAGAGAAATAACTACTTGAAATAATGCAAAACTAAGTGAAGTTTTTAGATACTTTGAGGAACTGATAAGATTACCAAGGTCATCTAATGAAACTTCTAGTCTAGGACATGACAAGAACTCTTCATCTTCTAAGGAAAGAGATTCATCAAAGAATGGCGAGAAAAGAAATGCAAAGTCTAAAGGAATACCTACTTATCATCATTGTGGTAAACTTGGACACACTAGTAACATATACAAGATAAAAAATGGTATGGAAAACCCTAAACCTAAGTTTACTTGTAATTGTTTTAATTGCAAGAATAAAGGACACCAAGCACATAAGCATAAATTAAAGCAAAGTGATGCACCCATTAGACATAGATTTGAAAGACATTGTTATAATTGTTAGAAATATAGAAATAGAGCTCATGAATGCAAATTGAAGGAAAAATTTAATTGCACATCTGAAATGTAAACACATGTACCTAAGAAAGTAAACTCTTACGATTGGGATTACAACACATATTATAATTGTCATTATTGTGGAGAGTATGGGAACATTCTAGAGAATTGGATAAAGACACATTTCTGAGGTAACTAAAAGAAATGGTTGAATGGAAGCCTAGTTTATTTTAGTTTTCTTAAGGTTTGACATGTTAGTAAGAACTACAAGACCTAAGCACCAATACCAAATAATGGAAACAATAAAGAGAAAGGGAATGGTGACATAAAGAAAACATGGAAAGAGATAGTGGAAGATGGAATTAGTGCAGAAAGAAAAGTTGATATAACCAAATATAATGGATTAGGTGATCACACCTCATCTAACTAAGGTGTAATGATAATCTTTTAATAGTATCATGATGATGTATGTTAGTACATAGATCTATACAGATGGTATGGCACAAGTTATAGTCAAAATACGAGTTCATGTATTTAACATAATAGAAAAAAGCATATTAGAGAATTGGATTGTATGACTTAAGGAATTATTTTGGTGACAAAATAATTACTAAGTCATGATGGGCTGAAATTATAGATTATCAACATGTAGTTTCAAATGGCATCGTCTCCTAGTTTAAAATGGCATAATCTCTAACTTTGAGTGAAAAGTTGAAGAGGAGAAACACAAAAATTGTGAGGAATGATTAGTGTCCCCCACCTAATTTCAAGGATTGTTCAAATTTAAAAGTAATAGAAGACAAAATTAGTGCTCTATCATCAATTCCACCAAGGGTTCTAATAATTCAGGATGTATGAACTTGTTACATGAGAAAAACTAGAGAAGTCAGATATTTTTGAGTTGAGAACAACTTATGAGAAGTTGTGTGACAACAGAGTATTAAAGGAGGAGTATAATATTGTTTCTAAGAAAGGGGTTACTGATGCCTTGGGTTTTTTTAAAGTCTTCCAACTGGAATGGATATTCACTACATAAAGGTATGGTTAGAAGGTGATCCAATTAAAATTAAAAAGGCCATCATACGTCAAGTAAATGGATACCCTATCCTAGATAGACCAAAAACAATATTGAGATGTACAATGAGATGCACAATAAGAAATTAAGTTGAGAAATTGACAAAAATTAAATAGAATGGCTGAGGTATGTCAATCAATGGGATTGATGACCCTGTTGTCAAATTTATAGTATAAGTTTTTGCACATAATTTTTATCAATTGAGTCAAGTGAATAGTATAACATGCAATGCAGTGGACTAGGGTTAACAAATTATTAAAAAGGATCACATTTCTTGGTGACTTGCAACTACAACAATTGACAGAGAATCTTGGAGCTATAAGGAAAGTGAAGAATAAATTGTGTAAGTTTGGTGCCCTATTAGTTTATATATTTTTCTATATACAAAATCCATTTCCTATGGTCAGCCTAGTAGAATGGGATAGGAGTAGGATAGCTATGGAGAAAATAAATTACTTGATAAGTTAACTAGGAGAAATTTTTGGGGTGATTATGGATAACTATTTTGAGAGATTCAAGAATAAAATGAGAAATCGTACGTGGATTCCCAAATCTATTTCAAATAAGTATTTTAATGATATATGTTTCATGTTGGACATAGATTTTGTTTATTCAAAATTTTTACTACCTAGAGTTATGTGGTTAAGGCCAATGCCTTATGAGGTAAATATTGATGAAGTCATAGTAGTAGTGATTGCACTTTTTTTAAAGGATATTGATGTGAATGTTGTGTCATTCAATGCATATAACATAATAAAGGAACAAATAAATACAAAGACAAGTGATCCCAATAAAGATAAGAAAATAAGACACTTAGAGGTCTTGAGGGAAAAGATGACAAAGGGGAAGGATCTAAACATGTAGTTGAAGCCAAGGAATTGAAAGGAAAAGAGTTATCTATTACTGAGCCCAAGGAAACAAATCACAAGTAAATAATAATTGTTGATCCAAAGGTTAAAGAATATCTCAAGAAAGTTGTGTACAAGGTTGTCACACACCAAGATCACAAAAGTAGAATATTAAAAAAACCAAGAGAAGCTTGAAAAAAATATGATAGGTATGATGATACAATTCAAATCTACACCTATAGATTTAGGAAAAGGAATTCCCAAAATTTTGTATAATAAAGTTGATGCATTGTTGAAGTGGGCATTATCCATTGAAATACAGATCAAGGAGACCATGTTAGCAAAAAAATGATTGATTTAGGGAAGACACATATGTTTATAGCCCTAAAAGATTTTGTGAAGAAATTTATGCCTAAGGAGAGGGCTTATAAAATTTTGATGAATAAAGCTCATGAAGTTGAGCAAGAGAGTATAAATATATGGAAGGAAGCATTTGATTTTCTCAATCCATTGGTTATTAAAGAAGATGGGGAAGAAAAAGAAAGAGATGGAGAAGTTAAGGAAGAAGAGGATGATGTAGCAGAAGTTAAAAAACATGTAGAGGAAATTAGGCAATTGGTAGAAGAATGTAAACAACAAGATGTTGTCACAATGGAGGATATTCTTGATTCATCCCCATAGGATCAGAATGTGTTGACTAAAGAAGATCTTAAAGATGTTGAATTAGATACATCTCTACCAAGAACCAATCCAATGTTACTACAAATCAAGGATCATCCAAGAATTGAATGTGCCAAAACTTATAATTTTCATTTTACATTAGTTATTATTGATACAAGTTTCAAGAAACAAGGCAAGGCTATAATTGTGTTTCCACAATATACTTGTATCCCAATGGGCCATATAGTTGCAAAGGTTGAAGAAGAGAAAGAAAAATATATTGTAGAAGAAGGAGAGAAACCCAAAGAACAAGAGGCTATACAATATCTTATAAAACTACCAATTGCCAAGTCAACTAAGATACTAATTGTTACACTTGAACAATAGGTTATGTCTACTCAATAGGAGCATAAATAGGTATCTAGATCAATTATAAAGGGTAAACAATTGTAGATATCACTACCTAGTAATACAACCCCTTGATCTCGGATAGTGGAACAATTAGATGAGATGATAGAAGAGTCAATAAGTCTATATGAGGTAATCACTTTACCCATGTATGGATTAAATAATTTGACAATGGAACAATTGAAAGAGTTGCAAACTTTGCTGAGCTATAAGGAAAAACAAGAACAACAAAGAAGAGAGCACATACAGAAGTATGTATTACATAACATTAATGACATTCTTGTTGATGCATTTGGAATCAGTGACATTGATAGTCAACATCCAATTTTAGATTAGTTAGTGTACATAATTGACAAAGTTCAAATAGATGATATTGAGACCAATGATAAATTTTTACAATGGTTTGAGAGAAACTATGTACACAAAGTTTTGGAGAAAGTCTCTAGGGAACTTGTAACCAAACAAGTGGAGCTTTCTAATTTAGTCAAACAGTTGGAGGAAATTTTGAAGATTATTCATTCTTTATATATTAAGCTTTTTTATGTTGAGTTCTTCATATTGGAGAATTAGCAATCAATTGATATGATTCATTAAGATATGAAGGCATGTTCATATTCATTGGTAAGGAACGCAAGTTCAAGCTCACCTTCATATAATAAGTTCACATTTGATCAAGAGAGGTTATCCGAGGTACTAGCTAGAGATAGTGCCATAAGGAAAAAATTGATCTCTATTCAATTCATGCTACTACCACATTTGGAGATCATTCCAAAGGAATTATCTATAGCTCAGAGTCTATTGAAGAAAGATACACATTTTTAAAGTGTTGAGAGCTTATTTGATCTAGCGTCTAAGCTATAGATTCATACTCAAGCCATGAACTTCACAAGAGATAGGTGGAATATAGGACTTGAATAGATTTTGGCTACTCATCAAAAAAATTTTGATAAGTACAAGTTAACCACAACAAATCCCAAGCCATAAGTGCCAAAAACAAGGGAGAAATATCTAGAGAGGAAATACCTTATGAAATATCTACATGATACATAAGAAAAGGGGAAATATAAAAGATGACAAAAATAAAAGACATCATTATCATATGGAACAAAATTAGATATGTTAGACATGTATATACTTTATAGAAGAGGTTACATTTTTGCAGACCAAGTTACAGTCTTAGGGGGGGGTATTATTTTTGCATGGAAAGCTAATTCATGAAAAGTTGTTTTCACCACTAAAGTCAAAGGTGTGGATTTTTTATCTCTATTCCTAAGTTTCCTATTAGTGTCTAACACTTATTCATTTCCACAGTGGCATTGGATAGTCATCACTATGATTGAGCCATCTAAGGAAGGTTGAGCTACAAAGGACTTGTATATTATTCAACACATGTCAAGCAAGTCAAAGTTTGTAGATCATCAAACCCCAATTGAGACTAAGAAAGCATATAACTTGAGTAAAATAGTTGAGATAGAGAAAGTAGAAAGTTATTTATTGTCGAGTGAACAAAATATGTTGAGCGAGTAGAAGTTGAGTGATAGCATGAATGTTAGTTATGATTGAGAATTGAAACATTCAAGTGTCAAGTAAACCAATATTGACATATGAGTTTGTAAATGCTTAAATTTTTGACAATATGGCTAGATAGATGTATGAGTGTTGTCATTTATGGAAATCTATATTTTTGATATGTCATGATTTTATCAGAGTTAGAAAATTGTCTAAGTGTTAGATGGGTTGCAGCAGTATAGAAACAATTTTGGTATGTATGGTTGCCAGATTTTGAGCTAACACATGTATAATTGAGGGTAAAAATTTGATAGCATCATGATGATGTATGTTACTACATGGACCTATATAGATGGTATGGCATAAGTTACAGTCAAAATATTAGTTCAGGTATTTAATAGAATAAAATAGAGCATATTAGAGAATTGGATTGTAGGACATAAGGAATTATTTTGGTGAAAAAATAATTACTAAGTCATGATGAGACAACATTTTGATTCTAGATATTGGAATCAAAATACTAAGGAATATTGTATGTTACAATTTAAACCACAACTCTAGAGTATACTCAGTGCTAGTTAAACTTTTTCATCTGACATATGTTATTGTAGTTGAAAGAAAGAAAGTACATATGTATGAGATTGTCATAGTACAGTTGTTGGACAATATTGTGAAGTTGAAGAAGTCCAAGAATGCAATCTTTAGATTTGAATCTCTATTAACACACCTATTTTTCTTTACAACTAAGCAATTCCTTAGTATGACAAATTAGGGTAGAAATGAATGTTCAATGAAGAGGGTTATGTAGTGTTATAGTGTGAGGCCTCGCCTCGATCCTTTGTAACCTTAGTTATTACTTTATCATTTTGATACTCACGACTCGAGATGTCGAGACATTATCCGATACTTGAACATATTATATTATTTCATGTTGTGTGATGTTATTTTCAAATATTTGAGTTCGTCATTTAATGTTTTATGTATATAGATGAATTTAGTAAAATGAAGGATTAACACATTGATTTTGGAATCTTTATGATGAAAGTAGGATGCAAGAAACCTTGATTGATGTATGTTTCAATTTATGTGAATTTCTGATACGTATATATGTACATGTGATTTTTGGGACTACTGATGTGTGCAATAAGTGTGCAAATATTTTAGCTGAGAAAATTGACAGAGGAAAAGAACTGATCTCTATGTGCTCATTTTGGAAACCTTGTTGTTTGTAATTCAAGTATTGTATCGTGAGATGTATGCATGTATCTCCTTGTGATCAGTAAATGTTAATGTTCATAACTATGTTCTGTTAGTGTCACCTGACACTCGTGAAATTGTTTGTGCTCCTCAGCATGCTAGTTAGGGTTAGCTTTGTAACCCATGGACCTAAGTCATATTAAGTTAGTGTCTCTTTGCTAATTTGGTTCTTAATTGAGTTTAGTCACCCTAATCCAAATTAGTGCTTAATCTGTATAGTAGAGTTGTTAGTTGGTCCTAATTATTTCTTAGGCTTTGTTTAACTCTAAACTTATTACTAATGCTTCAAATCATGAAATTATTATACCCAAAGGGTATGGGTATGGGTTAGGGGTCTTTTCCAACCCCTAAGCCCCTTTTGTTGACTTTTGAGGTCACTCAAAAAGTCTTTTTTTGCCCTTGTGCGAAAATTGACCATGGTTATCTTGAGTTACCTCACCTCACCTCCATTTAGGGTTTAACCATTGTGTGAGTTTAGTTAGGAGTTTCTAGAATTGTAAGCGGGTGGGGGTAGTTATTCATCCCTTTGGTGGTTGAGTTTGAAGCTTATTTAGAGGCCCTTTCTTGGTCTAGTGGAGGTGGTTACCCAATCTCTACATTTAGAGAAGAGTTCTTGAGGTTTGAAGGAAGGAGAAGGAAACTCTACTCAAACTTGTTCATTGCCATTACCTCCTTGTAAAGGTTGGAATCCTCATCTCCCTTATTCAGATTTCATTCTTGTTTCATGCTTATGCTACCGTGTTGTTGTTTCAATGTTTGTATGTTTGTGGGTATGTTGGGAAGCTTTGAAAAACCATGTTTTTTTTTTTATGATTTCCTTTTATGTTTATGTTGAAATTTTGAGATTTTCTTGCATGGGAGTTTTGGTATTACTCACCCTTGGATAGGGCAGAAGTGACCAATTTTTGGGAAAGGTCTGTTTAGTTGGACTCCAACCAGTGTAGAGTCTCTTCTCAGAATGAGAAGAGGGAGAAAGGGTAGGGTGTTATGGGCCCCTACCTGTCAGCACAAACCTTGTATGATTATGGTATGTTGAAATGGAAGAACGGAAGTTCTTGGTATATAGCCCCGATTGGGCATATGTTTGGTGTTGTGCTTGACTTCTCCTGGTTGGAAGAATCCACCTTTCCCTAGTTTTGATTCATTGTGAATCCTATTGTGTAAACCATGTATGATTATGCTTGCTTGATTGTCTCTTGGTTATGCTTGTGGTCACCTGATCAGATTATGTTCCCTCCACGATTCTCAAAAATGTGATGCAGAAAAAGATAAATACCCCTTGATAAGGGCCATGAAGGAAACTTATTTTGGATGGTTGAAAATTTGGAGATTGGAATCCTATGATTATTGTATTTCTATTTTGTTGTAGTAGCCATGACGCTGGGTTTTATTCCTGGTTCTTTCCCGACTGAGCCCTTGAATTAGGTTGATAATAAAATAAGTGATTGAGTAAATTTTGCTTCTCTTAAAATTTTTGTATTCTATGTTGTCATATGAATGTGTATCAAAGATAATATTAAACAATGATGTTCAATTATGCAAGATTCAAATTGTAAATGAATGGTATTTCCTTTGAGTTTGGTATGATTTAGTTTATGGATGGTTGTGTTAAAAGTGAATTTGCAAGAACATGTAGGAAAGAATTATGTCAAGATATCCAAACTTAAATCTGAAAACACGATAGAGGAAAGAACTTGGTGTGTTTTGATACTCCCATCAAAATGAATAGAGCATTATCATTTTAATCTCTTTATTGTCTCAATTGCCTTAAGACTAGTTTAGTCACTATGTTATTCCAATTTTGCTCCATCAGTTATAATAGATAGTTAAATGAATATGTAGATTATTATTTCATGTAATGTGGTATCATTGAAATGCATAGTATTCAGGGATCATAGAAATTATCAACTCAAAATTCATAAGAGATTTATGTAGGTTTGATGATCTTGCAATAGTGATTTTGTTGAGCATGATACATAATAGGTGATAAGTTAATATCATTATGTATTAAAAACACCAATCCTATAAAATTTCGTAGCAATACTTAAACCTACAAGCAAGTTTCAAATGCATGGAAATTAAGAATAAGACCTGTAGTAGCACATATATCACTCTGGAAATTGTATGGCAAAAAAAAAAAGAGTTCATACTATTACAGTCTAATATTATAATGGACCCTCCATAATTTAAAACCAATATCCTAAATATCCTAACTCTTACCTATAAAACTTTTTATGGTTAATGCTCTACTTTTTTCTCCTTGGACGTCACCTTTTTAATACATTAAATATGCTTTTTGTTGTTGTTTTGAGCAAGTCAATAGTCATCATGAAAGATGACATCACCTGCAAAGTCTCCTTGTTTAGGACGTTGTCTTTGGTTGAGTGTAGGGTTGCTTTAATTTATTTTTACTTTAGCTTATCCCTCTTCTCCACCAATCTCCATGGATGGGAGTCCTTTATTTTTTACATGCTGACCCACATACTTGGCCAAGTCTCCTTGGGGTTGCGTGTTACAGACCCTCATTTTGCGTAGACTATTTTGGGCTGCATGGAGAGCATGGGGAACCGTGGGGAGGGGTTAGGTGGGTTTAGTGGGTTAGTAAGGTTTTTGGATTAGATTAGTAGGTTAGTAGGATATGCTTAGTTGTTAGTAGTTTAGGTTAGATTAAGTTATAGTGTTTAGTATAGCTTTTAAGTTAAAATTAGTTAGTTTTAAATTTTAAGATTAGTTTAAGATTTAGTTAGTTATTTATTTATTTAATTTTAGTTTCTTTATTAATATTTTCTAATAGTTAGTTTAAAATGTAATCTTAATTGTTAAGTAATAAGTTGTGTTAGTTTAGGTTAGATGTTGTGTTATTTTAAAGTTAGTAGAAAATTAAGTTAGCTTACTATTATATTGTTTTAATGTAATGTAGTTTAGATTTTAATTAGTTGGTAATTGTAGATATATGTATATTCTAGTTTAGTTTAGCTATAATATAGTTTTAATTTGGCGTTAATAGAATGGTGATCTTATTAGAATTAAAAGGGTAAGCTTAATTTTTGTTATAAATTGTGTATCATGCTAAATTATAGTTTCTATCATCATTTAACTTGTAGAACTATAATTCTCTTCTAATGTTTTCTTTTAACTAGTTTTAATGTATTATTCATTTATATTTAGTCAATACGTATTAGATTTAGTTAGTTTTGTTCTTAGATTAATTTAGTTGTTTTTTATCAAATGTTAGATAATTTTCAATTAGCTTTAGATTAATAATTATTAGTTGAGATCAGTCTACATATTATGTTGATTAAAATCTGGATTAGTATTAATTATGTTAGTTTGGTAGTGTTTCTTTTTATATATGCATTTGTAATTAAATGGTTATGTAGCTAAGTGTTAATCGATTAAGTTTTAAATCTGTTTAGTAAATTAGCTTATTTTAAGGGTCATTGGTTAATTAAAACAAGTTTTTAAGTAGATTTTAATTGCTTAGATATTTGACCCAACAATCTCGTAGTCATCTGCACTTTTAATGTAAACAATTTTAACTATGATGTTGTATAAGACATGTAAGAACATAAGTTACCATTATAAATCTTAGAACAATGTTTTAATATCTTATCGATGTAATCATCCTCATGTTATTATCCTTAGACATAATGTAGAGAACCTGTACTTGAAATGTTATCTCAATCTTTTCTCTTAGAGCATTTTAATTAACAAAAAAAATAAAAATTAATTGTGGTTTTGCCCTCATATTTTGGGCATGACATTTTGGTATCAGAGCTCATGTTTCAACACTAGGAACCTTAAACCCTTACGCTTCTTAAACTTAAAACTAAACATTAAATTGTGTAGGATGCCTCCTGTTACTCGAAGCAACCCACGAGGCAGAGGTCGTAGGGAAAGAGGTGGTAGAGTGGGATAGGGGGATGGACCACCTCCACCACCACCACCACCGAACCCAAATCAAGACATTATTGATGCACTTCAGACTTTGATCAGTGTAGTTCAGAAGAGGGTGGTACCGATAGTTCAGCTAGTTCAGTAGATTCCAGTAGTGGAAGCAGATTGACTCGGAGGAGGCAGGCCCAGAGGTAGAGAGAGGACTAGGAGTCCCCCACTGAGATAGTTAGAGGGGCAGGATGAGCATGAAGGTGAGCCAATACACTAGAGAGGACCCCCACTTCTCAGACCTCCTAAACATATAGGAGATGATATCAGGGAATTGATTCGACTTGGGCAACCATTATTTACTGGTTCTACTGAGGGGATAGTAGCAGAGGCATGGTTGCAAAGCCTACAGTGGTGCTTTGGATTACGACCCTATGGGAGTAATCTAAAGGCATGCCTAGCAGTTCATCAGTTGAGAGGGGATGCCTCCAATTGGTGTCATCAAGAGGAGATCATAGGTGGAGTGAGGATGGATACCCTCACATGGGAGTTTTTCCTAGAAAGATTTCGAGAGAGGTACTTGTCAGAGAATTTCTAATAAAAATAGATGGAGGAGTTCCATTCTCTTTATCAGAGAGGTCTTACAGTGGCACAGTATGAGAGCAGGTTTTTCAAGCTCCTTCCTTATGTGGAATACATGAAGGACGAGAAACTACGGGTACATTGCTTTATCATGGGGCTGAATTTCTCACTTCAGGGTCTAGTTCATATGGCCTTCCCTACCACCTTCAGACAGGTAGTGGAGATAGCACTAGTGGCAAAGGATACTTGATGCAGACAAGAATCACGGGATCGGTCTCAGAAATTAAACTCTACCTGACAGAAACCCCCTTGGAAAGGGAATCAAAATTATACACCAGGGTCCTCTAAGGGCCAACCACCTCAGTAGCAATAGCAGGAATTCTCACAGGGTTACCAGGGCTCCAAGCCCAAGTAGTGGTAGTTACAGCAGGATCAGAAAGTACATACCCAACAGTCACAGTCAATGCAGACTTAATAGTCTTCTAGGGGTGGTTACAGTGGGTCTAGCAGATCAAGAGGCCCACAGTAGTCAGGATCATAGGATACATGATCTTATACCTGAGGGCCATGCTATACTTGTGGTGGCATGGGTCATTTAGCTAGAGAGTGTCCGCATGGACAATCATCCAGTGGTCAGAGAGGGGCTTTTTCAGAGCTAATAGTTAGAGACATGGGCAGGTCCCATAGAGTTTTTGCAGTGGTTGACAACTGATAGTTTGAGCATCAGGGTATAGTTATTGAGGCTACAGGTGGAGTTGGTCAGCCAGTTAGCACTAGAGATTATCCATATTATTGCCCGACAGACCTTAGCTCCTCGAGGTCGAGAGCTAGACCAAGTAAGGGTCTAGTGGGAATGTTGCGATGAGGTCACAATTTCTTGGGAGGATGCAGCACGGATGCGATCTCGATACCCTTGTCTTTTGATGAACTCCAGGAGGAAGTTCATGCCTAGTGGGGGAGGATGTGAGGCCTTGCCTCGATCCTTCATAGCCTTAGTTATTACTTTATCATTTTGATACTCACAACTCGAGATGTTGAGACATTATTTGATACTTGAACATACTATATTATTTCATGTTGTGTGATGTTATTTTCAAATATTTGAGTTCATCATTTAATGTTTTATGTATATAGATGAATTTAGTAAAATGAAGGATTAACACATTGATTTTGGAATCTTTATGATGAAAGTAGGATGCAAGAAACCTTGATTGATGTATGTTTGAATTTATGTGAATTTCTGATACGTATATATGTACATGTGATTTTTGAGACTACTGATGTGTGCAATAAGTGTGCAGATATTTTAGCTGAGAAAATCGATGGAGGAACAGAACTGATCTCTATGTTCTAATTTTGGAAACCTTGTTGTTCATAATTCAAGTACTGTATTGTGAGATGTATGTATGTATCTTCTTGTGATCAGTAAATGTTAATGTTCGTAACTATGTTCTATTAGTGTCGCTTGACACTCGTGAAATTGTTTGTGCTCCTTAGCATGCTAGTTAGGGTTAGCTGTGTAACCCATGGACCTAAGTCAAACTAAGTTAGTGTCTCTTTGCTAATTTGGTTCTTAATTGAGTTTAGTCACCCTAATCCAGATTAGTGCTTAATCTGTATAGTAGAGTTGTTAGTTGGTCCTAATTATTTCCTAGCCTTTTTTTGGCTCTAAACCTATTCCTAATGCTTCAAATCATGAAATTATTATACCCAAAGGGTATGGGTATGGGTTAGGGGTCTTTTCCAACCCCTAAGCCCCTTTTGTTGAGTTTTGAGGTCACTCAAAAAGTCTCTTTTTGCCCTTGTACGAAAATTGACCATGGTTATCTTGAGTTACCTCACCTCACCTCCATTTAGGGTTTAACCATAGTGTAGGTTGAGTTAGGAGTTTCTAGAATTGTAAGTGGATGGGGGTAGTTATTGATCCCTTTGGTGGTTGAGTTTGAAGCTTATTTAGAGGCCCTTTCTTAGTCTAGTGGAGGTGGTTACCCAATCTCTACATTTAGAGAAGAGTTCTTGAGGATTGAAGGAAGGAGAAGGAAACTCTACTCAAACTTGTTCATTTCCATTACCTCTTCGTAAAGGTTGGAATCCTCATCTCCCTTATTCAGATTTTA
Source organism: Cupressus sempervirens (assembly GCA_028749045.1). Lineage (NCBI taxonomy): Eukaryota > Viridiplantae > Streptophyta > Pinopsida > Cupressales > Cupressaceae > Cupressus > Cupressus sempervirens. The sequence continues at coordinate 179,657,112 of CM053786.1, read as the reverse complement.
TTCTTGTTTCATGCTTATGCTACCGTGTTGTTGTTTCAATGTTTGTATGTTTGTGGGTATGTTGGGAAGCTTTGAAAAACCATGTTTTTATTTTTGATGATTTCCTTTTATGTTTATGTTGAAATTTTGAGATTTTCTTGCATGGGAGTTTTGGTATTACTCACCCTTGGATAGGGCAAAAGTGACCAATTTTGGGAAAGGTCTGTTTAGTCGAACTCCAACTAGTGTAGAGTCTCTTCTCAAGATGAGAAGAGGGAGAAAGGGTAGGGTGTTATGGGCCCCTACCTGTTAGCACAAACCTTGTATGATTATGGTATGTTGAAATGGAATAATAGAAGTTCTTGGTATATAGCCCCGATTGGGCATTTGTTTGGTGTTGTGCTTGACTTCTCCTGGTTGGAAGAATCCACCTTTCCCTAGTTTTGATTCATTATGAATCCTATTTTTTAAACCATGTATGATTATGCTTGCTTGATTGTCTCTTGGTTATGCTTGTGGTCACCTGATCAGATTCTGTTCCCTCCACGATTCTCAGAAATGTGATGCAGAAAAAGATAAATACCTCTTGATAAGGGCCATGAAGGAAACTTATTTTGGATGGTTGAAAATTTGGAGATTGGAATCCTATGATTATTGTATTTCTATTTTGTTGTAGTGGCCATGACGCCGAGTTTTCTTCCTGGTTCTTTCCCGGCTGAGCCCTGAATCAGGTTAATAATAAAATAAGTGATTGAGTAAATTTTTCTTCTCTTAAAATTTTCATATTCTATGTTGTCATATGAATGTGTATCAAAGATAAGATGAAACAATGATGCTCAATTATGCAAGATTCAAATTGTAAATGTATGGTATTTCCTTTCAGTTTGGTATGATTTAGTTTATGGATGGTTGTGTTGAAAGTGAATTTGCAAGAACATTTAGGAAAGAATTATGTCAAGATATCCAAACTTAAATCTGAAAACACGATAGAGGAAAGAACTTGGTGTGTTTTGATACTCCCATCAAAATGAATAGAGCATTATCATTTTGATCTCTTTATTGTCTCAATTTCCTTAAGACTAGTTTAGTCACTATGTTATTCCAATTTTTCTCCATCAGTTATAATAGATAGTTAAATGAATATGTAGATGATTATTACATGTAATGTGGTATCATTTAAATGCATAGTATTTAGGGATCATAGAAATTATCAACCCAAAATTCATAAGAGATTTACGTAGGTTTGATGATCTTGCAATAGTGATTTTGTTGAGCATGATACATAATAGGTGATAAGTTAATATCATTATGTATTAAAAACACCAATCCTATAAAATTTCATAGCAAGACTTAAACCTACAAGCAAGTTTCAAATGCATGGAAATTAAGAATAAGACCTGTAGTAGCACATATATCACTCTGGAAATTGTATGGCAAGAAAAAAAAGAGTTCATACTATTATAGTCTAATATTATAATGGACTCTCCATAATTTAAAACCAATATCCTAAATATCCTAACTCTTACCTATAAAAATTTTTATGGTTAATGCTCTACTTTTTTCTCCTTGGATGTCACCTTTTTAATACGTTAAATATGTTTTTTTTTGTTGTTTTGAGCAAGTCAATAGTTATCATGAAAGATGACATCATCTGCAAAGTCTCCTTGTATGGGACGTTGTCTTTGGTTGAGTTTGGGGTTGCTTTAATTTGTTTTTACTTTAGCTTATCCCTCTTCTCCACCAATCTCCATGGATGGGAGTCCTTTGTTTTTTACATGCTCACCCATGTACTTGGCCAGGTCTCTTTGGGGCTGCATGTTGCAGACCCTTATTTTTCGCAGACCATTTTGGGTTGTGTGGAGAGCATGGGGAACCGTGGAGAGGGGTTAGGTGGGTTTAGTTGGTTAGCAAGGTTTTGGGATTAGATTAGTAGGTTAGTAGGATATGCTTAGTTTTTAGTAGTTTAGGTTAGATTAAGTTATAGTGTTTAGTATAGCTTTTAAGTTAAAATTAGTTAGTTTTAAATTTTAAGATTAGTTTTAGATTTAGTTAGTTATTTATTTATTTAATTTTAGTTTCTTTATTAATATTTTCTAATAGTTAGTTTAAAATGTAATCTTAATTGTTAAGTAATAAGTTGTGTTAGTTTAGGTTAGATGTTGTGTTATTTTAAAGTTAGTAGAAAATTAAGTTAGCTTACTATTATATTGTTTTAATGTAATGTAGTTTAGATTTTAATTAGTTGGTAATTGTAGATATATGTATACTCTAGTTTAGTTTAGCTATAATATAGTTTTAATTTGGCGTTAATAGAATGGTGATCTTATTAGAATTAAAAGGGTAAGCTTAATTTTTGTTATAAATTGTGTATCGTGCTAAATTATAGGTTCTATAATCATTTAACTTGGAGAACTATAATTCTCTTCTAATGTTTTCTTTTAACTAGTTTTAATGTATTATTGATTTATATTTAGTCAATACGAATTAGATTTAGTTAGTTTTGTTCTTAGATTAATTTAGTTGTTTTTTATCAAATGGTAGATAATTTTCAATTAGCTTTAGATTAATAGTTATTAGTTGAGATTAGTCTACATATTATGTTGATTAAAATCTGGATTAGTATTAATTATTTTAGTTTGGTAGTGTTTCTTTTTATATATGCATTTGTAATTAAATGGTTATGTAGCTAAGTGTTAATCGATTAAGTTTTAAATCTATTTAGTAAAGTAGCTTAATTTAAGGGTCATTGGTTAATTAAAACAAGTTTTTAAGTAGATTTTAATTGCTTAGATATTTGACCCAACAATCTTGTAGTCATCTACACTTTTAATTTAAACAATTTTAACTATGATGTTGTATAAGACATGTAAGAACATAAGTTACCATTATAAATCTTAGAACAACGTTTTAATATCTTATCGATGTAATCGTCCTCATGTTATTATCCTTAGACGTAATGTAGAGAACCTGTACTTGAAATGTTATCTCAATCTTTTCTCTTAGAGCATTTTAATTAACAAAAAAAGAAAATAATAATAAATAAATTTTAATTGTTTTTTTGCCCTAATATTTTGGGCATGACATATAGGACAAGATTAAATAATGTTAGTGATACTAACATTGATAGAATGATGAAGAGCTTCCAATATAAGATGAAGATGAGATTTAGAATCCCTCCTTAAATGGTGGAGAAATATAAGGATGAGATATGTTTTATTGTAGAAATTAATACTACATGTATGAAGGTAGTTGAGCCTAGGGGTAATTTTATTGAACCCATGGGATATGAAATGAGTGAAGAACTCATTGAAGGCTACATGTAGATCATATTGCAGTCAGAGAAGGACACTAAATGTTCTAGATGGGGTACCTATGAAGAAAAGATGAGGGAAGTTCATTTTGAACTTCACATAAAAGAGATTAAGAAGATTGTGGAGAAGAAAATTGAATCCATTCTTAAAGAATCCAATAGGAAAAGATAGCAATTTAATGAGATCAAAGGTATAGATTCATAGATGAAAACCAATGGGTAGACTAGAACTTTGGTAGCTACACCTATTGTATTTGTAGCTCCAACTATGTATATGACAGTAGTAGAGCCTACTACAAAAAAATTTAATGCACCTTATGCAATAGTTACACAGGTCATACCAGTTAGATTACAATGTGAGTAACCAAAGAGGAAGTCCAAAGATGAAGTATCCATTGCATAGAGAAAACCAAAAGGATTGGTGAAGGTTAAAAAAGAACGTACACCACCTACAAATAAAAGGGTCAAGAAAACCACCAGTAGACCTAGAAAGAGGAGAAACACACTTCAAATAAGTAATTCTAAGGAATCAAATGAAGAAGTTGGAGAAAAGCTAGTTGAACAAGTAGTTGGAGAAGGAAGGACACCAACCAACAAGAAAGTTTGGAAACCAAAGGTAGAAAATCCAAACATGCAGATAATAAACAATGATTATTTTGTTTAGTTGAATAAATATCATTGCTTGTATAGTAACATGGATAGAAGGCATCTAGAGAATGCCATAGTGAGATATATGATCTTGAGAAACAAGAAATTTGATAGCATTCAGAATAAGATTCCAAAAGATATATAAAATAGGTTACTAAAGAGGAAGAAAAGAGTAGTAGAGGAAGATACAAAGTTAACAAATAACATGATTAATAATTTATGTGAAGCTAGCACAAAGGAATATTTGCATAGAATTTTGAGATATATTGAACCTTTGTTGAGGAAAAAAAGAAGAGTGATTCTTCTTATGCGAGTTAACTATGAAAATTTTAAGAAGGAAAAATAAGAAGCCATGGTAAAATTTATGACTTCTATGCCTAAGATCACCAAGGATAGTGCACAACCAAAAATAGCTAGTCTAGTGTATGTGGAGGCTAGTACTCCCACTGATGGTGAAGAAGAATCCAAAGAGGAAAAACAAGCACATTCACCTCCTCATATGGTTACTGGTATTGAATCTATGCAAGTGGATAGTATGCACATAACTATAGATTCCAAGGAAAATCCTTTTGCAAAATATGGGGCCAACATTGTTGGCAATATCACTTCCTATTCAAGATCTAATGAAGAGGGTGACAAAGATGCAAAGGAAAATGTAGAAAATAAAAGGACAAAAAAGGATAGAAGAAGAGGAAAGGAAGGAACAAGAGAATATGAAAGAAGTTGAAAGAAGAAAAGAACAAGAAGTTAAAAGAATTGAAAATTAAAAGACGATTGAAGAGGAAAGGAAGAAAAAGAAAGAGGAAGAGATAAAGGAAGAACGAAGAAAGAGAGAAGAAAAGGACAAAGAAGAAGAAAGAAGAAAAGAAGAGGAGAAAATAAAGGAAGCAGAGAAGGAGAAGAAACATTAGAAGAAGAAAGAAGGAAACCTAAGGATGAAAGTAAGAGAGAAGAAGAGAAGGAGAAAAGGAGACAAGAGGAAGAAAAGAAGAGTACAAAACTCAAATCAATTGTACTAATGTCAAAAACAACTCCAATAGTAGCAGCAACAACAACAACAATATCTATTGATGACGATGATCAGAAAGGATTAATGAGCTCTTTGAGAAAATCACTTGAAAAGAAAAAAAAATAGTGAAGCCTTTGGAAAGAATGTTGACATAAGTCTTACAGAGAATGTAGAGGGCAATCCACACAATTTTCACAAATCCAAACTCATAGACAAAGGAAAAAGAGTTGGTGAAATCTTTTGATGAAGAATCACAACCTTGTCTAAAATTGCTTTAGTAAAAGCACAAAAAAAGCATGATGCATCATTGTTTGATATAGTATGCACAAATGCCAAGAATGATTTGAAAATGTCCGATGTGTGTAGTAAAAAATTGAGGGAGAGTTTAGATGAAGGTAATAATTTGTATGGATAGTGCACAATGTCATACAATTACCTAGTAGATTTTGAAAATCAGATCAAAGGCCACATGAGTAAGCTTCAAACACTCACTACCAAATTGTAGCAAACATAGAAAAGCATTGAATACTTTGGAGTAGAAGTGGACAACTAAGGTGTTCAGGAGATTCTCTATCCTTAGAGATTTCTTATCACCTAAAGTTGTCATTTTGCAGAGGCAATTGGAGGAATGTCTTACAGCTTACACATCCTATGACAAATTTACCTATACTAACTTGAGTATGGTAGAAGTTGCACACTCATTAGTATATCTAGTATAGTCAAATAAAACTAAAAGAAGAACTTTAACAAGCTAAAACATGACTTTGTAGATTGTATAACAAGAATTTCTAGTTGATCAGCAAAAGGCAACACAATTTTGTGGGAATAGATTTTTGAAACCTTTGTCATTGATGTCAAAGGGGATAAGTATTAATGGAACATTGATGTAAATGTTCTATTTTTTAAAGGGAGAAGTATGTAAAATTGTATATGGGGGAGCTTAGTTATGTATCATTGTAAAGGAGTGATAAGGAATGTAATTATCCATCAAGACATGAATAAAATTGGTATGTTTTGAAGGCATTTCTTTTGTATTTACTTTTGTTTATTTTGGGAGTTAGTCAGTTTTCTCAAATGTTGCCATCAATGCCAAAGGTGAAGATAGTTCAAAATATGGCTAACTAGATGTATGAGTGTTGTCATTTATGGAAAGACATGTTTTTGATATTTCATCATGTTATTAGAGTTAGAAAAGTGCCTAAGTGTTAGATAGTTTATAGTAGTACATAGATAGTTTCGATATGTATGCATGCCAAACTTTGAGCTAACTCTTATGTAGCTTAGGATTAACAACTAACAATACCATGATGATATATGTCAGTGCATAGACATATATAGATAGTATGGTGCAACTTAAGGTCAAAATACCAATTTAAGTATTTAACAAAACAAAACAGAGCATATCTAACAATTGGATTGTACGACTTAAGGAATTATCTTAGTGACAATATAATTACTAAGTCATGATGGGTCGATTATTGGATACAATAATTCAATTTTATTTTGTCTTTGATGTTCTGCAAATGTCAACTATATATTAAGCAATTAGTGTATGTCAAGTTGACTCAGGAGTCAAAGGAAGTTTTAGTAAATAATGAGTGTCTCACTGTTAAAAAAGTTCAAAGCAACTGTTAACTAAGCCCACTTAGGTACCAAAGGGAGATTGTAAGAAGACAGTGTCTACCAAGTTCACTTAGTAGTCAAAGAATAGTTGGCATGGAACCAATGTTAACCAAGCTTACTCTGTTACCAAAGGAAATTCGAAGGAAAACCATTTCTAAGTCAGTTTTGATCGAGTTGGGAAGGCTAACGAAGGATTTTCTTGTATCAATTTTGCTGGTTAGTTCTACTTGACTCATGGGATGAATTTCATTTATTTGAAATTGTATTCAAGCTAACTTGACAAGATAAAAAAAATATAAGTATAAGGTCAAGTTGAAGATTCAATTGTATAAAAGAGAAGAATAAGCATGGGATTGAATAGATAAATCCAAGAAGAAAATTAGGAGTTGACAGAGCTACAAGCACATTATAATCAAGAAGGATCAAGTATTCAAGCTAAAACAAAGATCTAAAATTAGAAAATATGGTTTACATGAGCAATTAGGTCATATCATTGTTACTATCTAATAATTGTAGTGGTGAATCAAATCTCTTAGTAGAGTTAGGTTAACAACTATTTTCCAAATCTTCTAAAAAGGTACTATTTTCCAAATCTTCTAAAATGCTAGGGTAAAAGTACAAAGCCGTGTCACCTTTCTAGCTGACTTATCAAAATAATTGAATTTGAGTATTTCTATCTAAATACCAATTGTGTTTAAACATATGATCTAGATAAATTCATTCTAGCTAAGTTATATATGGTCTTACACATTTCCAATTGGAGATGTCTATTAAATGCATGTTTTATACTAGTTTGTATCCAATTATTAAAGAAATACAATTATTTCATAAAAGTGGTGTTTCAACAACTCTTATTATTTTTTATGATATTTTTATAATAACATATAAAGATAATTTTATAGAGCTCAAAGACAAGAATATTCTCATATAGATTTTATACTATTTTAATTAGATATATTATATTGTAATTAAAAAATTCTACAAGCACATATTTTAACACTTGGAAAGATATTGATTTTGAGAAAGAATTTTTTTTTATATCATATCAAAAAAAATTAAAATTATATGATGTTCTAGAGGATAGAGCCATCTTTTAGAATGTAAAATTTTCCTCCTAGTTAGAATAGATTTATTTTTAAAAATGTGGTGGGAGATGAAAACTATGGATTTAAAGTGAGTTGGAATTTGAATCATTATAAAGAGAAAATATAGGTCTAAAGGCCTTTTTTCTTTTTTTTTATTGTTCTAGCTATAACATATATCTATGACATAATCTGAGATCAAAGGAAAATAAGTTTATTTCCATATAGTTTTGTGGTGGGAACTAGACCGCTAATTTTCAACATTTTTCAGTAGCTAAAAATTTATCTATAAAATTAGGAAAATGTATCAATTATTATTCCAAATAATTATTAAAAATTATTATCCTAAACTTTATCCATTTATACATATTTCATTAGTTTACTACATTTTCTTGAGTTCAAAACAATAATACCAATTTTATGTCATTGAAGGTCAACAGTTATCCTATTGTTGGCCTTTTCCTTTACAAAAGTATGAAGTAGGTTTGTGCTTTTACTCGGTATCACTTCTAGATTGAAGTGTCTAAAGGACTCTAACATGGCCACTTCTAAGGTGAACTCAATCCTTTAATAGGGTCACACCTAATAGTATGTTTTGTAACCTTTATCAAGGTTGGCTCCTAAAAGTGCTCACTTTAGAAGAGTAAAAAATTGTATTTAGTTATAATTGGTGGTTTTTCCCAAATTGGATTTCCACGTTAAATCCCAGTGTCTCTTGAGTTTATGTTATTTTCTTTATGATTCTACAACTAAGTTAATTAAGGTTAATCACACTTAATATCATAAGATCTAGATGTTTAGTGTTAACAAAGTAATAGTTCATATATTTAGTATCAACTGAGTGTTTACCGAGTGACACTGATTGTTAGTGTAAACCAAGTAACTATGTTAACCAAGTGTTCATATGCTAACCAAGTTATAGCAATATTTAAGTTTCAGTAGAGTTTGGTTTTATTTTGTATTGACATCTAAAGGGATCTAGGATTTTTTTTGTGGTAACTAATTCACTCCTCCTCTCTTAGTTACTCCTCTTACATTTCCAAAAATTGCTATCAGAGCATTTAGTGCTTGTAGAGAAGGTTTCAAGAACCTGGCCTAAAGATCAAGATGTCTTACAAAAGATAGACTCCTAAGCTGAACATAGATAACTTTGAAGCATGGCAAGAACTTATGAAGTTGTATTTGGCAAGACTCAGGCCCAAAATATCTAAACATCAAGTATGTGGCACCTACTGGAACTATGACTATGGAAGAAATTATACAAAAGAAGAATCATAACATTATGATGATTGATATTGCTTCCACTCTCAACTATGTTGAATTTGATGAGGTAAAATATTGTGTTACTACTTATGAAATGTAAATCAAACTAAAAGCTATCTATGGAGGTGATGATAATGTAAAGAGAGATAAGGCAGAAAGTCTCAAAGGTCAATTTGAACAAATGAAGATGAGAGAATATGCAAACATTGCACACTATAGTGAAAGAATTAAAGCCACTATGTGTGCAATTAGAGCCTTGGGTGGGAAAATTGATGATGTAATAGTGGCAAGAGAGGTACTCAGAACCCTTCTTCATGTTTATGCAATGACAGTGTCTTCTATTCAAGAAATAAGATGTGATCCTAGGAATGATATAACATCGGATGCACTAGTGGGAAGGTTGACAACATTTGAGTTAGATAAATTTGATAATTATGTTCCTAACTCTAATAACCTTGAGTCTACATTCCAAGCCAAGCTATCACTTAAGAAAAAAGCTACATAGTCCAAAAGAAAGAAGTTTGGTAGTGAAGATAAAGATGGTTTTGATGATGATCTTGAAGTTATTGAAGCATTTCTTCAAAGAATATTTCCCAAGGGAAAAGGAAAGTACAAAGACAAAATTCCTTTAATTTTCTTTTCTTGTGAAGATGTTGGTCACATTGCTACAAGGTGTCCAGAGAAAGAAGGAAAAGAAGAAAAGAAGCAACACAAGTAAAAAGGCAAGATGGATTTCAAAAGCTGCAAATACTACAAAGAGAAAGGTAAGAAATCTTGTTACATGGAAAAAGATTCTTATAGTAGTGAAGAAGATGAAATGGTTTACATTGTTATTAAAGATGAATCAGATAATGGGAATAATAAGATGGCCTTTATCTCACATGTTAGTAAGAATGATACATGGATTATTAATAGTATTTGTTCTCATCATATGACTGGTGAAACATCTAAATTTGAGCACTTGGAACACTATGATGGTGGGAGTGTCAAATTTGAAAATGATGAACCTTATTATGTGAAGGGAAAAGCTTGTATTACACTAACTAATGATCTTAGATGTGCCAATGCTTATTTAGTTGAAGGACTAAAGAATAATATTCTTAGTGTGGCACAATTGAATAACATTTGATTCAAGGTAGAATTCATGAATAGGAAAGCCAAGCTACTGGATGGAAATGGAAATCTAGTTGGAACTAGCAACAAAAGGTTATTTAGTTTACCTAGACTTCACTAAAAATACATGTTTGCTAGCTCAGATAGAGGAAACTAAGTCTATAGTGAAATCCAAGTTACAACTAGAGAAAATCAAGCAACAATTAGTGCAACCCACATTGTAACCAGCAAAAAAGGAACCCAAGTTATGGACTATGGGAATTGAGTCTTAGTCAAAAGAAGTCGAGTTGAAGACAGAGGATATATTGAAAAAAATTGGGATGGAGGATTCTAGACCATTTGGAACACCTATATCTAATGGACATAATCTTTCTAAAGATGACGATTCCAAAGAGATAGATCAGACTACATATAGATCAATGATTAAAAAAATTTAGTATGTGGTACACACAAGACAAAATATAGCATAATTAGTTCGTATGCTAGCTAGATTCTCTGCTAATACTAAAGAAAATCATATGATGGAAATAAAAAGAATCATGAGGTATCTAAAAGGTACTAAAGAATATGGCTTATGGTATAAGAAAGGAGTAAATTTTGATTTGAAGGCATTCACTAATGCAAACTGGGCAGGAAGTGTTGATGATAGAAAGAGCACTAGTGGTGAAGAATATTTTCTTGGAAAAAGGCTAGTATCTTGGATGAGAAAGAAGAAGAATTGTATCTTTTAATCTACAATAGAAGTAGAATATGTTGTTATAGCAGTCAGTTGTTCTAACATTGTGTGGTTCAAGCAATTATTGTTAGGTACGAAGGAGGGGATCAAGGACCTAGTTGTTATCATCTATGATAACACCAATGAAATCAACATATCAAAGAATATAGTGATGCATACCAAGGCCAAGCACATTGCAATAAAATATCATTTCTTAAGAGAATTAGCACAAGACAAAGAGGTGAAATTGGAATATGTGAATATGAAAGAACATATTGTAGACATATTCACCAAGCCATTTCCTCAATATACATTTTTGTATCTAAGAGGCAAGCTAGGGTTCATTCCCCTATTTGAAGCTCACTAATCAAATTTTAGTGATGCATCAAGTAAGAATGTTGAAGATCAGACATGTTCATGCAGTATTGACAAAATAGATTTTATATGAATCTATACATAAGGTATATCGAAACTATCTTGATTGTTGTCTTTCTCATAATATGTCAAAGAGGGAGAGTTTTCTAATATACATCAGAGAAATCTTATTTTAAGAGAAATTTTATGTCTAATATGAAGAGTTTCCTATCATATATTAGAGAATTTTTTGTGAATGTCAGATATGTAAAAGAGGGAGAATGAATTTGATTTATATCAAAGAGGAGGAGTTTGATATTGTAGTCATTGCAATCAGACATTAATGATAGAAGGAGTTCACACTAATAGAGGGAGTTTTCATGGATACAAATTAGAATGAAACTAAGGACATTATTCTTACTTCAATTTTTCTCTAAAATTTCTATGTATCATGACATGTTGTTTTGCCATCAATGCCAAAGAGGGAGATTGTTGGATACAATCATTTAATTGTATGATATATTTGATGTTACACAAATATCAAGTGTATGCCAAGAAATTAGTGTATGTTGAGCTCACTCAGGAGTCAAAGGAAGTTGCATTCTATGAAGAGTGTCTTAGTGTTTACCAAGTTTAGAGTGAGTGTTAACCAAGCTCACTTAGCTACCAAAGGGAGTTTGTAGGAAGACAATGTTTACCAAGTTCACTCGGTAGCCAAAGAAAAGTTGGCATGGAACCAATTTTAACTGATCTATTTGGTTACCAAAGGAATTCTAAAGGAAAATAATTTATGAGTTAGTTTTAACCAAGTCAGGTCAGCTAAAAAGGATTTTCCTATATCAATTTTTTTGGTTAGTTGTAGCCGACTCATGGGATTAATTTCATTTATTTGAAATTGTATTCAAGTTAACTTGCCAAAGTAAAACATATAAGTATAAGGTCAAGTTGAGGATTGGGTTGTAGAAAAAGAGAAGAACATGCATGTGATTGAAAAGATAAATCAAGGAAGAAAATTAGGAGTCAACTAAGTTGCAAAGAACATTATGATCAAGAAGGATTAAGAATTCAAGCCAAAATAGAGATCTAAAATTAGTAAATATAGTTTGCATCAGCAATCAGGTCATATATTTTTTACTCTCTAATAATTGTAGCAATGAATCAAATCACTTAACAAAGTTAGCTTAACAACTATTTTCCAAATCCTCTAACAATGTGGCATTTCTAGATTGGAGTGTCTAAAGACCTCTAACAAGGCAACTCCTAATAGGGTGAACTAAATCCTTTAAAAGAATCACACCTAATAGTGTGTTTTGTAACCTTTAATAGGGTTTGATCCTAACATATCTTACTTCAAAAGAGTGAAAAATAGTAACTAGTTGCAATTTGTGGTTTTTCCCAAATTAGGTTTCCACGTTTACCCTTGGTGTCTCTTGAGTTCATATTATTTTCTTTATGATCCTACAACTAAGTTAATTAATGTTAATCACACTTAATATCATAAGATCTGCATGTTCAGTGTTAATAAAGTAACAATGCATATATTCAATATCAATAGACTATTTACTGAGTGACAGTGATTATTAGTGTAAACTGAGTTACTATGTTAAGTAAGCATTCCTATGCTAACCAAGTTACAATAGTATTTAAGTTTTAGTAGAATTTGGTTTTGTTTTGTGTTGACATATAAAGGGATCTAGGATTTTTTTTTGTGGTAACTAATTCACCCCTCCTATATCGATTACTCCTCTTACAGTACCATCACCGATATCCTAGATGTTTGCCCCAAGTCATTTTTACATTTGGTCAAGCATGTGAAAGCATTAAGTCTAATTGACAAGAGATTTATTAATTTGTGAGATATATGTAAAGATAATATCTTGCATAGATTAAGTGGGATGCATGATGAGATGTGAACTATTGTTAAGAAAGATTGAATGATATGTGAGCCTTATGTGATGTGAAATATGATGTATGATAGAGAAAGTGTGAGATACAATAGTAAGATAATATGTTATGTCTACCTATTCTTGTGAAGAACTTAATTATATATTGCATGTTAGGGAAGTGGGATCTTCTTATGTACATTGTATTTGATCCATCGACTCCTAACAGGGTTGAGGTTTTTAATAGGGCCTAGTCCTCTAACAAGGACTCGAGACACTATATGTATTTTAGAGACTCCTAACAGGTTCAATATCCTTTACAAGATTATTTTGTTTAGTGGATCATCCTGTGGGTATCATCCCCACCAAGGTTTCCCTAGTTAACATATAATAGTGTTATGACTTCTCTTTGTGCATGGTTATATTTACTACTCAGCATTATTGGTTTACTTTCATATTCAAGTTATAAATTAATTAACAATATTTAGCTATGGGAAAAAATTTGTAGAATACTAATTCACCACCCCCCCCACCGCCGCCCCCCCCCCCCCCCCCAAAAAAAAAAAAAAAAAAATTATTTATTTCTAACACAAAAGCTTATGTAAGTCATTTTAGTCAACTTCTACATGACATTTAAAGATCAAAGAGGCAATTAAGGAGGAGATTACATGTTTTCTCAAATGACATTAATCCCTAGGCAAGAAGATTAACCAATCAAAAAAATAGAATACAAAATGGCAAAAGAATAAAATAATCCTAATCTAGAACTTTCTAGGGACATATATTTAACAAGGTTTCCTACACTAGGATCAAATGAGGAAGAGCATATATATATAATAAAGTGAAGTAAATTAGTAAACAAGCTAAGTATAGAGTGAAGGAAGGCTAATTTTGAAAGGAGTTATAATAGTGCAACTAGAGAAGTGAAGGAAACAACAAAGATATCAGATTGAGATTTTTAAGAGAGGAGATTTGTAATAAGATTTTAGAGAAAACTTAAGGGTCAGGTACTGAATTAGTTTTAATAGATTGAGTTAGGGAAAATCTCTTAACAAATTAGTTCTAATAGACCTATTTCAAATCTCTTAACATAGTCCTTACTTTATTCTAAGTGTAAAATCCTTTAACAAGGTAAGACCTAACAATTTTAGACTCTTTTCACAGAGTAGACCCCTAACACAGTAGATAATCTTATATGATCAAAATTGTAAACATAACAAGTTAAATTTTTTGTTGCAACAATGAATATTTGTAAGTTTCATCCCCACCCCATTTTTACCTTCATATTGAAGTGTTTCTGGGTAACCAAAATCATTGTATTATGTGTTTATTATTTTCATGGATGTCATGCTTAGATAGATTTCATTTCAGCATTACATGTTTATGTTTTATGGTATAAGATCTTATATATGAGATGGATTAGGTGTGAATTATTTTATCAAAGAAAGCTATTATAGACCATGATTCGACCCACACTCCCCCCAAGTATCTTTTTCCCATTAAGATTTCCAATAGTTTATTTCCATGTAGTTCCTTCTTCAATCTGCACAAAACATAGAAAATTCTACCTTCATCTCTCCCTTCAAGAAACCTTACATGGTATTCATTTGATATACCTTGAAATCTTTAAATTTTGTAGATGTCCATAATATTTGTATTGCCTCCATACAAGAAATAGAGGCATAATTCTCATCATATTCATGAAAGTTTAATGTAAAATGCAGGTAGACTGACAATGAACTAACTAGGCCCAAGATATCACTATCAAAATGTAAAACTTCTATGAGCATCTCATGTTTTCCTAACTACACCCACTGAAAAAGCTCGCAGACCAATATCTCAGTGAGAGTTCTAGAATGGTAGTATGCTTAGGATGTAGATCTACTAGAATGCATGCAAGATCTATGACTATAATGCAGATTATATGAAGATAACAACTCTTAAAATGCTATGGCAATGAATGTATAATGATCTAACATGTAATAAATGATGCTAAATGACATAAAAACAATGTTAAAATGCTATGAACTTGCTAAAATTATAATGCTAAAATGATGAATCTAAATGTGCCTATAGTGTAGATGCCTAAAACTTGGGTCCTTTGGTTCTTGGATTTCCCTCCTATTTATAGGATTTCAGAGGGGGTTGGGGTAAGAATCATAGTTTTTACCTTTGACTAGTAGATAAAGGTAAAACTAAAAATATCTCATAAGAGACCAGGAGGAAGAATCCAACAAACTTGGTTTTGAGGATAAATGAAGATATTTCTAATTCTTTTAAATGAAAAAGGGAGATTTTCTCTTTCGTGAGGATAAATGACATTACTGAATAAATAAATGTCTAATTTTATTTCAAAACTTTTTCTTTTTCTTCCTCCCTTTTTGAATTTCATTTTATGAATTTGATTTGTTTCTTTCCTCTTTTAAAGTTGATTTAGGTCTTGTCGATTTGATGGATAATTAATGACCTGATTTAATTTTTGATTTGAAAGTCTGTTGTGTTTCTTCTAATTTTCTCTTTAATTTGCACTTGATTGATCGGAATTGAATATTTCAAGTCTCTACCAATTTTTGGGTGTCTACAAATGCCCCTCTTTGAGATAATATGTGAAGCATATTAGTTCAAAGATTGTCTTGATTTCCTGATTTTAGGTCTAATTTTGATGATTGAATGATGTCTGATTATCGATGTTTTGATGTCTAATCATCGATGGTTTGATGTCTTGATCTTTGATGATTTGATGTCTTAACTATCATTGATTAGATGTTTTGATTGTCATTGGTTTTGCTTAGATATTTTAGTTTTTGTAGATTTGATGTTTGAAAATTTGGTTGTGGTAGTGTGGTTTTGATTTGTTTTAGAAGATTTTGATGCCCTAGTTTGATATGGATGTATTGCCCCCTCAGAAGTGAAATTGGAAAAATAAACATGCAAAATAGGAATATTCTAATTTTATTTTTGAAAATTTCAATCAAGGGATGTTGGATAGATAGGAAATAATGCACCCTCAGGATACAGAGTAGGGAAAACTAATATGTCCATCTCAAGATACAAAGTAGGACAAACAACAAGTTTAAGATAGAACCATTAGCTGAATAGCTAGATGTTGATATTTGAGAAATGTAGGATGATCACTTGTGATGGAAAATTGATGTTGTTTTTCTTTGTTTGATTATTGGAGATTGGATGAGTGCCCTAGTGAGTAGGGACCTTCGGATTAGACATTGACAAATGATGTAAGTGATACAACAAAGGGTTGATTTGTGTATCATTTATGATGATAACCTTTTTGATGTTGATGTTGTTGACTTTGTGACCTTTTGATGTTGATGATTTGATCCTCTGGATGTTGATGATTTGATCCTTTTGATATGAGATATTTGAGCTTTTTAATGTTCAAGCTTGTGCACTTGTTATATCATCGACTTTATATATCTTATGTCAGAAGTGAAATATGTTTCAGGGGAATGAAAATGATGGAATGAAATGAGATGTGATAAATGAATAATGGTGAAATGAGAGGATAATGATAAATGAAATGAAAGAAAATGATAAATGAAGTGAATGAAAGTTGAAATACAGTGAAATGAAATGGTAAATTAGATGATAGATGAAAGAAACATATGGACACAAGTGAGTGAAAAAGGGGTGAAGGGATGAAACTCAACATTTGAGAATCAAAAGCCACAAATGACTTGAGGTTGTAACAATAATAAGAATAGAATATGATAGATAATGTAGTGAATAGTGACAAAACTTGTTTGAGATTTGAAGGTCACACAATGCAATAGGTGAAATAAATGATAGGTAAGAATGAGGTGTGATGCAAGGTGATAGTGTTGTGATGAGATAAAGTCCATAATAGTAGAGTATTAACTATGCCCAAGAATGTCTAGTTTGTAATTTTTTGTTGGATAGTTGTACTTGAATTGTTGACACTTTTATTTTTTTGAGCACTATTGATGAGACATATGTGTGTGTTACTCTAATTTATGTACCAACCATGTGTTTGAAGGAACCCAAGATGAAAATTTAGACTAAAATGAATGCAACTAACTATCACTTTTTTAAAGAGATGCAAATTAATTGTCCTCATAGAGCATTTAGTAACAAGTAACCCAATACAACCACCACTAGCTTGGCTAGGGTGATATGAAGACTATATCATGCCGAGTAGTACAACCAAACACAACCAATGTACATGAAAGATATGAAAATAATTTAAAAAGAAATGTACATCTGTAGTAAATGAACATAGGCACACAAGTAGTCATATGTCATAGAAATGATCTCACCTGAGATATTGTACAAAAATAGTTATGATACACATGGCCATCCAAACAAGAGGAGGAACTCACAAGTGGACAACAAGAATGTACTAGATCATAGGATCACTAGAGAAAACACTAAAAAACCAAAGGCAAATAAAAATGTCATGGCTTCATCCTAGTACCTCTAATCAAACATCATTGAAGTACTAGAAGCTCATGATAGTAGTAAAACCAATAATTTGTGAAGTAGTAGTGCAGACAATTGTGTACAAATAGTGTTAATTTTTTTCAATTCTTCATGGCAGAAACTATTGTACAAGTTTAATACCAAAGTGTGGTATGTGTCAGTGGTAATTTAGCAGGGGATCTTGTGGTTGTTCTGGAGGATAGGTGTCTATTGTGATCATGGTAGGGGAATAGCAGAAGTGTACCTTGTATTAATGTGACAAGAGATGAAAATGGACATGTGGAAAGGTGAGAAAAGTATGAGAGAATCATGAGGTGGGACAAATTACAGCCATAAATAAGTGAATAATAGGCTAGTGAAGTGAAGCAGACAATCATTGATTTCATTGAGAAATACAATGAAGTGTGGAAGTAAAAGGATGGCGGGCTCACCAGACCAGTCACAATAGGAAGGTGATAATAGTTAGGGTTGGTGAGTGATACTAGGATGGAGAGCAATATGCAGTCAACGAATGTTGGCAGAGCTAGTGTATCATCCTAAACAACAAGCATTGGTGCAAGAGTGGGGTGAAGCAAGTTAGGTGAGGGTAGTATAGATGCAACTTAGGGACAAGGGAATTAGCATAAAGTAGACATCATTAGATGCATTAATGATGTTGTTAGGCAGTGCAGCAGAGCGAGCATTGGAGGTGGTGTTGAATGAGGAACTGATGATGCACGTAGAGAATAGTCTATCAGGGATGAAATAGAATGTAATGGGATAAGTGATAGAGGCTAAGGGGGGAAGCTTACCTAGGGGGACTATAGAAGAAACTCAAGAAGTGATAGAAGATGTTAGCATGGGGGAGGTGGCATGTGTAGTAGGTCAATTAACTAGCCTAGGGAGGCTGGGAAAAAGGTCACTAGAAGGAAAAGTTGGCAATGAGAGTAGATTGGGTGTAGTGGAACCACAGTTAGAAGTGGGGGGCCAAATGTTGGAAATGACTGAAGTGGAGGATTTATAGAAAATGTTGGCTATAGAGAGACTTTGGGTAGATAATGCAGAGCAAAAAAAAATTTTTTACTGGGGTTGATGGACAAGGCAAGGGAAGATGGAGCACAAAAAAAGTTGAGATGGCTCTAAGAAGTGGTGGATGTAGAGAAAACATGAGTACAATCTTTGGAAGTAGAGCTTCAAGTGGAGAAAGCATGGATGGAAGGAAATGATGTCATAATGCGAGCCAAGTGATCATGGGCTCAGTGTTTGTAGCAATCTTTGAAGATGGCATAAGTGGGTTTAGATAGCACTTAGAATGAACTGGTGTTACTATAGTCACAATCTGAGTCATGTAGGGAGGTGATTGTAAAAGAAAAATCCTCAGCTTTGAAGTTGCAAGAGTGGTTAGCATTAAGTGAGGAGAAGGGGAGGCAATTTTAGCAGTGGTTGGGTGAGGCAAAAGTAGATGTCGAGCACTAGCGAATGGCGACTGATTAGATGTAATAGGAGTGGGACATGGCCCAATGAGTGATCATTGCTCTAGGGGTAAACATGTTGATGGAGAATATGTTCATGGACATGCACTAGTCAACAAAGGTACACCAGGAAGTTTCTTATTGGATGGGATGTTATTATCAGGCATTCTCAAATGAAGACAAGTGAGAGACACAGTTCATAGATAAGGAATTTACACAACTATTAAATGTGTAATTACATGGTGGAAAAGTTCTAATTCCCATGGATGTGGTGTGGGTACATAGAGGATTGGCACCAGAGACTTCATCCTTTAGGGCTAGGCCCGAATAGACACCATTGATTGGACACCCTATCTTACCACCTCCCTTAGGGGCGCTATTATAAATGATCTGCTAGACACTATTTGAATGTAATGTTGTCATTGTCATCATAGGAGAATAAAAATTTTATGTGTGTTGTTGTGGCAATCAAAGGGATAAGTGATGGTGATTGTAATGCATTGTCATGTTTTATTTTTGGTATTTTGTGGAATATATTTGGATTTTTATTAGTCTTTTGAGGGATATGTGAATATTTTTGGGATTTTTGGTAGAATGCTAGAAAGATTTTGGTCTCTGTGAAAGTTGGAGTAAGGAAAACCTTTACTAGTGCACTAGGAATTGAATGTCAATGTGAGCTTGTAAGATAAGTACCAATTTTTATAGCATTTGGAGAACCACAATGTGTGAGGTATAAGTCAACGTAAATTAATAGCCTTTATAGATGATCACAAGGCAAAAATTGGGGTGTTCTCTCTAGGTGTGTGCCAAGATAGATACTCTCAAGGCCTATGAAGAGGCATGTGGGAGCCCAAAAGGACATCTAGGCTTTACAAAAAAGTGAACTATAGCCTTGAAAAAGGTGCTTGAAGGGGCCAAAAAGGCATTTTGGGCCTAAAAGGGCACTAGAGGGGTCCAAAAAGGACATGGGGGCCTTGGAAAAGGTGCTTAAAGGGCCTAAAATGGCATTTTGGGCCTAAAAGGGCACTCGAGGGGTCCGAAAAGGACACAGGGGCCTTGAAAAAGGCACTTGAAGGGCCTAAAACAGTGCTTTTGGCAAAAAAAAGGTGCTCGAGGGGTCTCAAAAGGACATGGGGGCTATGAAAAAGGTGCTTGAATGGCCTAAAAAGGTGCTAGAGGGGGAGCCAAGCTCTGACACTTACACTTACTTATTATGTGCCCTTGGTTGAGTGAGGATGAAATAGTCTGATGGATATCTGGGCTTTCGAGATAGCGTTCATATATTTGTTGAAGGGGGCTAGGCTGATCATGGCCACTACAAGATAAATAAGACTAATGATCCATTGGGAATTGGTGTTCTTAATAAGAGGGGGAAAGAGGGGACTCTACCAATGCCTCTGGAGCTATTCGCGTTGTGGCAGATTTTCCAAAGCCCAGCAAAGTGTTTTAGGATATTACTATGGTACTTCTTAATATCCGCGAGGCATGTTGGATTCAAATATCTAATATCCTATTGAATAGCCTAATTGAGTTAAAGTGAGGAAAGAATTGATAGGAATTTTGGGGTGTTGTTAATTTTTCAAGCATACGTGCCTATGTTTTTGGTAATTTTTGAAAAAAATTCACGATTTTTTATTATTTTTAAAAAATTTTATGCTTTTTGAATTCTGGGGATTTGGAATGAGGATGTGAGTGAGATTTGTTGGAATACAGGGGTAACTGGGACCATGTGAGGTACCTAAATAGGTAACAAGAGGAGTTTGAGATATCAAATGGGTTGACTGAGGGCAAACATAAACATTGGAGATTGTTGGATAAGGTGCATAGTTGAGATGTGCATTGAGTTTGCTAAAATTCATGTCTATGGTATCTCAATACATAATCTGACTCCCTGTTTTGTTGAATTTTTTGTGCTCCCCTTTTTTGCTATCATATTGGTTATCTTTGTTGTTGTAAACTACATCTAATTCCAAAAAAAATATCCACAAAACTGTGACCCACAAGTGTTTCTCAATTGGGTATGTGTGAGATTAACTTGATTGTGATAGATGAACCTCAAACAAGAAAAATTTGTCCAAAGGTGGTTGCTTGAGGGTTGTCTTGACTATTTTTTAGCATTGAAGGACTTGTGCTATTTAGGGAAGTCCAAAGGTGTTCTCTCTCATCCCTTTATAACCCAAAGGTGGCATGCTCACTTCTTTCATACCAAAATTTATTTATTTATTTATTTTGGTATTTGTGATGTGTTTCTCAAAGTTCTAGATAGAAAATTGTTTGAGATGAGTACAATCGTTGGGTTCTACTAGGTCTATGCCATCACAATCTAAAAGTCTATAAGTACCAATCCTAAAGGACTCTGTGATAATATAAGGATCAACCCAATTGGTCTCCCATTTTCCTTTCTTTTCTCTAGCTGCTTGGTTCTAAGGGTTTTCTCAGAGCACTAGGTCTCCAATCTGAAAAATATAGGATTTGACCTTTTTTTGTAATGTCTTGATAACCTATTTTGATACACTTTAAGGTGTTCTTCTAGCAATTCTAGTTGCTCTAGATGGGCCACTTTGTAATCTCCATCTGATAGGACATCCCAAAGAGTAACTCTCAAGGATGGGATCTCAACCTCTAAAGGAAGAATAGCTTCACAACCTTAAACCAAGGAGAAGTGTGTCACACCTATAGGTGTCTTAATGCTCATCCTGTAGGCCCAAAGGGTAGGGTTCAACTATAAGTGTGAATCTCTTCCAATGTCATTGACAATTTTTTTGAAAATGTTGATAATGGTTTTGTTGGTGGCCTCTTCTTGGAAATTTCCTTGAAGATAATAAATTAATGACGAGTGGTGTATAATGTCAAACTTTTCACATAATTCATCAATTATTTGATTTTTGAAGTACAGAGCATTGTCCATGAGAATGGTATGGGGCATATCGAACTGAAAAATGATGCGGTTTAGAATGAAAGAAGAGATTTTTTTTCTTGTAGAGTCGACAAGTGGGGCTGCTTTGACCCATTTGGTGAAGGATTCTGTGATGTTGATAATCCATTTATGTCTGCCAAAGGATGGTGAATGGATGGCTCCAATTAAATCAAAGCCCTACTGATAAAAAGGCCATGATGTGGCCAAAGGGTTGAGCTCTTGGGCTAGTACATGAACAAGGTTGCCATGGATTTGACATTTTTTGCAAGTTTTGACATAGTCAATAGAATCCTTTTCCATGGTTGGCCAAAAATAGCCCATCTGAAGAATCTTCTTTTCTAGTGTGAACCCATTAGAGTGTGACCCACAAATCTATACATGGGCTTCCTATAGAGTGATTCTAGACTCATCTTTTTTGAGACATCTAAAAGACATACTATCAAGACCCTTCCTATACATCGTATCAACTACCAAAGCATAGCGTGAGGTTTCGTGAATGAAACTTTGTTTTTGGTTACATGAGAAGTCAGAAGGAATGGTGTTTTCATGGAGGTAAGTGATGATGGGGTTATACCAAAGGGAATCGAGAGTGTCCAAGTGGAAAATGATAAGGGAATTGGGTTGAATAAATGTGGGTTGAACCATCTCTTCTACTAAGAACTCATACTACTCATGTTGCTCCAAGAGTTGGAGTAATGAGGCCAAGGTGGCCATATCATCCGCTACTCTTTTTTTATCTTTGGGAATTTTTTCAAAGGTAATATGAACAAAACATACCTTGAGGGTGTCAACCATATGTTTATAAGGCAATAACTTTTCATCTTTGGTCTGATAAGTTTCCATGACTTGATTGATGATCAACTAGGAGTCTCCATAAACCTCTAGTGCTATCAGTTTCCATTCTAAAGCTAGTTTGAGACCCAAGACCAAAGCTTCATATTCTACCATGTTGCTAGTGTAGGGGAAAATTAGTTTGTAAGATTAAGGGATGGTAAAACCTAGTTGCATCATGAACAAGATATCGGTGCCTGATCCATGGTGTTTGTAGGAACCATCAAAATAGAATTTCCACATTACTAGCTCTATGTAAAGAATGTGCATGTTACAGAAATCCACTAGGAGAGGATTTGAAATTTCTATAGGCACCTCTACCAATTGATCAGCAATGGCCTATCCTTTTATTTCTTTCCTATCAATGTATTCAATGTTAAATTCACTTAGGATCATCACCCATTTGGCCAATCTGCCTGTTAATGTTGTTTTGCTGAGAAGATATTTGAGGGGGTCTATTTTGGAGATGAACTTGACCTTGTGTGTTAGAAGATAATGATGTAGCTTTTGGGAAGCAAAAAATTCAACTAGGCATGCCTTTTTAATATAAGAGTAATTGAGCTCATAATTGACCAAGGTACGAATGATGTAATAGATGGCTTGTTCCTTTCCTTGGTCATTTTCTTCTATCAAGAGGGCTCTGATTGATTTAACTATTAAAGAAATGTACAATAGAAAAGGTTTGTGTAATACATGAGGTACCAACATGGGCATATTCATCAAGTAGGTTTTGAGTAAGTCAAAAGCTTTCTAACACTGATCATCACACTAAAAAATTATATTTTTGTGTAGTAAGTGGGTGAAAGGTACACACTTTTCCACCAACTAAGAAATGAACTGATGAATGGATTGATGTCTGCCTTGAAGAGAGCATAACTGACTTAGGTTCTTTGGAGGTTGCATGTTGATTATGGCTTGGACATTTTTGGGGTCAACTTCTATCCATTTGGTTGAGAAAATGTATCCTAGAAGTTTTCCTAATTTAATGCCAAAAGAACATTTCTTGGGGTTAAGCCTAACTTTGAATGCTTCTAGGCAGGTGAATATCTTGGCTAGTATGGGGAGATGTTCCTCTTGACTATGAGATTTAGCAAGAATTTCATCCACTTAATCTTCCATAAAGATACGCATCATGTCATGAAAGATAGTGGGGATGGCCCGTTGATAGGTAGCCCCATCATTCTTTAGCCCAAAGGGCATCACATTCCAACAAAATGTGCCCCAAGCACAAGTGAAAGTTGTTTTCTCTTGATCTTCTAGTGCTATTTTGATCTCATTATATCCTAAAAATCCATCCATGAGTGAAAACATGGAATGACCTACTGTCAAATCTACAATGGCGTCGATGTTGGGAAGGGGAAAATCATCTTTGGGACATGCTTTGTTTAAATCTTGAAACTCAATGCAGATGTGTATGCTACCATTCTTATTCAATATGGGAATGACATTGGATATCCTTGATGCATATGCCAAGGGCCGGACGATATTGGTGCTGATTAACTTTTCCAACTCAAAAATGACTAATAAGTTTCAGTGATTACATGAACACTTAGCACATGAGCAATATTAGATATATACTTACGTAATACTAAAATATGAAATACATTATGTACACATGAAAGACTCGGTGGCAAGGAAATTTTTTAGGCAATAGGTCCAATCTGTTCCAAAATTTCAAATGGATCTACAAATCGAGGTGCTAACTTGGATCCCTTTCCATATTGAATTGGACTCTTACACGGCCTTACCCGGAGAAACACTTTGTCACCCACCAAGAATTGACGGTCAATCCTATGCTTATTGGCATATTTCTTTTGTCTATCCCAAGTAGTAATAAGGTGTTCTCGGATCCTCTTCACTTGCTGCTCCAAATCTTGCAACATATCAAGTCCTAAAAGAATCATGTCTTCCAAATTGTCCCAGCTGAGAGGTGTCCTACAAGGTCTACCATACAATGCTTGAAATGGTGCCATACCTATGGAACTATGATATCCATTATTATACACAAATTATACCAAATGTAGATACTCCTCCCACTTATTCTATCTATCCATTACGTACATCCTAAGCATGTCTTCCAGAATTTGGTTGACACATTTAGTTTGCACGTCTGTCTCAGGGTTATAAGCTGAACTAAAATTCAGCTGAGTACCTAACTCTCGCTGCATGGATCTCCAAAGAGATGAAGTAAACACTAGATCCCTATTGGAAATAATCTTTTTAGGAATTCCATGTAACTTAAATATTTGTTCCATATATACTTTGGCAACCATTGTTGCATTATAGGATGATCTAACTGGAATAAAATGAGCAACCTTCAAAAATTGGTCTACTACCACCATAATAGAATCATGCCTACAAGCTGTATTAGGCAATCCAGTTATAAAATCTATAGAAATGGTGTCCCATTTCCATTCTGGAATACTATGTGGCTGCAATAGTCTTGTAGGGTGCTAATGTTCAGCTTTAACTCACTGACACTCCAAACATCGAGCCACAAAATTTTCTATGTCTCTCTTCATTCCAGGCCAATAGTAATGCTACTTAAGGTCAGCAAGCATTTTCTTGACACCTGGATGAGCTGCATATGGTGCTTTGTGAGCCTCCAACATAACTAGATTTCTCAAATCACCCCACTCAAGAATGTACACACTCCCTCTATACAGCAGCAAGCCTACAAGATTCATTGAATACCCCTCAAAACGTCCTTCTAAGATGCTGCCACTGTCAATAATAGCCTTAACATCCTAAAACCAATGATCTGCAGAAAGATTTTGAAGAATCTTATCCTTAAGATCCACTGTTAGGATCAAAGAAGATAATTCATGTCACCTTCTACTAAGCGCATCAGCAACCACGTTCTCCTTCCCTTACACATACTTAATCTTGAAGTCGTATTCACACAGGAACTCCATCCATCTTCACTACCTATCATTGAGGTCTGGTTGTCTAAAAAGATACTGAAGGCTTCGATGGTCAGAATGTAACTCAAAATGTTGACCTAGAAGAAAATGCCACCACTTGATCAAAGCATGCACAATTGCAGCAAGTTCGAGATCGTGACTAGGATAGTTCACCTCATGACTCTTTAGCTTTCTAGATTCATAAGCAATAACACATCCATCCTGCATCAAAACTGCCCCTATGCCATCCAAGGATGCATCAGTACAAACCACAAACTCCTTAGCTGAATTAGGGATTGCCAAAACTAGTGCACTAGTCAAACATTCCTTAAGTTTCTAAAATGCTTCCTCGCACTCCTCTGTCCACACAAATTTCTTCCCTTTTCTTTGAAGAGATGTGATAGGATGCTCTATTCTGGAGAAGTTTGACACAAATCTACAATAATAGCTTGCTAAACCCATGAAACTTTGAACCTTGGACACATTTGTAGATGCTGGCCAATCAACAATGGCTCAAATTTTGGATGGATCTATAGAAATTCCATCACTTGAAATGATATGTCCTAAGTAGCAAATCTTTGATCTGAAGAATTCACACTTCTCAAGATTGTCATATAGTCTGTTCCTACGAAGGCATTCCAAAACTTGCCCTAAATGCTACTCATGCTCCTCAATAGAGTTAGAATACACTAATATGTCATCCAAAAATACCACTACGAACTTGTCAAGGTAAGTTCTAAACACACCATTCATTAGGCTCATGAAGATAGAAGGTACATTTTTCAACCCAAAAGGTACTACTATGAATTCGTAGTGTCCATACCTGGTGTGAAAAGCTGTCTTATGAATATCAGCTTCCTGGATTCTAAGTTGATGATACCCAAATTTTAGATCAATCTTTGAAAAGACTTGGGCACCCTTGACATGGTCAAACAAGTCATCAATTATAGGCAAAGGATACCTGTTCTTAACAATGACCTTGTTCAATTGTCTATTGTCTATGTAAAGTCTTAAAGAACCATCATTCTTCTTGACAAAGATTATCGGAGCACCCCAAGGTGATACAATAGGACGAATCAAACCTTTCTCCAAAAGCTCCTCCAACTAAAATTTAAGTTCAACTAGCTCTTGAGCTATCATTCTATAAGGAGTCTTGGAAATTGGTTCCATTCCTGGCACTAAATCGATCCAAAAATCAATTTCTCTTCTCAGAGGTATTCTCGAAATCTCTTCAACAAATACATCTGAAAAACTCTGCAAGACTGGATGATCATGAAGAGAACCCTTATCCATGGAATCATTTAAGTTATTTACCGATATGGAAAACAAACTGTAGCCTTTTCGAGCACATTTTGCAATTGCTTGGCAGAAATTTTCCGCAAAGAGATGGGTCTCTTGATTCCCACAAAAACTCTAGCTAATCCAAGATCATCTACACATCTGATTGACTTATCCTTGCAATCCAAAATGGCTTGATGCTGTTCTAACCAATCCATACCCAAAACTATGTCATACAATCCTAAAGGTATAACCCGAAGGTTCACTGAAGTAGTGAAAGTTTTCATATGAATCTTACAGTCAGGAGCAACAATATCAATGTTCACCTTGGATCCTGATGCTAACTCCACTTGCCATCTATCCCTTGCCCTAATCACAGGAATGCCACTATTTGCAACTAAAGCAAAAGAAATAAATGAGCCTGTAGCTCTAGAGTCAAATAAGATAGATACTTTCATACCTTGAGTATTACCCTAAGCTTCAATAACCATGTTTTGGTGTTCAGGCTGCTTTTGATCTAGGGTTGCAAAGATATGGTGGTTCCTGACAGAATCACCAACTGTTGCTTTAGACCTAGTTGGCTTAGGTCCAACCTTTAGCTTGTCCTAGTTAGGGCACTGAGACTGGTAATGACCCAAGTGTCCATAATGAAAACACTCAACAGATTTCCTAAATCCCATGTTTTGACCAGAAAGATTTGGAGATGGCTTATTACTTTGCACACTTTGAGGTGGTTGAGATGGTTTAGGCTATTATGAACCCTTAGAGTTCTTACCAAACTTCCTTCTCTTGAATTTCCCACCTGAAAATCCTGATTTCAAACTACCTTGTGGAGACTTTTGATTCATATTGACATCTGGAGTAGGTGGATTCATGCTGGTTTTGTATGAAGCCCCATGATAACCAGACTTCATCTCAATCAGCTTTGCTCGCTCCAAAGCTTCCTGCATAGTCAAAGGTCAGAAATTTTTTATTCCTCCCCAATCTTGGGCAAAAGTCCTCTGATGAAGTGTTGTATCATGGCCTTATCATTTTCAGCCCACCTAGAAAATTACTTAAGCTCATAGAACCTACATTCATAAGCTTCCACTGTAGAGCCAGACTACAAAATCTGAAAGAACTCCTTTGCATGGGCCTGACGCCAATATTCAGACATAAACCTCTCCTTGAATCGCTCTACAAAGAGCTCTCAAGTAATAAGAGAGATATCAATTCCCAGTTTCTCCAACTCCTACTCCCACCAAAAAGAACCAAATCCTCTCAAATGCATAACTGTCCATCTTACCTTCACGTTACTCAAGTAACGGTGTAAGACAAAGCATTGCTCAATGTTTAGCTGCCAAGCTTCTGCCAATGTACCCTATTCCATACCATAAAATAACAGTCCTTTAATCTTGGAAAGATCCTTGAGCTGAGCTCTTGCCACTATATCTTCCTCAACAAGAAGGTTTATACCTTGCACAAGAGGTCTCCTATCAATTCTTAAAAAGGATTGGGAAAATCATCTTTGGGACATGCTTTGTTTAAATCTTGAAACTCAATGCAGATGTTTATGCTAGCATTCTTATTCAATATGGGAATGATGTTGGATATCCTTGATGCATATGCCAAGTGCCAGATGATATTGGTGCTGATTAAATTTTCCAACTCAGCATTGACTAATAGAGCTACATGGGGATGAATCTTTCTGAGCTTTTCTTTTACTGGCTTGACCTCCAAAGAAATGTTGAGATGATGGAGGATTAAACTTGGGTCTAAGGCGGGCATGTCTACATAAGACCATACAAAGTTTATCTATCTCTCTTCAAAGAACTAAATGAATGTCTCTCTTTCCTCTATGCTTAATGACTATGCCAAGTAAATGACCCTTGGTTCTTTCTTTGTCTTGATGTTGACTAGTTCTATTGGCTCAATCAAAATAGAGGATCTTTCCTTAGAGTGTCCAGTTAAGGTATTAATTACCCCATCTGTGTGTTCCATAGTTGGGTTTCACCTTGGAATGCATTACCTCTTTTCATTTCTATTTTTTTCCCAAGATTATCAACAACTTGGTAGTGATTATTGAGTTTATGGAATGCTTGGCCTATTCTAGTGTGACTAAGGTAATTGATACTAGACTTGACTATATGCCTTTCTTTTGCTCCTTGTTGATACAATGGCTCAACCACATTAAGGTAGATGGAGACTTAATGATCAGTGTCAAAACAATGGATGTGGTGAGGCTCAGTTGTATCTTAGTTAATGATTTTAGGATTAACTAGGGAGAGTGATTCATGATATGGAAGGGTTCAATAGGGTCTAAGGTCATGATTTTGTTGGATGGCTCATATGTTGTATCAATTAGGTCTATGGCATGAGCTTGTTCTAGAGTATAAGGATAAGTAAAGCTTGCAAGAGGCTCGTAATAGTCATCTTCAGCTTCTATTGGAAATAAATTAGGAAATAGGATTTGAAACTAAAATTCTTCAATGTGTTCATCATCTTCTAAGCTACTCTATTGTACCCTGATTCTTGGTGAAGTGGGTCTTGGACTAGAGGTTATTCCTTGTGTAGACAAATTTTTAGATGCAAGTATGTGAACAACATCACTTTCTTTGTCATGAAGAGACTCCTTAAATAATGACTCAAATTCCCATTTAGTGGAATCATCATCATCTTCATTATTAGAGGTATTTATGGGTGATTCCTCTATGGGATGTGAAAAGGATACGTTTACATTTGAGATGTCAATTGTTTGCTGGCTATTACCATCCCTTTTCTTAGGTACCCACTCCAATCTGGAAGAGGAGGAATCACTATGCTTAGGATAAGCCTTTTAAGGGGTTTGTATCTCATCTTGTTTACTATACTATACTCCTATTTTGGACTTGTTGGACCTTAATTGTTCCATTAGAGGCTCAATGATGCCTATCACTTTCCCTAAAGGGCCATCTCCCTTGTATCCCATCTTTTCCATTATGCCAAAACTTTTTTCGTATAGGTGGGGGGAGATTTCAATAATTTGTTGACTAATTTCTGCCATTGATTTTGGAGGTGTGCCACTTGCTTTAATAAAATGTGCATGGTAAGGCTTGGTGGATGATGATTTTCCATGAGATCTTAGAGAAAGTGAGGGATCAAATAGGGAGACTAAGTACTCACTCACCCCTTCGCAATGCAATTTACACTTTTTATCAAATTATTTCATCAATTTATCCATTTCTTCATAGTGTGACTATTTAGGGTCTTTGGATGAGGATGGTGAAGGAATAGAAGGACCCGAACAACCCACTTTCTCTTTACCCTTAGCTGATATTGATGAGTGGTTATTGTTTTGGTTAGTAGAGCATGAAGTGTCTGTAGATGTGGACTAGCTAATGTCATCTATTAGTGTGCCAATTTCTTCCCTATTATGAGGAACAAGAGAATTGCAATATTGGGCAAAGTGTTGGTCTTTGGGTACCTCTTGACCCATGTAAGGAAATTTAAGATACTGATGATAAGTGGAGTGAATGACCTAGATGTCATGAATCCATGGTCTTCCCAATAGGATGTTATAAGTTAATTGTAGGTCTAAGACCTGACAAATGGTCTCTTTCACAACTGGTCCTACTCTGATTGGAAGAATAATCATGCCTTTGGGGATCTTTCCTTATTTTCATAAGATTTGCTAGTAATTTTCTTTCTTGGGTCAACAACATCCTCTATATACCCTAGTGATTTTACTAAATTGAGTGTTCAAATATTAAGACCTACCCCACCATTGAGAAATGCTCTCTTAACTCTATTTTTATGGATAAATATTTTGATATGAAAAGGAGAGTTTTGTGGTTGGATGACAAACATGTCATCTTGGACTAAAAAAGATACATAGTGAGGGGCAACCAAGTTGCTAGCCATGTTTTGAAATCTACTCACATCCAATTCATTTGGTACTAAGGCCTTGGTGAGTATTTCCTTATGCTCTAGGGAGATCCATAATAGTTCAAAAATGGAGATATGGGGTGGAGTTTTAAGTAATTGGTTGATCAGGTTGTACTTGAGCAAGGAGGAGCTCGCAACTGCATTATCAATTTTTTCACAAGTCCTGGTAGAACAACTTTAGAGGCTTGGCCTTGGGTAATGGCATTTGAGGATTATTTTGTGTTTATCTTTAATGATGATTACATTTACGATTTCATCAAAGCTAGAGATCATGTTGATAGTGTTGTTGTAATGATGCATGCAATTAACCTTAGTTTGATTAGCATTGGAGGATTCTCCCCTTTTATGGCTCATGAAATGGTTTTTGAAGGCTTTATGATCTTCATTATTGGTAAGGTTATTTACTTTGATGACCCCATCATTGATTAATTTTTGGATTGGCCCATTAAGGGAAAAACACTTATTCATTAAATGCCCCCTATTTTGATGTTAGGCACAAATTTTCTTGTGATTCCACCATTTTGGTTTGACCTAGGGTTCATAGGGTTTGGTCTCAGGAAGTAAAATAAGCTCACCACCCAAGAGGGTTTTCAAGGCACTCGCATAAGACACTCCAATAGGAGTATACACCTTAGGTATATCGAAGGATTGGTACCTACGAGGAGGAGGAGCTTGATTGTAAGCAACTTGTTGATTGGTCATCGAGGGTGTTTCCACATTGCACCAATAGAATGGGCAAGCATTGTCTTGTTGGGGTGCATTCGAGTTAGTGTTTTTGACAATGGGATATGATTGGTTCAAATGTGATTGGGTTTGAGTTTTAACATGGTTGGCTTTGACCATCCCATCATTAATGGTGTTTTTGTTGTTTGTTTCTCCACCATGACTTTTGTTTATCATTTCCCAATCAGAGGAGTTATAAGCCTATGTGGAGTTACTTGAAAAGCCCTTATCATCTTATGATAGTTTAATGATGTCATTATTTAGAAAGGTCTCTTCTACCTTGGCAGCATTCTCTAAGGTGCTTTTGAAATCTTTAGGCCCTTGGAGTTGGAGCTAGTAATTCATTGGTCTTGAGAGACTATTAATGAAGATGTCAGTCTTCTCTTTGTCTAGTATGTCTCTATGATACTTAGTGAACCTGTGTCTCCACCATTGTAAGAAAGTTTTGAATGAATCATTGGGAAGTTTTTTTGTGTTACATAAGTCAATCATTGTAACTTCCCTTTCGATATTGTAGGAATATTGAGAAATGATCATGGAAGTCAATTGATCAAAGGTCCTAATATTGGAGGGTAGCTTGGATAGCCATTCCATGGCTTGCCCTCCAAGGCTCGTAGGAAACAAATGCATCAGGTATGTCATGTCATGGACAAATTCCATACTTAGGGTATAGAATTGTCTAAGGTGATTTTGTGGATTTGATGTGCCAAAATATTTATCATCTTTTGATATTTGTACATTTTATGAGAAAGGTGTGAAGGCAATGTTTTTATCAAAAGGGAGAGGACACACCTTTTTGAGGTTGAATTATATGGGTTGTATCTTTTCTCTCTTCATTCTTTCCATTTCAATTTGTAGGTCTTGTAACTTTTGTGTGAAAACATCTATGGGTGACTCTTCTTCATCTCATTTCAAGTTGGTCATATCAAAATTGGATGGTAACTTTGCACCTTGTTGTGGTAACACTGGTATGTAATGTTCCTTATGTTTCTCAAGTATTTTTTCCATAATGTCAACAAGTTCAAGATTTTGTTAAAAATCTTCAATTTTAGTTTCAATACTCCTATCATCACATATGTTAGATGAACCCATTGTGGCTAAGGATTCTAAGTTTTGATCGAACAAGGGTGACTCATGAATAACTATGTTCTATGAGCAATCTGTTGTTGTAGTAGGTTCGAGGAGATTTAGAGGTTTTGTACATTTGATGGTTTTATTAGCTATTCTAGCACTTACTCATATAGGCAATCATTTTGGTTTTGTAGCTATACTATTTTTATGTAGTGGCATGAAATGTGAGTTGGATTCCTTTAGTTCTTAGGCATTTTTGAAATGCAAGGGTTTCTATTGACCACAATTAGTCTATAGTAACAAGCCATATTGGGCAATGTTGATAGGATGAGTTTCACTTTCGTAAAGTTAGGTAAGGGATGGATGTGTGTCTATGAACATTTATGTCTTGATGTGTAAAATGAAGCGATTAATAATTGTTGGGTTTATAATGATGTTTGTAGCTCTAATTATTTCAAAAGGATATTTTTGGTCAGATATGAAATTTCTTAGACTTTGTAAAATACCAGAGAGGAAAAGGGTATCCAAATTTATAGTTTGTTCACAATTATTATGCCCGTAGATGGCCTATGTTTTATTTTTTTTCTCAGATGCATCATAGGAATGGTCAAATGCATTATTTAATTGATCATATGTATTGTTTAAATGTTTAAATGCACCATTTGAATTATCATATGCACTATTTCATGGTTCAAATGCATTGTTCTTATGGGCAAATGCATTATTTTAAGGCTTAGATGCACTATTTGATAGGAATATGCATTATAATAGAGATCATAAGCATTATAGGAGTGTTCAAAAGTGATGTTTTATGGAGTATATGTGCTA
This sequence comes from Cupressus sempervirens, assembly GCA_028749045.1. NCBI lineage: Eukaryota > Viridiplantae > Streptophyta > Pinopsida > Cupressales > Cupressaceae > Cupressus > Cupressus sempervirens. Next base: position 179,623,770 of record CM053786.1, on the reverse strand, counting down.
CTTTCAGTATTATTCAGCAATGTTCTCATTTTGGACTTTGTTTATTGATACCAGTTTGAAGTTTGTCTTTTTAGAAAGTTTGTGACATGTAGTTATGTTTATTATTAAGTTTTAAAACACTTCCAAGCACAATAATTATAAGACCAAAACAAAATGAAAAATCTCAAGAACCTAGAAAATGGAAGAAAATGGCTTCCTAACAAGATTATCTAAAGTCGGTGACTAGTGAGTCTTAGTGTTTAACCAACTATGTTCAGATTGACTTCTCTTGTGATAGAGAGCTTCCCACCATTGCTAAGGAGGTTTGGTGCAATCCCTTATAGGACTACTCGAGGAAGGCTATATTCTGAACAAGGGTGGCTTGCATTCAATTAGAAATGCAAGATTGGGAGGATATCCCTCTCACCAACCCTGCTAAGGCAACTCAAGAGGTAGCCATTCTATGGTTAGATAATTCTACCTAGTGAAAAGAAAAAATGGAAGTCACAAATAGAATTGGGAATTTGATCACTCAAGAAGAGTGAGAGCATATCCTTACTATTTTGGCTCCCCAAACACAATAGACACAAAGATTTAATCACTAGCCCTTATACTACTAAAGGCAAAGGGACTCCTAGTTATGCTATGTGTGGATTCTTTTCCTTGTTCAATTGTAACTAATCTGGAAGTTAGATTCAGGAAACTATATACTTTCCTAGATGCACAATAGAAATATGCATATGCATTGCAAAAAGCATCATATGTGCTATTTAATCTAGCAAATTTGTTATAATAGAAGCAAATGCTCACTAAGATACTTTATATACACTTCAAAAATTATCAAATGCATTATAAAGTGATGTAAATGGGTCACATAAAACTTTAAAAGCACTATACAAAGATGTAAATGCATTATAGAACAATTTAAATGCACTTTAGAAAGATTAAATGCATTAAAAAAGAGTTTAGAAGCATTAGAATATCTCTTGAAAGCATTAAAATAGAGTTCAAAAGCATCAAAAGATTTAGATCCAGCCCTTGTGTGCTTGGGGAAGACTTTGGAAGGTTGTTCTTGTTGATATGAGGCCTCCCAAATGCTGTAGAACATGTATTCAATCAAATCTACACAAGAGCATAGCAAGAAACATGGATCTACACTAGAAATGAAAGATTAGATTTAAAATTAAAAAAATAGAGAGGCTTTTAGTTCAAGCCTCATGGTGGGTGCCATTTTATACACGGTGTGAATGCGTATTCATGAAACTTTAATGTAGAATGCAGGAAGACTAATAATGAACTAATTGGACACAAGATATCAATGTCAAAATCTAAAACTTCTACAAGCATCTCATGTTTTCCTAACTACAACCACTAAAAAAGATCTCAAATCAAAATCTTAGTGATAGTTCTAGAACTGGAGTATGCTTAGGATGTAGATCCACTAGAATGCATGCAAGATCTATGACTATAATGCAGATTATATGAAGATAGCAACTCGTAAAATTCTATGACAATGGATGTATAATGATCTAACATTTAATAAATGATGCTAAATGACATAAAAACAATGTTAAAATGCTATGAACTTGCTAAAATGATAATGCTAAAATGATGAATCTAAATGTGCCTATAGTATCGATGCCTAAAAATTGGGTCCTTTAGCTCTTCTATTTCCCTCCTATTTATAGGATTTTGGAGGGGGTTGATGTAAGAATAATATTTTTTACCTTTGACAGGTAGAGGTAAAACTAAAAATATCTCATAAGAGACTAGGAGGAAGAATCCAACAGAATTGGTTTTGAGGATAAATGATGATAATTCTAATTCATTTAAATGAAAAAGGGAGATTTTCTCTTTTGTGAGGATAAATGACTTTATTGAATAAATAAATGTCTTATTTATTTTCAACATTTGGTCTTTTTCTTCCTCCCATTTTGAATTTCATTTTATGAATTTGAATTGTTTCTTTCCTCTTTTAAAGTTGATTCAGGTCTTGTCGATTTGATGGATAATTAATGACCTAATGTGATTTTTTATTTGAAAGTCTCTTTTGTTTCTTCTAATTTTCTATTTAATTTGCACTTGATTGATTGGAATTGTGTAATTCAAGTCTCTGTTAATTTTTGGGTGTCTACAATTACCCTTTGATTCTCATTAAATGTGTTTTAGTAAACCTATTTTGTGCAATTCGCATTCATATCAATCATTTGGGTACAAGTTCCCAAATTTTTTTTCCACAATATGATCAAGTTCTTCCTTCATTTATCTAACCTAATTCTGATCATTACATGTTTCTTCTACAAATTTATGACCTATTTTAGAAGTAAACATAGAAAGACTTATTTTTGAGTTTCTGGGTAAGTGCACCAAGTTGTCGTGCCAAAAGGGGGTATAAATGGACACATTTTTTTTTCTAAAATCAGCAATTTTTGAACTTCAACAAGAATTTGAAGATAGTTACGCTCAAAATTTTAAGATATGACAAAAAAAAAGTAGTAGTCGTTTGAATCTAGTTTCCAAACTACTAATTTTTTTTCAAAATGGTTTAGTTTTAGGTCATCAAAAAAGGGGGCCATAGAAAGTGGTACTTTTTATTTCAAAAAAAATGACATAGTACAAAGTGTGGGCCCCCTAAAATTTTAACTTTTTTTTTTAAATTCTTTAATCACTCTAGTCAAAAGTTACCTAACACTATGTAGTTTATCCCAAATTTTTTGGGTAATTTTATAATGTGTATTTTTTTTAATGAATTTTTTAATTAGACACATCCCAAAAATATGAAATATCTATGTGCTTCCCCTAGAAATGATTGAAAGCTAATCTAAAATCAAAACTTCTTTTTTTCAAAGTGTGTAGAATGGAGTCTACTTTATAAAAAATTAAGTTGTAAAATTCGATGAATGAGCTAAAATCTACAGCACAATTAGTACATGTTAGTTTTTGACAAAAAATGGACATACATTCAAAAGAAATTATAGATGAAAGGCCTGAAATAGTTCAAATAAAAAATAAATTATATGGTTATATAGCTAACACAGAGACCTAAAATGTCATGTAACCTGATTTTATTGATGCTCAACAATGAGGAAACTTGAAGGAGAGCACACAAGAAAAATCAATCATTTTTTGTATATTTGTAGCAAAACACATCTCAAACCAATTTACATACTCCAAAACTTTGGGTTGGATCCCTAAGGAAAAACCAAACATTAGACTTGGTAGAATGCAAAGCTTTGAATAGTACCTATGTGTTATAGCATGCAGGTGCTATTTAAAGCTTTTTAAATTTAAGTCTTCATAGTGTGTACATGTTTTATTAAAAAAAATGTTTTGAAAAGCATGTACATGCTATAGCGCATATGCAGTTTTCAAAACTCAAAAAAAAAAAGGTGTCGTCTTTTTGGCACCACAACTTGGTGCACTTACCCTTCTCTACTTCTAGTAATCTTATATCTTGTCTCCAATAATATGATTTTCTTTGTACATACCCTAGTGTCTTACTTGTATATGTCAAATTCTATTTTGTTTCATCCTTATTGTCCCAATTTTATCTATCCTTTTTATCATATTTATATTCAATTTTTTATTAAGGAGTATTCTAAAAGCTTCATTGACCTTCACATTCTCACATTCAACAATCTTGTTTAGTCACTTTTTGTAACATCAGTAAATGTTTCTCTTTATGGAATATCCCACAAGCATACCTTCATCAACTCTATTGTCAAACTTTCCTAAATTGTATTCATCTCTTCTAATGGGACATCTTCTTCCAAAAATATTGAAGCATTTTATTGTAGGTTATCTATAGTTCCATATCTCATACGAAGTATTTAAAATTTATTTTAATAAAGAACTTTATTAACTTTGTAAATAGTTTTATGTATAGCTTCTCTTCGATAAAATTTTGGTAGGCTTGATTCATTTATTGTTTTTCATTTTTTTTTTATGTACTTTCTTATTTATTCTTTCTATTAAACCATTTTGTTGTGGTGCTCTTGCTACTAAAAAGTGCATTTTAATGCTAATAATAATCGATTAAAAGTATGAAATATCTCCCACCTTGTAATATTTGTGTTATGGTAGGATCATAAATGTCGATGTCCAATAGATCTACTAAATTAATAGATAAATAATATTTACCTTTAAGTAAATCTCTTTTTTTCTTTCCTTCATGACATCCTTTATAGATAATATTGTCTAGTTTACATAATCTTGGTAAATCTCTAATAGCATAGGATGAATTTATTCTTAAAAAGTTGTCAAAATTGATACAACACATCCTTTAGTGCCAACGACAACTATCATCAATCTAATATTTTAAAAAAATCCTTTAAAATCTCCTTAAGTTGATACATGTTTTCATTAATGTCTTTTATGACAAAATTTACTACTGTATAACTCTTCTAGATATCACTACAAGTTCATTTTCTAATACAACATCATATTCATTATCACATATTTGACTAACACTGAGAATATTATTGTTGGAAATGATTGAAAAGATCCTGAATGAAAAATAATGGAACTAGTAAAGAATGTTTTCAATCATTGCCTTGTCATTGATGTCAAACTTGCTACTTGTAGGAATGACAATTGCTTTAGTGATCCAAATACTATCAATTGGTTGATTGACAAGGAGGAGGCAATCAATAAAATGTAACTAGAGCACCAAGAGAAAGGTTGAAGTTATGATGTTGTAATGAAGTACAAGGATCAGCTAAGCCATTAAGGAAATAGCATATTGATGACATACTCTAAGACACAAAGAATGGACGCACTAAAACACATCAAAGATGTAAGGTTTAGCTAAGTCATTTGTAAAGCCTAACTAAGTTCATTAGACAGAGCCAAGCAAGCTAGTTAGTGCAAAAAAAATTCTCAGTTGAAGCTGAGCAAGTTCAACTTTAGTGAGTGCAGAGTGAAGATCAAGTGATGAGTAAAGATCAAGTGCTAAGTAAAGATCAAGTGCCGAGTGAAGATCAAGTGCCAAGTGAAGAGCAAGTGCAGAGTGAAGATCAAGTGTTGAGCATGATACAAGAGCTGAGCAACATAGAAGGAGCCAAGCATCAGTAAACCACTAATGTCAAGTTGCTTCATTATTTTGAAAAGTCAAAGATTTGCCAGATCTGAGCTGACATGGTAGTTATCTAGAATTTTGTGACCCAGATAGAAGATAAGAATGATGAGTTGGTGGCACAGAACACTATGTAAAACATTTTTGGTGAACACAACTAAATTCTAGATGAAGTTTCTACATGAAGATGAGATATGGGATAGATACATTGTATCCTACCTAATATATTGAAACCCTAAAGTTAGAAAGGGAGAATTGAGTGAGAAAAGTATTCCAAATTTCTATTTAAGGAGTCATAAGGTCACAAAGCAATAGGGTTAGTCAAGTATGAAAGCATGAAGTGCTGAAGTAGGTGCTAAGGAGGAAGAGAGCACAAAAACTCTATTTTGATAGATGACCACAAAGATGATTGCATTGGTATGATGAGCAAGAAGACTCAAGGAGACAAAGCTTGAGATGAAGACAAGCTATCAGAGCTGCAATGATTGAAGCCAAGGAAAGGAATGAACTGAAGTGTGATCTAAAATCTGCAAGATATGTCATGAGTTGTATCAGATCAAAAGCCATTATTGTTACTCTCTAGCAATTGTAATAGTTAGTATAAATCTTATGGACTTAGGTTGGTTTAATAACCATGTTGTAAATCCTTTAACAAGATGACATTCCAAGGGAATGTTCCAAAGTCCTTTGACCAGGCCCATTCCTAACAGGATGGTGAAATCCTCTAACAAGGTCACATTTAACAATGTGTTGTAAGCCTTTAACAAGGTAGGCCTTTAACAAAGCATCACTTCAAAAGAGTGAGAATTGAGTAGCATGTTACTGGTGGTTTTTCCCAAAAAAAAATTTCACATAAATCACTATGTCATGTGTTGATCTTGCATGTTTTATTCCTACATGTTGTTTTGTTGTAACTTGCTAAGATGGTTTTTTTAAGCTTGGATGGATGAATAGTTCAATGGGTTCACTATAATTAGTAAAAACACATTATTTGGGCATTTAGACCTTGGATAACTAATTCACCACCCCCCACCCCCTCTCAGTTATTCTAAAAAATTCTAACAATTGGTATCAGAGCCTTGCTACTAATTTAGTTTAAAGGAACTAGAAGCAAAAAAGATCAAAATGCCTAAGAGAGAAGTTCCAAAGCTCAACAAAGACAACTTTATTGCATAGAAAATTTTTATGAAGCTACATCTTGGATCCATAGGAGAATATGCCCAAAATTCAATTGTTACTTAACATGTTCATCCAACTGGTACTCTTACTGCAGAAGATTTGAAAAACAAACAAGAACACAATCAAACAATGTTGGAGATTGCTTCTCCATTCAACTACGCTTAATTTGATGATATCAAAGGATGTGACATTGTATTTAAGATGTGGAAAGCCCTATCAAATATCTATGGAGGAGATCAGAATGTCCAAAGAACAAAAAGAGAAAGCCTTAGAGGAAAGTTTGATGACATGAAAATGGAGGAAAGTTAGAATGTTACTCAGTATGCCTCTATAATAAAGGAAGTGGTAAGTGAAATAAGATGTTTGAGTGGTCAATTAGATGATGATACTATTAATAGTAAGTTCTTAAGAACCTTTCTCCCTATCTATGCTATTAAAGTATTAGCTATACAAGAGCTAAGATGTGTACCAGGAAACAATCTAAGTTTTGAAGGTATAGTGAGTAGACTCACTGCATTTGAGTTATTTAACTTTGACAACTACAGACCTGAGAATGTTGAATGTACTTTCAAGGCCAAGATATCACTAAAAGATACTAAACAAATGAAATCAAAGAAGGGAAGAAAGATGAAATATGTATCTAGTGAGAATAGCACTGATGATGAAGATTTGGAACAATTGGAAGCATTGCTAGCTAGAAGATTTCATAGAGGCAAAGGAAAATTCAAGGGTAAGTTTCCTATCATTTGTTTCAATTGCAATGAAGTAGGACATATTGCTGCAAGGTGTACATAGAAAAAGGATTAAAAGGAAGGCAACAAGTACAAATATAGAAGAGAAGATGATAAGGGAGATTACAAAGACAAAGGAAAGAAGTGCTATATTGCTGAATAGGATTTTGATGATAATGATGATGAAGTTGTTTATGTGGCCATGAAGGACCAGTCTGATGATGGATCATAGATACTGGGTGCTCACATCACATGACAAGAGACAAAAGTAAGTTTGTTGACTTTACTCAATATGATGGAAATAGTGTTAGATTTGGAAATGATGCTCCATGTCAAATCAAAGGGAAAGGCTCCATTAAGCTTACAAAGAAAATTTCATGTGATAATGCATACTATCTTGAAGGACTAAACTAAAATTTGTTGAGTGTCTCACAGTTAGGCAATGTAGGGTGCAAAGTAGAATTTGGAAACAAAACTGCAAAAATCTATGACAGTGATGGTAAATTGATAGGAAAAAGAGATCAAACAAGAAGTAATTTTTTTAATCTTCATATGGAAAATACTTCTTGTTTTGTTGCAAAATTTGATGATATACATGGTTATGGCATAAAAGGCTATGTCATGTCAACTTTGATAATTTGGTCAATATCAGTAAAATGAAGAAAATCAGAGGTTTACCTAAATTGAAGAAGCCTAACAACATCATGTGCAAACAATGTCAGCTAGGAAAGATGACTAAGTCAAGTTTCAAGAGTAAAAACTATACATCAAAAGAAGTACTTGAGTTAGTCCATACTGATTTATGTGGACCAATAGAAGTACAAAGCTACAAAAGAGATAAATATATAATGTTGTTTGCTGATGACTATTCTAGGATGATGACTGTTATGTTCTTAAAGAAAAAATTTGATGCTTTTCAAATGTTTAAGTGGTATGTAGCTAGAGTTGAAAAGGAAACAGGAAAGAGTTTCAAATGCCTAAGATCAGACAGAGGTGGAAAATTCACATCAAATGAATTTGAGATATTTTGCAATGACAAAGGAATCAAAAGACAAACATCAGCTCCTAGAATTCCCCCACATAATGGAATTGCTGAGAGAAGAAATAGATCTGTGATTGATTGTGCCAGAACATTAATGATGGAAAAGACTATTGCTCTAAAATATTGGAGAGAAGTTGTAAGTGTGGTTGTTCATACACTGAACTGAGTACAAGTCAAGAGAGGTAGAAGTGCAACACCTTTTGAATTATGGTATGGTCACTCACCTAATGTAAAGCATTTCAAAGTATTTGGTTGTAGATGCTTTATCCTTAAAGATACTAGAAATGGAAAATTTGATGCAAAAAGTGATGAAAGCATATTCCTTGGTTACTCCACTAGAAGTAAAGCATATAAGTGTTTAAATACTAACACTGACAAAATTGTGGAAAGTGAAAATGTAAAATTTGATGATAGATTGAGGAGGCAACATTGATGACAGGAAAAGCACAAGTGGAGGAGCATTATTCTTAGGTAAAAGGCTAGTTACTTTGACTAGCAAGAAACAAACATGCACATCTCAGTCCACTGCAAAAGCAGAATATGTGGCAATAATAGTCAATTTTATAAACATTGTGTGGCTCAAACATCTATTGAAATGAATGAAAGAAGAAGTAACCAAACCTGTGATACTATATTGTGATAATACAAGTGCTATAAACATATCCAAGAATTTAGTAATCCATGCAAAAACCAAGCATATTGCAATCAAGTATCACTGTGTCAGAGAATTGGTAGAAGACAAACAAGTGAAGATGGAGTACATTCACACAAAGGAACAAACTATAGATATCTTCACTAAACCATTACCTAAGGATGCTTATGAATATCTTAAAGGCAAGTTGGGGGTAATGCCCCTAACTCAAGTAGTTTAAAGCAACAAAGAAGCTGCCCTGCATCCACAGGAACAAATCATTGAAATGTCAAAAGAATGATGTAGAGGATAACAACAGGAGCAAAAACTCTAGATCAATCACAAGCATGGTGAAAGAGGGAGAACACATGAGATGCAAAGCTTATATTTAGCATGATAAAGATGCTACATCTTTGGCATTTATGTCAAAGAGGGAGATTTATGAGAAACTGATCAATGAAAGGTAAAGATATGGAGATATGTGAGATTAGTAGTAAGGATGTAGTAGTCAAGAAGGAGAAGCAGAAAGAAGCCAAAAAATGTATATAATTTTGGTGGTAACTAAGTTGATCAATTGATTAGTTTGGTTTTCCATCAATGCCAAAGAGGGAGATTGTTGGAAATGATTGAAAAGATTATGAATGAAAAATAATGGAACTGGTAAAGAATTTTTTCAATTATTTTTTTGTCATTGATGTCAAACTTGCTACTTGCAGGAATGACAATTGCTTTAGTGATCCAAATACTATCAATTGGTTGATTGACAAGGAGGAGGCAATCAATAAGATGTAACTAGAGCACCTAGAGAAAGGTTGAAGTTATGATGTTGTAATGAAGTACAAGGATCAGCTAAGCCATTGATGAAATAGTGTATTGATGACATACTCTAAGACACAAAGAATGGACACACTAAAACACATCAAAGATGTAAGGTTTAGCTAAGTTATTTGTAAAGCCTAACTAAGTTCATTAGAGAGAGCCGAGTAAGCTAGTTATTGCAGAACAGATTCTTAGTTGAAGCCGAGAAAGTTCAACTTTAGTGAGTGTCAAGTGAAGATCAAGTGCCGAGTGAAGATTAGGTTCCAAGCATGATATAGGAGCTGAGTAACACAGAATGATTTGAGCATCAGTAAACCAATAATACCAAGTTGTTGCATTATTTTGAAAAGTCAAAGATTCACCAGATCTGAGCCAACATGGTAGTTATCTAGAATTTTGTGAACCAGATAGAAGATAAGAATGATGAGCTGGTGGTATGGAACACTATGTAAAATGTTTTTGGCAAACACAACTAAATTCTAGATGAAGTTTCTAGATGAAGACAAGATATGGGATAGATACATTGTATCCTACCTAATCTATTGAAACCCTAAAGTTAGAGAGGGAGAATCGAGTGTGAGAAATATTCCAAATTTCTATTTAAGGAGTCATAAGGTCATGAAGCAATAGGGTTGGTCAAGTATGAAAGCATGAAGTGTTGAAGTAGGTGCTAAGGAGGAAGAGAGCATAGAAACTCTATTTTGATAGATGACCAAAAAGATGATTGCATTCGTATGATGAGCAAGAAGACTCAAGGAGACAAAGCTTGAGATGAAGACAAGTTGTGAGAGCCATAGTGATTGAAGCCAAGCAAAGGATTGAACTAAAGTGTGATCTGAAATCTGCAAGATATGTTGTGAGTTGTATCAGATCAAAAGCTATTATTGTTACTCTCTAGCAATTGTAATAGTTAGTATAAATCCTATGGACTTAGGTTGGTTTAATAGCCATGTTGTAAATCCTTTAACAGGGTGACATTCCAAGTGAATGTTCCAAAGTCCTTTGACCAGGCCCATTCCAAACAGTATGGTGAAATCCTCTAACAAGGTCACATTTAACAATGTGTTGTAAGCCTTTAACAAGGAATCACTTCAAAAGAGTGAGAATTGAGTAGCATGTTACTGGTGGTTTTTCCCAAATTGGGTTTCCACATTAATCACTATGTCATGTGTTGATCTTGCATGTTTTATTCTTGCATGTTGATTTGTTGTAACTTGCTAAGATGGTTGTTTTATGCTTGGATGGATGAATAGTTCAATGGGCTCACTATAATTAGTGAAAAAGTTTTATTGGGGTATTTAGACCTTGGATAACTGATTCACCCCCCCCCCCCCCCCCCCACCCCCACCCCCCTAGTTATTCTAAAGAATTCTAATAATTATCACATAAACCCTTCACATACTAAAATATTTCATTGTTATTATTTCTATCAAAAGTAACTAAGCCTATGCCAAATATATATGGTGCCTTGCCTTCATCAAATCTAATTGGACCATCATCTTTTTTTTTAAGTGTTATATATTATCTATAATCACTAATCATATTATTAAAATAAACATCAGCAATTAACCAATCATTTTTACTTATTCTAACATATAAAGAAGTTTCAATATAACCATCAAGTTTTGGACATGTGATATAAATATCAAATCCACATTTTTCAACTTCTTAATCATAGAATAGGAAATCATCACCTTAGTAATCGTTCTTGCTGAAAGAATGCAAGGACTTCTGAGGGTCATAACTTTTGACTCGGATGTGGGTTTTTGCTGAAATGTTTAGGGTTATTTCATTAGGAAGAGTCAAGTGATCTATTAATTCATCTTTTCTCTATTACTGACCAGAAAAACTTATTTTTTAGACCTAGAAATATCATCTAGGCCTTCAATATTAGAATTTTGTTTTCTTTCTACTATTTTTTAGAAAGGTATGTTGTTAATTGTTATAATAACTAAGAGGAGGTTGAATTAATTATCCAAGGTCCAAATGTAACAATTGAACAAATAAACACTTAATCAACTTCAGATCTTATCATTCCATAACTCAATCTTTAAAGTCAACATCAACTAGTTGTCCACCATCATAAATATAATAGACTTTCATAATGTAAACATTAATCAATAAAACATCATAAATAACATCCACACAAGTTTGATACTAGGATTTAACATGAAAACACAATTTGGGAAAAACCATCAGCAACATGTCACCAATTTTCACTCTTTTAAATTGAGCTCTATTAGGATCCAACCCTATTAAAAGTTTACAAAATGTGACCTTGTTAAAGGACTTAGTCACCCTATTAGGAGTGGCCTTGTTAGAGGACATTATAACATTCCATTAGAATTTTACCCTATTAAATGATTTACGTATGACTATTAGGTTAACCTTGGTTAAGGGATTTCAAATATAGTTTATAATGGTTAGAAAGTAACAGTGGGTTTTGATCTCTCAAGTACAACTCACTTTACATATACAGATCTTAGTTTTTCTCCTAAATTGATTCACTATGTAGCCTTAATTGTCATCTATATCTCTAATTCTCTTGGCAACCCTTCAAGAAATCACTCCCCTTCTCAACTTTTCTTAGCCTTCTTCTTAGATTTTCCAATCAATAACATCATGAATAGCTCCTAGCTTCACACTCTTTGGAACATATTGAAAGTTTTATCTTGTACGTCCTTAAATAGGTAATTCTAAAGTATCTATTTATGAGAATTAAAGATCCTCATGTGAAATGAAACAAGGAATATATCTCAGACAGTCAAGAATTTCTTCAAACAAATGTATTTTTGATTTTCTAGAGCCAAAACCTATTAAAGAGACTATTTTCTTGCTTGGTTGAATTGTAAAAAATTTCTATATCAACAATTCATTGCAGCATTCAAAAAAGAATCAAGAAAGCCAAGTAAGTATATATGTCTTCATATAATTCAAAGGAGTTCTTGTTTCTCTTCATTATTATTCCAATATGCCTCCAAAAAAGGGTTTCTCTAGGAAGATAGAATATGCTAGTAGAAATATCCATGATGATTTTTTGGAACAATTGAGTTAATCCACAAATGAATCAGCCCAAATAAGAAAATAGTTCTTGTAAACCCTAGACTCTGAATTGCAGATGGTTTATTTAATAAGGGAAACTGGACTAGGGATGCCATAACTTCTAAAATAGGGCTCCAATTGTTTTAAAAATGGTTTTCAAAGAGGATAGTATTTTCTCCCCTCCAAAATATCTAGAATTTTGACTTGGGTACACTAGTAGTTCCTAGGGTTATTATGGATGCAAACCTACTCTTAGTTGTAGCCCAAAACTATGATCCAATATCTAGGATGGTGAGGAGAATAAATGGGGAATTTTTAATGAAAATTACCATACAAGAAATTCAAGATGTTTTTGGAATGGACCAAACCACAAACTATCATGAGGTCATTCATTTTTGGGGATTGGAGAAGGAATACTTGTCTTGTAAAGATCAAGTTAGGAAAGGGGCATTGATAGGACACTTGGCCACAATTTGTAATTTTACTTTTGCTACAACATCAACTAAAGAACCTTTCAAGAAATAGTTTTTCAATTCTAGGGCCATAGATATCTACATGACTTTGTGCAAGGTCTTTGGTGAAGATGAACAAGAATTTATACCAATAAATTTTATGTACATGATGATACAAATCTCTTCTTTTGGTCTGGATATTATTTATGATTTTTCGTCCTATCTAGTAGAAGAAATTCACATAGGTCTAATTAGAATTGCAAAGGGAAATTTTGAGAAAACCATTGGCTATTATTCATTATTGAAGTATATGTTTTTATATAAAGGAGTTACTTTATTTGAAAAGTGATGCAGGAGCATCCAGAGGTATAAGGGAAATCCTGTGTCACCCAAGAAAATGTACTTAGACTTAGTTTTTGTTTCATGTGTTTTCATTTTTGGACACCCATTTGCGTCAAATAAAGGTTCCAACTCTCACAGTTCAACTATCAGTGTGCTAGAAAATCCCAAAAAAATAGGAGCATGCAATTTGGCCATCATTTTCGTGACCTAGAAGGTGTGAATTGGCCAGATGAATGTAATTGTGATTTAGAGAATTCTAGAAAAAGAATCAGGTCAAAAGGCCCCACGGTTTGAAAGTTATTGCAGTTTTTTAGATTTTGGAGACCTCCTAAGAATGCTTCAAAGTCAGGTTAGGGGCATTAAATGACCTCTTTAAGGAGATTTTTGGCATTGTAAGAGGCAGTTCGGAGTGGAGTTTGAGAGGAGGTACTGAAAGGAGAAATTATCTCTAGATTTATGCTATTGTAAGCCCTTAGGGCATGTTTTGAAGTTTATTTTCTCTGTACTATTTGTACTAGCTTATTTTCTCAGTTAATATAATTTCCCTTTTCTGTTGTGTCCATTTTGTTCTTGGGTTGTGTCCCCATCAAAAAGGAAATGGTGTTGAATAGAGAATATGAGGGAGAACCTTTGCCAGTTCAATTATGGAGTACAAATATGACCTAGGATGTAGAGGAGGCTAGTTTTGTGAGATTTGATAGATACTTCACATCTAGGTTGAGGAGCATGATATTAAAAGATAATCCTAGGATACCCAAGGCATTGGTAGATTTTATCTAGACTATGGATAACACTATTAGTTTAAAGGTTTCCCATAATTGGGTAGATATGATACCATTCCCTATGTCAACAATATTTAGAGTATATGGATTCCAAGGAACTCCACATGTGCTTCCCTACTAGGTACCTCTTTAGGTGGGATTAACTAAGATGATATGTAAAATAGGTGGTTTGGAGGAAACACAACTGACTAGTCGGTCTAGGGGCTATATTTTCCAATGTTACATACACTTTATCATCAGTTCATAATCACAAAAGGTGGTTGGTTGTTTCTGTATAAATTCTTAGGCCCATATAAAATGGTTGTCTCTCATGATTTTTTCAATGATAGTGAAGGATTTTTTGAAATATTTAGAGGGCTAAGACTGGTGCTAAAAAAAATCAACCCTAGTTCCTTAAAGATGTAATAAGAAATAAATTCTCTTTCTAGGAACAAGAGATCAAAAAGGATAAATGGAGATTTTATTTTAGGGTTTTAGATTTTATTAATTGTTTTGAAAAGATTATAAGCCTTTAAAAGATGTAAAGACAGAAGTAGATAAGTTGAACATGTTAATGACCATTTTTCCAGAGATTATGGAAGCAATGAATGAAAATATGACATTTTTTTATTAGTTCTTATCCTAACAAGGCCAGAGAAGTAATGGAAAAGTTATCTTTTACCCTGCATTAGGATTAGGGCAATTGGTTAATCAGATGAGGTCTAGCTACAATATCATTAAAAATAAGGAGCATGCAGTTGATAGGGGTAAACAAATAATTGGATCAACTAGTACTATCTTGGAAGAGAGACCTAAAGAGCCAAAGCCCAAGAGGCAAAAGATAGAAGAAAAATAAGTATCCAAAATAGAAGAATACTCACCCACTCAATCCCCATTGTATATAGGAAATGAATAACTAACTAAGGAGAAAATGGAGCAATTAGGATCCCAAGGTGGAATTTTTATTATTGTTATAGAATTAGAAGAAGGAAATTCTCAAGAGCCTCCCATGACTATCCTTGAGATAACTATTGCTGACTATAGAGGAAGGGAATTAGACCCTGTGGTAGAAAAAGCTAGTCATGAATTTCTTTTTGATGAGTTTTTTGTTAAATCTAGAGCTTTTTATCAATTTGCATGGAGAACAAATATTGAACAATTTGAAGGAAGGTGCAATAAGAGTAAGGAAGGGCATCCTAAAATGGAAGAGGCATCCATAAAAGATCAAATAAAGGATGAGATGATGCAAGAGTTTGGAAGTTTGACCCCTAAAGAAGGAAGAAGAATGATAAAATCATCTAGGGTTTTACACTTACCAAATTGGGACATTGCAGATGCCATAGTTTTTGATATTGTTTCCAAGTAGTTAAGTGTAGAAGAAAAGGTGAAAAGGAGCTAAAAGGTGCTAAGTTCAAAGAAGATCATGCTACTTTAGTGATTTAGTCTATGAGAAGAGGATCTAGAGCTAGTTCCTCTCATCGTGATGATACTAACATGGTAAGAAACTTGATTGTTAAAGCGGTGGAGGATACTCCAAATGAGGAGGATACAAAATTAAGTGTTGAAATAGATAATCTCACATTAGCTATAGCTAGGAAGGAGAAGTAGTAAAAATTATAATTATAGGAAAAATATGAATAGGTTCTAGGGGCTTACAATAAAGAAGTGCAGAAAAGAATGGAGGTTGAGAATAAGATGATAGGATAGTCTAGTAGACCTAGAATTACTTATTGTCATCCTCCAGTTGAGACTTTTAAAAAAAATCCTCTAATAGATATTCCAGACACCCCATAGAGACCTCAATATTATACAAAAGAGGATTTTTAAGAAGAAAAGAGAAAACTTTGGTCATTGCATGTGGAACTAGATATCTAGTATGAGGACAAGTTAAGGAAAACAATTATGTATTTGGTAAATAAAATTGGGCCTACATTTTATGAACAATTGGAAAAAGTGATGAACATATGGAATGAGCTAAAAGGAAATGAGGATGACTTGAAGCCTGTTGTCAATAAATGGAAAAATAGGGACAAGGATGTAACTCTTTTGTGTTTTTCAGCTATCAGTCTATCTTGTGAATAAATAGAAAAGACTTTTGACTTGACTGATGATCTCTCTAAGTTTGATAATAAAAGGATTGCATTGTAGAGGAAAACCATAAACTATCTATCAAAATATATGAGCAAAAACTTTGAAGTTTTCCCTCATGCTCTGAATAAAATGGACAAATTGAAAGAGAAAGAGGAATGGGCCACAAAATTGGATGATCTATTATGTCTTAGGATAAATAAAATCATTAATGGAAATGGACATGCATGGTTGGCAAATACAACTAAAGAAGTTGTTAAAGTTCAAATATTTTATGATTCTTTAAGAGAGGAATTTATTGAAATAGATAAATTAGAAGAATATATTTTGAAGAAACATTATAGGATTCTTAATTTTAATTGGGTAGATGACACACTTTTTGACAAGTGGAAGGAAAATTTTGTACTTTCAAAATAGTTAGTGCTTGGTGAAACCAATGAGGATGAGATGGAACAAGATGAGTTGCAAACAACTAATGTCTTAGTTAAAGAAAAAGAAGACAAAGATAAGAAATCAACTATAGTAACAAGCATAGAGGTCTAAACTGATGAATTGGGAGCAAGAGAATCAAGTGTGATTGTTAGTTTGTCAATACAAGATGACATGGATGGGGAACCTTGGGTTCATCTCAGTTTTCACATATCAAAATAGGGTCCTTTACAAGCAAGTCCAATGGTCACATGCTTCATGGAATGATAATTATGACAAAGCCAATCACAAACTCCTCAAAAAAGAAGTGTAGCAGAAGTGGTCCCCGCAAAAGAATATTCATGATACAGATCATTCTTTTGCACCAATTTTTGTCTTTTATGAAAATAGCTTTTGTAAATATCTTTCTATCTTAAGGACAACTATCACTAGGCATGAAGCTTGTTGCAAATCATACTATATAAATGAGATCCCAAGGCTAGAAAAAGAATCTAAACTACTGTTCAATTTTTAGTTTTTTGCTAGTTTTATTCCATCCAGTTTCCTTGATGCAAATTTTATGATGTATTTTATCTACAAGTCTAAAAGTACACTAACATTCAAAGATTATGTGGTCTTGTCTTGAGTTTTTTTGAGTATTATCCCACTATTATACAATTTTCAAAGAGAATTAATAAAAAGATGAACTATCACCATATTTGTTTTCTCTGAATCTTTTCTCCATTATTATTGACTAGTTGTCTAGAGGTTGTATGGGAAAAGCTTGTTCAATTTAATGCAACTAGGATAGGTTGTATGTCAATTCACTATTGCTTTTAATTCAATGAGTTAAGTAAATTCTTTAGTGATGTGATAGGATTTCTAGGTAGTAAGAAGGATATGCATAAGAATGAATCTTAGGGAAAAGTGTTGATAATATGAATTGTAATACATTCAATTAGGTCAAAAACTTGGGTAGACTCTAAATCCCAATGGATGAGGCACTGATCAATTATTTTAGTCTACATATGAAGAGATCATGTATCAGCATCAAGAAAATTCTTAAAATCAAAATCAATTTTAGTTTAAATGTATGAAGAATATCATAGTTGGTAAATACTTGATTTCATGTAATATTTGAGTTTTAGTTAGTTGTTGTTACCCAAAATTACATGTAAATCTGAGAAGAATTATTACCAAACATCTCCTATGGGGGATGAGTGTTGTAATAGAATATCAATAGATGAATGAAGTGTGAAGATAGTATCAAGTTTTGGAATCATTTTATCCCTCTGTTGCACCTGCCTTGGTTTTGTAGACCCTAAAGAGTAGAAAATCTTGGTGATTTTGTTGAAGTTGGGTCCAGATTTGAGAATCCCTTAGTCAAACATAGGAAATAGCTAACCCTTACACTACATTTTTCTTCATCATCTTGGTATCAAGTATTTTTCTACTTGGTAATGTAAAAACACGAACACATACCATGCTCTAGGAAATTTTTTCAAACCATATAAAGTTTTTTTCAGCTTACACACCATATTTTTCTTGTTAGGATTAACAAATCCTTCAATATTCTCTATGTATACTTCTTATTCAAGTGTCCCATTCAGAAATGCAAGTTTGACATCCATCTAATATACCTTAAATCCTTTATAAGAAAAATATGCAAGACATTTTCTAACTCCTAGTCTATCTATAGGGGAAAATGTCTCCCCATAATCAACACCCTCTTCTTGGGCATATCCTTTGCATGCCAATCTAGCCTTATTCCTTGTGACCTCACCACTTTCGTTCAACTTGTTCCTGAATACCGACTTTGTTCCAATCACATTTTTGTTTTTTCGTCTAGGTACTAGTGTCCATGTTTTTTTCTTTTCTATCTTCTCAATTTCTTCATTCATTTCTTGTATCCAATCTTCAATCTCCAAAGTATCTTTCAAAGATTTGGGCTCATACTCACAAAGTAAGCATGTATCACTTCTAAGTCTTTTTTCTTTTCATAAAAATGGATTCATTGTCTCCAATGATTTACTTAGGTGCATGATGTCTTGTACATATTTTTCTAATATAGGTTCATCTTGAAAAATGATTTCAAGCTCATTATCTCTCTCTTGTTTAAGTTTTGGTTCTTGCTCAACATGCTCAGCATTGTCTTCTTGATGTCTAGCTTCCTCTATCTATGACTTGACATCATTTTCTTTTTGCTCAGCACCCATAGTCTACTACTTAGTAACTTATTGTTGCAACTCAGCATTCCCACCTTGTTATTGATCTAAAACCTTTCTTTTCTTTCTACATTCAACTTGATTTCTTTATATGTACTCATCAACTTTCACATTTACACTTTCCACAACTTTTTTAGTATTAGAGTTCAAACACTTATAAGATTTTCTCTTAGTGTAATAACTTAGGAATATGCCTTCATCACTTTTAGCATCAAGTTTTCCATTTCTATTATCCTTAAGTATGTAACATTTTCTTCCAAAAACTTTGAAATACTTTACATTAGGTGCATATCCATCCCATAATTCAAAAGGTACAAAATTTGTACCTTTCTTGACTTGCACTCTATTTAGGGTATAAATATTTTTACTTATAGCATCCCTCCATTATTTATGTGACACATTTTTCTCCATTATCAATGCTCTAGCATAGTCTATGATTGATCAATTTCTTCTTTCAGCTATCCTATTTTGAGGAGGGTTCCTAGGTGTTGTCATTTTTCTTTTGATTCCTCTATCATTATAGAATATGTTGAATTCATTGGAAATGAATTCACCACCTTTATCATATCTCAAGCATTTTAGACTCTTCATTGTCTCCTTTTCAACTCTAGCCAAATACCACTTTAAAAAATAAAAAGCATCAGATTTTTCTTTGAGAAACATCATGGTCATCATTCTAGAATAGTCATCAACAAATAGAATGAAATATTTGTGTCTACATAGCCTTTTGTCTCACATGAGCGCACTTTTTGTGGCCTTGCAATTTGATGAAAGGTGAAATATCATATGATTGTTAAAGTTTCTCACCAATGATTGCATTAGTGGATTGTAGGAAGCATTGCTTCTATTTTCATTAGTTTCCTACCGATTTATTCAAAAGCTTAACTCGCAGTGTGTTGTGTTCTATAGCTTATGTCTGTTTAGAAATTTCAATTTCAAGTCCTTTGATTTCATATTATTTTATTTCAATTTTGTTATTTTCTTTTCTAACCCCTAGTTAGAATAGGAACTCATTTAGTTGCACTGTTAGATTGCATTCATTAAAAAACCTAGAAAATACAAAAATATTGTTCTTTTGGTGTGTGATTTTGAGACAGAAAATAGATTTACTTCATTTAGAGATCATAGTAGAACCAGTGAAGGCCTCCTCATGAACAATCACATTTATCTTCAACTAAGCAGATTTTAGTATGTCACAAGACAAATACTAAACCTTGGAGTGGATCCTTAAAAAGATTTTTTTTACAAGAGAGGAATTGCACAATGGATTCCTGTCATTCACCTCGTGCAAAATGACCACCAACAATTCATAGATAGATAGTAGATGGCCAAATGAGAGAAGAAGGATTCCTTATATAGAGATCTAGGGCACAAACTTCTCGAGAAGGTCGACATCGGAGCATTAAATCCTAGTTAACCTTAACCCCTAGAAATGGACCTAGATTAAATGTAATTTAAGAGTCTACCATTTTGAAACTCAAAAGAAGTGATCTAGAAGCAAGCAAATGAAACTTTCCAAAGCCTGATATCCCTAATCCTCTAGAAATTGAAAATTGGACCTAGGGTCAAGGAAAAGGTCAACCCTACCCTAGGTCAAGGTTGAGGTCATCCTTGATCTAGGTTAGGGTCAAGATCAACCTTGACCTAAAAGGTCTTCCTTGAACGAGAAAGTCAAAATCCTCAGTTTCATAGAGAAAGTTTAGAAATAGGCTAGAAATAGAGAGAGAAAGAAGCAAAATAGGGGGAAAACAACCAGATCCATGCAAACACCTATTCAAGGCACTTGACATGACCCCAAACCACTTACTCAAAGGGCTAAAATATCTTAACATGGAAGAGCTTCCATTTTAAGACAATACATTAAGCCCCCACTTTAGTAAGAGTATGGATTCAATGCAAACTCTTGGTAAAGAAGAAGAAAGAAGAGAGCCAAGTAGATTTTTAATGAGATATAATAACACTTAGCTAAGGAAAGAAGCCCCCAAGCTAAGGATTCTAACTCAACATACACACATAAGGGTACAAAAACAAAAATAAAACCAAAACAACACAAAAGAAGGGTTAGTACTAAACAAACCCAAATCAACTAGCACAAAAAACCTTGCTAAGAAATATTTCTCATACTAATATCATATTTGGAAAGCTATCATAAAAACATAAATGATTACATAAGAAAGACGAGAGAACCACTATAAATAACATAGCTTCATGATCCAATCCTACTAGCATGAAAGTGAAAAGAAATAAAAGAAGTGATTACCTTGCCCAGTAAGATGCCCACCTTACCATGAATCACAAAAAGAGAGGGAGAGCCCAAAAGGTGGCCAAACCTAATAGTTCACCCATAAACTATGCTTGCAATTTTAATGTGTCTTCTAATAGCTTCTACAATATCCATAGATCCACCTTCTTGTATCACTATGAATATGAAATGTGTGTCTCCTCAAGATTTTGCAACTTATGTGTGTTACCTTTAGAAGATTTAGCATATAATTTTTTTTTAAAAATGTGTGTCTCATTAGGATTTGGCAACTTATGTGCATTCCCCTTAGAGGACTTAGCATAAAAAAATTTGAAAAATGTGTCTGTTTAGGACTTTTCAACTTATGTGGATTACTCTCAAAGGATTTAGCATATAATTATGTTTTAAATATAGTACAAGGGAGACCCTATATATGCCCCCCTCCTTATCATGGTTTTCTACTAAACATGATAAGGAAGCGAAAGAGTATACCTACTTCACAAGGCAAGGAGATATCCTATTAACAATAATGTATACCATATTCCTAGCAAAGGATATTGATCCTTACAACCAAGAACGTAGATGATCTTGAAAAAGGATATGTCACTTATGGAGAAAGGATCCTCAAAGAAAGAGGTCTTATCAAAAAGACACCCACCATAGACGAGAACTTTTAGATAAAATATCATCTTTCAAAGATAAACTAAATAGGAACAAAGATTCACTAAGAAATCCTCCTATAAAGAAGAGGAAAAGGAACCTTTGGAATGAGGAAAACAACTCTAACACCAAAACAAGGGCAAGCATATATAAAGAACATAATTTGAAACATAGAGAAGAGGTGATGACCTAGGACAACAACCTCTTATGTAAAAATATTATCCATAGTCAAAACATCTATCAGTATGAAGAAATAATATTGCAATATAAATAAGTACCAGTAAGTTAAGGAAATTAGTTCCCTAGACAAAGAAAAAGAAGGAAGAACCTTGCCCCAAGGGAAGAAGACAAGGGATACCTTTACAAAAAATTGTCTTAGAAAAGATATCTTGAAGAGATTCTATGAATGAATATAAACATAATACAAAATCATAGAAAAATAAGAAGAAAGAATACCAATTAAGCCCAATAAAAGGCCTAATGGATTCTAGGAGACTGGATGAAAATACACCTCTTGCCCACTAGTCCAGGGACAAGAGGAGAAGAAATCTATATTATATCAAAATGAGGGGAATCCCCTATATCAAAATTATGAAGGAATTGTAAAATTATACGAGAGTGAGATATAATTCTTAAAGTATCTCATTCATGAATATATAATTTGAAATATCTACAATCAGCAAGTAAGTGTGTAATATGATAATGAAAAGGACATTTGTACTTGGATAAGGTATCTTTCGATATCAATTTAAAGATTTCTTTTTTGGAATTCATTAATTCAACATACACCTATTTAGCCACCTCTTGAAAAATATTAGAGTTATCCAAAGTGTAGGGAGAAGTTTATGAAGAGGAGAATGATGATTATCATCACCCACCTTAACTTGAGATTTTGAACAACCAACACCATGGAAATCCAATTTAGGGGGTATATGAGCTAGATATTTTATACCATGCTCATTAACTCCAAGCTCTAAACCTTTATAACCTTGTTTACTTATCATATTATATCTTGTAGTGTACATATCATGTAAAGCTTCTAGAGGAGGTGATTGTTTATCATGTTCATGAGAAAAGATTGTATAAGGTGGAATAATAGGTTTTGAAGAAGTGTCTTTACCCTTTCCTTTAATATAATCATGAATCATAGGAGCAAGTAAATTGAAGAATTCTTGCACCTCTACATCCTAAACTATAGCTTGAATTCCATCATAAGTATGGGAAGAACAAGGATTAACATATGGAGAATCAAGCATCAAATTAGGAATAATAACATTCGGATTAGGAAGATTAGGAGATGATATATCATTTACTAAATCCTTCACATTATCCAAAAGAACAATAAGTTTACCACATGAATCATTAATGAAAGTTTTGAATGTAGGAAGAACAGTATCAGTCAATAAATAAGTAGGCGATAATTTCCACAGCAAGTCAAATTGTGATGTGAATATCAGGATTTAACTGTGTGATTTTGAGTCAAACTCGATGACCTATGTTTCATGAGTAGTGATTCAACATGAATCCATATCTCATGAAAATAAATGGAACATTTAGCACTCATTGGATCTAGGTGATGATCACAAGGGTGAAGCACTGGGATTTCTCGAGAGGTCACCCATCCCAGTACTACTCCAGCCTGAGCGCGCTTAACTATAGAGTTTCCTCCATAGTTAAACCCAAAGCTTGCAACCCCATTTGCAAAACCTTCTCCTACTTATCAATTGATGAGCTTAAGGGGATTTCTAATGAATGGTTCATAAGGCATAAAACTTGGTGAAGGTTTTTCAAATGGGGTTGCAAGCTTTGGGTTTAACTATGGAGGAAAATTTGTAGTTAAGCGCGCTCAGGCTGGAGTAGTACTGGGATGGGCGACCTCCCAGGAAGTCCTGGTGCTTCACCCTTGTGAGAATCACCTAGATCCAATGAGTGCTAAATGTTCCATTTATTCTCATGAGATATGGATTCATGTTTAATCACTACTCATGAAACATGGGTCATCGAGTTTGACTCAAAATCACACAGTTAAATCATGATATTCACATCACAATTTGACTTGTTGTGAAAATTATCTCCTACTTATCAATTGATGAGCTTAAGGGGATTTCTAATGAATGGTTCTTAAGGGAAAAAACTTGGTGAATGTTTTTCAAATTGGGTTGCAAGCTTTGGGTTTAACTATGGAGGAAACTCTGTAGTTAAGCACGCTCAAGATGGAGTAGTACTGGGATGGGTGACCTCCCAGGAAGTCCCGGTGCTTCACCCTTGTGAGCATCACCTAGATCCAATGAGTACTAAATGTTCCATTTATTCTCATGAGAGATGGATTCATGTTCAATCACTACTCATGAAACATGGGTCATCGAGTTTGACTCAAAATCACACAATTAAATCCTGATATTCACATCACAAGTATCAGTCAAATTCACAAAAGCATAAGCGAGAATAAAATGAAAGATCATGAACATAATTAAATGAATGATACTCTCATAAAAATCATAATTATGGTAAATAGATGCTAAAAGAAGAGTGATTAGAAACATAACCACACACCAATCATCTTAGTAATCGTCATAGTAAATGAAATGCAAAAAAAAAAAAATTATATTTTTATTGAATATATAGATTTTTTTGTATTTTTAAATTTTAAAATGTAAGAGCATAAACTAAATCTAATATTAATGCAAGAAAAGACCTAACAAATATGAAATGAAATTTAATACTACAAAATACAACAAGGCATCTAATTCCACAAAAAAAAAGAGGTTAAGCATGTCAGGTTCACCAAAATGAATAGGAAGAAAATAGGACCTATCCTCAACCAAAATTCTCAAAAGGAATAATCCAAATTGATTAACCACAAGGAAGTAAACCTTGACTTCCACTGCTCCAACAAAATTTTTGTTCATGAATCCCACAAGTTTGATGAAAATGGCATCCAAATCAGCACTTTAATTCACTCTTCCACACGTGTCTATAAAAAAAGGGTCTTTTTTTTTGGATGAGTGGTTCTCCTTGGTCAACCCCTGGTTTCAAATCAACCTTAATAATGGAATAGAAATAGAAAATGCTAGCAAGTAGTAGAAAATATAACAATGAAGATATGATATTTAATAAATATGGAATTTTATTTGAAATATAAATAAGTATATTGATATGAAAGATTGAACATGACATTAACAAATTTAAATCAAAACCTCTATGATTGTATGCTAGGAATACACCTTGAGAGAAGAATGAATAGATCTAGAAGATGAACAAAGGATCTTGAAGGGAGATCACACCACCATGATGGCTAGATCTAGGATCTTGAATAATGAATCTTTAATGCTTGAACCAAATCCTTTCAAAGGCTTGAATGCTTCAATCCTTGATCTTCAATCAAAAACTTGAATCCTTAAATGATAAAATGTGGATACTTCATTGATAATGCTTGATAGAATGTTTTCTTGAAATTTTCTAGATGATGGCTCATAAATAGAACATAGATGTCCAAATGAGAGAAGAAGGCTTCCTTATATAGAGTGTTCGAAATATAAGATAGGAAAGGTTACAAAGAGGGGAGGGGTGACTCAGTAACCAATAAAACTTATTCTTATTTTACCAATTAATCCTTCATCTATATTTTGATCTAATTGCATGCATGAAAAATTGAAAGCATTAAAATATTCATAACACTTTGACATGCAATATGGTGACCTAGAAACCTTCCAAATAGAAAGTAAAATTGGGGTGGGGATGATACCCACAAGCTTTAGTATTGTAGTGTAAAGCTGGCTTGTTAAGGCTTAAAATGATCACTTTTGATGATCTCCCCTGTTAGGAGCAATAAGGATTGCTAGGTCCACGTTGTAAAAGGATTTACAAAACATATAATGAAGTATGCACTTGATAAATAGATTTACAAAAGACTGTTAAGTCTACCTTGTGAAATGATTTAATTGTTCCACCTATTAGGATGAACCAGTGGTTGATCTTTGATCTGCAACTCTAATTTGCTAAATGAGATTCCTTTGTAGTGTAATAATCACCTTGCTATGATAGATAAATCTTTGCTAGTCCTTATACTACTTGTAGCATTTTTACTTCATGCTTTTACTATTGCTTATTATACATATTTTGGATGTGATACAATACATTACATATATACCAATCTAAATTACAATTCATCAAAGTTAGTTATAATAGAAGTTTCACCAAAATACGCAAAGTCGGTCCAACTATTGGTACTCAGATTTTGAAGACATACTCAGTGAAGTTCTAATACTCGACAACCATTTTCAATGCTCAGCATCATCATGCACTTGGTAGATGTAGAAGCTTAGTTCATACTAATCAATTCCAAGTAGTCTAAACTTAGTCTTCGTTAGTGACTTAGTAAACACTATGAAACTCAGCATATAAACTAAATCACTTGGTTGACACTACATAGCTTGATCAACACTATCACTATGAGCTTGGTATAAACTAAATCACTTGGGTTACACTACATAGCTTGGTTAACACTAGATTCACATTATTGAAGCTACAAACTCGATAAACATTGGAGAACTCGATTTGCACTAAGAAACTCAGTAAACACTATGAAGTTCAGCTTACACTGATAATCACCAACTTGGTAGATACTGCTCAGTGTAAACTGAATATTGCTCTTGGAACTTAGTAGCAATAGTATAACTTGGTAGAGCTTGATTTACTTGGTTAATGCTATAAACTACAAGATAAGCTCAATAGCTACTAACCATTTGATTAAGTGTGTGTGTCACTAATAAACAAACTTGACTATAATGTCAACATAGAGATCTAGGGCACAAACATCTAGAGAAGGCTAACATAGGAACATTAAATCCCACTTAACCTTAATCCCTTGAAGTGGACCTAATTTAAATGTAACTTAAGAGTAAACCATTCTAAAACCCAAAATAGCCAACCCAAAAGTGGAAAAATGAAACTTTCTAAAGCCCAATATCTGTAAACATTCAAAAATTGAAAATTGGACCTAGGGTCAAGGATGAGGTTGATGATTCCCTAAGTCAAGCTCAAGGTTTTCCTTGACCTAAAAGGTTTTCCTTGACCTAGAAAGTCAAAGTCCTCAGTTTCACAGAGAAAGTTGTCAGAAATAGGCTAAAAATAGAGAGAGAGAGAGAGAGAGAGAGAGAGAGAGAGAGAGAGAGAGAGAGAGAGAGAGAGAGAGAGAAACATGTGGAAAGCAAACAAATCCATGCAAAAACCTACTCAAGGCACTTGAAATGATCCCAAATCACTTACTTAGAGGGCTAAATGCTCTTAACATGGATATGCTTCCATTTTAAGATGATATAATAAATATTCCTTGTTAGAGGATGGACCTTGTTACAAGTCTATAATAACATTTAGTACATATTAGTCCATGTTAGGAGACTTTGAATTCTTGTTACAAGATTCCAATCCTATTAGGAGTTATTCCAACCCTATTAGGAGTTGTTGAAGATAGTTGGACCCACTGCCCAAATAGCTTTAGGGTTAAGATCAATGAACCCACTACCCAAGTGATCTTTGTATTATTCGTTGCATAATAATAGAAATGAAATTTCCTTCCTTCCTCTTTCTCTATCTTATCAACCAGACTTTTGCTCCTTCAGATCTTGTAACCATATCACAAAACTCACATCGAAGAATCCCTTGGATCACTTACTCATATTTAGTAAACATTATGCTCCTTTTCATACTTCACATATATTTCAATCATACAATAATATAACAACCAAGGAAAACATCTTTCCTTTATACTATATCATCAAATTAATTCCTTGAGTTAGCCTTGAGGCTTTCCTAATTAATTATAATAACATAATTAATTAATTAAATACAATTACAATAGCATCATTGGCTCATAGTCTACAAAACTTCTCACACATGTGATTCTAGGGCTTGCACATCCTTTGACATCATCATCTAACTTTGATGAGTCATTGGTTAACCTCACATCTTCTCATTACATCTTGGATGAAAGATATCAAACAAACATCAGAACATCGCTTTCCAAGAACTCTATCTTTGTATTGTTCTCAATATATCAAGGATATGTTTTCTATATCTTTGACTTAGACTCTATGCATTGAACTACATCATTAGGAAATAGTGTGTGATGCAAGAGCTTTTAGTGGCTTTATAATGCATGATTTTTTAGTAGTTTTTTTTCTTAAGCTTTCAATGCTTTCCTTAGTTTTTAGAAAATTGATTTTTATTAATAACTTTGAAATATTACTTCCAATTTTGAATGTTAGTTGTCATTTCATCTTATCTCGGTTTTAGGAAGCTTCATGAAAGAATTTAAGTTTTTTTGAGTTGTTATTAAAAATTACCAAAAATGGCAAAAAATAGTTTTAGAAAAAAATTGTCAAAAATGGTAATTTCATATTTTTATTTAAATTTGTATTTTCTCTCCTTATAGGGGGAAGATAATTGGGAAGATGAATAAAGAATAGTTTAGAGTTCTAATATTTTATTTTTTTGTTATTTCTCTCTCATGTTTCTGTTAATTATTTGAGGAATTTTGGTTGTATCATCTAGTATCAGAGCACAAAAGGTCTGGGAAATAGAGATCTTTATGGTTGTTTGGTTTTTAGTTTATGCTTATGCAAGTTGAGAAGGAGAACTAGTTTCCTAAAGACTAGGTAGAGAAGATAAAATACCTAGGTTGAGGCAAAGGCAAAGCAGAAGCAAGGTTAATGGACTCATTTGAAGAACTAGATTTATTGATGAAGTATTTGCATAAGAGGAGAGAAGAAAATAAACTAAAAGAGAAAGAGAGGAAGAGGAAGCAAGAAGAGATGAGATGATTAGAGTTGAAAGAATTGATAAGAGAATTAAAAGAAAGTTGGGAACAATTAAGAAAGCTAATGGAATTAGAAATGCAAAAATGGTACCTACCAGTCAAGAAGAATACATGGCTAGTTAAAAAGATTTTTTAGAAGAGAAAAATGTGGGAAAGGACAAATAAAATATTGCAGGAGGAAGAGGTAGAAAATGAAATGGAAAGTATACTTATGATTGTTTTGACATCAAGCATTGAAGAATACATGGTAAGCATAATCATATAAGAGTCTTTCTATCATTCTCAAGTATTTGAATCTTATGTTGAGAATGAGAAAGTGGAAGTTCATGTTTATAAGAAGGTTTCTAATAATGATGTTTCAAATTTTTTTTTAATATAGAATATATATATTTTCAAGGATATTATGAAAATTTTGGTTATGGAGAATGTGTTGATATATTATATGTTGAAGACATAAATGATTATGGTATAAAGTTTTATAAAAAAGAAATAGAATTTTGGTTTTAAAAGGTTGAGAAGATGTTGAGTAGAATATGGGTTAAGAAAAATAAGAGTAAGAGGGATCTAGTGATAGTTGCAAAGATGAATGATAACATGTCAAAAAATTGGAAGACTAGGAAGAAGGGAAAAAACTTGCATTCCTCTGAGTCAATAAAGTCAATGTTTGATATAATGGAAGGAAAAGTTCTAGACAAGAACCTATACACATTCAAAAAATAACTTGCAGGAGATGCATTCTTTCAACTAGAGGAGAATGAGGCAAGAACTTTTAGTGGCTTTATGATGCATGATCTTTTAGTAGTTTTTTTCAAAGCTTTCAATGCTTTTCTTAGTTTTTAGAAAGTTGATTTTTATTAATAACATCAAAATATTACTTCCAATTTTTAATTTTAGTTGGCAGATCATCTTATCTTAGTTTTAGGAAGCTTCATGCAAAAAATCAGCTTTTTTTGAGTTATTTTTTTTAAATTACCAAAAATGGCAAAAACTAGTTTTATAAAATTGACAAAAATGGTAATCTCGACTTTGTATTTAAATTTGTATTTCCTCTCATTGTAGGGGGGAGAGAAATGGGAAGATGAATAAAGAATAATTTAGAGTTCTAATATTTTATTTTTGTGTTCTTTCTCTCTTATGTTTCTGTTAATTCTTTCTCTCTCTTAAGAAAATACCCTCATAAATAATATTATTATTTTTATAAAATACAACAAAGGCCTGATATACATATAATATTCCAACAACCTTTTTTTTTTTTAATTATACATATCAATTTTAAATATGATAGGGCAATGAAAAAGAGACAATCAAATTTACAAATTAAATTCTTTATTTTCTAAACCCCCATCCCGATTTCAATTAATCCAATTACTAATCACCGAATTTCTCAAATAGGGGTTTCCAACTTAATTTCATTCACAAACATTTTTGAAACAAAGAACAATAAATTTCAACACAAGGGTTTCAACCTTAATTAAATTTTGGAAATAGGTACATACAAACATGGAGAAGACATAAAGACTACAAAGAGGACATTACTCTTCAAAACTGAACAAGATCCTACCTTGATCTGATGCCAACCAGTCGGATGCTCAGAGCTTGCAAGAAATTCTTGTCTTTTTGATAATCCTCTTTCTCAAAAATTTGCTCTCCCAAACGTGTATTTGGAGAAATGAGTTCTAACTTCTTAATAAAGAGCCTTCTCCCTTTAGGATTTTGGTTTTTCAATCACGTGAACCCTTTTCTTTATTATTTTATTTTATTTTTATTTCATGTGCAAGCTTTTTGCATTTTAATTAAAATAAACTTTATTAAATTTATTTTCTCTCTCTCTCTCTCTTATTAAATCACAAGACATCTTTAATAATATATTTATTAATTCTACTAATAATAATATTTAGAGTTTATTATTGAAATGAAACTCCTAAATAATTTTTTGTTAAATCAAATAGATATAATTATGCTAAAATTAGAACTTTATTTAAATCTTTTTAATTTAATTCTTTTATTTAATTAATTTCTCAATTGATAAAATATAATTTAAAATTGATATTTCTTTATAAAAAATTGTTAAATTAAATCATTTAATCATATTTTAATTTGATTTAATTATAACTTAAAGTTACAACAGGCCCACAAATCTAAATCATAAAACTCATTTTAAAGATAATACTAAATCATGCTCAAGGGTCAAAATCATAAATTCACATCACTTGAAAAATTTGGAAGGGTGAATAACTTAGATACTTGTTCTACTTTCTAGGAAAATTGGCTTAGGATTAGGATTTGGACTCAAGAACTATCTCCCCTCTTTTCCCATTGAGATACTCCAATAGGGCACGCTCATCCTAGCAATTCAAGAAAATTAATGTCTTGTACCTACAATCTGCATGAAAGCCGAGCATGTGCATATACATATAAATCTAAACTAAATTGACAATAGCATGGAGTGATGCATCGTGTAGATTCCAACTAGTAGGTGACTACGACTCCTTCCCTCAACTACATCATAAATGTCAAACATAAAGTAAAATAGACATGTACACCATACACATGCAATTATGGGGTAAGTATCCATAGAAACTATATATATATAAAAATAATCCATCTAACTATCATCATGAAATAATTGAAATCACTATATGCATCGTCGTCGAAAGACTAATCATGAATGCATGAAATAGCTGAGTATCAAGCAGCTCATCACATATATCAACAGAGTATGAAATAACATCCAAACAAATTTGGTAACCAAATACTATGAATCATAAAAAATAACCATAAAACTGGCCGAAAATAATTCAGAAATAATACATGAAAACTAAACTAGGGGTAGGCATTGCAAAAAAACCACCAACAACATGTCACCAATTTTCACTCTTTTTAAGTGACCTCTGTTAGGAGCCAATCCTATTAAAGGTTTACAAAAAATACTATTAAATGCGACCTTGTTAAAGGATTTAATCACCCTATTAGGATTTTCCTTGTTAGAGGACTTTAGAACATTCCATTAGAATGTCACCCTATTAAAGGATTTACACATGATTGTTAGGTCAACTTTGATTAAAGGATATACTATTTACAATGGTTAGAAAGTAATGAATTTTGATCTATCAAGTAAAACTCACTTTGCATGTACATATTTCAGTTTGGCTCTTAAACTAATTCATTTTCTAGCCTCCATTGTCATCTTTGTTTCTGATTCACTTGGCAGCCCTTCAAGAAATCAGTCCCCTTCTTCTCAACTTTTCCCATCCTTTTGCTTAGATTCTCCAGTCAATAACATTAGCAATTGCTCCAACCTTCACACTCTCATGGAAAATAATGAAATTTCACCCTTGTACCTCCTTAAATAGGTAATTTGGATCTTTTTTTGGTTAAACATCATCGTAGATCTTAGGGTTTGTGATTATATCTGCCACATACAATGAATTTGATCGCCATCTTGTTCATCCTCTTCTCTTCTAGAAAATTATTATAAAATCCATCTCTTAAGTCACCTAATCCTCTCCTAGAATTAAATGATCCAACTCATTGATTCTTATCTTCAACATCCTTTCCATATCCCAAGAAATCAACTTAATTGACTAAAAATTATAATTTCTCATAAATTTTTAAAATGGTATTCCTTATCCAACACTATGTTCTGACACTCGATCATCATTGGGTTACTTGGTTGCTACTAAAATTCTTTCTCGACATATATATTATTACTTGGCTGATATTGATGCTCAGTCAACACTAATTTTGTTGGGCTTATTCTAGTGCTCAGTAGATACTAGCATCACTTTGCATATACTCTAGTTTCTAAATCTTCTATTATGTTTCTTAGTCAAGCCTATGCATTTGATCTATCTTTGATCATGTCTTCAAGTTTTTAGCATTAATATTTTCTCCACTTCTAACATTACTTAAAAAATAAATTTATCTTGTCAAAGTCCAACTAATCAAGTGTCCATTTGTAGTTTCATCTTTATAAGTCAATCTTTCCTTTAGATACTTTTGTTATGAACAACTTCTCAAATCCTCTTCATCAATCAAATTGATATGACACTTAGATCAGATAGCAAATTGTCTTACCAATAGATTTGACATCAATGACAACATAACAATTGTTCCAATTGTAGTTTCCAATAGTAATAACTTTGAAATCCATGTTTCTAATTTTGAAGGTTAGTTGGAAATTCTTCTTGTCTTCTTAATAGGCAGCTTTAGGGGAAAAGCAACTTTCTAGGAGTTAGGAGTAAAATTTACCCAAAATGGAAAAATTTAAAATTTGTGAAAGTCTACCAAAAAGGGATTTTTTGAGTTTTTGATTTTTTTGGTTATTTAAGAGTTTTTAGAGAATTGCAAAAGTGATTAGTGATGACTGGAAAAATAATTGACTCTCCTAATCAATGAGTTATCTCAAACCATGCATTATTATGAAGCTTAAGTTGTGCGCTATATTATTTGGTGTCAAAGAGGGAAGATGGCTAGGAGAGGAAGAGGAAGAGAATGAGGAATTTTTACACCAATGCAAACATTGATGTTGGATACATAGAGGTAGATTGAATGGATTGATAAATGAATGGATAATCAAGGAATACAAGGAGGGAATGAAATTGATGAAAGGGAAAACCAAAGAGATGTTGATCGGAATAAAGAAAATGTAGAAGAGTAGTTGAAAGAACTGAGCTATAAAGATAGAGTACTCAGACCCTTAGAAGTTAATAGTGAAGAAATCAAGATTGATGTTTCAAACTATGCTGGTAGTCTTAAGCCAAAAGAATTGATAGACTTGTTGAATGAGATGGGGAAGTTTTTTGAATGGAAGCCTATGAAAAAGGAAAAGAAGATGAAATTTGCATGCACAAAATTAAAAGGAAATGAAATGATATGGTAGGATCACCTCCAAAAGGAACAAACTAGAAAAAGAAAGGAAAATATCAAAACATGGAGCAAGATGGAGAAAAAGATAAGGAAAAATTCTTACCCTTGGATTATTCACAAATCCTCTTTCATAGGTTCCAGAATTTGAAGCAAAATATGTCTTCAAGAAAGTGATGAGAAGATGGTTGCTAGATACATGAATGGGCTACAGTTTTCCATTCAAAATTAGTTGAGCATACATCATGAACTAAGAATATGGAGGAGGCCTACTAGTTAGCTTTAAAGGATAAAGTAAAATTTAAATATGCAATATATTCAAAGGAATAGAGGAGATAGAAGGGGTACCTCAACTCCATTTCAGGTAGGTTCAAATTATTATTAGGGAGATTCCTCCCAAGGGTTTAAAAAATATATAGACAATAGACAAGATCCTTTAATTCAAGAAGACAAATTGGCATTCAGAGAGGACAAGGCTATGGCAGTGGAAGAGGTTGGGAAAACCAAAGAAGGCCTTTCACTTATTTTAGGTGCATAGAAGGACACATGGCCTTTTGATGCTCAAATCATAGCATGCAATACATAAGTAAAGGAGAGTAATCTAGACTGAATTGAGATCAGATAGAACTCATAATATAGGTAGAAGAACAAGAAGTATCACCAGACGTGGAAGAAACTCTCCTAATGAGGAGATCAATGATCATCTCATAAAAGGAAGAAGTCTCCATCAAGAACTCTGAAGATTCATGGGTTTGAACTCATTTCTTCAGAACTAGATGCACTTCAAGTGGAAAGGTATGTCAAGTTATCATTGATGGGGGTAGTTGTGAGAATATGGTATCTGGACAAATGCTAGAGAAATTAAGTCTACAATGTGAGAAACATCTTCATCCTTATTAAATTTCATGGTTCAAGAAAGTCAATGAAGTATCTTTTGATAAAAGATGTCTGGTTAGGTTTACTAAGGATGAATCCATAAGGATGAGATATGGTGTGATGTTATTCATATGGTTTCCTGCCATATTTTGTTAGGAAGGCCATGACAATGTGACAGAAATATTATGCATGATGAGGAGAAGAATTTGTATACCTTATGGAAGGATGGTTCTAAAGTGACTCCTTTTCCACTTTAGTATGAAAGGAGGAGTGAGACCATATTATTTGCAAAAGATGTTGTCAAATAAATAAAGGTGATTGGTTGTTTTTATTCATTGGTTGTAAAAAGAGGGGAAGAACAAGAGAGCCTAGTACTATTTGATGAAGTAAAGATACTAGAAGAATTTTATGATGTTACCCTAGATGAGTTATTTGATTGTCTACCACCAGAAAGGGATACCCAACACTGACTAAGGGCAGTCCCCTTAATACCTTAAACACATAACAAGAATAAA
Organism: Cupressus sempervirens; assembly: GCA_028749045.1. Classification (NCBI taxonomy): domain Eukaryota; kingdom Viridiplantae; phylum Streptophyta; class Pinopsida; order Cupressales; family Cupressaceae; genus Cupressus; species Cupressus sempervirens. The sequence goes on along the minus strand of CM053786.1, from coordinate 179,589,021 downwards.
TAAGTAACAACAATTTATGAGAATAAAATATAGGCTTCTTATTATCACCACAAATAAGGAATTATAGAATTTAGAATTATGATATGCTAACCCACATGGATACCTTTATTACACTAATCTGCAAGACAAAACTACGAACTATCACCTAGATCTATCCTAGATAATGTTTGGGAATTTCTTCAATAGGCAATTTTATGTTGTCTAGAAATGTTCTAGACACTCAAACTTAATACCTAGGTCCAACAAACCTTAACAATACATGTATAGTTGGCCAAATACATTTTTTATATTTATTTTGGAAGTTTTGGTCCGCCCAAATTTGGAAGGCCATAATTCTTGAATCATTGCTCTGATTGGCTATTATAACCACTTTTTGGAAACCTCAGCTTTAGCTCTATACAAGAACTCATCCATTGAGTTTTAGGCCTCATCCAAGCATGATTTAGGCCTTCAATAGTGAGCCTAGAGTTTTTATTCTAAAATTGTGCACCAAAAATATGAAATAAATCCATGAATACGCATGATATAGCACTAAGCCTCAAATAATAGGCTAATATATCCAAGCTGAATATCCACCTCTAAAATTAGGACATTCCAAGCTCATATGACTAACTTAATACGTAGAAAGCCTTCATAGATAGCAACTCTACATTAAGACAACCCTTATTCAAACAACTAAAATGAAATATTTTTAGTTGATGCAAGATTTCTCTTACACCCAGGATGCTCCTGCGTCAAACACCATATTGATCTATTCCCTAGATGAACTCTACCTAATTAAGAATCTTATCAACTAAATCCAACACAACATGCAAAACTAAACAAAAAAGTAATAGAACTAATAGATAAAGGTTTGGTTAGAGAATGCATGAGCCCATTTTTGTGCTTACATTATTGATCCCAAAGAAGGATAGAACATGGAGGATATGTACTTGAAGCCCAAAAATTAATAGGATTGCCATTAAGTATCAGTTTCTTATTCCTCATATAGAGAATATGTTTGACAAATTGGAAGGGGGCAAGTATTTCAGCAAGATTAATTCACAATTTAATAGATACCACCATATTCATATTAATGAAGGGGATGAGTGAGATATTTGTTAAGACTAGGGATCATGGCTTGTATGAATGGATGGTTATGTCATTTGGGCTTTCTAATGCACCTAGTGCATTCATGAGGTTGATAAAAATTGTGGTACAACCTTACACTGGTAGGTTTTTTGTAGTTTATTTTGATGATATCCTGAATTTTAGAAAAAGTGAAAGAAGATAACTTACAACACTTGAGGATCATCTTCAATGTACTAAGCAAAGAGGAACTTATGCAAATTGGAATAATTTTAGATTCATGCAAACTATTTTGGCTTTTCTAGGCTTTTTCATTTATGAAGATGGTATTGATCTTGAAAAGGTCAAAGAAATCCTAGAATGGCCTAGCCCTTATAGCATAATGGGGGTAAAAAAAATTCATGGTTTGGAAACATTCTACCAAAATTTTATTCAAAATTTTAGTACTATTTTAGTGCCCATAGCAGATTGTACCAAAGGAAGAGAATTCACATGGACAAAAGATGCAGAGGAGAGTTTCAAATTCTTGAAGAAAAATGTAATAGAAGTTCCTATATTGGAACTTCAAATTTTGATAAAGTATTTGAAGTAGAGTGTGATGCTTCTCATGTGGGAATAGGTTTTGATCTTAGCTAGGAAGATAAACCAATAGTATTCTTTAGTGAAAATTTATATGAGGTAAGGAGGAATTATTCTACCTATGATTCAAAAATTTATGCTATTATTTAAGCCTTGAGGCATTGGAAGCATTATTTGGTTCTACAAGAATTTATGTTGTTACAAATCATTCTAATTTTGAAGGTTAGTTGACAATTATTCTTGTCTATTAAATAGGTAGCTTTAGGGGAAAATTATCTTTCTAGGAGTTCGGAGGAAAAATTACCCAAAATGGCAAAATTTGAAAGTTGTGAAAATCTGCCAAAGAGGGGAAATTTTTAGTTTTTTGAGTTTTTGATTTTTTTTTGGTTATTTAAGAGCTCATAGAGAATTTTAGGAGTAGCTCATGATGAATGAAAAAATTATCAATTCTCATAATATGTGTGTTATCTCAAAGCATGCATTATTGTGAAGCTTAAGTTCTGTGCTACATCATAAAACTTGTCAAATTCTTCCTAGGACTTTTATGTATGCATCCAGTAGCCAAATGACCAATCTTTTCACATCTAAAACAATTTAGAGATAACATACCTTCTCTTTTTCTAGTACCTTTCTTTAGTTTCCTTGCATTTTTTTCTCAAATTCATGTGATTCATCATCACTATTAATATCTTCTTTAAGTGTTGTCTTAGGTCCTCTCTTCATTTTTATAAACTTCTTTAACTTAAATAAGATCAAATTCACAAACAACTATTCTTAAGTGAAATTATTTTGATCATAAACTTCCTCTATTAGCAAGATCTTGTCACTATAGCTAACCAATAATGTCATGCCAAGATTTTTTCCATAAAATATTAATTTGTAATAGTATCTCCTTTATTCTTAGATTCATTCATTAAACTCTCAAACCTTAGAAAGTAGCTTCTAATATCTTTAACTTCTTCCATTCTCATATTCTCGTATGCTTAGTAGATAACTTCTTAGATAATTCAACCCTATGATTTTCTTGATAAATCTCTTTCAATTTTTCGCAAAATTCATAAGTGGTTTTCAAAGAATTAAGCCTAACTTATTATTTTTTAGATTAAGAACTAGTCATTTCATATATTTCTTTCTTATTACCCTCTAAGGATATGATTTGATCTTGAGTATTGAGGCTATTGTGAGGGAACGCATACTTTGTCTCTACATGTTTCTATTTTGGTAAACTAATTTAAATCAGATATTCTCACATCAACTCTTTCCATGTATAATCAAATCCATAAAAATTGGGATTATTTAATTTTTTCACCATTGGATCTATCTAAAGTGGTTGTCAGTTGTTGAATAGGTTAAATAACTTATAGGGGAGGTGTTAATCACTTATTTCAAAACAATTTCTAAAACTTGTACTATCTTGGTAAACTCATATAAGTTATAAAGATTAACTTTTTATATATTGGCAACTACCAAACATAAAAGCACAAGAACACCAACACAATGAAGACCACAATTTATATCAAAAACCAAATTGGGAAAAAGGAACACCCTTTAAGGTGGCTTTTGCATGTGCCTCACTATTGGTTGGTTCATTACTAATTTGGATAACTACCCAAAGACACAAATGTGACTCATTTCCAACATTATTAGTCTTGTGGAAAGAATATTACAAATGTGAGTTGAATCCACCATTAAGCCACCAATACTTCACAATATAGAAATGATATAACAGCCTTCTACTTGATTGTGTCAACTTCAATAATTATCAACACAAAAGTTATGTTGTAAGATTCACACTGATCACTTTTCATATATTACTCACATAAAGTCATCATGCATTACTACAAACAACTAAGATTATCACTCTTCTTATACTTCTTTATGGTATCAATTGAGTTGGCCTAAATAAATTTAAAATACATCACACTGAAGAATTCCTATAGTGGTAAGGAAAAAAAATGGACCACCTCACTCAACTCAATGAGAAAATACCATCTTCAAGATTTATGGTACCAATGGATATGAACAATGCTTTACATGGTAACTATTATGACCTAAATATAAATTAACATGCATTGAATAGGACTAAATCAAAACAATCAATCCAATATATGTTTAACACAAAATAGAATAAACACCAAAATGGATGAGGAAAAATATGTAAAGAACATGCTTTATTGAAAACTTCCACTGATAAGCCAAGGATATTAGTACATGTTAATCAATACAATCAAACTACTTAATCATAAATGAATCTCTTATATGTACCGAATATATTGACATAAATGAAAAAAATCAATGAAAATAATATGAATAGAATAAAACTTTACATTATAACATGTTATTAGTCCATTGGCATTACTTCCCTCATATTTCCACTATTTTAGGATATTGCAATTGGTGTGGCATTCAAATAAACTTTGATAATTATCCTTTTATATTTCTATCTACATAATTTTGATATCCTACTTTCAATTATATAGTATTACTTTGATTTTTTTGCAATGGTCTTCTATACTTGGTATGTAAGAGTGACATTATAGGTTTTGTAAGGTTGGTAAGATAGTATAGTTATCCTTTAGTAATTTACACACAAAACTACTATATTTGGGCCTAAATTGTAGTGGTAGTTTGTCACAATTGCAATGCCCACCTATTGCCCAAGCGACAATACCATGAATTGCCTCCCATTGGGTAGGCATCAGAATTTTGCTATCACAAATTACAATGACAAGTGCATTTGTTGCAATTACAATGGATAAAGATATCGTAACATGGAACAAGGAAAGGGAAAGAGTTCATATTCATACCATCCTAATTGTGAAAATAGTCCACCACAATTGTGATGGCTTAAGCTTTCATTTTTTCATAGGACCAATGGCTAGCCATTGGAGCATCCGTCACAAGTGCAACATGTATGCGACAATAATGATGTAGGAGCAACAACTATCCATCAAAATAGTTTTTCACAATTAGATTGGGTATGTGATAGAAATATTGTGGGCATGACAACTATCTATCGAAATAAGTCATCACTATTTCGATGGCTTACTATATTAATAAAAATAAAATTGGCCAAAAAAGTTGAATAAGTATTCCTAGATTCCCCACAAGGACATTACAAAGAGGCTCAAAGTTAGCTATGATGTTCTAGGGAAGAAAGAGAAGGACATGTTCTTGGATGCAGCATGTTTCTTCATTGGATAAAGAAGTGCAGTCATTATAGCAGATGAGTTTTATGGAATACTTGGTTGGGGAACTCTTTTCAATAGATATCTTGTTGAGGAGGGTGAAGATGGCCAAATAAGAATGCATGATAACTTGAAGGACATGGGGAGGAACATTGCAAATGGATAGCCACCATACCACCTTTGGTCTCCAAAGAACATTATCAAGGTGAATTTGACATGTCTTACAAATGTTTATAAATGGCTATTTGTAATCATTTGTCATACAAGTGCTAATTGATATCAGTGCATCCTTTATAGCTAAAGCATCTGTGTCGATGCACATTTTTGTTATCAAATCAATCTATTTTGGTTATCATTCACATATAATTTTGTATAAGATTTTATTCTAAAAACTTTAATGCTATTTTAATCACAGTGGCATATTGAACTATGGTGTCCTTTTGCATTGCCCAAAACCAATAGATTCACATAGTTAGTTGTCATGCAATCATAGATTAATATTGAGCTTCACTTGGTTTCAAGAATAATTTAATATTCTTTACTAATCAGGGCCAACCACATGAAGGTGGAATCTCATTTGACCCCACCTCCCTAACATCTAAATTCCCCATTACCATCTAAAATCTTTAAGAAATGATCAACCTTTTAAGTACAACAAAAGGTTCTAGACCTAAAAAAGTGACATTATTTTCCCATCTTCTGGTACATGTCATTTTTTTGTTGCATCGAAAATAAGATTATGCCACTCTGAATTGAGAATGCGCAGGTAGCTGAGTTTTTTATGCATGGACAATAGGTAGAGCTTAAAAAACCCACCACATTTACATTTATTTAATAGGTCTATGCAAACCTAATGAGTTTTTTCAGCTCCACCTGATGTCATATGCATATGAATTGAGATTGCATATTGAACTATGGTGTCCTTCTACATTTACTGAAACCAAAAGATTCACACAGTTAGTTGTCATGCAATCATAGGTTAATGTTGAGCCTCACTTGGTTTTGAGAATAGTTTAATATTCTCTACTAATTAGGGCCAACAACATGATGGTGGAAGCTCATTTGGCTCCACCCCCCCCCCCCACCCCCCCCAACCTCCCTACATCTAAATTCCCCATTAACGTCTAAAATATTTAAGAAAGGATCAACCTTTAAAGTACAAAATAAGGTTCTAGACTTGCAAAAGTGACATTATTTTCCCATCTTCTGGTGCATGTCATTTTTTTGTCACATCCAAAATATGATTTTTCCACTATGAATCAAGAATGCACATGTAGTTGCATTCTATATGCATGGACAATAGGCAAAGATGAAAAAATATAGCACGATTATATTTATTTAATAGGTCTATTAAGTTTTTAAAATTGCATACCTTAATGAACAATGTTTGTGATGTTCAATAACTTAAAATAACTAATTAAAGGCTTCTAACAAAAATGCAAACCTAATGCATTTTTTAGCTCCACTTGATTGTGTATGCATATGGATTGAGATTTCATATTGAACTATGGCATCCTTTTGTATTGCCTGAAACCAAGATATTCACACAATTAGTTATCATGCAATCATTGATTAATTTTGAGCTTCACTTGGTTTTGATAATAGTTTAATATTCTCTACTAATCAAGGCCAACCATGTGAAGGTGGAAGCTCATTTTCCCCAACACCCCCCCCCCCCCCCCCCCCCCCCCAAACATCTAAATTCCTTGTTAACATCTAAAATCTTTATGAAATGATCAATCTTTAAAGTACTTGTAATATCCTCATTGCCTCCTGCTACTCTCAAGGGAAGTCCATCTTCATTTCTCACAAGAAATTCATCACACGGGTACATATAGGAATGTCCTTATCGTATCCTACATAAAATGTATCCAATATTAAAATATTCCCCCTAAGAAATAATAGTTCAAGTGAAATAAACACATGAAAAATGAGAGAGAAGAAGAAGAATCGTGTAATGCCCCACCTAGAGATACTTAGAACACAAGGATAAAACATGCACTAAATAAAAAATTTCTTAAGATAAGTTACTAACAACAACATAAAGTAACGAATTGTAAGAGTGAAACTACTAAACAAGATAATAAAATATGAAATATGGCTAAGCTCACATGTTCACTTACACCAGCGAAAGTTTTACAAACTCTTCCACAGATCTCCAAGCATTAAACCATAACTAAAGTACCAAAGATCATAGGAATCATGAGAATACACAAGGAGATGTGTTCTAGTTAAGTCCCAAAGAACAAGTTCCTAGCATGGTTAAACGTACAAGTCCATTTCCAACTAACCATAACATAATCAAAAATTACAAGTAGAGACCAACAACGGCCACACACAAGACAAGGGCTTAAAGTTACAACCACTCATTTATTGGACACCATACTGAAAGATAAATGTTGAATCCTAAAATTTGGCTAAGTCTAAAATCTCGAAGCCCTAAAATTTGGCTAAGTCTAAATTTATAATGCCATGAAATTTCTTAGAATCTTTGTCTTAACTCGGAGAGGTCTAGAACCAATCTCAAATGAATCTCCATATATATTAAAATAGGAATTAAGTATAAGGAATTAAATATATGTCAGCTTATACTTAAATGATATATTTTAAACCCCATAAAATTTGTTTTCAGCTAAGAAGGTGGGGGACCTAGTATGGTGTCCAAAATTAACTTCCAAACTTTCCTCAACCAAGACAAAATGTTCATTGTTTCTCACACAAGGAAACACTAGTCTATAGTCTCACACAAGACTTTGCATTGTTGTACGTGAGAGATTACATTAGTGTGTGTGAAGAAGTACATAATTACACATGACAAAATATAAGGATGCACATGAGAAAGTACACATGCCACACGAGGAAGTGCACACACTATGTGAGGCTTCATTTCTTTGCACAAGGAAGTACATGATAGCACGAGGAAGTACATTCTCATGCAAGAAACTCTCCTTCCAATGCAAGAAAACAACTAACAACATAACCAAAAAGGTAAAGAGAGAGCCTAAAAACAAGAAACCTCCACACTGGGCTAGATAATGTACCTTCAATCAACTCCCTCAGGAGGCTAGACACACACACATACACCTTTGATCAACTCCCTTGGGAGGTCAGGTGTTCCATAATCTTATCTTTGATCAAGTTTTAGTACCAATTTATTAATTTAGTTATCACTTCTTAGAAATTCTTCATGCTACTTTATTAGAATACAACTGGGGTATACGAGAGAAGCCACTCCACAAATCTACCCTACATACCTGTATGCACCGTAAAATGGTCACCTAGACTATGTGCCCCCATTATTCAATTTATTAAATTTCCTGAATCAATGGTTTGCAATATTTTATTAAATCAATTCAAATCAAATTCCTTGATCAAATTTGATTATTTCAATATTTTATAAGGTTGACCATTTTATCCTAAGTGTTATTTAATTAAAAGAAAATCTTCCTTTTAATTAAATAAAATAAGTCCCCATTTAATTAGAAGAAAACTTCTCTTTTAATTAAATAATTCATCCACATTTACTTAATTAAGAGAAAAACCCCTCTTTTAATTTAATTAAATATTTCCCATTTAATTAAAAGAATTAAATAAATACCCATTTAAAGAGGAAATAAAACAATTAAAAATTAAAAAAATTTCTACACTTAAATACACATATTTCTAAGTGGGATTCCATTTAATTCTTTTCCTATTTTCTCATTGGTAGATATTTATTTCACATGGATCATTCTTTCTCCACCCTCGATTAAATCTTTTTGCCTCTTAATCTTGATCATCCAATCTTCTTTATAAGGGAGAGCCCTCTCCTCATTTTACATACACACACTCTATGCTATTGTTATGTTGTAGGTTTGGAGAACGATTTTTGAAAGAGTTTGAATACTAAAGCTTTTTTTAGAGACCTTCTATCTTCTAGTCTTCTTCTCTCATGCATCCATGGTTTCCATTATCATATCTCATCCATGCATTTTCATATTAGCTTAGATCTTATTTTCATAGATTAGGTCTTGCATAGATAGATTAGCTCTTGCATTAATAGATTAGATCTTGCATTTTTTTGCATTGTTATCATATAGATTACCTTTCATCTCCATTTTCATGCATATTGGATCTCTGAATCTCTCATTTTATGGTTTACTTGCATGGGCACAAACTAGGTCAAAACTAAGGGCCTTCATTACATACCCTTGCACTCCATGAATAGAGAGCTATGAGCATCCATTTAAGACCTCATTCTTCAGAAATCTTGGATATAATGACTCATAGAAATGTGCTCACATTTTAAGCATACAATACCCATGCTCATCTTAGAATGAGTGCCCAAATGAAATGCAAGTTCCCAACTCAACCCCAAATGAACAATTCCTCAACTGGCCTATATCTAGGAGTTCAGGTCTTACAAGATCTTGGCAAATGCATGTGCACATGCTCGTGTGTGG